>JAKCOX010000082.1:958086-1631011 GCA_022605575.1 Laterallus jamaicensis coturniculus
ACCCGGGGTGTGTGTGCGTGCGGATTAAAACCTTTGGGAAGAAGGACAAAAAAAGCCAAAACCCGCAAAAAACCCGAAACACCCCACCCCCCAAAAAAAAAAAACCCAAACCAAACCATCCCAAACCCCTCATCAGGACGACCTGGGCTTTAAAAAGGGATACAACACTCTGGATACGCTCCTTCTCCTCTTTCCTGTGACAGATGCTTAAACCGATTCCGACGTCCAAACCTTAGGGGTTGGTGTTTCGCTGCGTTTTGGGGGATTTTATATTATTTTTCCCCCCCCCCGTGGCTTCTTTTTTTTTTTTTCCCCTTCTGATTTTTATTTTTGTTTTTAAAGGCATCGTTTCGACTCGCTCTCTGCATTTTTCCTCTTAAAAATTATTTTTATCTTGTGATTCTGCCCTACGTCGCATCAACCCCGTCTCCTTTTTTCCCCCCTCCCAACCCCCCCCCCCCGCCCACCCGTTGCCCCCCTCCCCCCCACCCCCCCCCACCTCCTTCTACACCCCCCACCCACCCCGCTCCTCCCCACACTGGCGCGTTGATGGGAGCTGCGGCCCCCGGGAGGCCGAGGATCCCCCGCGGCTCCAGCCGCGCTCCGCAGCCGCGCAAGGCGGCGCGGCGCCGGCAGCCTCAGCCCGCCTCCCCCTGCGCGATGCGCCGCAGACTCTAGACGGGCTTTTTTTTTTTTTTTTTTTTTTTTTTCTTCCCCCCTTCTTTTTCTTTTTTGGGCAAAGCCGGAGAAAGCGGCGGCTCCCTCCCCTTCTCCCCCCTACTCCCCCCCCTTTTTTTTTTTTTTGCTTCCCCCCCCTTTTATTTTTGTGGGGTTTTTTTGGCTGCTTTCCCCTTTGGTTTTGTTTTTCGCAGCGGGCAGAGGCGCGGGCCGGCGCAGCCCCCCCGCGGGAGGCGGCGGGACCCGCGGCCCCAGCGCGGAGACTGGCGCATGCCACAGCCCGCCTCGGCCCCGCCGCCGCTGCCGCCGCCGCCGCCGCCTTCCCCCCGCCGCCCGCCGCCTGCCGCTGCCCGCCGCCGCCGCTGCGTCTCGGTTCCCGGCCCCTTCATGCGCGGCGGACGACATGCCCGTTTTGTAGCCGGGGGCCTCTCCTCTCGTCCCGCATGTTCAGGACCAAACGCTCGGTGCTCGTTCGGCGGCTTTGGCGGAGCCGTGCGCCCGGCGGCGAGGAGGAGGAGGAGGCGGCGGCGGGCGAACCCGGCGCGGCGGCGGCGGCCGAGGCCCGGGCGCATGTCTGCGGCGGGGGGCGCGGGTGCTGCCCGGGCAAGGCGGGCCGCGGCGGCCGGGCGTCCGCGGGCGCGGAGGCGGAACTGAAGGCGCTGACCCACGCCGTGCTGAAGCGGCTGAAGGAGCGGCAGCTGGAGGGCTTGCTGCACGCCGTGGAGTCCCGCGGCGGGGCGCGGACCCCCTGCCTGCTGCTGCCCGCCAAGGCCGACTCGCGGTTGGGCCAGCACTGGTACCCGCTGCCGGTGCTGCTCTGCAAGGTGTTCCGCTGGCCCGACCTCCGCCACTGCTCCGAAGTGAAGCGGTTATGTTGCTGTGAATCCTACGGCAAGGCTCACCCCGAGCTCGTCTGCTGCAACCCGCACCACCTCAGCCGGCTCTGCGAGCTAGGTAGGCGGCGGGGGGCTTGGGGGCAAGGGGAGTGTGGGGTGTGGGGGGAGGTATTTGGGGGGCAAGGCGGCGGGGGCGAGGATGGGGGGGGTCATTGAATCACGGGGATGATGATGGGGGATGCAGCCCCTCTCCGCGCTCTGCCCCCTCAACTTTATTCTTCGTTTAGAGCGTAACCCCCCCGCACACCCCACCCCAACCCCCCTTCCCCAGCCCCCCAAACCCCCCAACCCCACACCGCCGCCGCGATAAGAAACTTCCCCACGCCGCTGTCAGGAGATACTTGCTCATTATTTGGGGGGAGGGGGTGAGGCCTCCATCCCACCCCCCCCCACCCCTTACACACACATCCCCCCTCCTTGTCCCCCCAGCCCCCCTCCCGGGGCCCCGGCGCGGCGGGCGGCGCTGCCTCCCCGCCGTCCCCGCGCGGTGCCGGGGGATTAGGGGCCGGCCGGCCCCGGCGCTGCCGCGGCTCCGCTGAGCCAAGGAGGCCCCGATCAGACAGCCCGAGCGGCAGATAGCAGGGAGACTGGCGCCAGACGGCCCCTTTTGTTTATCTGACAGCTAAATATCAAGGCAATCACCGCCTCGCTGCCCTGCCTCCAACCCCCAGAGCTAAGACAAACAGTTTTGCTAAAAGAATGCCACTGTTATCATAAGTTCCTATCTTTTTTCTTCCTTTTTTTTTTTTTTTTTTTAAAAAAAAAAACTTTCTTTCTCATGGCTCTGCCCTTATTTTCCCCGTGCTCTTCTAATTCCAGAGTCTCCCCCTCCACCCTACTCCAGATACCCGATGGATTTTCTCAAACCAACTGGTAAGTGGGCTTCTTTTTTTTTGGGGGGGGGGGATTTTTTCCCCCCCTCACTCCCCTCCAGTGCGGGCTACAGATTATTTTAATAAAAAAGAGGCGGGGGGGGGGGGAAACAACATCCCCCCTATCCCCTTTCTCAGGGGAAACTGTCTCCTGCCTTTGTCACACTGCGATGCGTCTGGCTTTGGGGCTGCTTGGCGTGCCCCCTGTGCTATCTTGATACCTCTGGAAGAGCTAACGTGTAATTTGTCCAGGACGCTCTCTGCAGAAAGTAGGATTTTAAAACTTTGGCAGGAAACTTCAAGGCGCCGGGAAGGGGGGGGGTGGGAGGGTGGGGGTGTTGTGGAGGGTGTGGATGGATTGCAAAGGAACCGGGCCTTCGCTGCTCCAGCCTCTTTGGAAAGCTGGGAAAACGGTGGGCTCCCGTTGTGCACCCCTTGGGTGAAGCTCTGAGGATTTGGGTTGGGATCCAGCACAGCCCAGGCATCTTCCCTTGATGGCTGGGAATCCCGGTGAGGCTTTTTCACAAGTGGACTCGGGGTAGAAGTATCCCTCTGTTTTAAGCGATCCTAATCCTGCCTTGCCAGCTTGAAAAAGTTGGGAAGGGGGGTTGAGAAGGAGGGGGTTCCCCCCACTCTCCCCCCCCCCTTTTTCTTTTTAGCATCGCCCTGCATGCCTGTTGCTTGTAATTGGATGTCAGGGTGCCAGGGGAGAAGCCCATTTGAGGCTGGCACCAGCTCTTTTGCGGTTGTCTGCGTAAACTCCTGGTTGGCAGCGAGCTCCTCGGGTGTGAGATAAATCGGGCTGGAAGGAGGGAGAGGTGGGGAGAATCGGAAACGGGGTGGGGGGGGGTGGTGGTGGTGGTGATGGGGAAGTCAGGGAGGAACAGCTCTCGGATCCCTGAGGATTAGTGGGGTCGGGAGAGTTGGCTGGAGGCGTGGTGGTCTCTGCGGACCCCTCCTCACAGCAGGGGAGGGAGGTGAGGAGGGGGCAGAGTGATGCAGGGAGGCAGAGATGTATTCCTGAGGACCGGTATCTGTGTGTGTGTGTTTCTGTTTGGTGTGGGGGTTTTGTTTTGTTTCTGTGTTTGTTTTCTTACCAAAAGAGCAGTTCCTGGGAAAATGCTGCTCTCCCAAGCTGCCAGGGCTAAGCAGATCCCCAAACTTCACTTGAGACGGATTCGGAGGCTTGGGCTTACCCCTGTGGGGTCCTGCCCTGCCTGCTAACCCCCTCGCAGGCTGGAGTGTTGTTTTCCCCCTTCTTAGGGAATGGTAGTAAGTGGGGTTGGGTTTTTTTTTAATGCTTTGGGAAATAAGTGAACTGTTTAACAAACAGTTACTTTGCAGAACACAAAATATTTTGCTTCAGTGTGGAAAACAAAAGGGAGATAAAGGCTCATGAATGAGGGAGAGTTAACCCGGAGTAGGTTCAAGGGCCTGAGCATGTGCTGGGATGCACGAGTGCTGTTCCCTAATAAACTCAAGAGGGTCTGCTGGATCACAGAGTTTTGTGGGTCTGGGTGGGATGGGGGGCGTCGCTTTGACTGCGCCCCTGCAGCGCTCCCCAAAAGACAGTTGTGTGTTTCTGCCTTTGTTACTGCCCGTGTTCCTGCTCCACGATGATCCCCAGGCATGGGATGCACCTTGATGCAGGAAGGGGCTTGGAGCTGCGGGGAGAAGAAGGGTTAAAGCTTGCCTTCGGGTTTCCTGTAAAGATGTTAGGATAAATCTATTAGCGGGGGTTTAAACATCCAATCTGCCTCTGCCAGGACCTCGTTTTCAGTTAGCCAGTGATATATTTATTCATTAGCAAGTGTTGACATAAGGTAGCAAAATGTGTGTAAACAGAAAAGCCGCAGAACATGAATGTGCCATTTCGAAAGGAAAACTTATTCCTATCGGCCAATAGGAAGTGATTAACGCTGCCCATCGGAAACGCAGAAACAACTGGGTTACTCACCAAAAAAAAGTCCTCCTTCCCCCCCCCCCCCCCTTTTTTTTTTATCAGAAGAAAAAACGCGCTTGGCAGCTAAGCTCTGGCTAACAGGGCCAGGGCAGAGCTTGGGAGCCTGTTGTTGCAGGTGGGGTTTAAAAGCTTGGGGTTTCCTCTGGAGGGACCCAGGGGTTTCCCAGCCCGGCGTGGGTGCCCTGTCCTGTGGCAGTTTCCCAGTGGTATGTTGAGGATTGCTTGCTGTGGGCTGGCTAGATGCTACGTCGAGAGAGGGGCAGTAGGTCGCCATAGGAAGGTGCGAAGCCTTTTCTACTGGGTTGCTTATGGTCATAGAGCCACTGGATGGTTTGGATTGGAAGGGAGCTTCAGGTGGTCTTTAGGGTCATTAGTCCGACCCCCTGCCATGGGCCGGGACATCTGTAACCAGATCAGGTCGCTCAGAGCCCCATTCAACCAGACCTGGAATATTCCCAGTGATGGGACATCCACCACCTCTCTGGGCAAACTGTGCCAGTGCTTCACCTCTCACAGTGTAAAACAGTGATTTCCCCATACTTGGTCTGAGGTGATGGGGGGTGGAGACTGGCTGCGTCTCTGGCTGGAGCAAAGCAGGGCTGGGGGTCTGCGGCAGGCAGAGCGATGCCACATCCACCTTGGTGTTGGTAGGGCAGAGCTGGTGTTGATACACTCACTGTAGGGTGGAAAGATCTGTGTTTGGCAGCTGGGTTACCTCTAGGAAGGCTGTAGGTCCAGGCTGGCTTTGCTCGTTCATCGGGGCTAGGACTTCTCTGACAGGATGCTTTCAGGGATGGGTGCCAGTGGCCCATGCAGGGCCAGGCTCACCCTGCAATCCCAGAGCCGTGTGGGAGCTCAGCTTCCCCAGTATCCCTGCAGGAGCTGCTCCTTACCACTCAGCTGGAAGCAGGGCAGGTAGTGGTGTGTACACTGACCCATCGCTAAGTGGGACAAGGGCCTGTGAGTGGCTGTGTCTGTTGTGCTCCTGGGTGGCTGATTGTGGGGGTGCTAATGTATGAGAGTGCGGGTAGCTCTCTGAGATGTCACTGCAGAGCCAAATGCCCTTGTGAGGCATCGGTTTTTAGGGTAGGTGGAGGTTTGGCAGCATCCAGGAGCAATTCGGCACCTTGCAAGGTTGGGCTGGTGGCCACCAGGACTAACGGTGCCTCCAAGGCAGTTTTGGGAGGAGATGCTCAGGCAGTAGGCTTGACTCTACCTCTAATCCTCTGACCTCTCTGGTACTCTTGGGCTTATGAGAGCCCTTGGCAGATCAGTGGGTGACAAGAAGAGCACAGGGATGAAACCAGCCATGTGTAGTGTGGGTTGCTCAGGAGGGTCCTGCTTTTGGGCTTACCGCACCCCTGACCATCCTGCTTGGTCTGTTGTGGGTGTACATCAGCTCTGTGCCCTCCAAAGAGACTTCAGAGGGAAAGGGATTGATGAAGGGAGCTAGCTGGCTGTTGGGTGACAGGGCCCAGGGTGGGAGATGGCAGCTGTAAAGAAGTCACCAAGGCGCATCACCATCCTGTTGCTGGGGTTATGTGTTTTTATGGCAGGATGGGATTTTCTCCCAGAGAGGGCCTGACCACGTGTGATTTCAGGAGTGAGGCGACACAAGTCGGGCAGACAATGCCTGTTGTCCCATGAGGAGTCATCAGGGAGCTCTAACTTGGGGCAGACTCTAACTTCTGAACAGTCTGTGTTCAGAAAGCACCTGTAGCCCAAGCACTTGAAGACACCTCAGGGGAAGGGCAAGGGGAATCTTCAGTCTGGCCTGGAAAGGGTTAAACGAAGGGGAGTGCATTTCTTTAAAGCATAGAAAGCACGACAAGGCATTTAGAGAGTGTATCGTATACAGTATTTCACAAGTAAGTCCATTTCCTGTCTCCCCTATTGTTTTTGGTTTGATTAAGTATATCCTGTTAAACTGTATATTCCTGTTAGGGCTTCTCCTTTACTCTGGTAAAATGAGATTGTGCACTTGGGAATTTCTTCTTTGCTGGGATTTTTGGGGGTGACATCTGGGAAAAATCACTTCATCAATGGGGGCAAAGTTGCCTTGTCTCTTCTGGTGGTGGGACTTGCTTTGAGATCCGGCTGTGAGGAGAGAGCCATGTCATCAGGGAGCCCAAATGTGATGAAACCCAAAGTCCCAGAGAACCTGCTGAGGAGCAGAAGCTTGTGTGAACTTTTTGGGCATGGAGTCTTCTTGAAACTCCATGTGTACCCTTGTCCTCACTTGTAGGACCAAGGGGATCAGTGTTGGCTACTGGCTCTTGTTGTGGAGCAAACTTGGAATGGAAAGGCAGAAACTTAGGGCTCAAACACCTTCTTGCTTCAGGAGGAAACCTCTTAGGTGGGGGGGTGGGTCACTCTTAACCTTGCCCTTGCCCTTTGGTGGTGCATGGAGGAGTTGATCCAGTTGTCCCAGGAGAGGACAGCGGGGTGGAAGATGTGCCAGCAGCTGGTGGTGGCAGAGACTGAGCAGGGAACACAAACACAAGCCAGTGGCTTGTGGGGGGTTCCCATTCCGGTGAGTTAAGAGGTGCCGACTAAATTGGGTTGTAAAGCCACGATTCAGGCGTTTTTGGGAGCTGGCTTCCATCAGAACGGCAACAGCCTTGGTCTCATTACCCAGTGACTCGGACCGGAGAGGTGGCAGCTAGTCTGTAATTTCTGCTGGTCTGTAATCAGCCTTGGCTGGTGATGAAGCGCAGCGCGCAGCCTTGATTGAGGAGGAGACGAGTTAGGGTGGATGCTTCTTGATGAACTACCGTCTGCGCGCGGACAATTAGTAATCGCTTCCTGCTAAACCCTTTGGAATGTGTGTTCTGCTCCCAGCGATGCTGGGAGCCTGCAAAGAGCCGCCTGTATAGACTAATTTTCTTCCTCTTTTTTTTTTTTTTTTTTTTTCCCTTTCCCTCCACTCCAGCAGATTGTCCAGACTCTGTGCCTTCCTCCACTGAGACAGGGGGAACCAATTGTCTAGCCCCTGGGGGGCTTTCAGGTAAGACATCTCTTCTTGCCCTTCATTTTGGCCGCGGGTTGCGTTGACTGAGGGTCCCGATGGGAGGCAGAGTGATGCTGGGGATGCGAGTTGTTGAGAAAGATGTGCTTGAAGGGGGAATGGGGCTTCCTTCTGGTAGCAGCCTTGTACCTCTCATGCTGAGGATGTGTTGGAAATCATGGGTGAAAGTTCTCCATCCCTGAAAGCCCGTATTTTCTTGGAATTCCAGCCTTGTGCTCTGTTCATTCTTTGGGCCAGGGCAGGGAGAGGTGTGTTTGGGAGGATGAGGTGATGTTCGTTCCGGTGCATGGATTATCAGAGCAGGTGTGGTTGTACCTTGGAGAAGAATTTGGCATCAAGCTCTGCTTGACTTGGTGGTGGTGATGGGGACACCTCTTCTCTTGTCACTGGGATGGGAGCTGTCCTTGGACTTAGCTCCTGGTAGGGTAAACAGTGTCCTGTATCTCATGTGTGAGGCTTGTAGTGCCTAGGGAGTGAAGGTGACCCCCTTCTTTGCCAAAGACATTGCAGAAGGAGTTGGACTTGATGACCATTATGGGTCCAACTTGAAATACTCTTTATGATCTCCCTTGATTTCCTGCCAGCCATCTCCTTCAGCCTGCAGGCGCTGTTTGTGGGATGGGAGTTTGGGGGCTTGTTTCCCCACCCCTCTTGGGTTTTTCATAGAATCCCATAACATTCTGGGTTGGAAGGAACCTTCAAAGATCATCAAGACCCGACTCCCAACACCTTTTCCAAGGTGTCACGCCTCAAGCAGCTCATCTCCCACCCTGGACTGGCCAGCGTTGTGTCTGGGCGCTGTCCTCCACCATGATTAAAGGGCCTGAGACAGCGTTCCTGCATGTCCTCCCAGGTGTCTGAAGGTGCTCTCCTTTGCAGGGATGTCTCCCTCACCTATGCTTCATCCCTCTCCCTGAATTTCCTGAAGCAGGTTGGCGGCGGCCGCACGCGTGTGCATCTGCCCCTGCCTCTCTCCAGGAATCGCGCTTGGTGTGGATGTCTTTAAGTGAGCCTTGTTTGTTTTTCTTTGGGTGTAATATATACCCTGTCTGTTATTTGAGAGGGGAGCATATTGTTTGCTCAAAGGCCCTAATGAGAATTAATCAAACGGGGAGAGAGAGAAGAGGGAGGGAACGGTGTCGCTCCCTCTTCTTAATGCAGAAGACTTTCGGGTTTGTCTTTTTATTTTTTGGGCTGTTACAGCCTTTAGGGAAGGGGGGGGGGGGGAAAAGCACCCAACCCAGAGACTGTAAAAAGAAAAAAGACAAGAAGCAAAACAACACAATAAGGATGTTGTTAGAATTTTTTTTCTTTTTTTTTTTTTTTTTTCCTTTTTCCTCCTGAAATACACCCGTGGCGGAGGGTAGGAGAGAGTTCAGTTCCACAGGATACCACATGAAATAAGCAGAGGAAGTACTCGCTTTTAAAAGGGGGCTTTCTGTAAGGTTCAGCCTATTGATAACATCTCGTCTGGCTGCTCTGCTCCCGAAGGGAAGGCGGGGAGGGAGGTGGGGGCTCGGGCTGCAGGAAATAACACGGGCTCGTTCCCGGTGCCTCCCGAAGGGCTGCGGGAAGGGGAGCCCCAGTTCCTTAATAGAGCCTCCTCCCCAATAGAAAGCGCCTTAACCCCCTTAAAATGCAACTTTAAATTTTTTTTTTTTAATTATTTCATTGGATTTGATTCCTTTTTTCTTGTCTTCCTTACCAAAGCCCCCATCCCATCCCTGCAAAGCCTGAAAACACAACCTTTTACGATCATTAACCGCTCTCCTCTTTCTTTTTTTTTCTTCCCTCTTTCTTCCCTCCCCAAATGTAATTGTAGCCATTTAGTTTAATGAGGAGCTGATAGGAGAGTTGACTCATGAAGGGATACGGTTAGCTACCCAAGCCCTGAAACAAAGCCGAATGCCTCCACATGAAAGAGCATTTGTTTTGAATTTGCTCTGATTTACTGGCATCTCCCTTCCGCGCGCAGGAGTGCTGCGCTGAGAGTTCCCAACTGGAGAGACCCAGTTGAGGAAGGAAAATAAACTGGCTTTGCAGCAATCCTCCAGAGCTTGCTTTCTCCTCCTTCTTCATCACCCCCCTGCTCTACCCCCCGTATCTCAGTTAGCAGAGGGGTGTATTTGATGAAGGCCTTAATGAGCACCGTGCACGGAGAGCGCTTTGGCTTGGCCATACCTAAGTTTGGGCAGATGGGGATGGGTGATGCTAGGTTGTGGATGCAACATCCTTCGTCCCCTCTAGATTTGGGCTACAGGCTGGATTTGTGCTTCCTTGATGGAAGGGCGGCTTTAAGAAAAGCAAAAAAAAAACCAAACACCAACCCAAAACTCTGTATTTTGGTAGATTTGGAACTTGAAGTGGGAATGTGAGGAGAAGATGTCATGGGTGGGTGTTGGTAGTGGGTTCCTCTAGCACCTGCAGGCCTTGGTAGCCAGTGATGGGCAGAGGATGCTGGTGTAGTAGCGCTGTTCAGAGTCAGGAGACCTGCCCTAACGTCTGGAAGCTGGAAGGGCAGGATTTAGTGAGGGAGATCGTTCTCAGAACCAAGAATTTGGGAACAGGGCCAGCCTGGGGTTCAGAGCCATTTTGGCAGGAAGACTGCATGGAGGGGGGGAAGGTGTTTGAGAGGATGATGGCAAGAAAGCATTAAAAAAGGGCATGGAAGCAAGTGCCCTTGCAGCTCTCCATGAGTAGCCTTTGATGATGAAGAGCCTCAAGTCTGGCCACCTCTGGGGTCACAGTCTCCTTCTGGAGGCTGAAGGCCATTTCATTGATGGATACCAGAGGTGCTGGAGGATGTGGGAGGGGCAGCAGTGCCAAGTTGGGGCTGGGGGGGGGAATGTATGGGAGGAGTGTTTTGAGACCCAACCTGATCTGCTCTTCCCCTCCCTCAGCTTTCTGTTCTCCTTCCTGACCCAGGAATGCAACACTGGGTAGTCCTTTGTGCTGTGCTGATGTCCTCTTCTCATCCCACCTCTTACCATTTCTTCCCCAGCCATCATCTCATTCACTGGGTGGTGCAGCCTATGCTCACCCAGAGGCACTGGGACATCCCTTCCCCATCCTTGCCCTTATTTTGTTGATAGCTTCATATTTTTTATTCACTCTGTGGGTATGTCAGAGCTCTGCTCATGGTATCTCCCACTGAGGTGGCTGTGCTCAGGTATTACTGGTCCAGATCCTTGGTCTCCTCAGCACGGTTAAAGAAAAAGAGAGCAAAAATATCCCATTTGAGGTAATAATTTCCGTAAATAGGAGGCGAAGGGTGGTTTTTCCTGTATTTTGAGCTGACTTGTTCCCAGCAGATGTGTTTGGTTATGACTTTTCTTTCAAACAAGCAAAACCCCATGTTTGGAGAGCCTGGAGGTGGCTGGCCTGCAGTTCGGTGGCATCTGGTCAGTGGGAGCTGAATTCCCATGGAGGAGCTCAGCTTGGAGGGCAGGAGTGAGCTCTTGGTGGTTGATGGTGCTGCATCTCCAGGGGATGCTCTGCGTCCAGCCCCAGACATCTCCCTCTTGAGCCTTGTGTGGCACAGGGCTCTTGGCTTGATGGGAGGTTGTGTGGGACAAGGTGGCTCTTGGATCTGCTGGCAAGGCAGAGCTCTCCCAGGAGCCCATCACAGAGGGAATGCAGGATGAGCTGGCTGATGCCCTCACCATGCCCACTGGGTTTGTTGGCTTTTTTTAACTTACAGGGGGTTATTGATAAAATACCAAACACCCTAACTCTGGGACCACCCCAGGGTAGACATCAAGTGACAGTGCTTGGTGGTTTGCTGGACCAAGAGTCTACAAAGCTTGAGGCTGGGGGACCCACGAGGCACGTTGAGGAGTGAGGGCAGCCTCAGTTTCTCCCTGTGCCCGGACTCCCCTGTGCCAGAAAGAATGGGAAAAGACCTCTGGGGGCTGAAGAAGCGTCAGCATCGCTGCGGCTGAGGGTGATAGGACCTAGCCTGGTTTAAGGGATGGCTCAGCTGAGTGACATTGCATTCCGAAATTGCGGGCAGGCCAGGAATGTTTCACTATGCCTCTGAGCCCTGCTGGTATCTGCTCACTGGGGAAGAAGCACCTTCTCCAAATCCAGAGCTGTTCGCCCCACAGAGCGGCTCCCCATCGCTCCCCTCCCATGTAAACAGGATCCCGTGCAGTTTGTCCAGCGGAGTCCTGCCTGTGATTTCCCATTCCCCCCCCACCCCCCGCCCTGCTCCTCCCTGCCCTCCCCCTTTTCCACCTCCCTCTCGTACAGAGTTTATAACCTCCTGTGAAATGCCTTTATTTACAAATTGGCATCCTATTATAATCTGAAATTGAGACATCTTCCTGTGGAACTAGGATTGTATATTTGTCCCAGGGATAAACAATTGCTTGGGAATTTTTTTTAAGTCACTTATTCTTGGTTTATTTTTGAGTGTACCTCCTTTTAATATATATATATATTTATTATTATGTGCTTTGAGCACTGTAGGGTGCTGCACCCTTTCCCTCCCAGTCTCACTGGAGACATGGAACACCACCCTGCCGCCCCCCACTCTGCCCCCCTACTCCCGCTTACCTAAAAAACACCATCCAGTCCTGGAAAGGACAAGGTTATCAGGGGTTAACGCCAGGATGACAGCACTGGAGCCTCTGGAGCAAAGCAGGCTGCCTGCCAGACTAGGAGCCTCCCGGCTCGCCTCGCACATCATCTGACCGTGGCCGGCGGGGAGGAGGGAGCCGGCGCTTGGCACAGACCCCAGGGCTCTTGGCTTGGCCACCCGCTTCAGCTCCTTCAGCCCCATGGGGTGGGTTGGTTTTTGGGTGTTTCTTTTTAAAGGGGGATCTCGCCAAGGGGGGCCCCGTGCTGCCCCAGGGGGGTGCAGAGGGGCATCCTCCTCCTGTTTGGGGGATCTTCCTTCCGGCTTCTGGCTCCTAGCTAATTAAAATTCCCCCCCTTCCCTCCCCCCCTCTCCCCCGAAGCAAATAGGACCCATTTAATAATTAGCTTTAAGTGCTCTAGAGCCTTTTGATCCTCTCCTAGGTCGCCTTCTAGGATGGGTTTTAAAATGTAAAGATGACAGAGGTGCTTCCCCCCCTGTTAAATGCCGGGTATTTCGATCCATCCCTGTGCACAGCTCCATTAAATCCGTCTTTCCGGGCATCGGGTGGATTCTCCCAACCAAACAGTGCCTTGAGAGCCCTTGGCAATGAAACCATGATGGGGGCCCTGCTGGGGTTTAACCCCCACAACCTGGCATCTTTTGGTTTTTTTTTTTTTAAGGGGAGGAACGAGGACAAAAAGGTGAATTTTGGGATTCAGCTGGGGCGTCAACTTAAAACCACGCTCTGCTCTCCAAAAAAAAAAAAAAAAAGAGATGACCCTGGGAGCGTCGGCAACTTGATCGCTGGGGACATTTAAAACTCGGTGGGACAAAAACACACTCGTAGGGGAGCAGCCTCGGGCCTGGCAGGGATGCGGGCCGCATCGTTTCCATCCCCGCTGTCTGCCAGCAGGTTTCACTTACACTAGAGGAACCAGTAACATTAACCACATGCATTTCCCCGCCGCCGGCATGGGGCGGGGCGGGGGGGCTGTAGGAAGAGTGTGGGGGGGTGCCTGCTCCTAACCCCTGCCCCCAAGACCATAAACCTGGGTTAAAACAGGGTACCCGCCCCACTTTTAGGGTGCACGGGGGGAGAATGGTGTGTATGGAGCCCTCTCCTTCCTTCCCACCAGCCCTGACTGGTTGCTTTAGGAGGGCGATAGGCTGGCTGGAGGGTGCTGGCTGAGGCCAGGCGTGGTGGGTGCCAGCCCCACCACCGTTCCCGGCCGGCTTGAATGACCCACGCTGCAGCCTGGCCGCCTGCCTACTGTCACAAAGGAGCTTCCTTTCCAGTTTATTTTCAGCGCCGAGATATTATTAACCGCTGAGGCGCAGCCTCTCTTCTAACCACCCTCGCTTTTTGCCTAAATCGCTTTGTTTTCACCTCTCGCCAGCGTGCCCGGCGTGCCGAGGCGGCCGGCTTGGCTCCGGTGCCACCGGGGCACCGGCTGCGTCATGGCTGCTCTTGAGGAACAGGAGGGCACGGGGCAGCGAGCGGCCTGATCCTGCGCGGGGCTGAGGCTGGGGAAGGGAAGGAGCTCGGCGTCTCGCAGGATTTCCGCCCGCTGGCTTTGGATTAGCCACTTGGTTTGGGTTTTTTTAAATATTTTCTAACTTATTCCTGGATGTTGCCAGCTTTCTCGGCTTACTTTATTTTTATAATTTTTTAAATTTCATTTTGCTCTTTTTCTCTTCTCCTCTCTCTTCTCCTCTCTCTTCTCCTCTCTCTTCTCCTCTCTCTTCTCCTCTCTCTTCTCCTCTCTCTTCTCCTCTCTCTTCTCCTCTCTCTTCTCCTCTCTCTTCTCCTCTCTCTTCTCCTCTCTCTTCTCCTCTCTCTTCTCCTCTCTCTTCTCCTCTCTCTTCTCCTCTCTCTTCTCCTCTCTCTTCTCCTCTCTCTTCTCCTCTCTCTTCGCAAGCTTTTCTGGGCAACCATTGCAGGGATTTTCCATCCCCATCCAGGGAAGGGTGGGGGCTCACATCCCCTGTGCATGAACCTGCTGTGGGAGCCACCCTTGGCTGTGTATGGGGGTGTGTGTATGTGTCTTCGCTGATGGGCTGAAGCCATCAGGCCCATAAAGCTTTATTCCAGGAGTTTTTGTGCTGTTGGGGGTGTGATGTGGCATTTGCTAACAGACAGCCCTTCTTTCCCTCTTTTTTTTCTGTTTTCCCCCTTTCCCCCCCCTCCCTTCTTTTGGGTAGCCATTTAAATATGTGATGATAACTTTCACCCTGTTAATTAACAGGAAACATTGGGACAAGACAGGAAATTACATCAGTCTTTTATGAGGAAAGAGCCAAGAAAAAAAAATACAAGAAAACATAGTTATTAGTGAAAGGAAAGAAAGTACAGGGGGAGGAGTAAAAAGGAGAAAAAAGGAGGGAAAAAACCTTGTCCCGTGGGCCTTGCTTTTCCACAGAAGGCTGCTCCAGTACTTGATTATTTTTTTAATATTATTATTATTTTGAAAAATATTTGACTAGCAGGGTCACCTTCACTTGAGCACGACGCTCAAGCTTCCCAAGGAATCTTTTTTTTTTTTTTTTCATGCCTTTTCCCAGCTTCCTTCCCCAAACTGTGAGGCCTAGGAAGCTCTTGGCCGGGAGACTAATTTTGGTTTGGCTGCTCAGCCCTTCAAATTGGTCCCCACCCAGTGTCATTATCTTGGTTTTAACTTGCAAGGGAAAAAAAAAAAAAAAGAAAAAAAAAAGAAAAAAAACCCCAACCACCACTGTGTAAGAGCTGGCTCAGCCCTTCTCTACCCTTTTAACCTCACTACATAAAAATCCCTTCCGCCTTCAGCTCCTCAGCTGGGTTGTACCAGCAATGCCAAAGCATAACAGGGTGGTTGCAGGAGGTCCTGGTGATGCTCTCAGGGATGCTCCTCCGTGGGCCTTGTTGGGTGTTGGGCACTGTGGTTGCTCCTCATCATCCCTTGGGGATGAAGGAAAGTGCCTGGTAGGATGGTTGCAGGAGATGCTGTCAGTGATGCTCTGTGGTGGGTGCCCCGGCTCTGTGGTCCTTCCTCACTCAGTCCTCCTTTGGGGATGAATGAAGTAGGCTGTCTGGTGGGGTGCTGTCTTTGGGGTGAAGTCCTGGCTCCCATGGACTTCTCCCTTCATACCTGAACAGGTGGAAAGGCAGATTGCTCCATGGAATGAATAATTCAGAACAGCTCAGGCTGTTACGCCTTCTTGCAAATAAGTACGAGTATGTGCGCATAATAAGCAAGGCTATGGGTGGTTGTGTATGTTCAACAAAGCCTAGCCAGCCTGTATATACATCTATAGGTTAAATATATATACATTGAATGTGTTACATACTTACAAATTCTATATATGTAGGCTGAATGTATTAAATATGCTCATTATATATTGAATATATGATATCTTGGTGTAAAATTGCCTGCTGTATGTATGTAGGTTGAATAGACTTTGTTCGTTGAGCCACCCAAACTGCCTTGCATTGGGGAAGCTGGGGTGTTGGGGAGGTGGTGAAAGTTCAGGCTTCCTTTGCTTAGACACCGGATGAAGTTGGCTTCAGATCTGCTGATTCTTGGTGGTGGGAACTGGTGGGTTGAATTTATAGATCCTAAGAAGAGCCGGGCATCGCTGCGGAGGGGGAGCTCCCCACCATGGCAGGTGGTGCAGAATAATGCTGCGTGTCTCTGTGTTGGTGTGCAAGGTGAGGTTTTGAGTAGAAAAGCAGAGGGGGAATAGCAAATCAGTTGAGAAAGGAACCTGTGAGATGGGGTGCCACTCACCCATGCGGGACGGCTGCCGGTGACCCTGTGGCTGGGCGCTGGCGGCACCTTCCCGGGCAGAGCGGACGGAGTAAATAACTCCATAAAATCATCCTTCGAGCAGGAATCAAATAACAGGAGTTTTATTTGGAAAAGGAGTTGGGAGCCTGAAGTTACATCACTGCGTTTGAACTGATGAATTCATTTTCTTTGGAAGCCAGGCTGAGACTTCTTAGCTCATTATAAGGAACAAACCCATAAATCTTCATATGCAGAGGCCCGTAGTTTTCCTGTTCTTTGTCACAGCCGAGCATGGAAAATGTATCCCACGTGTAAAGAGCACGAAGTCTTGACACACCTGAGCTGTTATAGGCAAGGTTATTCTGTGGAGTGGCCTGTGTGGTGCTGGGTTTATTGAGTGGCAGTGCTGAGCCCCAAACCCCCCAGGCTTTGTCCCCTCGGGAAGACACTGCTGAGTCTGTGATGCCCAAACCCCCTGGGCTTTGCTCACTTGGGAGGGTGCTGCTGGTTCTCAGTGATGCCTAAACCCCCCAGGCTTTGCCCCCTTGGGAGGGTGCTGCTGGGTCTCAGTGATGCCCAAACCCCCTGAGCTTTGTCCCCTTGGGAAGATGCTGCTGCATCTTGATGCCAAATTGCCTTGGGCTTTGCCCCCCTGGGAGGATGCTGCTGGGTCTCGGTGATGCCACACCAGCTGTGGTGCAGTCCCTACATGGGACACCACTCTGCCACTGCCACCAAAAATGGGGTGCAGTGAGCACAAGGAGCATTTTTTTTTGGGTTGTTTTGTTTTTTTAATCCAGGTGCTGCTGACCTGCCCCATTTTATAGCCTGGGGCAAACCTCTGCCGGCCTCTGTCTGCAAAAGGGGGGTGCCAACTCTGCTGGAGCGCCAGGAGGGTTAATTACTTAATGAATGTAATATTCTCTATAATTGCTAAGCGTTATTAATCCAGAGCAAAGTGAGAGGCGAGGGGAGGGGTGTGTGCGTGGCCAGGCTTGTGAACTTCGTCCAAACGCTGTCCTCCGTCCGTCCCTCACCCCCTACCTGGGTAGAGGCTGATGCTCTCCCGTCTGTCCGTCTGTCCCTGGGCGGTGACCCTGCCTGTACGCGAGCGTGCTTCGCTGCCTGCTCTTAGGAATAGGCGTGATTAGATTATGAAGGCAGACAGAAGTAATGATTAACTTTTTCAGTCTGCATGCTGTCTCCAGTCTGGCGCTGCGTGTTTTTTTTTCCCCCTAAGTAGGCCCTGGCCCCGCGTCGACAGGGTATTAGGTTGTAAAGAAAGCCAGGAGGAATGAAGGCAAGGGAGGGAGGGGAAAGGAGAAGTAAGGGGGGTGTGGGGGGAGCCTTTTCCATCAGATCCGGGACTGGAATTTATTGGCAGGAATGCAGTAAATGCTCCAAATGCCAGCCCAGCTAAACAGTTTTCATAATTGTTACGGAGCAGGGCACGATGGGTGTGAAAAGGACTTCTGTTCCAGCCCTGCTTCTTCCATGGGGTTACATCCCTGCAAGGGATGCTGCTCTGGGAAAGGGGGCTGTGGGGGTAGTGGTTTTTTTTTTTTGGGAGGGAAGAACGTATTTACGTCTGTTTCCAGCCTTTGGGGAGAATTCTAGGTCAGTGTGCTGCTGGGGAGAGGCGGGTTTGGGTTGGTTGGGGCTTTTTTTTTTCCGTATTGAAACGAAAGCGGCAGCGATGCCGTATGTGTGCGTGGAATGCAGTTGGGGAGGGGTAGGGTAGGGAGGGGAAAAGTCCTCTAAGACACATCTGGGTATTGGGTATCCATTTGGAAATCCTAGACTGCTCTGCCTGGCTTTTTATTAAAGTCTTCACAAGGTTTTTAATGTGTGACCCCCCATAGCTGCGTGTCGGCAGTAGGGAGCGGTGGCTTTCCTGGGGGGCCATATCCCACCCTCCCTAAGGCATCGCTGGGTACCCCTTGCTAAGGAGGAGCTCTGTTTTCAATTGCAGAAGCGTTTTAAGGTCTTCATCCTCTAAAACCAAGCTGGGGGGCTACATTCAGGAGGGCTGTGAACCCCCCAGGGCTAGCATGGCCCTTCGGTGGGTTTGGCATCTGTGCTTCTGGCTTACCCCTGTGCTGGAAGGGTGGTGGGCAGGATGCTTTTACAGGATCCTGGAGCACAACCCAAGCCAGGAGAAAGATTTTGGCAAGTTCATCCTCAGGTCTGATTTGCGTCGTCCCAAGTCAGGAAGCCTTTTCGTGCTGGTTTTCCCTTCTCAGAAGGTTTCTGGTTGAGTATGGGTGGGGAAAGAGGTGTGTCTTGGTAGCTGCTGAGAATGAAGCATGGAGGTGTTTGCTCATCTCTGGGAGCTTGGTGCTGTTACCAGCCCTGAGTCGCTCGAGGGTGGCATGGCAGCATCTCATAAATGTTGGCTTGCGCAGCCTGCATTTCCTAGAGGAGCCTCTTGGCTGCTCATCATTAAAATATGGTTATTCTGAGTTGCTATCAAGGCAGGGGAGGAGGTTGGAGGGAGCATGGGGCTGTTGGAGCATCCTCCTCTGACACATCACAAGCCAGCAGGTCCTCCCAGGACATCCCCACCAGCACAGGAGAACAGCAATGGAGACACATACAGCAAAAAACGAGATTTTTGGGGTTTTTCCATGTAGACCTGCATGCCTCACACCTATCCAGGTGCCCCAGAGTGGGGGGAGGGGTGCAGGGCGGGGGCATGTCTTAAAAACTTCCATGGGTGTTGGCAGCACACCTCTGGAAGGGTCTCCCCTCTGGAAGCATCCCTTCGTCCCACTCGACTGCTGGGTTGGAGCTCAGGGAAGGGATTCCCGTCCTGCTGCTTTTTTGAAAGAAGGGAAAAGTTTTCCCACACCTTTGAGGGGTGCAGGAGGAGAGGCAGATAAAGAAGGTTCTTTAAATTAAAACTTCAAAAATAATTAGACTGACTGTATACTAAACAACAGCAAAGAGGCCCATTTACTGTAAATATTATGAATGGATTTGGCTGGCTTCTTCATCCCCACCCTTCCTCTAAGGCTTTTCTCTGAGCTGAGTTGAAATTCGGCCTTCAGACAGCACAGTACTCTATAATTTGCATGGCTGATGAGGCCCGAAGCCTGGTACGGAGGAAACTGGAGTCAGCTGGCTCCTCTCTTAACCGCCGGAGACAGCCAGACAGTCATTTTTGGTGTGTGCCTGTGTATTCCCCCCCCACCCCACCCCCATCCCCTTGTAGCTGCAGCCTTGCTTGGCTTTTAAACAAAAATGGGCACCAAAAAAAAAAAAAAGGTTTGTCTCTTCTCGAGTAGTTTTTAGCTGTGGTAATTGATTAATCACCGTAATTAGACGGTAGCAGTGACTAATAGGATGTTTATGAATCAAATTTCTGGTTTGGTAGACTCCGTGAACTCAGCAGTTTCACTTTAGGTTCTTTGCTTCTTGGATGCAGGGGGGCACTGGGGAGCTGGGCTTCCTTCATATGTCTGTATTTGACTGTCCTGTATTTTTCAAGCTTGGACATTCTTCCTGGGCCAGTCTTGGCACCTGCCTGCTATTGAGGCCTTGTAGGCCTGCAACAGCATGCGTTATGGGGACCCTGCCTTGCTTTGTTCTCTTGCTTTTGTGCCCCATCCCTAAATTAACCCTCATATGTCAGGGATGGGCTGCAGGTTGAGAGAGGGGATTGACTCAAGGCGCCACTGGTTTCAGATGGGAAATTTAGGGGATGTCCTCAAGGGATCAGTCATCTCTACCCACCATCTAACCCGACCTCGTGTTTGTCCTGATTTCACAAGAGGTTTTTCCAAGCCACAGTGAAGGTGGTGGAAGTTCTTGGTTGGGTCACCAGAGGAGCGAGCGAGCACTTCAAAGCTCATAGGTTGCCACTAACACAAGCCTGAACTAAACGCTGGGAAATCCCAGGCTCCTTCCCCTGATGGCTTCTGGGACATTTTACCCTCTGTGGGACATTAGGCTCACAGGGTTTGAAATCTTTTGGTGACGCCTCAGTTTCAAGGCCAGGTTGGATGGGTCCCTGGGCAACCCTGTGTAGCTCCAGGCCTGGAGGTTGGTGGCCCTGCCTGTGGCAGAGGGTTGAAACTCTGTGAGCCTTGGGATCTCTTCCAACCCAGACCAGTCTGTGATTCTGTGAGTCTATGATTTTGGGTACCAGCCCTTAGAAAACTTCTGGAAACCAGAGTCTTGGAGGGAGACTCAGGTGGACCTTTATTTTCATGCAAAGTTGACTTACTTTGCTAGGTGCAACGAGACATTTAGGTGATTGGGTGGACAACTTGTTAATAAATTAAAAGAAGTAATCTTAAGACTCTTTAGCCTGCGTGACTACTGTATATGTTGAGTAGTAAGAGCTGCCTAATTAGACATAGACACAAATTTATGGTCTAGCCTGTCAATCCGCGGATTAAGGCCTCCATAAGTACCTACTGACACGATGGGCTGTAATGGCTCCTAAAGAGATGTTATGGTCTATTGTGTCAATAATCCACAGATTAAGGGCTCCCTAAGTACGCGTTGACGCGACCGGCTGTCCCAGCTCTTTGGGGGCTCTTGTATTGGCAAGGTGGAGGGGACCCCAAGGGCCACCTTGGGGGGGGGTAGGGTGTGCTGGTATCCCTGCAGTAGGTAAGGGCTTATTTTCTCTACAAACAACAGGAGCTTAACACATGACCATCCTCTAAATTAGCCTTGCAGAAAATCGTCCCAGCCATCAAAAGCGGGAGAGGAAGGGGGGGTGGTAAGGAAGCTGGAGCTGTCTAGGCCTTATGTGCAGGGAGATATAAAAGGTTTGGGACAAACATTGCTGTGGGTGGTGTCTCCAGGCTGCCCACAAGCTCCGTTAAAGGCACAAAGACCCTTTTCTGCAGCAGGATATATCCTTTAATTTGGATTTTTTTCTTTTTTCTTTTTTTTTTTTGGTACCTGGAAATCTGGCTTGGGAGGATTTTCCTTGGGTGGTTTTTTTCCTTGGTTGTTTGTTCCCCTGCCCAAGTAGCCTACAAATTACCCGAGAGGCTAGAAAGGAAGTAAAATCACACCTTTTTGGTGCTCACTTTGACAGTGGCACTTCATGCTCAGTGTTCTCCTTCCTGATTAAGGGTGGGGGGGTGCTTCTCCCGAAGGCAGTAGCACAAGGGCCATAACTGCAGCTGGTGTCCCCAGGCTGCCCCTGAGGACCCTCCAGAAGAGTGTTGGAACCTCCTGATAAAGCTCTGGGGCTTCTGTCTCCCATCTTAACGAGCAGAAGAAGATGGGGGGCATGGCTCTGCCCTGGGCTCGCAAATGCCTCTTAAGGTCAGACAAGAGAGATTACCGGGCGCGAGACACGCTGAGCTTGGTCTCAGCCTAGGCCCCAGCCAGACGACACATTGTGCTGACACCAGTCCAGCCAATTTTTTTTTTAAGCACAGATGCCCTCCGCGTGTGCTGACGGATAAAGGAGGAAGGGACTTTAGGTTTATCTGCTCATTGGCAATGCTCACATCGCTCGTTTTCCAGCAGAGAGCCACCTCCTGGGAAGATACAGAGGGATCTGGGCATCCCTCCAGCTCCCCTTGCTGCCTCTGGAGCTCACGTTTGGGTTCTGATGCTTAGAGGGAAGGCCCGTAAGACCAATTTCCTTTTTGTGCTGTGTTTTTTTTGGTGGACTTCTACATTACTTTGCTCAATTTGTTCTGAGTTATATGTTGAGTGTGTGCAGCGTCACTTCCACAAGTGGCTGAGGTGCTACAAAACCTGACAACCTCATCAAGTGAAGATGTCTCTTCACATGGCAAGGGGTTTGGACTAGATGGCCTTGAGAAGCCCCTTCCAACCGAAATCGTTTGGTGATTCTATGAGCATGAGGAGACTTTTGGTAGCAGTTAAGGGTAGGTGATGCCATGGTTAGTGTTGTGTCAGGGTTGATGCTTTGTGGGGAGACCAGCGCCAGGATTAGCAGAATGAGGGAGAGAAGGGGATGTGATGGTGAGATGTTTAGGAGGAGCATGAGAAGATGCTTTGGATCAGAGCTTCTCTGAAAAAAAAAAATCTCTGTATATATATACAGAGATTTATATATATATATATACAAAAATATATAAATACTTCAATTTAAACATTTCTACAGCTGTATGATTTAATCTGCATCTAATCCTGCTGTCATTGAGGAGAGATCCCATCCAATTACAGGAATTTAAAAGCCTAGTGAGAAACATATTTGTATTCCCATTTGTTATTGCTGCAGATCATCAGTGACAACTTAGATAGCTCTTGCCTGGATCAGATGGGAGTAGTCCTGGTGGGTGAGGTGATAGCTCAGTGTGTGCTAAACTTGCTGTTTTCTTTAGAGGTTGGTTGATTACAGGAAAACCTTTAGCTATGTCAAAACAAAGCAAAGCAAAACAAAAGATCCCTAGCATGCCTCCCCTCCATGTTCATGAACTTGGCACTGGGACAACACTGAGATCCAAAAACTGGCCAGGATCTGCAGTGTTTTGGCGTTGGGTTTGGTTGGTTTTTTTGTTTGTTTTACATCTTGCTGAAATGTTTTGATTCTTCCTGAATGTAGAAAGAACTTTTTCTTCCCAAAGTCCTAATAAAACTGCCGGAGATCAGAAAGAAGTAGTGCAGATGACGTGGTTTCATCATCTTAAAAGCATTCATGTCTCGAGGAGGAAAGCCACACCAGAAATTTTCTGCCACTTGCAAGTGGTGTGAGATATGGGTGGGTGGTGTTGGCCTCTTCTCCCAAGTACCGAGTGATAGGACAAGAAGAAACAGCCTCAAGTTGCACCTGGGGAGGTTTAGATGGAATAGTAGGCAAGATTTTTTACTGAGTAATCTGGCACTGGGCCAGGCTGCCCAGGTTTGCAGTGGACTCACCATCCCTGGAGGTGTACAGAAAACCTGCAGACCTGGCACTTCAAAACATGGTTCAGTGGGCATGAGGGTGTTGGGTTGACCATTGGACTTGATGATTTGAAGAGGATCCAGCCTTGGTGATTCTGTGATTCCATGAGATGGGGTAGTCCTGCTGCTGCAGCTTGGGACAACCAAGCGTGGGGCCATTACCCATAAACTTGGAGGATTCCCGGTGTGAATCTCTCATACCTGCCATCATCCAGACCTTCCTGGTTTCAGCAGCCTATCATTTCTCTGGGCTTAGTGCTGTGATGTCCCCTCTGTCAGGATTTCTGTGGGGATGTAGCATTATCTGCAGCATCCCTCCCTAGAGCAAGGTGATGCCTGAGCCCCTGGGCAGTGCGTGTACACATGCAGTTAGAGAAGTCCTGGATGTGCCTTTCTGTTGAGCAGTTCTGGGCAGGACTTGACATTCATGAGGGTCAAGGTGGGAAGCCTGACAGCCTCTCATGCTGGTTGGTGCCTTGGGAAGTAGCTGGGATGATGCATTTGTGCACGATGCACTTCTGCCTCCAAGCATTGCAGGGGCAAAAGTCAAGATGTGAAAAATAATTGGGGGAAAAAAACCCCCAATATTCAGCTTTTTGATGGGAACATGATGTTAAGGAAGATGGTTCTGCTGAGGCACTGCTCTCTTCATCACTCTCCACACTGAACTGCCAAAAAAAAAATCAAACTCTTGCCTTAAATTCTCCCACCTCTTGCAGAGCTGTGCTCTTCTGTGTATGGTCATTCTCTGTAGACCCAACAATAGGTGATCAATATGACTAATTGTCTAAATTCCTGAGGGCAGCCTTGCTTGATTTTCAGGGGTTTTTTTTTCAGGGGTTTTCTTTTGTTAGTCTTTTTTTTTCCCCATTAGGATTGGGGAGTGCACAGAGGGGAGCCTGGTTAGAGCCCCGAGGCAGGCTGCAATGCAAGCCATGGAAAATAACAACGAGCCAATGGTAGTGGCAAGTGGAGGGATGCTTAATAACGAAATAATGGTGTGGATGCTTGTAGCATTCAGCGTGGTAATTGTTTGCTGGGATATGGGAGCGATCCCAGTTCTCTGGTTTTCCAGGCATTCAGAAAGGGATGTGCTTGCTCCGAGCAGCCTGTAAAGGAGATGGATGCTTTTAGCTCAAAATAAGAATTCTAAAGTGTTTCTCAGCCAATTCCAGGCTGTCTGATTCTGGACATGTTGAGGGTGATGTGGCTCCCCGTTTCCCAGGATCTGGGTTTTAGTGTGAGTTTGCATCATGCAGAGATAGGAGCTGGACAGCGGGTCCCTACCACGCACCAGGTCACATGGGATGAACCCCAGTGCGGGGTCTTGGGGTGGGATCCATCTACTTGACTCATCTGCCCAGATCACGGTGGTCATTGCCACCAGAATAACCTTTCAGGGGGAAAAATGGTCTCCCATTGCTGTAGGAGGCATCTCAGCATCGTCTTTTCCTCACCTCTCCTGCAAACTCTCTTCCTGCCTCTGCTGCCCAGACGGTGCCACCGGCTTTTCCCAGCACTTTTCCAGGTGGATGCCAGAATGGAGGGAGGGATGTGGGTAGCAGCAGGGGCAGGGAGGTGCTCTGCTGGGGTCCCAACAACCGTGAAAAGCAGCTTTGGTGGTGGCTGGCAGGGAGGCCTAATCCTGTTTATCCGAGCTCAGCCCTTGTATTCTCATGGCTTTTTGACTAGACATGCAGTCAACAGCCGAATCCCGCAAACGGAAGAGGCTCTGGCATATTTATACTCCCTGCTGGCATCGGATCCTAAAAAAAAAAGTTAAAAAAAAAATAAATCCCAGATTACCTAAGACTTGTCCTTGAGGTCTAGTCACCCCATGTCATTGAAAAACCTAGTGGGATTCATTCATGAACTTCCAGCCCTCCATAAAGGTCTGTTCATTCATAGCCAAGGCAGTTTTCTTTTTTTTTTTCTGCTCTTTTTTTTCTCCTATTTTTTCTTAAATGCCCTGGCAATTAAATAACTCTTTGTAAGTGGCAATGAGCTACTTGTTAAGTGGTCTTCACTAATGCAAGCACAAATATCAGGTTGAAAATGTCTTTTCCCCTCCCGCCCCCCCTCCCCGCCTCCTCCTGAAAGGGATGCTTTTATGTTGAAATAAATAAAAACCTATAGGAATTTCAGCAGGGTTTGGTGGCTGTTGCTCAAAAATTCCCTCAACTGCTGTAAAACAAAAACCAACAAGCTCAGAGCCTTGCTGGCAGGCAGAAGGTGGGGATGGTGCGGTGGAGGGGTGCAGTTAGCTGTTGACATGGGGATGGATCCAGGAGTGTACTCCCCCCTGGATCCAGGAGCATCCCTCTCCCTGGATCTTGGAGCATCTCCCAGAGATTCCTCCATCTGTTAGACTTCCCTACCCAGTTCCTTTCTCTCGCAGGTGGGTGGTGGAAACACCATCCTGGGGTTGCTTCTTGCCCCCTTTGGTGTAGGGGAAACCCCATTTGGTTAGGGGGGAGGTATCCCAAGCTGCCCACCCCATCCCTCCTCTGCCACTCACATCATGCCAGGTTTCAGCAGGATGTAAAGTTATCCACAACAAAGTCTTGGAAGGCACTGAAAAGGAGGGGTGGAAGGACAAAGATGCTTTCCTGGGGACCCCCCTCCTTGCTGCTGGAACCCCCACCCCCAGTTTCACCCAGGAGCGAGGGTCCCTATTTTGAGGCACACGCAGTCAGAACCATATTTAGTAGCTGCCTCCAGCAACTGGAGAAATACTTTCCTTGCTGGCATAGAAATGAGGAAATTAAAAGTGTGTGGCTGGGTTGTTTTTTTTTTTTGGAGGGGGGGGGTTGCTGGTTTTTGTTCTGTGGGGTTTTTTTCAAAGCACAGTGCAGGGCTTGAAGCACAGCTCAGGAGAGAGGAGAAAAATGCCTGCACGGGGGAAATGGGCTTCTTTAATAGCAAAAAACATAGAAAACAGGGCAGCCAGTGTGCTGCTGTCATCACCGGTGCTTAGAGGGGCAGTGGGTGGGGTGGTTGTGGGAGGGGGGTGTGCTAAGGTGATGTAGGGCGAGCTTTGGGCTGCTGGTTCACCCTTCATCCCCAGTGCCCAGTGTGTGGGGGGTTGTTTCAGTAGCACTGGCAAACTTGCATTCCCAGCCTGATATTTTTTTAATTTTTTATTTATTATTTTACTATTTTTCAAATACAGTTAGAGAGTTGAATAGTTCCAGGTCTTAACATGCCTGCAGAGGCTGGGAGGAATGAACCTGCTGAGCAGCACTGGGCTGCTAGGGATCCTCTGTTGGGAAGAGGGGCTTTTTTTGTGTGTCCAAGCTGTAACTCCCTTTGCTTTTACCTCCCACAACATATCCTCACTGGGGTGACTACAGGTGAGAGGGTTGAAAGGAGGGCTACAAGAATGGATTTTGGGGGGTTTTTCAGCTGTTTTTGTTACCAAGAATGAGATTCCTGGTAACATCCCCATCCTGCTGCTGTCTGATGTTACTTCTCATGGGTCAGGGCTTCATTCAACGTCTCCATCCTCTTCATCACCCAAGCTTTGCCCATGGGCAGGGAAAAGACCCATGAACTGAAAAAGGGATATCCTTGTCCCATCCAGTCCTGTAGGGTGGTTCTCAGCGTTCTTGTTTTTTTAGCAGCTCTGTTTTGTAGCCTATTGTTCTTCTTGGAAACGGATCCATCATCTTGCAGGCACAAATAAAGGGGTTTTAGGGTGCTTGGGTCTTGCTGGATGCAGCTGTCTGGAGCATCTTGTCTCTCCTGTCGTCACTGAAGGTGTTCCTAGGGATGTTCTGGTGTTCTGGGGGGAGGGATTGCTGTACTGTGGGTGCTGCTGGTGGGTCTCAAGCCACTTCTCAAAGTGGACCTGATGATTTAGGACCCCTGACTCCATCCAGGGCCAGACACTGGCGCAGCACAAAAATCCCCCAAACCTGAGGCAACATAATAGTGGCCTTAAGATACAGGGTTTGGAAGCAGTGGATGTGCACTGGAATAGGCTGCCTGGGGAAGTGGTGGAGTCTCCTTCTCTGGAGATATTCCAGACCTATATGGATGCCTGTCTGTGCAATATGAGCTAGGGACCCTGCTTTGGCAGGGGGGTTGGACCCGATGATCTCTTCAAGGTCCCTTCCAACCCCTTTGATTCTATGATTGGTGTATGCATGGAGAGCGTCATGAAGGCACGGGCAGGCAAGGACCTGCCAGCATTGCACCGCATTTGGGTTGTATTACCCCCACCAGTGCTCAATTTCTCCTTCTCTTCCTTTTCCCCTTGTGTTCTGTAGATTCCCAAGTTCCTCAGGAGCCAGGGGATCGGTCACACTGGTGCGTGGTGGCATACTGGGAAGAGAAGACACGTGTGGGTCGGCTGTATTCTGTCCAAGAGCCCTCCCTGGATATCTTCTATGATCTACCTCAGGGGAATGGTTTCTGCCTCGGACAGCTCAACTCGGACAACAAAAGCCAACTGGTGCAGAAGGTCCGCAGCAAGATCGGCTATGGCATCCAGCTCACCAAGGAAGTGGACGGCGTGTGGGTGTACAACCGCAGCAGTTACCCCATCTTCATCAAGTCGGCCACACTGGACAACCCCGACTCCAGGACGTTGCTGGTTCACAAGGTGTTCCCAGGCTTTTCCATCAAGGCTTTTGACTACGAGAAGGCGTACAGCTTGCAGAGACCCAACGACCACGAGTTCATGCAGCAGCCATGGACCGGATTTACTGTTCAGATCAGCTTTGTGAAAGGCTGGGGCCAGTGCTACACGAGACAGTTCATCAGCAGCTGCCCATGTTGGTTGGAGGTTATTTTTAATAACCGATGACTCGAGAAAGAGTGGACTCATGACATTTATACTACTTTGCTGCTATTATTTCCTTCTGAGTGCTTGCTTTTCATGCAGACTTTTTGGTTTTGTTTTGTTTTGTTTGTCCTGC
The DNA here is from genome assembly GCA_022605575.1 of Laterallus jamaicensis coturniculus. Classification (NCBI taxonomy): domain Eukaryota; kingdom Metazoa; phylum Chordata; class Aves; order Gruiformes; family Rallidae; genus Laterallus; species Laterallus jamaicensis. The sequence continues at coordinate 985,677 of JAKCOX010000082.1, forward strand.
ACCCCTCCCACCCGTTTTTTGAGAAATAGCTTATGGAAAGATTATTACTATTATTTTTTTTTTGCCTTGGGTATTTTGATAAATACATCTATTTTTTAAGAGTGTGAACGACCAATAACTCCAGAAGAGGCGAGAGAAGGATGGGAGGGGCATGGATTGCAGGTGAATAATTACTTCGCGCCTCTAAAAGGATTATCCTACGCGATGGGGGATTCAGAAGCCACTTGCTACGTGCTGCAGCTTCTTCTCTTGGATGAAGAAAGAAGATAAAACGTGTACTTCTTACGCACCGCCTTTCCCTTAACCGCCAGCCATCCCCAGTGATGGTGATACCAAGGACCCTTTCCTCCTCAGCGGTGCTAAACCCACGGGTGCCGCCCTGAAGGATGGTGCAGAACCTTCCCAACCAGGTCTTTAACCCACCCTTTGGATTCTCACTTTAATTTTCCTTGTCGCTGGGTTCATGTTTTAGCACTGTGGTCCTCCCACTGTTTCTTTTTTTTTATTATTTTATTTTATTTCTATGGTCATAGATCGTTGTAAGGGGATAAAACAACAGTGGTGAAACCTCTGTTAAAGCATGGCCCATGCTTTATGCATCTGCACAGAGATGCAAAGCGACAGAAACCTAAGCCTAAAACAAAACAAAACAAAACAAATGAAAAACATATGGGGAGAAATAAAATAAATAGTGTTCAGGATAGTTGGTCTGTCGTAACCTGCTTAGATCAGGTTATCCCAGTACCATCCTATCTGGAAATGCAGTTGTGCTTTCATTTCTTCTTGAATTCATACACGAGTATGATACTTTTACACTGTTCTTAGCTCAATGAGCATGTTTAGACCTTAACATAAGCTATTTTTCTAAATATAAAGGTTTAAATGAACAAGAGAGCATTCTCATTGGAACTTTAGCATTGTAGTGCTTTGGAAATAAAACACACACACACAAACACGAAGAAAAGGACTCCTTAAAAAAGAACCCTGAGATTTATTAAAGAAAAAAAATGTATTTTATGTTATATATAAATATATTATTACTTGTAAATACAAAGACTTTTATAAGCATCATTATTTATGTATTGTGCAATGTGTATAAACGAGAAAAAAATAAGAAAGATGCACTTTGCTTTAATATAAATGCAAATAACAAATGCCAAATTAAAAGAAAAAAAAAAAGAGAACACGAGATTGGTGTTTTTTCCTATGGGTGTTGCCATCCAGTTGAATGTCTTTTCTAAAGGAGTCTATGTTCCATTAAAAAATAAAAAACCTACACTTGATCCCAGGCTGTGCCGAGTGGCTTCTTCAGTGGTGGGGGTGAGGCAGGCATAGAAGGTGCTAGAATGTGTGGGGTCGTCAGTGGGGACACTCATGCTAGGCCTGTGTGGGACCCTCTTGGCATGGGTAGCTAGGCTTTTTCTTTTCCATCCCTGTTGTCTCCCATGCTTCTGATAATCCCAGAACCACAGAACGGTTTTGGTTAGAAAACACCTTCAAGATCATCAGATCCAACCATCTGTCCAGCCCTGCTAGGTCCAACACTAGACCATGTCACCAAGTACGACAGCTGCTCTTTTAAACCCTTCCAGGGATGCTGACTCAACTCCCTCCCTGGGCAGCCTATGCCAGGATCTGACAGCCCTGTCAGTACAGACATTTTTCCTGATACCCAGTCTAAACTCCTGATACAACTCCAGACCATTTCCCCTTGTCCTGTCACTGGCTACCAGGGAGAAGAGACCAACCCCACCTCACTACGGCCACCGTTTAGGTAGTTGTAGAGAGCGATGAGCACTCCCCTCAGCCTCCTCTTCTCCAGACTAAACAATCCCAGCTCCCTCAGCCGTTCTCCATCAGACTTGAGTTCTAAGCCCTTCCCCAGCCTGGCTGCCCTTCTCTGGACATGCTCCAGCATCTCGATGTCCTTTTAGTGAGGGGGCCCAAAACTGAACCCAGCACTCAAGGTGTGGCCTCACCAGTGCTGAGTGCAGGGGAAGGATGGTCACCTCCCTGGTCCTGCTGGCCACGCTGTTCCTGATGCAGGCCAGGATGGCGTTGACCTTGTTGGCTCCCTGGGCACACAGCTGGCTCATATTCAGCTGCCTGTTGATCAACACCCCCAGGCCTCTCTCCTCCAGACAGTTCTCCAGCCTGTAGCTTTGCTTGGGGTGGTTGTGACCCAAGTGCAGGACATGCCTTCGGCCTTGCTGAATGTCATGCAGTCGGCCTCGGCCCATCGATGCAGCCTGTCCAAGTCCCTCTGTGGAGCCTGCCTTCCCTCTGGCAGATCAAGACTCCCGCCAGTCTCTGTATCACCTGCAAAGTTACTGAGGACACTCTCACCTCCCTCATCCAGGTCATTGACAAAGACATTGAACAGGACTGGCCCCAGCTCTGAGTCCTGGGGAACACCACTGGTAACTGGCCTCTAGCTGGATTTAGCTCCACTTACTACTACTCTTTGGACCCAGCCATCCAGTCAGTGTTTCACCCAGTGAAGCCTGAACCCATCCAAGCCATGAGCCTCAAGCTTCTCTAGGAGAATGTCCTGGCAAACAAGTGTAAAGGCCTTACTGGTTTTTCCTTTTGCCCCCTCTCAGCTTGCCCTCAAGCATTCACCGGGCCTCTGTGTCACATGCTGCTTGCATGTGTCCTCTGCCAGGGAGAGGGTCCCTAACAGCAGCTTCCTACTTCTTGTGGGAAGGGACCTTGCATGGGTACCACCAGTCCTGGAGGCTGAAGGCTACAAGGTCCAGATGGCTTTGTAAGCTACCTCACAGCCCCAGGAACAGGACTTCCAGCCTCTGCCATCCTTCGCACGGTCGATGGCCATCGTGTGAGATCAGGATGCAGGCATCTGGACAAGGTTAACTCAGTGCTGTGCCCTTCTGTTCAACAGAGACGTCCCCAATCCAGAGAGAGGGATTTATTGGGACACATTCGCTTTGCTCTGAATGAGTTGTGCCTGCAGTTGGATTCAAGTCGGTGGGCCTGTGAATGAGCTTTAAAATGGCTTTTGATCATGTGCAAGGTTTTCATGGGTTTTCTTGTGTCTTGTCCTTCAAGTGGGAGTCAGCATGGAAGGGTGGGAGGGTGATGGAGGCACCCATGTTGCTTGAGAAGCACAAAGAGACGCTTGGAAGGGCAGATGTGGGGACGCTGTGCTAAAATTTGGTCTATTTCTGTCCTGCACCAGCAGATTTGAAACACCTGGGAGTCAAATCATACCTTCTCTGTGGTCCAGCAGCCAAGCTGGCATCAGAAGCTCAAGGGTGCTTCTACTGGTGTCCTCAAAACTTGTCTGGGGACACATGGCATCAAGGGCCCTGCAGATGAAAGATAAAGCTGGAGACTACCACAAAATAACTTGACTCCTGTGAGCTTTTGTAGCATTTATCTGCAGGCCTGTGCAGGAGGAACCTGGGGATAGAAGGACCCCTCCAAGTTTAGGAGCCATCAACTCAACAGCCAGTCCAGGGTTACAGTCAGCTGGCTGGAAGGAGGCTTTTACTCTGGAGTAACAAGAGGATGGAGAGAGTTGGGCTCACTCATGCTTCTTCCCACCCCACAGTGTTGTGCTAGCAGCTACACATAGCTTTTTACCCAGAAGCTTTGTCCTTCCTATGTGACACCACAGTAGCAATGAGTCACCTGGGCATACCAGAGTTTAAGGTATGCTTTGCAGTTGTTTTCATGTTGTTCCACAAGATAAATACCAAATCTTGGCGGATAGAGGCCTGAAGGCTGGAGCCAGTTCTGGTCCCCACTCATTGTTCCATGAGATGTGACCAAATCGTTTAACCTTGCTGCTTCCCAGGATCTCCACTTGTGAGAACCACTGGTCCACCTGGTAGCTGTAAGCAGAGGATGGAAATGCTGCACTCCTAAATGAATGCTCTGCTTTCCAGTATACATAACAGCTACAAAAATCACAGACTCACAGAGCTGTAGGGGTTGGAAGGGCCCTTCAGAGCCCATCGGGTCCAGCCCCCTGCCAAAGCAGGGTCCCTAGGACAGGGCACACAGGTCGGTGTCCAGATGGGGCTGGAATCTCTCCAGAGAAGGAGACTCCTCTGGGCAGCCTGTCCCAGGGCTCCCTCACCCTCACTGGGAAGAAGTTCTTCCCCAGATTGGTGCAGAACTACTTGTGCTCCAACGTGAGGCCATCGCCCCTTGTCCTGTCCACACAGACACTGAGAAGAGGCTGCCCACTGGTCAGAGGGCTGGAGCACCTCTGCTATGGAGACAGGCTGAGAGCTGGGGTCCAGCCTGGAGAAAAGGCTCCAAGAGACCTTATTATTGCCTTCAGTACTTAAAAAGGGCTTGTACAAAAGGTGGGGACAACCTTTTTAGTGGGGCTTGTAGTAACCGTGTGAGGAGTAAGGGTTTTACACTGAAAGCAGGTTTAGACTGGGGATAAGGAAGGAATGTACTATGCTGAGGGAGCTGAAGCACTGGAACAGGGTGCCCAGAGAGGCGGTAGATGCTCCATCCTTGGAAACATTCCAGGTCAGGTTGGATGGGGCTCTAAGCAACCTGATTTGGTCTCAGATGCCCCTGCCCATGGCAGGAGCTGGACTAGATGGTCTTTAAAGTTCCCTTCCAACCCAAACACTTTTATGAGTCTATGATAATGCTAAGAGGAAAAATGATACAGCAGAAGTTACTGAGGTGTCCCCATGATGGGTGGAATGCTGGTGGGACGTTTTATCACTTGCAAGGTGCAGCGAGGATCTGCTGGGCCTGAGGTACCCTCCACACACCCTATTTTACACCTTGTCCTGCATGACTACCCCTGGCCATGGCTGGACACACGTTGAGAAGGCTGGACCTTGAGCTAGAGGTAGCTTTCTTGGTCAAACATTCCAGTGCTCATCTGGGGAATGAGCTGAAGTGCCTCGTGGAGCACTTCGTTTTATGGAATCTTGACCTGCACTCATCTGTCAAAATAAAAGACCAGGCAATACTGCTTGCAGTAAGGAAGATGGAAAATAATCAGCAGAACTATGGCTCTTCAACGCGACAGCTTTAGCTAAAATGTTCCAGTCTTCACCTCCTGCTGAGCTAATTTTAGCCCTCATCCAATGTAAAAAAAATTTTTAAATCGAAAAAAAATGTAAAAGGACATGACAGAAGGATGCTGAGCACCAGCTCGTCTGGGAGCCTGTTCAGCTCCAGCGTTGGTAGGTGCAGAAAGGGAAGTGTTCTGAAGGTTAAAATAGAGGCTGAAGGTTAAGGTGAGGAAGATTTCCCTTTGGCTGGGGTTTGCCAACACCATAAATACATTTTTTTAGGTCTGGGAAAAGCTGTAGCCACATAAAGCAAAGGGCCGATCTGGTGTAGACTTGGTCTGATGTGGACCTGCTGCTGTCCATCTGTTCAGCTGGAGGTTTCATCTGGTTGTAACCCTTTCAGAGACCCTCTGCAGCTGGCACAAAGCCATAAAACCCGAGTGCTGGAGGTAATGCAGTTACCTGGCTGCTCTTGGTCTGGTCAAGTTTAGACGGTCCAGAAATGCCCAGATTAAGGAGCAGGAGGAACCACAGCCTCAACCTGCCCTTGGATAGAGGAGCTGTGGGCATGGGCAGAGATGGCTCCTTCCAAAATGAAAACGCTGATGTCCAGGCTCCAGGTTGCTCCTGGGCAGCAACACGATGCTCCATGCTCACAGCACCTATATTCAGGCACCACCAACCCCACTGACATCCATGGACGTGTTCCAACAGAGCAGTGGTGGCCCTGGGACCTCATTTATCATCATGCTCTGTGCAGCTGAGCAGTGGCTTCTACTCTTCCCTCCTTGGGAATCACAGGAATCTCATTCACTCAAGATGCTCAGGCTGATTGAGTCAGTATGAAGTTCTGCCCAGCAGATCGAGAGAGAGGATCCTGCTCCTCTGAGCTGCCCTGGTGAGGCCTCACCTGGAATATTGTGTCCAGCTCTGGAGCCCTCAGCACAAGGAGGACATGGACCTGTTGGAGCAGTTAGAGAGGAGGCCACAAGGATAATCCAAGGGCTGAAGCACCTCTTCTATGAAGACAGGCTGAGAGAGTTGGTATGGTTCAGCCTGGAGAAGAGAAGGCTTTGGGGAAACTTTAGAGCCCCTTCCAGTCCCTGAAGGGACCTACAGGAAAGCTGGCTGTTTGTGAGGGCAGGGAGCAATAGGACAAGGGGCGATGGTATTAAACTAGAGCAGGGCAGGTTTAGATGAGACATTAGGAAGAAGTTCTTCACTCTCAGGATGGTGAGACACTGGCACAGGCTGCCCAGAGAGGTGGTGGAGGCCCCATTCCTGGAGACATTCCAGGTCAGTCTTGGTGGGGCTCTGAGCAACCTGCTCTAGTGAAGGTGTCCCTGCTCTAGGTGCCCACCCACTGCAGGGTGGGACTAGATGGGCTTTGAAGGTCCCTTCCAACCTCACGCGGCCTGTGAGTCTGTGATTCTCTGATTCTGATTTCCCAGTGGACAGTAGGACGTGTGTCCCTCCTCTCTTCCTTACGAAGAGATTTCTCTGGGATGCCTGAAATCAGCCTGTTCTAGTGAGTTGTACTCTTGCTTTGGCCCATGGCCCCAGCGCAATCGGCGCTCCATCTTGTCAGGAAGTACTGCAGTGCAGTAAATCACAGGGCGGCTGGGCCCTTTCTTCCCCAGCCTTGCTGAGCGGTAATTGAAGCGTGCAACAAAGAAGGGTCAAACAATGTTACATTTTCCTGCTAAATCATACGTGAAATATGCTCAGACTGTCAACTTCTGATAAAGGATGGTGCCTTTAATGGCTCATGTACCACAAGGGAAGGAGGTGGTCCTCCACTATCTTGGGCTTGCGGTTTTCCGCATGGGAAAACCATTTGAAAATAGATTTCTACTGAGATCCTGGTGCAGAGCCACCATGCCAGTCTCATGTAGGTGCTGCTCAGCATCGGGGGGGACCCAGCTACCCCAAAGGCATCTGTGGGCTCTTGTTTTGCAGCAAGCAAGGTGAATGGAACCTCCCGTCCATGCAGGGTGATGTAGTGGTTATGGTTTGGTGGCTCCACACAATTCAAAGGGTGAGTCCTTGGAAAAGTATTTGCTTTATGCTCTTTGTACTTTGCTCTCAATGTTTTCTGGCGTGAAGCTGCTTCAGTGGAACATAACTCAGCCTGCAGCCTGTAACTCGATTGGGTCTCTATGTATGGGCACGTCCAGGTCTGCAAGGGCTTCTGGAGGCAAAGTGGTGAAGAACTGGCTAAAGATCAATTAATAAAACCCACCCCCCACTTGGAAACCACCGCTGCTTTGTGTTTTCTACATATGTTTAAAGATACGTCCTGTTCTGCTGAGCACAGCATTGGAGACAAGATGTCACGGTGGGGATAGATCCCTGGTTGTTTAAAGGAGGAGACGGACATGGGCCGGGACAATGGAATAGACAACATGTTCACAGCAAGAGGTGGTGGATGGAGCGACTCCTGTGCCATTTGATTGTACAACAGCAGAGGCTCGTGTAGGTCCTGAGCCTTTTTGGGCTCAGGGTTATAAAGACCTTGCCCCAAGCAGCCTTACGTGTGAGTGGCAATGAGAGGTGTTGCACTGGGGATGACGGCAAGGCCAAGATCAGATCTCACCCCGCAGCCCACGGTGAGAAAGGTCTAACCCCTGTGACCCCACGGTGTCACCAGGCTTCGAGAGGAGGATGTCCCTGCCTGGCCTTCATGCCTTTGCACAAGGGAGCCAAGAGGGACATCTCTGGGCACTCCAGTGAGTCATTGTGCAACTTCTTGGGTGGCTTGAAGATGAAATGAAACAAAAACCAAAACACTTGAGAGGCTCAGGTAGATCTTGTGGTTAACAGGGAAGTCACTGCTGTGACACATTTACCAGCCTGTCCCTGTCATCAGCTTTGGTGGAAAACCCCAGGCCATTTCCTCTTCGTCACACTGACTGGACCAGCCTCATAAACTGTAAATGTTCTCCTGGTAATCAATGTGACCGCCATCTTTTTTATTTAAAACACTCTGGTTCCTGAAACCCAAGAGTCTCCAATGCTCACATATCTGTCTGGCTGCCAGGTACACACCAAACAGCTCCTGAAACTTGTCACAACGTCAATGAAACCTTGGTGGAAATCTGAGGGGGAATTCAGTTCCTACTTTAAGAAATGAAGAAGGTTGGGTGGAAGGAGAAGGAAAGCAGCAGCTGTCCCAGTACAGAAGCAGGTCGAGCTGTACCATGGCTCGTTCTCCTTGAAGGACTCCATGGTGAAAACAAGGGTGTGTTTTGCCATGGGGAAGTGATCCTTTGGTGGCCAGGCTCTTAAGATGCTTGTTTGATTGGTGAACAAGAGGCAGCAGGACCAAGCAGAGCAGCACTTTAACCCAGTGGCTGAGATTCTCTGTACAAAGGGATGTTGATGTCCCCATCCCAGCCATGGTGTGTGATTATTTCCTGTAGATGAAATAGCAATACACTTACTGCAGAGGATGGGAAGCCCATGAAATGCCTCCTGTAAACGCACACCCACTTGACCTGAAACAAGTGGGGGATCCCCTTACACCTTCACCCCACCCAGCCACCCAACAGCTCAGTCTGTAGGCACCATGGGGAGGTGGAGCCCGATGTTGTAGGCATCTGCTCACAGCTCTGGGCTCCATCGCTTGCAGCCTTGCATCTGGGTTAGGGCTAAAGAAAGGGAAGCTGAGGCCCGCTGGGTGTCAGAGCATCTCTGGAGAGGAAAATCCGTCTGGTTTCACTAGCTCTCAGCAGCTGCCAAAGTGTTACCAGTCTTTCTTCATATCAGGCAGGGAACAAAGGAGTGTAAGTCAGGCGACGGGTATGGGTGCTGTCGGTTACCAGGGTTACAACACGCACAGGGGAAAAAGGGAAAAAAAAAATCCCATACATTGCAAGGAACTAACCACTAATTTTGCTGTAGTGGCAATACTTAGCACTGGCATCGCCATGGGTGTATTTATATCCTCTGTTCTGTAGAAAATATGTCAGTTATTCCGCAGCGTATATGTACCCGCAGCTGGAGCCGGGCCACCAGAGACCTCTGGGGAGTTGTGTGAGGGCTGAGGGGGTCCCCTTTTGTTCCCTACAGCTGCCCAGGTCGAAGTGCCAACATAGATACACTTAAAATAATGAATAATCACATTTTAATACAGAAGGCATCTTGCAAAGAATGGAGTAGGACAGCTAGTCATTCACCCAGTGAAGGGACATGTACTGAAACTTGTTAGGTCAGTTTAGAGCCAACCTCCGGTGGAAACGGGTCAGGAAACATGTTTTGCTGCCCATCAGCAGCAAAACTGAGGGCTTGCAAGAGGAGGGAAACAGCAAACAAAGCTGTTGTAGAAGCGGTCCAGTGAAGGAAAGCAGAAACCAGGGGTCAAGGCATTTGTTAGACCCCGACGGAGGTGAGAGAAAGGCAACCAACCTTCTTTTGGCCTTGACAGGAGCTAGTGTGGCTTGGAGGGTGGTGGAACCCACAAAGCAGGGGTTGGGGAGGATGCTGGGCTGAGGTGGCCACCAGAGCCAAGGGAGAACACTGGGGCCAACAAAACCAACCCCGTGGAAATGCCCCAGCACCCCAAAACGCTCCCACTGGAAGTGGTATTTACTTCTTCCCCTGGAAGCTCAGGCCCCACGGTCTGATTTTTCCGGCCCAGCACGCCATGAAGCTGGGATGAATTTCATGGTTGGAGAGTTCTCTGGTTTTAATAATTGATCAAGAGCAAGCGGTAGGACAGAAAGGCCTCGCGCAGTGACTCGCTGCCTGCAGGCTCCTGGGCCGAACCACTTCCAGCGGGGAGAGGGAGATGGACAGGGGCTGGAGGCAGGGCATCGCCTCCACAGGGCTGACTATTAAGGGCTTAGTGCTTCCACTAAACCAGGCAGAGGGGATTGCTTTCATCTTCCTGTCTGCAACATCTGGAGCCTGGACTCGTAAAACTTTCATTGTTACTTTAACCCTTCAGGCCTTTTTTTTTTTCTTCTTTTTTAAGGGTTTTTTTTGAGAGAGGGACACACACACATGAGGCTGCAGTTGGTGGAGCGTTAAGCCCATGCAGCAGCATCGAGAGTTGGAGGTGCTGCTGGCTCCGTCTGCTGCCGGTGGAGAGAGGGACAGTGGGGCCTCAACCCACAACCAGGATCACTGCCTGGCCTAAAGAGAGAGCCTGTCGGGCTGGACCATCAGCAGGCACCAATGTTTTGGTGGGTATCCTATAAAAACAACAGTTCTTGGGACTCCTGACGTCTTTTGCAGGCGTGCATCATCACTCTTGGCAGCATGGCTAGGAGGTTGGATTGATTTTCAGCAGAGTCAACCCTGATGTTCCTAATCCAAACCCTTTCAGCTCTCAGAGGTCACCCTGAGTTCAGGAGGCAAATTTCTCACCTAGGGCATATTTTTGTTGCAGGAAAACAGATCTCTAGATAGGGACCTGCTTTGTTACAGGAAACCGATCTCCAGATATGGACCTGCTCCCTGTTCATAGCTTGGGAAACTCCAGGAAGATGGAGGCTGGGTGATATTGGGTGTTCAGAGCTCAGAAGCTTCAAAGATATTCACTTCCTTCCAGTCGAGATGGACAGTCCAGTCAAACAACCTCAGCTGAAGCAGTGAGGGGGACGGGAGAATGCAGAATTGAAGAAATGTCCCAAATGGGCCTGAAAGTGGAGGTAGTGGATGTGAAGAGCAGGAAACCACAGGGGAGAGTACATTTCAGTTATACCTTTCTGCCCCAAAGTCTCAGCTGCTTTTTTAAGCTCTGTGCAGGGTTCCTACCCGTGGTCTGTGCTCGATGGCTCCTGGATAGCTGCCAGAGGCTCACAATCATCTTCCAGGTTTCAGGAGCTGCCTGGTCATGAAAAAGCTGGAGGCATGCTCAGCTCTTCAGTCCTCCAGCTGCAGGAAATGTTCTAAAAGTGCAGGTTGAAGAGTCAGAGGGTGGATAGAGAAGAAAATAAAAGGGTTATTAGGAGCTACCCTGACTTACAAGTCAGCATGAGGATCCTGCTGATTTTCATTTATTTATTTATTTATTTATTTTTATCTCATCATGTTGGCAGGGCTTGGCTGGGCTATGGGACTCCTGATGGGAGTGGCTGAGGGACATGCCCAGGGATATGCAAAAACTCCTCCTGTAGGCACTGAAACCTCCTAACCTGAATGACGTGAGAGATTCACCTGGTCTAAGTGAGCTGCACTGGGCTGAGTGATGGGGAAAGAGGCATGAAGTCATGCTGGATATTGATGTGCCCTTCCGTATCCGTCATCTCCTGAGGCAAAGGATTTCTGTCCCTCTGTGGGTTTTTTTTTAAGCTGTTTTATATCAGGGTCTGCCCCAGAACCCTAAAGGCTGGACTTTAAGCTGTTTTGTGGTATCTGGGTGCGATGGTTCCTTCACGTCTCACAGTTATGCAGAGGTCCGTGGCAGCCTCGCTCTGCCAGTTTCTCCCACTGCTGCAGCCTTTCAGATGTACCCCTAAGCTTGTCTCATTGCAGAAACACACTGAACAGCCTCAGGCAAGCTGCTCCTGCCTCAGTTTCCCTTTCATCTCAGTTTATCAGCCCCTGAGACTTTGATGGCATCTGGAATGACTTTCCTCTACGAGCAGAAGCTGTTTATTTCCGATGCTGGAGATGTCTTCTCCTCAGTCTATTTATACACCCATTGCCCAACTGAGTATGGGAGATGAAAGCTGCGTGGCTTCACGAAGGAGAACACGCCATGGGAAGGGGAGTTGCAGCAGGCACATTAGTGCCTCTGCTGCTGCCGGTGTTTGTAAAAACCTCCATGCCAGGAGACATCAAAGAGGGTATGGCACCCTCAGCTCCCAGGCAGCAGGGAGGTGAAATGCCCTTCCAGTTCAGGCATGCCTCAGAGTTTGCTAAAAAAAACCCACTTCTTATTAATCTGCTATTGAAACTGCAATTATGTCATTGCTCTGAACAACCCCATCGACAAGTCCGGGCATGGGGAGAGCCTGAACGGTCGAGGCTGGTGTGCTGCACGCTGTGCGCGGCTCAGCCGGGCCTTGTCTCCCATGCTCGCTGTTGGGGTTACTGGCCCAGCACACCCCGCCATGGACCATGGTGTCCTCTCCAGTCAGGCCAAAACACATGCCAGGGTCCTGGGGAGGAGAGCTGACAGTGGGTGACAGTGGGTAGCCGCTGTCCCCCTGCACCACGGCTGCAGGCATCCCACCCTTCTCCCACAAATCTGGTTCCCCATTTATCACCACCCAAGGTTGGCCTCCTCCATTTCATGCCTTAATTGTCATCCCTGTGCAAATACGGGGTTCAGCTGCATCGGCAGTTGAGATGGCAGACCTTCATGGTGCCAGGCACCTCAGGTGGGGTGTCTGAGTCCCAAAACCACCCTCAGTTTCTGAAACAGCTGATGTCCTACCTCCCTAAATATCCCCTTGTGTGGCTGGTGGTGCCCCAACACCATGCACAGGCCTAGGTGCCCGCGCAGATACACACAGAGAGTGCATCTACTCTGAGGATGCTCAGTCCTTGCTCCATCCCCAAAACCACATCTCTGGGCTTTTCTCTTCCACCTCTTCAGGTGCCCCTCATCTCCCAGGAAGCCAACTGTGCTCCCCCAGCCCCACACTTGCCTCTGTTTGCTCCGAAATCACCGGTTTCAGCTTTCATTGCTCTCAGATGTTTTTTGGACCTTATTAAATAACAGTGCTAACGCTGATGTTAATTAAAATTCCTCCTAACCGCTCCCTGCTCACCCTCATCTTGTAACCCCTCCTTAAAACCTCATTCATTTTTGGGACCTTCCCAAGCCGAGGCTCTCCAGACCCGGCTTTATTCAGCATGTTCTCCATGCCACATGTCTCCTCCGTAAAAAGCTCTGAGATGTAAAGCACCGTCTGCTTTTTCTTCATCACCATGTCACTATTATTTGGTCTGTCCTTGGAGCTTAAGCTTGAGAAATATCAAAAGGTCTTTATCTGTGCCAGGAATGCGAAAGCCCACACTATCAACACGTGTCATGGAAACAAGTCTTCATCTCCCATGTTCAGGGTTGTGTACGTCTCTGAAAGATGACATTTTAGGAACCGAGCTCCCATCTGTTCATCATTGGACCTTAGATATCTGGCATAACTGTCTACTAAATCCCTGAAGTTTGTTTTTAGTTATCTCTGCTCTAGGGTTTTTTTGGCCCCACTGTGTGTTTGGGGTGCGTGTCCTTCAGAGATTTGCTATCCTTGGTAGAGGAGAAGAGGTCTTCCACACAGGAAGACTGGCCAACAGTCAAGGAAGAAAAATGCTAAAGCGAGGCATTTCTTTAAATTTCAAAACACAACCCGATCAAGGATGGAAAACAATCCCCACTGAATAATGGAAATTGCAGCTGGAAGAGACCACTGAAAATCAGCTAGTCCACCCCTAAACCCAAGGGCGATTCAGCTGTCCTTAAACCAGCCATGGCTGGTATTTTTCCAACACAATCTTCAGTATCTCAGGTACAACTCTCCTAATATTCCAGGCAATTTTTCCCAGCCTTAATTATCCCCTCTAAGGGCAAACTGCCCTCTGTCACCCAGGCTGCAGTTTAATGACTTCTTTGCCCTTCTTCAGCAATGATGAAGTGTTTGTTCCCTTCCTCTCAGTAACTTTATTTTATCATATATTATGTCCCCTCACTGGTTCCTTTCTTTCCTTCTCTAGAACAAACAAGCCCAGGAACTTAAGCTTTCTTTCTGGGATATCTCTTAATTTTCTGAGCACTTTATGCACTCTCTCCCACACTCCCTCTGTCACTAGTTCACCACCTTTAATAGTAAACCATTATCTGGCATTCATGAGAGGCTACTTAATTAGGTAAACGCTGTTTATCATCATATCTTCATTTTTCTTGTTATTAGAGAAGGTAGCAGCTGTTGTCTAGCCATCTGCCACCTCTTTGTGGCTTTGCAAAGGTGATGGACGGGTGTGTTAGGAGCACTCCTTCTCAAGCACCACATTGCAATAGGATTGTAGGGGCTCGGGGAGGGGGGTGGTACAGGGGTTTAATGAGATGCTGTCACTTGGTGCTCCCCAGACTTCCCAACCAGCGTTGGGATGTGTGTGAGGTCCCTGCAGAACTGCAGAACACCCACCTGAAATTTGTAATCCCTCTGAGATCTAAGTGGGTTTGGGGAACCCTCCTACCCTAGACCGATCCTTTCAGGGTCCTGTGAAAAAAACAGGCTGAAGTCCCATGAGGAGCAGGGCAGCCCAGGCAGGTGTTAGATCAAAGTGGGGATGCTTTGTTCCCATTTCCAAAATATGGGGGTTTTTTTCCCCTCAGTGACATTTTGATGAGAAATACAATATTTTTGTGTTATTTATTGTCATTAGCTCCGAGTACGCAGTTGACTTGGAGAATGATAAAGGTCCTGGAACTGCAGAAACAGTATTGCCAGTGAGAGAAGCGACGGTCATTAGTGCACAGTGGGTTTCCACTTCAGGCGAAGGACCTCAGACCCCCTGCTAGAATAAAAACATCCAGCCCTACCCGAAGACGTGTGGGCAGAAGGACCTGGGGGTCCTGGTTGTTGACAGGTTGGCCATGAGCCAGCAGTGTGCCCTGGGGGCTAAGAGAGCCAGTGGGATCCTGGGGGCATCAGGAGGAGTGTGGCCAGCAGGTCACAGGAGGGGATCCTCCCCCTCTACTCTACCCTGCTCAGGCCCCACCTGGAGTGTTGTGTCCAGTTCTGGGCTCCCTGGGATAAAAAGGACAGGGATCTCCTGGAGAGAGTCCAGAGAAGGGCTACGAAGATGATGAAGGGCCTGGAACATCTATCCTATGAGGAAAGGCTGAGAGAGCTGGGGCTGTTCAGCCTGGAGAAAAGAAGACTGAGGGGGGACCTAATCAATGTTTATAAATATCTTAAGTATGGGTTGCAGGGGGAATTGGCCAGCCCCTTTTCTTTGGTCTGTGGAGACAGGACAAGGGGCAATGGCTGCAAATTGGAGCACAGGAAGTTCCACACCAACATGCAGAGGAACATTTTCCCAGTGAGGGTGAACGAGCCCTGGGACAGGCTGCCCAGGGGGGTGGTGGAGTCTCCTTCTCTGGAGAGATTCAAGACTCGTCTGGACACCGACCTGTGCAGTATGAGCTGGGGAGCTGCTTTGGCAGGGGGTTGGACCCCATGATCTCTCGAGGTCCCTTCCAACCCCTACAACTCTGTGATTCTGTGGGTCCCTGTGCCTGCACTAAGGATGTTTTGAATGCAAAGACGGGCTTTGAAAGGACAGACCTCCTTTCTTTCTCTGACTGAAAGGTGTGTTTTTGGTGGTGATGCCTGCAGGCAGCACAGGGGTTTTGGTTGAAGAGCTCCATTTGGTTTTCTGCAGACTTCAATTCAGGCCATTTGAGACTAAAATACACACTTAAAGTACATTTCACTAAATCTTCACTAACATTTTTGGTGGTGTCACATCCATCAAGGGTGAGGATCCCAAGCCAAACTTCCTAAGGCTCTGTTTCAAGCCCACCTTTGCTTAAAGAGGTGGAAGGACGCGACACATCCATGGAGTGGGCTTCATTCTGGAGTCAACACGCCTTTGCTAATGATGGGCAGTGGTGTGGATCTCCCCCAGAGCCTGGCTGTCTGGGGCAAAGATGCTCAGAGCTGGGAAGGGGTGGCTACTGGGGGAGTTCAGACACCTGAGATGCTTCGTTGTGTCCCTGTGAGCCCATTCCTTGCCAGGGAGTTGATGCTCAGGCACTGGGGAAATGGAGGGGGACTGGGAGGGGCAGAGGGTTGGGAAGAAGGCATGACTTTTCCTGTGGGATCCCAGTGGCTTTGTTGCTCCTTGTTTCACCTTCCTCCTCCTCCTATTTTTTTTCCCCTCATTCTCCCTGCCTCAGGTCAGGACAACATTTTTTCTTTCATAAGTTCCTTTGTGTAGTGACCCTTAGACCGGATTGTTTTAGGTGAGCAAAACTCCTGCCAGACACTGTCAATTAATTATTACATCTATCCTCCTGCTTCTCAACCTTGGGAAACTGCTCTGTATTGGGTAATTCCTTCTTTTTTTCCACTTTTTTTTTTTTTCCTTTGGTTCACAAATAGACACTAGCCAAAAGATAACTCGCCCCCCCCCCCCCGCCCCCCTGGACTTCAAAACACAATTTCCCACCAAACCTGCAGGTCAGAGGCAAGACACCCTTTTGGAAAGGGGGGTCCACGGGTGGGAGATGCCCATGGGGGATGTCCCACCCCAGAGCCATAGGTTAATCTGCACCAGGGCAGCAGTATTTGGGAGCAAGATTTCGCAGTGATGTCAGTGGCCTGGCAAAGGGACACGGCGGAGGCTGGCTGTTACGACACTGAGCACTGCAGCCCTCGGCACGATTTCCATTGGCACCTGGGTCGGGAGCCAAGCAGAGACCTTTGCTCA
The DNA here is from genome assembly GCA_022605575.1 of Laterallus jamaicensis coturniculus. Lineage (NCBI taxonomy): Eukaryota > Metazoa > Chordata > Aves > Gruiformes > Rallidae > Laterallus > Laterallus jamaicensis. Next base: position 1,002,083 of record JAKCOX010000082.1, read on the forward strand.
GCTCCCTATTAACCATTTAGTTTTAATTAAAGGCATTCGCCAGTCAGCTGTCACTGAGCAGCCAAGGGGCAATGTGTGGTCCCCTAACCACCTATTTGTGGGGGTTTTTCCACTTATTTGGCCGTTTTTGCTGTTACAGAGGAGGGGAGGAGATGGGTGCAAAGGGGGTTCTTTGGTGGAGGAAGAGGTGTGAGCTTGTGCTGGAGCTTTTGGGGAGGAAAGGAAGGGAAACTCTTATGCACTCAGAGGGATGAAAGACTGGGCGATGGAAAAGTCTGCTTGGTCCAAGCTGAATTTGAACCCTCTCCCTGAAAGTGGGCAGTTTTGGGTGTGCACTCACAGGGATGGTGCATACCTCACCCCAACCCCCCCATCCCCCAGATTCTTCAGTCCCAGTGCCACCCAGCTGCCCCAAAGGGCTGGGGACCTCAGGCTACCCACGCTACCCCTTCCCAGTTGCAAGTACCAACCCCATCCCCCTGTCCCTGCCACGCTGACATCTGTCCCTCGTGAGTCAGAGGGGACAGCAGCAGGGTGACCAGGCTGCCGGCTGGCCCTTATCTCTGTCCTCTGCCTTATCTGCTTCTTGTAGAAATCGGATTGGGACTGTGCGCCCCAGGAGCATGGTGGGGAGCTCAGTATGGAGCGGACCATGGGGGTGGCTGATAACAGCATTTCCTGGAGGCAGAACTCTGGGGCAAGGACAGCACGCAAGGACAGCAAAGCTGAGATGGGCAAGATTAAAAAGAACCCCCTCTGCGGTGCTGGATTCCTCATCTGCCTGCCAAACAGCTGGTGCTGAGGTCCTACCTGACGCCTCAGAGGTGAAATAAAGCAGCAAAGCAGCGGGAGACCCTGAGGACCTGGGATGACCCTCTGAGGCTGGGGAGGGTGGATGAAGCTGGTGGCCAGAGCTGCAGCTCCTGGGAGTGAGCAGGGTGGCTCGTGTATCTGAGGCAGCACAGGAAAAGTGGGTCATGCCTGGAGATCAAGATTTGTCCTAAAAAACACCCTGGGGCAGCAGGGCCAGGTAACTGCCTGTGGGGTGAGCGATGTGGGTCAAGCTGTGTTAAATACCCCTTGTAGGCAGGTACAGGGTCCCCCAGGGACCAGCGATGCAAACGCGGAGGGGGGCGATTGGCAGCAGGGCAACCCACTGCCACCTGCCCTCATGCCATGCATGGGTGGTCCCATGTGGTAGGGTGGTGCATCACCCCCTCCCCCCCCCCCGCCAGGAAAGACCTTGGGCTGATGTGGGGTTGGGGTTTGCACGCACAAGGGTGACAGTAAGGGACAGAGGCCACCGGTTGTCCTCCGGAGACCTGGGCTGCACGCCCTGGGTGGAAAGCGCATCGGTGCCCTGCCGTCTGGGCTCCCTTCCAGGCTCGTCATGGGACTCCCAGCAAATCCCCCGGGGCAATCCGATCTCCGGGACGCCAGGGCACCTATCCCTCCCTCTGGCATGTCGGGTTTTCCACGGTTTAAGGTGCCAAAGTTCATTGACGGTCCTGTCGGGGCTCGGGCACACCCACAGTCTGTGCCACCCTTCGTGGGACGGCGCGGGTCACCCAGCAAGGAGGAAAGAAAACAAGGAGGTGCAATCAGCATAAAGCCACTTTGCACCCATATATAAAACCTCAGCTTTAAAATAATAATAATAATAATAAATTAAATCACCCTCGTGACACATCCTATGTAAATACCAGAGGTTATTTCGCTGCTAGTAGATGTTAGCTGGTTTTATTTCACTGAGCAGTCAGACTTGATGATGAAACTCTGTCTGAAGCTTCATGGAGACAAATGACACATGTTTCCCAGTAGTCCTTGAATGGCTATCAAATGTGTCATAGTTAGGAGCCAGCCTGGAGGGACTTTTTCTCCAGTAGCTCCCGTTCCAGGAAATGAGTCTGCTCTGTGCGTTCTCTAAATTTGCCAGTGATCTAGGAGGCCTCTTTGTTAAAATTAGAAGGTTCGCCTTGGTAAAGTTTCTACTAACTCTTGAGTAATTTGGGAGGTGAAATAGCCACACAGTACAAGTCTCCCATCTGTTCTGGGAAGAGCTGATGGGCTCGTTGGGAAACACAGCTTGCCCAGGAGTGATGCCATGCCGTTCATCCCTCTGCAGCTCTGCTGGGGGTTCTATGTGAAACCTCCACCACCATGTCCTTGTGCTGCTGTTCCCACCACCCCCTGTGTCCCAGAGGGGACTGTCACCCCACACACACCCCCAGTGAGGTGCACGGCCCCGTACGTGCTCCCTGCAACACCCACATACCTTCGCCAGCAGCCAGCAGCTTGCACAACTCACAGGGCTGGGGTCAGGGACGTGGAACACAGCTCTAGCTCACAGGTCCCTTGGAGAGCATCCAGGCAGGCGAATTCAGCTCCACAATGGGGTGGCCACACGGAAAAAAACCAGGATTAGGAGTAGTGTCAGGTCCGTATGAGCCCCTTGGTGATGCTGGAAGATTGCCTGGAGGCCCAGCTAGTTGGCATGGGACAAAACTGTGCCAAAAAAGCCCTTGAAGCATCCCCACTGCAGAGCAGAACCATGGAATCATTTTGGAGGTCCTTCCACACGGTGTGGTACCCACCAAACCAACAGCAGTTTTGCCCTTTGCCTTCCCATCCTGGGCTGGGACCGACCTGCTAAGGGCAGCATGGGGATGGCTTGGTCAGTCCTGCTCTACCCAGCACTGAATACCTGACATGGGCACCCCTCAGGGTGTTCCCCAAGCCCCCTCCCCACCAGCTGCCACATCCATACAGGACAGCAAGCACAAGGCCATGTCCCCAGCCACCTCATGGGAGCAGCTCCTGGAGGATAACCATGGTATGTCACCATCCCATGGGGCTGGTTGTCCTTTGATGCATCCAGTCAGGGCCACCCTGGGCTGGGACATGTCTCTATGAGATGCCTGTGGTGGGACTTGCCTTTGCTCAGGGCTCCTCTGGGTTTGTTTTTTCCACTACTTCCCTTGGGAGCAGTGATTTGATTTGGCACCACAGGGGCAATTAGGTGGAGATGAGGGTAGTTAAGGGAGGAATTGGGAGGCAGTGGGTTGTGTAAGGAGGGATGGGGGTGGGGGATCATGAGGATCCTTGCAACTTCCTCACAGCATTTCCATGGGTGACAGCCATGCACATGGGCAATACTGATTATCAGTGGGATTTTGGGATGGGGACCTGGCATGAGCCAGGCACGAAGAGTTTAAAAAAAAAAAAAAAAGGCAGAAAGCCCTTGGACAAGATGCTCAGTGTTTGAACTGGAGATGCAGGAACCAGGGTTTGTCCCCCCAAAAATGAGAGAGGGCAGATGGGGGCTGGCACAAGGACAACTCATCATCCCCAAGGAGGAGACATCCTCAGCTGTGGAAAGGGGTCCAAGGTGGCCAAACAAGTTGAAAGGGGAAGGAGCCCCGTCTGCAAACACAGAGTGGACGGCAAAGAGAGATTTAAATTACAGGACAGATGGGGGGAAAGACAGTTAAATTGGGCTGAAAAACAGAACCCAAGCAGCAAAGCTGGGTTATTTGGGCTTAGCACCCTCCTGTGCCCCATGAGTGTCCACTGTGCTGCTTCCAAAAGTGCTGAGAGAACACAGTTTTACATAAAGAATATGTACTGTGCATGCAAAGACTGCTGAAAAGCAGGAGGCAGAGGGGCACCTGCAGCGTCCAGAGGCCAGGCAACACCTCTCCCAAAGGCTTCAGGAAAAAAAAACCCACAGGGACTGCCCTTATCTTGAGGAAATCAGCACAAAACCTTGTTTTCTGACAACCACGCTGCATTTCTGAGCTTCAAAAGAGGAGCAGCGCAGACCTGCGGAGCTGGGGTTGGATTTCTCTCCAGAGTTGTAAAACACAGCCCTGGGGAAAGAAGTTACCTTAGCTGTAAAACAATCCACCGACTGGGTTTCACAACCTTTGTCTTCTTTCTCTCCCCAGAGCAGTCTTTTACAGCGTTTGCCCTCTAACCAGTTTTCCCTCAGACGAGGACGACGACCTGTGTAATTACCACCAGACAGGTTTTTGGTAACCCATCTCCTGACAGGGGGTTGGGGTGTTTTTTTTCAAGCTCCCACCCTCATGCCTTGTAGCTGCTGATTTACCAAATCTGGCATCTTCCAGGCTCGTTTGGGAAGGTGAATTTCACCTCTTGTGGTGCCCAGAATTTTTATATATATATTTTAAAAATACTTTAAAAAAAAAATCTTGAAAATTAATCTCTGAGCTTGGAGGGTGGTCTTCCTGCCCCAGTGTACATTAACTACTGGGGGAGACATGGTGTTTCTTCTCTATTCATGAGGCTGATGGATGAGGAGAAATGCCTGGAGCTTTCTGTAGGATTCAGGGCTGGGCTGGGGGATTAGAGAGAGGAAAACAAGTCACAGCTATGGTCTCTGATTTCCCAGGAGAGTTTGGAGGGGAGGGGGTGTGTGAAGATGATGGTCCTGTAGGCCTGCTGCTGGAGAGGATGGAATCATAGAATCAGATCCCTTAAGGCTGGAAAAGACCTCTAAGAGCATCAAGTCCAACTGTCAACCCAACACCACCATGCTCACCAAGCCATGTCCCAGAGTGCCATGTCCACACCCCCAGGGATGGTGACCCCACCACTGCCCTGGGCAGCCTGTTCCAGCACCTGACAACCCTTTGGCTGAAGGCATTTTTCCTCATCTCCCATCTAAACCTCCCCTGGCACAACTTGAGGCTGTTTCCTCTTGTCCTGTCACTCAATAGTTGGGAGAGGAGACTCACCACACCATCCTTCCAGGGAGTTGTAGAGAGCGATCAGGTCTCCCCTCAGCCTCCTCTTCTCCAGGCTGAACACCCCCAGCTCCCTGAGCTGCTCCCAATCAGACCTGTGCTCCAGCCCTTCAAAGCTCCGTTACCCTTCTCTGGACACACTCCAGCACCTCAGTGTCCTGGATGGATGAACCTTAAGGAGTCAAGGTAGGTCCATCCCAGTGCTATGGGGCCCTCTGCTCATTTTTTCTGCCCTTCTGCCCACAGCTGAGGTCTCAGCCATGGTAAGCAACATCCACACTGGCGAACTGGACATAGCCAGGGTCAAGTGGTGGAGCATCTGCTCCTGGAGAGTGTCCAGCCTGCTTGTAAAGCCCCTGGTATTGGAGGGCAGATTGCCCATTGCATCCCCCAAATGTCCTGTGATGGGTTCATTCCTGGATGTTTGCATGGGGCTATAAATTAGAAGCATCTAAGCCTACTGTTTGGTCCTCCAGGATTGCCAGGCATTGCTCTGGGTTGTTTTGTTATGGCACTGGGGAAAACCATAAGCTGGTTTGTGCCTTCTGCCACAGAAAAGCTGAACTGGTTTTGTCATGTTATTCCCAGTTGCTCCTGGGTCCTTCCCGTAATTCCCATTGCTGCCTTAGCTGGGTGGAAGGGAGTTCTGCAGGAAGACAAATCGCTGCTGGTAAGTGACGGGTAAGACCATCCAAATCTCTCTTCCAAAGCTACCCCTTCTCAGGACCCATCCCTAAACCTCCCCGTGACCCAGCCTGACCTACAGCCAGACGTGTTTTGAGTGTGCTGGAGACAGAGTTTGGCCTGTTCCACCAAATCCTGATTTATGAGCATCCACAGCTTTGGAAAGAATTTATTAACACCAGGGTTGGGCTGGCTGCAGCCCAGCCAAGAACAGGGACGGTCCCTGGGTCCCCATGACCACCAAGATACAGCAGAAGAGAAAATAACCTGCAGCAAACACGAGATTTCTGAGCAGATGGGCTCGTGCTGCTGCAGATCTGAAGGTTTGCAGAGGCAGAAGTGTTTTTGTGAATTCCTGGCGGCTGCCAAAAGTCCCAGATAGCAGGAAATAAAGAAACCCCAGGAATCGGAGTAGGTTTGCTTGGCTTGTCCTAAAACATGGCAGCCTGTGACTAGCTGGGATTATAGGATCATAGAATGGCATGGGTTGGAAGGGACCCCAAGTGTCACAGAGCTCCAACCCCCCTGCCACAGGCAGGGACACCAACCTCAGGCCTGGAGCTACACAAGGTTGCCCAGGGCCCCATCCAACCTGGCCTTGAACTCCTCCAGGGATGGGGCACCCACCCCCTCTCTGGGCAGCCTGTTCCAGCCCCTCACCACTCTCTCTGTAAAGAACTTTCCCCTGAGATCTCCTCTAACCCTTCCCTCCTTCAGCTTCACTCCATCCCCCTTGTCCTGCCATTATCTACTCTTTTAAGTTCTCCTCTTCCAGCAACCCCACTTCAGATACTGAGTGATGAGGGGAGGTTTTAAACGATGGGTAACAAAGATAAACCCTATCCAAGTGACAATGTGGGTTCACACAATGTACAGAATCACAGAATCACTTGGGTCAGAAAAGACCCTGAAGAAGATGGAGTCCAACCAATAATCCCAGCAATACTGCCCTCAGAGTGCTGTCCCTGCGCTTGCCAGCTGAACTGCAGCTTACATGGTTATTGCTCTGGGTGCAACAAGGACAATGACAGTAAAACAATGATGCACAGGCTATGTGGTCTCTTCCTGTCAGGTCCTGTGCTGCGATCACTAATTATCAAGCCCATGTGGCTACCTAAGCCCACCTACTGAGCCTAGCTTTGTCTATCCCACTCCCCAGGACTTCTCCAGATTAATTCCTGGGGCCATATTTCTGCCAAAAACCAAAAATACAAAAAACCCCACCCCATCTTTGGGCTATAATTTAATGATTTAAGCATTTCCAGGATGCAGACACTGACCCGTGGAGCGTTGCTCTGGTTCTCCTTGCAGTTCAACGTGAGTGCAGGGTCCCAGGGACAGATGTTCGCAGGACATCCCAGGAGCCCTCTCAGGGAGGTTTGGCTTCCACTGCCCTGCTGAAAGGCACTGCTCCCCTTGGAGCTGCAGCCTTTGGAAGGGGGGTGGGGGTGGTTAACAATGCTGCAAAGCAAAAAGCCTCCGTGGATTGGATGCTAAGCTGATGCCTCATCCCACATAGGATCAATGCTGGCCAACCATTACCCACCAGCTGTAGCCATGCCACAGAGTTAATGGGGAAAAATCCAAAGTCAAGGGAAATGCTGAGATTTCAAACTTCTATTCTGCCCTAAATCACCCAAGTTTTCCACCAAATGAAACACTTCATTTCAATGTATGTCATGTTGCCATCGCCACCCGCAAAGTGTATGGACTTCATTAGCACAGACCTTTCCAGGAGCTTCCTATCAAACTCCCCTCTCAAAAGTTTCCACCTTGGGAAGGTGGTGCCAGGGAGCAGTGAAGGCCTGATGTGAGCAGTCACCTCCACCACGTGTTGTGTGGTCCCACTTCAGCCCCTCTGCTTCTTGTCCCAGCCCCGCAGGAGGGAAACGCGTTGGCGTTTAACGCCTGTACCCACACATGTCCTCCTTTGTACATCCAAATACAGGGCATGAGCACGTTGCCTTGCAGCCCAGGCAGGGAGAGGGAGCTGCACAGCCCCAGGCGGTGCTGCTGGTGACCCCAAGGAGGCCGCTGATGATGGAGCTGAGAGATGAAACCGGGTCCTGAGAGCGGGTCAGTGCCTTTGCAACGAGTAGAGGTGTGGTGAGTGCGGCTGGGCTGCAGTGAGTGTCTGCATGCGTTCATGAGAGGTGGGGAGAGAGGTCCATGAGATTCCTCAGCATCTAGGACCTGTGCAAAGTCCAAACGGGTGGTTATGAAGACTATTTCCACTCTTCTGTGGGGAGAACCAGGTGCACGTCCTATGTCTTGCTCCTGGGTTTTTTACCTGGGGGATTCTCGGATGTACTGGTGGGGTCCCCAAGCTTCCCAGTCCAAGAGAGAGATCACATCGGCTTTGGCTTCATGCATACACCAAAAAGGAGTTCCTTCTGGCTGTTGTCCCAAGCATGGCAGTGAGGAACGAGCACCTCGCTCTTAACCTTTGAGAAACAATAGCGAGCTCTGCGGGAGCCTGGGCTTTCTTGGCATGCAGCCCCGTGCTCTGACATCAAAGGATGTTCAACTCCCCGGGGGAAGGAGCTGGAACCAGGCGGGTGGGTCATGAGTGGCACAGGCCCTATTGTGTCTTGGGTGGGCATCGGCTGAGCTGGGGGTTCTCCAGGTCCCATGCATCAACCAGAGCCAAACTATCGGTCATTGCCACTCAGTCTGTTGGATGAAACCCAGCAGAATTCCTGGTCGGCACTGAGAACTCCCTGCCTTGATCCCCTAAATCTCTGTGGTTCTCCTGTAGTTTGGCTCTGTATAGGTGAGGAGAAACCCTGTGTGCCATCCAGCCAGGCCACAGATCTGCAGATGTCCCGTACTGTGAGCACGTGTGTCCCACACAGGCCCCAACACTGGTGGCAAGGGGAAATTTGTGTGGGCTTTAAGGTTAAAAAGGTCCCACCTGGCCTCTGGGACTTGCAAGGGGTGATGATCCCAAAAGCACAGGCCTTGAAGCATTTAAAAAAACCCAGGCTCTTTCCCAAGGCATTCTGGGGGTGATATCCCCTGCTTGCAAGTGGCTTGCACCTCGTTTAAATGTCTTGTCTGTTTAATAGTGGCCTTAGAGGAACAGGCTGAGCCCCCAGCCAGCAGCAGGGGTCCCCCAGCCAGCAGCAGGGATCCCCCTGCCACAGCCCTGCCTGCTTCCACATCTTTTTTTACATTTATTGAGCAGCTCAGGGCGCAGGCAGGCAGTCACGTATGGCATGCCACAAGAAGACTTTTAACTGGGAACTGTCCCACCTCCCAGTTTTCTGGCAGGGGCCTGGTGACGTGTGGGGACACATGCCACCCACCTCCAGTGACCCGCGTGGCTCCCAGGGCCCACGCGTGTGCCTCAGTTAGCTGAAAGTTAATTGGCTTGAGGTAGAGATGAGTTTTCAGGAGACTTCTTAGGAAACATGGGGGTGTTTTTTTTAAGGTTTGGGTTTTTTTTTTTTTAAGCAGGTTGAACGGAGTAAAAGGCAGAAGTGGTTTGCTGGGATTCGTCACTGCTGCACACTGTAGAGTCGGGTGAAATGGGTATGATCAACAAGGGGTCCTGGAATGGACACCCCCAGGTAGGACACAAACAGATGGGAAATTCCCTTGGGACAGAGGCCAGGGGGTGGTATGGCCACAGTGGCCAAGCTGGGCAAGAGGCTCAATCCATCCCCACAGATCCCCAAGCCCTTCACACCGCTCCCATGGGGCTTCATCCTCACCCTTGTGAGAAGCGGTAAGGACAGGGACTGACCCCAACAGGAGGCTCAGCACTGTGCAGGATCCGACCTGGAGCTGGGAATGTGGGCTGAGCCATCCCCGCAGAGGGAAGGATCCGTCCATCTGCTACAACTCCCAGCAGATGCTGTGAGGGATACTTCTCTCCCCTGCCCCCCTGCTGCAACCACCCCCCGCATCTTTCTTTTCTTCCACCCTAATCAAAAAGATCTCGCCCAGACCAGCACAAGTGATAGCATGTACCCACAAAGAGATAGGGAAATGTCAAGCTTTAAACATTTATTACTCAGATGATGCGTTTTATAGCATACAGTGGGTCTGGATGTTCTATAAACAAAGACTGAATTGCCACAAAGAGTTATTAGCTCCCTTGTTTTAACAGTCTCTGAAATGCTGAAAGTGATGAGTTTGTGTTTCCTATGAGTATCTAGTCTTTATTCTCCCCAAAACATTTCTTTCCTTCTTTTTTTTTTGATTTTTATTTTTTTTAAAGCGCTTAGTTTAACAAATATGATTAAATTAAAAATGTCACTTTTCCAAATGCAAATAAATACATTTTAAAAAAAATAATAATAAAACGAATTGCTAGTGTTAACTCTGTGTTCTGCAGGGCACTGCATCTTCCTTGGCTATTGACAGTGGACTTCACAACCCTTAGTGTCATTTCTCATATGAAAAAAAATACTGCAAGTATCACTGGGACTGTCTAATAGCTAACACCAGAGCAAAATTAGTGTAAAGCCATAAAATAACCAGCAGGGAAATAAAAATAATTGTATTTAAGATTTTTTTGAAAGACTTCCAAGTGAGGGATGTTATAAAAATAAGCATGAAAATAAATCATAAGTTATTCTGACAAGTTTTCCTTCAAAGCCATCAATCATGCTAAGAATAGATACTAATTAATCTCCTTTGGGAGAAGAGGAGAACCTAGCAAATTTGCTTACTTGTCCTTTCTTTTCCCCCATTTTCGTTTCACCTCTGTCTACATGAGATATCCCCAAACAGGAGTGAAAGCCCTCGTGGGGGAACTGACCAAAGTCACTTTGTGGGATCGCAAGAACCTTCAGTTTGGAAGTAATTCCAGCAGGAATTGAGTGAGTTAGAAGCTGGGGCATCTGGCAGGGAGCCATCAAACCTGCTCTGTATCTGAGGGGTGGGACCGGCATGGCACATCAGTGTAGAGCATCACTCCTCCTTCAGACACTTGCCTTTACACCAGCCCAAGGTTTGGCCCCACACATTATTTGGCCTGAGGAAGTTATTTTTCCCCTTTGCTGACGTAGCCATATGGGGGAAAAAAACATATTAAACCCTCTGCATGGATGCTTTTAGCCAGCAGCCAAGATCCAACACGGTTAATTCACGGTGACGTAGCCAGTGGCTTCACACCTATAAACCCACAGCCTGTAGAACAACAATCTTTGAAGACCATCTCTGAAACAAGCCAAAAAAAGAGAGAAGAAAATACTCCATGACACCCCTTGGTGCTCCCACCAGGGATCCCAAAAACGTCCCAGCGCTGGTCCCCGTCCTACCACATCAAATGACCTTGTGGTACCACTTTTCCCAACATGGTACCATGGTTAATGATGCCACGTGTCCACCGGCTTCATATGGATGGACTCCAGAAAGGTATCATTGGCAGCGTGTAATTTTGGGGGGAACCCCCCCCCCACACACACCATTTTCAGTCAACATCATTGTTCTTGCATATCAACGGAGCAACCGATGTACCCAAGCAGTTCAGGGGTGGATGAACCTACTGTAACAGGGAAGATAAATAGTAGGGTGTTAAAAAACAGTGGATTTGATCTGGAGAACTCCTGGCATTGGAAGGGAAACTCATGGGACAAGCCCAGACAGTGGGGGGGGGGGGGGAGGGAGGGGTTGTAGGATTGCATCCCAGTGGGGAAATTGAATAGACCCTCACGGCTGACAGGGAAATGATTAAGCAGAAATACTTCCACGTGGCTTACACGTCAGCTCTGAATGCCTCCTGCCACACCGATGGGTGAGAATTCATACATTTATAAGCAAAATATCCAGTTCTCTGGGGTTTGGGTTGGTTTCCCCCTCTCCTTCTTTCACTACACCCCAGTAGCAAATCCTAAGGGAAAGGAGAAGCTACCAGTGCCAGAGCCAGATCCCTCGCACTCCAACCCACCAGGTTGTGCCCCTGTAACAGGACTTTTCTGTTCTTTAAATAAAACAAAAAACAAACAACCCCCCCCCCCAAAAAAAATCAAGACATAATTGATTTTCAGATCTTCTCCCAGAACACTGATGCCGTGCCTGGGCATGCTGCGATGGGTGTTAAATCCCCTTCTCCTCCAGTCCCCGAGAAATTCGGGAGCAGGCAAATCCAAGGGCAACGGGTGCAACCCTGAGCCTTGTAATACTGACGGGCTTTGTCGCCCTAACCGAGTTCAGCTGCTCATTAATACTATCACACCCCATCGCCACTAACGAAGCTGACCCGATGCAAGGCACTGCCGCCGTGTGAAGCCCCTGGGGCCTGAATCCACAATCCATCTTTTTTCTACACAAGTCCAGCACATCCAGCAACCATTTTCCAGCCTTCTGGGAGGGCAGGAAAACTGAATCTCTTGTTCCCAGCTTGCTCCTCGTGTTCCATGAGCATCAGCAGATGAAAATTCCTGTAACATGGAACTGTGGCAACAGGACTCTCACCTCTTGCGATGCATTTTCTACCAGTAACCTCTGACCTTCAAATTCTGCAGCGAAAGCTTCCTCCCCATCACAGACAGACCAACACATTCATAAGGCACCCAAGAACGTACTACACATCCAAAGAGGTTGGGGTGAAATCTCTCTTCTCTGCAAGTCACCAGGAATTCAACATCTTTGCTTGGAAAAAAAAACAAACCAAAAGGGTTTGAGCTGCTGAGTTCAGACTCAGCCTGCCTGGTCCAGGCTCCGCGTGTGCTGGTGCTGCAGCATAAATTCTCCTCTTATCACACAGGGAAAGGAACATAAATTGAATAATGGGGAGAAAACAGGACGGGCTGCTGGCATCGTGTCTTTCTTGGCTCCTCTTCCACCGTGCAGACGGGACAGGGCAGCTTGCACCCCCATTAGTCTTCACCAAAACAACCACTGGGAATTATTTAGGAGGTAAAAGCGTCACTGGACAAAGCAAATAAGGAGACTACCAAGTCTTCTTCATGATTTCCGGGGTTGGACCAGACGATCTCTTGAACATCTCTTGATCATCTCTACAATTCTGAGATTTGGGGGGCGATGTCATGGCGTCACGAGTCCCCCCATACCACACCCCCGCCCCCCGCCCCGCTTGCCTCCAAGGCATTTCCTCACCCAGGAGGCATCTCCCCATCGCCCCCAAACAGTTGCCCTCTCCCTCAGGATGCTCTGGCACGGAGCAACCCAGGGATCCCCGAGCAAACTCTTCCCTTTTGAACACATAGCCTGTCCCTCAAGAGCATGGTGCCACTTTGACCAACCACAGTACAGAGCTGCTCCTGTGCACTGCATGCCTAGAAAAACTGGAGAGCAAATTCAGCTAGTTAGAAGCCAGGCTCAAAACCTCTATTTTTCAGCTTTTCCTATTTCCTCCCCCCTCTTTCTCTTTTTCCTCCTTTCTGCCACACATTGCTTGTCTTCTCTTTGCCAGCCTCAGAAGGACATGGAACCTTCATTTCTTCCTTGCCCTGTACATTATCAGTCCCAACTATAACAGGCCTGGATTTAAATGACAGTAATTACAATAAAGCACTCCTTCAGTGGAAACAAACAAAATAAAAAGAATTATTAAAAAAAAAAGGGGGTGTGGGGAGGATATAGTGGCTAAGGAATAATGTCAACTTTAACAGCAAGAGCTGTAGAACCCCCTGCTTCTTAGACGTCCCACCTCTAAGAAACCTCTAAGAAGACATGTTCTCAGATCCATCAAGGAGGTTACTGGCAAGACAACAGTGGCTACGTTACTTCTGCAGTGGCTTTTGGACTCCTTTGAAACGCTCCCTTCTGCTTCAGCATCCTCACGTAAACTGTCAGACAGCTCTTGGGGAGGCGTCTGCTTTCCCCCTCTCTGAGCTTGCTCACAACTGTCTGTCCCAACAGTACAGTAAAAATGAGAAGGAAAATAGAAAAAAAACAGGAAAACCCAGTGCAAATAAGAAAGTCATCCCCAGTCTCCGATCAGGTTTGGAAGGGGTGGCAGGTTGGGGGACACACAAAGTCGAAGACAAAGGAGGGTGGTGGTGGGGAAAACCAAACCCCTAACGCAAGCCCCCGCTTGACAAAAGCCATCAATTACGAGCGTCTGGTGTGGTGTGCGTCTGGCTTTGTCCTCCCGAGACATCTGCTGCCTGCTGTCTCCTGCCAGTTGGCTGGGGCAAGGCAGGAGGACGGCGTGGAAACAATACTAGCCCCCACTTGGACTCGTTTTGTTGTGTTTTTGTTGTGTTTTTTTTTTTGTTGGGTTCCCCCCCGCCCCGCCCCCCGCCCCAACCTCTTCTTCCCCTCTTCCCCGCCCTCCCAATCCACCCCACCACCCACCCCACCCCCAAATTCTCTCTCTTCTTTCCAAAAGCCAAACAATAACCCGGCGGGATGCGCTGCTGCTGCTGCTTGAGCAATGAGTTCAGAAAAAAAGAAACCCCCAAAAACAAAACCGCAGCGGGGAAGAGGGGTGGCACTTGGCGACGCAGCTGAAAAAGAAACATGCTTTCTTCCCCCCCCCCCATCCCCCCCACCCCACAAACGTGTTCTTGAGCATGCTGGGGTTTGGTCTGCTGGGGCCAGGGGGCGGGGAGGGGGGGGTAAAATTGGAAAATCTGAATCCCCTCAAGGCGCATGTCTTCTTCTTCTTCTCGTCCCTTCCCACCCCACCTTGCCGTGCCCCTCAAGCTGTCAGTTTCTGGATGGTCTTGTTGTAGTACTGCGTGATGGTGGGCGTCAGCGGGTTCCAGTTGTTGGCGTGCAGCTCGATGACCTCCAGCAGCAGGGACCGCGTCAGCATGGACTCGGAGGGACACAGCATCTTGTCGCGTGCGATCGCCAGCAGCTCCGTCATCATCTCGGGCAGCTGCTCCTCCAGCAGCCGGCCGGTGCTCTGCAGCTGACAGGAGAAGAAGAGTTCAGCCTTGGCATAGCCAACCTTAGGGGTGCCTTCCAACGTGAGCCACAGAATCACCAGGTTGGAAAAGACCTTTAAGATCATCGAGTCCAACCGTTCCTGTCCTGTGCTAAACCAGATCCCTGAGCACCTCATCTCCCCTCTGTTAAACACACCCAGGGGTGGGGACTCAGCCCCCTCCCTGGGCAGCCTGGGACAGGCCCTGACAACTCTTTCAGGGAAGAACTTTTCCCTCCCATCTGAGCTGACCCTGTCCTGGGGCAGCTTGAGCCCATTGCCCCTTGTCCCATCTCCTGTCCCCTGGCTGGAGAGACCATCGCCCACCTCTCTGCACCCTCCTGGCAGGGCAGTGGAGGTGGGGAGAAGGTCTTCCCTCAGCCTCCTCCAGGCTGAACACCCCCAGCTCCCTCAGCTGCTCCTCAGAGGATTTACCCTCCAGTCCCTTCCCCAGCCTGGTTGCCCTTCTCTGGAGTCGCTCCAGGACCTCAATGTCCTTCTGATGGTGAGGAGCCCAGAACTGGATCCAGCACTCAAGCTGCAGCCTCCTCAATGCTGAGTGCAGGGGCACAATCCCCTCCCTGAGATGACGATCCCCTTGAGATGATACTAAAACACTCGGTGCTGGCTTTCGCAGGCGCCCTCCACCCCTCTCCAGCCCTCCCCTGCTTGATGCAGTGGGGCAGGCAGGCAAGGTTAAAGGTGTCATGGCTTTTGGAAACCAAAACCACCCAGCAGCAGGCTCCAGGAGCTGAATATGAAGAAGGGTGAGGTTTTCAAAAGCATCTGTGCCGGGGCTGCTGCAGGAGCGGACAGTTCAGCTCCTACCAACTTCAAAGGCAGCAAGGCTGCATTGCTTTTGCCAAAGGAAAAAAAAGAACGAAAGAAAAAGAAAATATCCCACCTAAAAACTCATGCTATTGTCAAAACAAAGTGCAGGCTGTGATGTGGTATCCCTGCCTTCTACCTGGCCCGTCATTTACTTGCTGATTCACAGTTGTCAGCGACTCCCAGTCATTAATTGGAATGAGCAGAGTCCTCCTGCATGCATAACCAATCCTGCCCACATTTACACCCGTCCTGCCACTTCTCTGAGGGCAGCCAAAGGGTTTTTTTGTTTTAAAAGTAATTACTCCTTGGAGAGCCTCATGGAGCAGCTTAAGCTAGAGGTGGTCCCACAGAGAAGGTGGTGCACGGCTGGAAGTGGTTAGCAGTGAGTCCACTGAACACAGCACTCCCCAGGGTCCTAACCTTAAAAGTTCCAACTCTCCTCCTCATCTGCCTGAGACTTTTCCGAATTTCAGCTGTTCAGGCCTCGATTTCAACTCGCCTCTGCAAGGAAAGCATCCATCCCCGTGGGTGAACCACTTCCCAAAAGGAAAAACTGAGGAAACTCTGCTGTATTTGTACCAGTGTTTCCCTGCAAAGCTGCTGCTGCTGAGCAGAACTGACCCCCCTCTGTGGGTCGTGGGGCAGTTGCTGCTCCAACACAGGTGGGTTCGTGTTTAACAAGTAACATGGGTTGAGGTTTGGAGTAAATGGTATAATATAATTTGTGATGGAAGCCCCACTACCAAACGTTTTTGCATCCATTTACACACCTCAAAAGCCCAGGAAGAGAGTCTCAAAGGCCATCTCTCATCTCATGGCTATGTCTTTTTATCTACTCTGCTCTGTGAAACCCCACCTAGAGTTCTGCATCCAGGTCTGGAGTCCTCATCACAGGAAAGACATGGGACTCTTGGGACCTAGTCCAGAGGAGGCCACAAAGATGATCAGAGAGCTAGAGACAGGCTGAGAAAGTTAGGGTTGGAGCTGGAGTTCTCAGCCTGGAGAAGAGAAGGCTCTGGGGAGACCTTATTGCAGACTTCCAATACATAATGAGGGCTTAAAAGAAAGATGGGGACAGACTTTGTGGTGAGGCCTGCAGCAGTAGGACAAGAAGTAATGGGTTTACACTACAAAGAGGGTAGATTCAGACTGGATTGGAACAAGAAATGTTTTTACACAGTGAGAGGTGAAGCACAGGGTGCCCAAAGGGGTGGTAGATGCCCCATCCCTGGAAACATCACAGGTCAGGTTAGAGAGGCCTCTGAGCGACCTGATCTGGTTGCAGAGGGGGATGAACTAGATAACCCTTCCAACCCAAACCTAGAACCGGAAGGTCCCTTCCAACCCAAATCCTTCCATGGTTCTATAACACAAAGAGCTGACACGACTGTCTGGGTTTGGAACTATCCAATAGCTGCTTGACACGTGTGCAGCCAATGACAAAGCAATGAGGGCCTGGGCAGATGGTGCAGGTGCTTCCCTACCTCCATGGAGCAGCAGAGCACAGCATCTTCCTTCACGTCCTGAGATTGCAACAACTGCAAGAGAGAGAAGAGAGAGGCAGTGAGAAATGCATGACCCCTCCCCTCTTATGACCCGCCTCCCATTCAGCTTGGCTTTTGCCTCTTTACAGGAGGAAAGGACAGAAAATTAGGAAGAAGGGAGGGAAGGGATGATTGAAACAAAAAACTAAGATAAACAACGACAAAACATGGTGCAAAGGGTATCATGAGCCTGTCCACTGCTGGGAGCCAGCAACTGGGGCAGAATATAGGTAATTCAGATTAATGCCTTTCAGAATAAACTTTATTTAGCTTAAATTGCCTTTTTTTTTTCCCCCATATCCCACAGCAGGCAGTGAGAGAATGCACTTGTTTCACGTACACAGCGACTGGATACAACCATCAGGCGACAACATCTGAGCAGCACAGCCCTGGGAGCGGCTGTTTGGAAAGGGAAGGGCTCTGCCACCCACCACCCAACCTCTCTGTCCCTGTGGGGACACTTCTAACACCCACAGAATTACCTGATGGGAAAGCATTACATGCAATAGACTGTAATTAATATGGCTCCTTCTAGACTGATTATCCAGTGGTGCAAGGGCAGTGGGTTGAAGGAAAGCTGTGGTGCTGTATGTGTGTCTGCAATGCAGACAGGAGCTTGTAGGGATGAGGTACTTTCAAGAGAGACCCCCACCCCAGAATGTGGCTGTGCGTGGCATGGAATGTGAAGGAAGATGCTCCCCCTCCTCAGTTCAGACTGTGAGGGTCAATGGCTCAGCCTGGCAATGGCAAAGTGTAGGAGCTCAGCATGTCCCACCCCACCAGCTTTGAAACTGTAAGAGCAAGGACCCTTGAAACCAAATCAAAGACACATATTTTAATTAATTTCCACCTTTAAGACTTTGTCACACACACAAAGATGCTGTTTCAGAGAGAGTGGTGAGGGGCTGGAACAGGCTGCCCAGAGAGGTGGTGGATGCCCTGCCCCTGGGGGTGTTCAAGGCCAGGTTGGCTGAGGACCTGGGCAACCTTGTATAGCTCCAGGCCTGGAGGTTGGTGGCCCTGCCCGTAGCAGGGGATTGGAACTCTATGATCTTTGGGGTCCCTTCCAACCCAGACCAGTCTGTGATTCTATGATTCAGGGGTTTGGCTAAAACCACAAGAGAAAACAACAGTTTTCTGGTTGTTTTTCAAGGCAATAAAAAGTGCTGAGATTCTCAATCAGCCACAAATGTGACCTGGAGTGTTGTGAAAAGCACTGTACCATGAGGTGGCTGGAAAAACCATGTGTGCTCACAGCACTTGAAGGTGCTTCTACTCCATCACCTTGGGCTGGACAAGCCTTGCTGGTGCTGAGCTGATCCCTGAGCGCATGCACTAAGCACAGTGGGAAAAAAAAAGGGGGAAAAAATTGGGAAAACCATGTTTATTAGTATCCAAAATCCAACCAGGGAAAGGCAGACTTTGGAAAAGTGATTAGACTAATTAAAATTGCCCACACAAAATTTGTCCCATGAAACTGAAGGCCCTTTAGTCCCAACGACAATTGTGACTCCCGGTCTTAGCCATCGCTCCTTCCCAGTCTCCTTTTGTCTTGTCATGTTTCCTTTACTATACAAACACCTATCTATTTACCAGCTCCACACAGTTAGGAGGACAAATTAATTAAGAATAACAGAGCTACCTCAAGGAATTATTGTTGATCTCCAAGTTTTGTCTTCAGCCTGTTGTGCTCTCAGCAGACAGCTGTGGGTTGGCTTTGAAGGCAATAAGCATACAAGCATGTGGCCCACCGTCTTTCATCTGGCCTTATCCAGCTTGGAGACACACAGCCATCCTCCCCCCAAGTTTATCTGTTCTGCTGAGTTGTTTGGAAAGATGTTAGTTCAGCCCCAAGCAGCGTGCTCCCAGGTAAGTCCTCACAAGCAGTCCACAGGTTTTATTTTTCTTTTTTTTGCAAAGAGACACGAGATTATTTCAAACCCAACAAGAAGAAGGATGGGGGGGGGGGGGGGGGGAGAAATCCCATAATAATCAACTGGGCAAAAACAAGCAGTAGTTCCAAAATTCACTCCTGGGGCATTTAGCTTGTGAGCATGGCATGAAACAAGGCTGTGAATTAAACCTGTATCCAACTTTCCCACTTTTGGTATGCCTTAGTAAACAACTTGACAGGAAAATTGAAGCAAGGAAAGTAGAGTTAGGATGGGTTAAGAAGGACTTATGGTGGCCTGATTCCAGCCCTTCCTCTGCCATGGGCTCCTTGATGATCCTGCTCTCTGCAAGGGATATGTGGTCAGGGAAAGGCTGAAGCTTCACTCGGGCTTTCCTTGCCCCAGCCTCCCATCTGTAGAGCTGGGACACTACCCCAAATGTGGTTGTGAGGATGAGTATGTCAAAGGCAGATCAGATTTGGCTAATGAGGAATACTGCTATCTACCTATGATAAAGCAGATACTACACCCTACCCACAGACTTGGGCAGGCACCTTCTACCTTCATGCTGCCCTCCTGGAGCTCATCTGATGTGTCTTGGCTGAACAAGGAGATGCATGTGCTCCACCTTGTGCATCAGGGCAGAGAGTCCCAGAAGAGTAGGGGTTTGAAGACATGTCTGTAGACCATCTAATCCAGTTCAGAACATCATGCTCCACGTTGTCCATCCAGACATTATGTGTTACACCTCACCCAGTGAGATATCCTATGTTCCACCTTACACATGACCTTATCCTATGTTCCACCTTATCCATTACCTTATCCTATGTTCCACCTTATCCATTATCCTTAGCCATTGGTACATTCCACCATGTACCCCACCTCATCTACCCATGGACTAAGTGCTCCACTGCTCCACCAAGGACCACAGTTCAACCTCTGCCTGTGATGGGTCATGGGTGATGGTCACATCCTACCCACCAAACCCAATGGAGCAGGGCCCAGCAGGCATATCTGCTGGTATACAGGAGCTAGAGTCCAAGTGCATACTGACATGGGTTTGAGAGCCACCTGCATCACTGCAATGGTCTAAATCCAGGAGGATCAGAAAGCTGTCGCTGTTTCTCTGCATGTTCCTGGTCATAACTATGTTTTTTGAACACTGAAGGGGACCTCTGGAGCTTCCCCAAGCTGTAGGCATCAGCTGTCTACTGCTGACCCCTGCATGCTGGGACAGGAGGAGAATATGAAGGCCAGTTGTCTCTCCCTAGCATGGCACAGACACGTGAGAAACTGCTGCTGAAGACAGCAAGAGCTGAGCTGCAAGGACTGCGCTGCCCAGGGTTCTGTCATCAATGTCCTCCTGACCATCCTCCTGGATGGATGACATCTTGCCTGCATTTCTCAAAGGGTGCTTCAGGTGCACCCACTCACCTATGGCTGCTCCCCCTCTGCAAGCGCCAGGCACCCCAAAGCAGTGGGGTGGTTTCCTTCAGCACCAGGCACCCCAGGGTAGTGGGGTGGTTCCTTCAGCATCAGGCACCCCAAAGCACTGGGGTGGTTCCTTCAGCATCAGGCACCCCAAAGCAGTGGAGTGGTTCCTTCAGCATCAAGCACTCCAGAGCAGTGGGGTGGTTCCTTCAGCATCAAGCACCCCGAAGCAGTGGGGTGGTTCCTTCAGCATCAGGCACCCTGAAGCAGTGGAGTGGTTCCTTCAGCATCAAGCACTCCAAAGCAGTGGGGTGATTTCTTCAGCATCAAGCACCCCAAAGCACTGGGGTGATTTCTTCAGCATCAAGCACTCCAGAGCAGTGGGGTGGTTCCTTCAGCATCAGGCACCCTAAAGCACTGGGGTGGTTCCTTCAGCATCAAGCACTCCAGAGCCGTGGGGTGGTTCCTTCAGCACCGATACAGCATTTCCAAAAGCTCTTTGACCCCTGTGTCAGCCCCGATGTCACCCCAAGATCCTTTGAGACCTTTGAGGGGAGGGGAATCATGGCCCTGCAGTACCGCCACGGGCACGACCACGCACCCCCAGCCCAACCAACCGCCTTCACCATCCGCAACCCAACCCGCATGCGCTCCTAAACATTTCAGCGTCCCCATGCCGTACCCATTACCCTCAGCACCCCCTGCACTGGAGTTACTCTTTATTTAACCACTTACAACTGCGTCCTCCCAGCATCCACCTGAATCCCACCCCTGCCACCATCCCCACCCCTCTCCTCTAGGTTCCTGCGCTGATGAAAGGGCTGATGGGGGGGTGATGATGGGGCAGGTGAGCTGAGACTCACACGCTCCTTGGTTTAACCTGTAAAACATCCCCCCCCCTTTCTCCTCACCTCCCTGGGGGGCTGGGGCTGCCTGGGAGAAAAACCTCCCTTTGCTCTCCAGCTGGTTTCCCCTGTATCAGGACGAAGCTGGGCAATGAAAGCAGCAGTTCCTGCTGGAAAGCAGACAAAGAGTCTGCTTGATTTCCTAAGAGAGGAGGCTGCATGCCAGAATCTGCCCGGACAGTCATATAATACCCAACCTCGGTTGCGAAAGGCTTCTCGCTTTTGTTTCTAGTGCTGGACTAGCAGCTTTGCAGGCTGGGGGGTGGAGGGCGGTGGGAAGATATCTGGCTCCTCTTCCAAACTTCTGCGTCCTGCTGAGAGGTGAAGTGCTGGGCAAAGTCCAATCCGCGGGGCCAGCGTGCCTTGGGTGGGCTCTGGGTGCTAAATGTTTTCATAGCAGCCCAAAATAAACTGTGGGGTCTGCCCCTGGAAGCACGGGGTGTGGCAGGGGAGCTGCAGTTGCCTTGCGGGGTGGCTCTGGAGAGCAACTGGTTTGTCTGGCATGCTACTGAGACCAGTCTCCCCTGGCTTCCGTGGGCCCAAAACCTGCTGTTTACATCTCTGCAGAGGCAAGCACCGTAAGCCACATGGGGTAGGCATGCAACGGCAGTTGAGGTGGGGAAAGAAGCCTCCAAAAAGAGCCTTGGGACAGGCTGCCCAGGGGGGTGTGGAGTCTCCTTCTCTGGAGATATTCCAGATCCGTCTGGATGCCGACCTGTGTGACCTGTCCTAGAGACCCTGCTTTGGCAGGGGGTTGGACCTGATGGGCTCTGGAGGTCCCTTCCAACCCCAGCAATTCCATGACTCTGTGAAAAGCATGGCTGTGCTTCTCCATGGGGAGAAACATCTTGGTCCTCCTGGACAGTGATGGATGCTCATGCAGACCACTGATTGCAAACCAGAGAGCTGAGCTGAAGGGATTCACATACCCAAAAATACTCAGGTTTGTTACCTGCTTTCTGAGATTGCCCGGGCTCCTGAGAAGCTGAAGGGCTTATGTGTATTCTCAAGGGTGCCCACGCCATGAGCAAGGACCAAGAGAACCTGCCCCACCATTTCTTATCCCCAAACCACGTGGGTTTAATTGTGTTCTCCAGCAGTTCTCCTGGGGAGAGGGAGTGGGAGCAGCCCAGCACACATGGTACCCTCACCACCTGCAATGATGCTCCTCCTGCGAGGCAGGGTACTAATTACTGAGTACAACATCGCTGGCAGAACAACACGCAAGCAAGGCTGGCCACAAACTACATCTTAGAGCACAGTGTTTTCTGACACTCCAGTGATGACTCCAGCGTTAAAGCTTGGGAAGCCTGGAAATACCCACTCAGAGCTGAGGAAAGGTTGGGATGTCTGTGAGACCCAACGCAAGCTGGGCTGACCGCAGCCCACGTGCCACTCGCCCCAGCTCCCCCGACGGGCATCTTGGGTTCACCCATCCAGGTGGCAACATGCATGGACACCCTGACAGCCTCAGGTGTGAAGCTCCAGCCTCCCAACCACTCTGCGGTCCCTGCCCACAGGTATGCTTTTCATCTAAGGTGTGGGTCATGAGGAGGTGCCTGCTGGTATTCCCCCCTTGGGGAACGTGGACCACGACCGCAGAGGAACCAGCACGTTGCAAACTCATCATCCAGGTGTAAAAGGAGGAATCCTTTACACATCCGTGGTGTAAATGGAGGAATTGGGTGAAAACTCCCACATTTTGGTGAGGAAGAAGGGGAAAAAACCCAGGTACTTGTGCTACCTGGAGCAGAATGAATACACTAGAAAGGGTGCAGGAGATGGTGGTGCTTCCCTGCTGCAGGAGATGGTGGTGCTTCCCTGACCGGTTTTTAACCAGAGGAGCACTTTGTTAGTGCCATGGTGGTCTCTGTCCCCAGCAAGATGGATCTGTTGCAGTTCTGCAGTAGAGATTGTCACAGAGACCCATTTGTAAGGGGGCTTCAAAGAAAGGACAGGCTTTTTGTCAGGGTCTGCAGTGACAGGACGAGGGGCAATGGGTTTAAACCAGAGGGTAGAGTCAGACTAGATATAAGGAAGAGAATTTTTTACACTGAGGCTGGTGAGACATTGGCACAGGGTGCCCAGAGAGGTGGTAGATGCCCCATCCCTGGAAACATTCCAGGTCAGGTTGGACTGGGCTCTGAGCGACCTGCTCTGGTTGCAGATGTCCCTTGCCCGTGGCAGGGGGCTGGACTAGGTGACTCTTGAAAGTCCCTTCCAACCCAAACCGTTCCATGATTCTATGGTTCTGTGGATCACCCTCGATAGCCCTCCCCTGTTAAGGCACAGGCTGTACTGTCCTGCTGACACAGCTCTGCAGGCGCTCTCGGTGGTCTAATGGACCACAGTGAGGGAACTCCTGCCCCAGAAACCTCCTGGAAGCCTTGTGGTCTGCTACACGGGCACTCCTGGGAACACAAGCCAGTTCTGCTGCTTGTGCTCCACAAGCTCTCTGCAGAAAGACATCGATAGCAATTTCCTGCTTTCCCAGCCACCCCTTATCGACTCACCCTGGCAAGTCTTTGAGGAAGATGGCTGAGATAAGATCCATGGGACTGCTCAGCTGCTCTGTGCTTCTCTGAGCTACAGAGAAGTTACCACAGCTCCACTTTTCCTATTGTCACAAGGCACTAGGGGGTGGTGAAAACAGCCCTGACTGGGGAAAATGCAAAGTACAAACCAGGGTGTGGGGGATGTGTAATTACAAAGCACTCTACCAGTGAGGCCACTTCCAGGCTCCTGTTAGAATCACAGAGCTGTAGGGGTTGGAAGGGACCTCGAGAGATCATGGGGTCCAACCCCCCTGCCAAAGCAGCTCCCCAGCTCATACAGCACAGATAGGCGTCCAGATGGGTCTTGAATATCTCCAGAGAAGGAGACTCCACCACCTCCCTGGGCAGCCTGTCCCAGGGCTCCCTCACCCTCACTGGGGAAAAGCTTTTCCACATGTTGGTGCGGAACTTCCTGTGCTCCAATTTGCAGCCATTGCCCCTTGTCCTGTCTCCACAGACCACAGAAAAGGGGCTGGCCAATTCCCCCTGCACCCCATGCCTAAGATATTTATAAACATTGATTAGGTCCCCCCTCAGTCTTCTTTTCTCCAGGCTGAACAGTCCCAGCTCTCTCAGCCTTTCCTCATAGGATAGATGTTCCATGCCCTTCATCATCTTCGTAGCCCTTCTCTGGACTCTCT
This sequence comes from Laterallus jamaicensis coturniculus, assembly GCA_022605575.1. Lineage (NCBI taxonomy): Eukaryota > Metazoa > Chordata > Aves > Gruiformes > Rallidae > Laterallus > Laterallus jamaicensis. Next base: position 1,026,186 of record JAKCOX010000082.1, read on the forward strand.
CCAGGAGATCCCTGTCTTTTTTATACCAGGGAGTCCAGAACTGGACACAATACTGCAGATGTGGCCTGACCAGAGCAGAGTAGAGGGGGAGGATCACCTCCTTGGACGGCTGGCCACACTCCTCCTGAACTATCAACTCCTCGACCCAGGGCATCAGAAGGTCAAATGGGGTGACCCTGCAGAGACCAAGGAGCTGTGCCAGTGCCACCCTCCCTAAAGGGCTCATGAGTCCCTCTTTGGGCATACACTGGAACATAAGGAAGTCAGACAAGAACTTCTGGAGGAGAAACAAGTGAGCAAACAGAAGCCCTTTAGAAGTCCACAGGCACAAGCAGCATCTTCTCTTATCACCCATTTGATGCTGAAGCTGCCCAAACACAAAGTTTTGGGCAAATCCCTTCCCTGTCCTGATCTCTGCATGAGGCACAAGCTCTGGGGATCCTCCAAAATGTTACCTGTGGGGCTGTAAGAACCCAGCTGAGCTGTGAGAGGCAGACTGCCTGCCTTCAGCTGCATCCCCTAGCATCAGTGCTTCTTTCTGCACAGCCTTCTGCTCACACCTCTTTGGGGATATGGTGAAGAAGATGCACAAGGTGCCACCAGCCCACACATCTCATGGAGGGGTTCCTTTTCCACGTTCCTTGACCTGGGTGGCCTGGTCTCAGCCCAGGTGAGTTCATGCTGACAGCAACTCTACACTGCTCCATTAGGAAGCGGCCGCCAACATGTGTCACTGTTGGTCCCACAAGCAGCTGCTCAGGGTAGGTGGCACAGGGGGGAATGGAGCTCTGGGATGGAGCTGCTTGCACAAGCACAGCTGAGTTGAGAGCTGTGTCCATAGGAAGCACTTTCCCCTTTCAAGCTGGGCAACTTGATGGAATTTGTTTTGTGGCACCTACTCCTTTTACAGTGATGTTGTTGCTCTGAGCTGAGGAGGAGACCTCTGCTGTCTTATTGCCCAACCAGGACTCCCTGGGAGGATGGTAAGAAGAGATTAGTTTGTTTATTGCATCCAGTAAACCAAAACGTTGGTTATCCTCCTTGTCAGGCTCCTGAGGAACTCGGGAGATACTTAACAGCAAATTGAATTAAGGCCAGAGGAACAAAACCCTGTACCCAGTCGTGGGAAACTCCTCCTACTCCTTTCCACTGTAGACAAGGGAAACCATGAAACATGACTCTCTCTGCCCGGATCTGGAGCAGGCAGAAGGGATTCCTGCGAAGATGGGAACCATTAAGAGGCAATTACTGGAGACAATGGTGAAGAAAATCTGGTCACTCATCAACCCAGAAACTGCAATCCAACAGTAGCCTGGCGGTTAGGCATCCCCTGGCTGGAGGTGGAGGACCTGAAGGTGGCTGGGAGAGATGCAGAGAGCCACCCAGTCTGCGTGCACGGGGGAGACCCAGCCACCCAGGCGGCCGGCTTCATCCTGCCTGGCCGAAGACATAATAACCCTGGGAGAGGAGGAGGATGTGATCTCATCCCCAGGGTCCCAGGGAAACACAAAGCATGGAAAGAAACAGTGGCGAGACCATCGCGCTTGATTGCGACGGGCTCCACCCTGGCTCGCCGGACGCTCTGGGCTTTCCTGGCTCTGCCGAGGGGGGGAGCGCATGGCGGCAGACGCAAATAGCTGTGTTTACATCCCATTGAAAAGGGGTTTTGGGAACTAACAATGCCTGGTATGGCGGGGAGGGAAGGAGGGAAGCGCAGCCACGCGCGAGCAGGAGGGACCATCCTGTGAGATGGTATCTGGGTTTCATTTCTTTATCTGCCCTAATTGCTTCCTCCGCCCTTCTCCCTTGGTCCCAGGGAAACAAGGGTGGCACTTCCCCTCCCCTGTTTGAAATATGCCACCGGGGTTCTGATGCTGGGAGGATGAAGCGAGTCCCACGGCTTTCCAAGAATCTCCCTGTGCATAAAGGTGCTCAGCAGAGCAGCTGGGCTGTCCTCTGCTCTGCCCTCCTCTGCTCCCCATCACCCGATCCCCCTTCACCTGAGCGCTGCCCTCTGGCCAAAATTATGTCAATTAACGGGAATTTTTCTCCCCTATGCAAGCTGCATTCATCGGGGGAGGGGTGTGTGTGTGTGTGTGTCATCACAGCTACAGGGGACCTGCAGGCGTAGGGGCTTTCTGCATGGGGCTTCCTTTATTGCACAGCAGCTGTGGGTGCATGGGGACATCCATCCCTGCCAGGAGCGTGGCCGTACAGACATGCACCCCTCCCTCCTCTCCACAGACCCCTGCTCATGCACGCTACCTCCTGCCATGGCTCTGAAGGACCACATCACCCCACGCACCAGTGGGCTCCACTTGCTCCAAATCCCAGACTTTTCCCCCAGGTCTTCAGTCCTGCTCTTCTGGGCTCCCATGACACTTCCCCACTTGCTTACATTCCCTGTATTTCTCCTTTCTTCCTTTACCTTCCCTCATTTCTCCTTTCCTCCCATGTCCCTGACACCTAGTGTCACCCTTCTCCCTCCTTCTCCTTCCCTCCCATGACCCCATCCCTCATCCCTCCTCCATCCTTTCCCTCTACAAACCGCCTCCCAGTTTATCCCACTTCCACCATACTGGAGACCAAACTGCTGATTTTTGCAGAACCAGATGCAAGGGGGGGGACCAGAAGGGGACTTTTCTGAGGAAATTAAGTCCTCTTCATAAAGGACTTATTTTCCCTGGTCAGATCTGGCCTCATGGACCCACCTGGGTGGAAAGGTGGCACAGGGGCAGCAGGTGGGGGTCAGGATCTACTCCCTTTTGAGCCTTTGCTCATTTGATAATGGAGAAATCCCGTGTCTTTTCTCTGACTAGGAGCATAATCTTAAAAATCCTAGCATCTCATTACCCTGCCAAAGGCCCTTCCCCCCCCCCCCGCCTTGGTTTTTTTTTTGGACTCCAAAGGTCGATGCTTTTGAAAAAGTGAGAGTGATTTAAAAAAAAATAAACCCAAAACGACCCCCCCCCAAAAAAAAAAAAAAAACCCCACAAACATGTTAAAAGATAAAATTTTCTTTTCCAAACAGCACCACCCTCCTCGCTCGCCTGGCTGCAGCCAGGAAGGCTTTCCTCTCTCTTCCTCTGAAGGAGACAGTGAAAAGGCAGTGCCCTCTTGAAGTTCAGACGTTAATTACCGTGTTAGAATATTTTGCTAAATTACACAGCATGGCCCCAGGAGATAACAGGCACTACGAGAAGGGAGGGGAGGGTGGGGAGGGGGTGGATGCCCGTCTACATGCTGCTGCACCGCAGACTCAGACGTGGGGGAAAGGCAATTAGACAGGGAGTATTTATCCTCCCTGCACCACCACCCCGAAGGCTTTCAGTTAGCAGCCTGTACCAAGGCAGGAAAGCGATGGGAGCTTGCCAGTATTTTAAATGATGCTGAAATGGGACCGTCTCTGCCAACCCAGACTGGAGGTAGGAGACGACTCCTGCAGAGGAGCAGCTGTCCTGCCTGCTGACAGCCTGCTGGGGCTGGTCCTTGATGCCCTTCTGGGGTTGGGCTGCTGCTCTTGGTGCTGCCCTCAGCCTTCAGGGTTGGTAACAGCACCGTAAAAGCATCTCCCTGGGGTCAGGACAGTGCCTGCATCTCCTTTATGGGTGCTGACCCCCAAGGTACCCAGCAGAGCCCCAGCAGCAGTCACCCCTTCATGCTGGAGGGGCCTCTGCAAATGGGTCCTGCAACCAGAGGGCAGCTTTTTGTGGGTTAATTAGTCTCCCTGTGATGAGCCGCTTCCCGTGGTTGGCTCCAAACCTGCCACAGCAGCCTCATCTGATGCACAGGTGGGTGCTGTGTGCGGGATGGTGCTGTGGCAAAGCTCCTCCCCATCGCCCCTGGAATCTAGTCCCCTTGTCTCTGAGCTAGGGCATCACAGGGTGACAAACAGATGGTAAAAAAACAAAAAAAAAAGGTTGGCTGTGTGGGCTCAGGGGGTTCTAGCTATTGGGTTACAACCTAACTATGCCTGGAGGAGGAACACTGAGGAGTCTGTCCTGGGATTTGCCCTGTTAAGCATCCTTATCCATGATTTCAAATGGGTGAGCAGCACACTTTTGTGAATCATAGAATGGCATGGGTTGGAAGGGACCCCAAGGATCATAAAGCTCCAACCCCCCTGCCACAGGCAGGGCCACCAACCTCAGGCCTGGAGCTACACAAGGTTGCCCAGGGCCCCATCCAACCTGGCCTTGAACACCCCCAGGGATGGGGCACCCACCCCCTCTCTGGGCAGCCTGTTCCAGCACCTCACCACTCTCTCTGTAAAAAACTTCTCCCTAATATCCAATCTAAACCTTCCTTCCTTCAGTTTGTGGATGAAGTTTGTGGATGAAACTGAGGTGGGGAGGCCACTCCAGGCGCTGTCCAGAGGGACCTCAGAGGGCTGGAGGAAGAACTCAAGAAGAACCTCCTTCAACATTCCACAAGAAGCAAGCCCTGCACAGGAGAAGCGCACAGGAGGATGGGGGGTAAGGGGTGGGACAGTGTTATTATGGGGGGTGGAGAGAGGGCAGAGCCCTGTGTTTCTTGCCCTTGTGCTACCCCAATCAGCAAGGTGCCTTGAGAGGACCACAGTGACATTGCCACCTGGCATCTTCTGGAGCCTTGTGTCCTGCAAGTCAGTTTTTCCACCTCTTTGCTGCCGTAGGCACCTGCTCAGGTTACCTGTCTGTAAAGCCAGGTCTGACTGCTGCACAGCATCACAGGAGTACACAAATTCATCCAGAGCAGCACTTGATACCCACAACCTTGGCTGGAAGCAGCTCCTCCTGGCCCAGGGATGTCAGCAAGATGGCAGCTCCCATGCCCAGGGGCACCTCCTGGTTTGATCCCTGGTCTTAACCCATTGTCTGCATCTTGTGGGCTCCGCTGGAGGTCAGGATATGGCCAGGAATGTGGCCAGGAATATGACCAGGCTGCAAGAACCAAACTGCCTAGGCTGCTCTCCTGGTTTTAGTTGGTTTTGGGGGCATGAAGAAGTATTGTTGGTCTGGGGCTGAATGCAGTCCTTGGTGTTTGGCCACAGGGCAGAGGCTTTGAGGCAGTGAGGATGCCAGCACGTTCACTCCGCACCATCCTGGAGGGGCCAGAAGATGGGCAGGGACAAATTTAGCATGGCCTTGCAAAATAAAGTGAGGCCAGAGCTGAAACCTCATGGGCTGAAGGGCTGGGAGGAGTCAGTGGGACATCTCTCTTGCCTAGACCATCAAAAATGGGAGCCAAGGCAGCTTCCTGAAACTGCTGAAAGTGTTTTCATTGAACCAGCTGAAAGCCTTCTCAGGGAAGATGCCATCGCTGGTCTCATGTGAGGACAGCCAGGGCTGGAAGCAGGCAAGGGCCAAGCTTGTCATGCCCTGGCTATAGCACCACCACCCCTGGGGAAAGCCTTTCCTAGGGAGTGGTGTCCTCTTCCAGTTTGCCCTCAACCCCTTAAAGCTCCAAGGGAACAATAGGAAGAAAGCTCTTTGATTTCTAGGTAACTTCTCTGCTTTGTTATCTTTTCCCAGGCTCCCCAGATCTGATGGCTGTGACAGTCCTCTGGTCCTCATCTGCAAAGGGGGTCTTCTCCACACACTGTAAAAAGCCCTCCTTACCCCCAAACATTTTCAGTGCTGATCTGTGGGCAGGGCTTGGGTATCCCATTTCCCTTCTTTGACTTAAACTGTGCACTACTCCAAGCAGAAAAGGTGTGTTTCGATCCAAAGCCTCACCCAGAATAACTGCCCCCTGTCAAACCCTCCTAATAGGAGCTGGGCTCGTGTTCTGCTCCTCCTGGCAAACCACCTCTCTGCCTAAAACCCCAAGGCTGACCCCACCAAACCTTGTTAGGAAGACACACTTGGACAACCCTCCCCTCAAACCCTGGGAATGGCTCTGGAAATCAAAACTCTTTGATTCCCTGGGGACCCAGCTCCTGGGAGGGGCAATCACCATGCCAGACATGGCAGAGCCTTCCTCCTCCTCCCACCTTGTTCACCAGCAACCAGCTCAGGCAATGGGCACGGAAGGGGACACGTGTGACAAACACTCCCCAGGACAGGGGGCTCGCTGTGGACCACACTCATGTCTTCCAAAACGTTGCCTGGGCAAGGTGGCAGCTCTGACCCAAATTAAACACCCCACAGCAGTCTCCCTGCTTTCCTGAGGATGGTGATGAAGGCTGGTTCGATTAACCAGCAAACCCCAGCACTTACCACTCCAGCCTTGCTTGACATGAACTTCTCTTTTGATTATCATTATTTTTAAATTTTTTTTTCCCCAGCCCACAAATCCAACCCATCCACATCGCTCACTAAACAACCCTGGCACTGCCACTCGATGCCCCAGCCATGTCCCCAGATCCTCCTCAGCATTCTGCCCAGTGCTGATGTCCTCCCTGTCATCCTTCCTTCCTCCTGCCTGCTCCAGTTCCACAGCTCATGATGATGTTAATAAGCTTTTTTATTTATTTTTTTTTGGTTTTTGGTGGGGGGAAGGAAAGGAGCTGGGGAGAGGAAGCATTGCAGGGGGAAGGGAAGACACATTCCTGCCTCAGTCATCAGGCAACTTTCCCCTTCCTCTTGCTCACTCCCTCGATGACCTTTGGCTGAGTCTGCCAAGCTATAAAGGAAAAGGGATAAAGGAAAAAAAAATAATGAAGAGGCAGAAACTAAAAAGAGGAGCTAAAAGGACAGGCAGAGGCAGAGAGATGTTATCTTGCTGCTGGTAATGATTTATCATCAAAGGCTGGGTGTATGGGGCAGAGGGAGCTAAGCACAACTGGGGGCTGCACCGAGGGGCTGTGCTGGGGATGCTCAAGGAGGAAGGAGCAGTGAGTGGGGGACAAGGAGTGCTCATGAGGGTGAGATGCTGATGAGCTGGAAGGAGAATACACTGTGGTGAGTGCTACTACTCCTTGCAAACCCCTTCCAAGACAAGTGAAGAAATTCCCATGGCTGCCAGCATGCCCCAAACTGTCTTGGCCATGGGAATGCCCCTTCCTGCCCTGGGACATTAGCCCACTGCTCCAAGGGATGAGCACCCTGTATTACTAGGATGTCTCCACCTTCTTGTGGAGCTGTGCAGATGTCCCTGTCCTCTCCTAGGTGACTGGAAGAGCTTACCCCCAACCCCGTCTGCTTTGGCAACTGTCTCAGAGCCTGCCATCTATCACTGTGGATAAGCAGGTGCTCCTGTTCTTGTGGGTTGGCCCTGGGCATCAGGATTATCTGACAGAAGCAAGACAAAAAACCCAACCCAGAGCCATGGAAGAGGAATGGCATGAGTCAAGTCCACAACCCTGCAGGGCAAGCAGTCACAGTTCAGCCGTTTGGGGGCAGGAGTGCTGGAGGACTCAAGCTCACCAGTGTCAGCTAAGCTAAGAGCCTTCTTCTCTGACAAATGACACCATGGAGACAGAGGTCTGTCCTGCTAAGGAACATTTTTAAGAAGCAAATGTATGCATGACGTCTTGATATAATTAGTAAAGGCTTTTTGTGGAGCTGTCCTGCAGCAGAAAATATCCCTGATACGTGAAATCTGTGTCCTTCGACACACCTCTGGGTTGCCACTGCGTCCCCACACACCAAGAAGGCGACAAGAAGGGACTGTGATGGCAGAGTGAAGGCAGGCAGGAGTGGGAAGGGACAAATCCTGGCAGCATCAGGATGGGGCTGTGTCATGACTGGAGTGGGAAGCGGAGGAGAACCGGGACTTTGCCAGACGCCAAGATTGTCCCCGTGAGGTGACACATACTGCTGTGGGCAGAGATTTTTGGGGAAGTTAGGCTATTCTTAGCACCCATCTCCCACCTCCTCCTTTGGCTATCTGTGCCTGGGCTCTTTCTCACTGGTACAGTCACTGTCTGTGAACCCTACCCACCACATTTCCACAAAGACAAGATGTTTATGGTGTGTTTGCATCCAGGGAAAACTTCCTATGTGTGTAAAAAAAGTAATTGCTGGCAGTTTCTTTATCCTCCCCTTGCCCAAGCTGTACCAGAGAACTTATTTTACCACGAGTTATTTATGGTCCAACAGAAGCACCACTGACAATTTGAGATTCGCAGCTCCAACCCTGTGAGCAACGAGGCAGATTTCTTGAAGAATGTCTTCTGCAGACAGCAACAGGAGGGAAAACCATCTTTAAAACAGGATGGGGGAAAGCCCTCTCCTGTCCTGCTGAACGTTAGCATTGGGGTTGCCTTTTCCCATTGTCCTCACCAAGGTTTCTGCCACCACCCTGAACCATGGGGAGCTCTCAGGCTCTGAAATGTCTGCAACCCCAGTGGCATGGATGGGCTTGTGGTGCACTAGGTGTGGAGTAAGGATATACAGGACCTCATCTCTCTCTCTCCTTCCACCCCTCAGTCTGTCTCACCTACTCAGGTGTCTTTAATAAGCTTTTCAAGCCCATTCAGTGGGGATTTTTACAACAAGGGGATCTGCAAACTCTCCCGTGGTGTTTGCACATCCCCACTGCTGGGCTCTGCAAGCCCTTGGACAAAGAGGCCTTGCTTGGAGCACCTCCCTTTTTTGTCAGGGGAAACACAACCCGCAGGAAGAGCCAAGCATCCCTGCAGGAACAGGCACTTCTTGGGGTGGGAAGTGTTGGCGCTGGCAAAGCAAGCCTCTAGGAATCATAATGCAAACATCTACGGATCGCCGGCACCTTGCCACGGCAGTGCAAGGAGCTTGGCCCTTGGTGGAGAAGGAGAAACTCCCCAGGCGTTTACCTCCCTGAGGCAGGTGTAGATGGGGCAGACGAGGACTCGAAAGGGCTCTCCAGTGCTGCTCCTCATGGTGCCGAAGACCTCGCAGAGAAAGGTGATGAACCCCAGCCAGCGCTCCACGTCCCGCTGCTGCAACTCCTCCCGCATGGTGAAATCCTTCTGCAAGAGGGATGGAGACAACAGGCTGCATCAGCAAAACCGCATCACCATGGGGAGAGGCAACAACGGCTGTCTAGAGAGAGAGAGAGAATTAGGAGGAAACTGAAACTCAGGGGTGGGGGTTGGGGGTTGGAGGGGGAAAGGGAGGGAGGAAGACAGACAGACTGACTCTTTAGTAACAGTGAGGAGATTACTCAACGCGTGCGGAGTGGCTGGAATTTCGACACAGCGAAGCCACCAGAAAGCAGGTACTGTAGAAATATCACCAGCCCCTGCAATAACTGTCACCGCTTGCGCGAGAGGCAGTGTCCCCCGTGCCCTGCCCTCCCCCTCAGACAGACAGACAGACATGGGGACTCTTTTCCATACACATAGGCCAGGATCGAACAAAAGCAAACAACAAAACAGGTTTAAACAACAACAGCTGCTGGTGGCCACGCCAAGGTTCGGCGTTCCAGGTGGATCTGCCAGCCTATTCGTTCCTGTATCTCCAGCAGACCCTGTGCCATGCCAGGGGCATCCTAATGGCCTGGCTGCTCCCTTTTTGGGATGGGGGGATCTCACGAAATTATGGCAGAGACTGGCACCCTGCCTGGCCAGGAGAAGATCAGGGCAGCCTGATCAGGGCAGCCTGGGTGCTTGGCATTAAAAGGTCACCCTGCTCCTGAGCTGATGGTTGCCATGACCAAGGATTATCCGAATGACGCGATTTATGGAGCAACATCAGGAGGGAGCATGCAGGGGAGGGAGCTGCCTTGCCATCAGTGCTGGGGAGAGGGAAAATAAAGGAGGTTTGCCTGACAGCAGGATATGAGAGGGGACATGTGTGTGTGTGTGTGAGGACTGTGTGGCAAAGAGCAAGGGGATGCAGAAAAGCAAATAAAAGCCCTTCTAAAGAATGGCACAAGAGCGCGCCCCGTGCTCAGAGCCAAGAGGGTTTCCCTGGGCTCTCAGCAACGCTGCAGAGCTTCTTACAAGGAGCCCCACGCGACTTTGCTTGTCTGTCTCCATAGTGACCTTTCCTTGGTATTAAAAATCAGTAGGCACTAAGTCAGAGAAAATTAAAGAAGGGGGACGATTTCGTTCCCCCCACGCTGTGTGCTCCCCGAGCGTGCGTTGGGCACCCAGCGAACCGGAGATACCTCCTGTCTTTTGATTTTATAGTTTATTCTCACTGCCCGAGACAAAAAGGGCTCCGACCTGCATCTGCACCCTGCAAAGCTTGGGGGGGGATACTTCACCAAGGACAGGTCCCATGCCCTGCACAACCCACCAGAGATCTGTTCTGAAAGGGAGTTAAGCAAGGCAGCCGCTAAAGAAAGCCAGGCAGAAGGGTGGCAAGCATTTTCGTGACACAACCATGAGCAGGGAAGATCCAGGACAGGAGCTATTTATATGTTTCATTACGAAAGGGAAAAAGAATAATTAAATAAACGAAACAGATTTGCATATGCAGGAAAAAGTCTTGTAAAACCACCAATGCACTTATTAACCAAGCAGCGATGACTAATTCCTCTCTACACCCATTTCTATAAGGCAGTTGCCCAACTGTGTCTGCGACTCCGAAGTCAACCTGCAGCCAAATCCTGTCGGGTCCTTTCAGCCTCTCTGGGAGAGTTTGTGGTGTTTGTCCTTTCATTAGCCAGCCAGTCCCAGGGCAGTGATGGAGGAGAGAGTTATTTGCCAGCTCAGGTTATCACCCTGGGGTTACTGAATTACTCATTCTGGAGTTTTCACTTGAATTTTAATTTAAAAAAAAAAAGAAGTTGAAATGTCCTCCTGACTATTTAGCAATTCAAAACATCCTACAAGAGTATCCCACACCCCTCATCTGCACCAACGAGGATCTTCAGCCTCACTGACCCTCAGGGCCGCCCACCAGCCACCTCCACCCTGGGATAAAAGCAGACCCTGGAGCTCTTCCTGGATGCTCTAAAACCTCTCTGTCCCCTGGCAGTGGTCACTGAGTTGTCCCTTCCACCTCCTGCAGCATCTCACTTGGCTCCAGCACCCACGCGATTGCGCTCTTCCCAGGCTGGATGCCCCTGGACATTCCCCCTGTCCTGCCTGGGAAGGTCCACACTGATATGAGTGGGGAGCTGAGCTGTGTTTTGGGATCCTTGGGGCATGATGGGGAATTCCTAGGAGCTTGGGATAACTGCACGGGCTCTGTGGTCCCAGATAACAGGGAAAGAGAAAAAAACACTGCAGGGAACTCTCCTCCTTGCCGTCCCTGCCCCAAACACGTTGCCCCATTCCACAGCCTTGCCAGGGAGAAAACTGAAACTTCAGTATTTTCTGTTGAAAAAAAAATACATTTCCTGTGAAAAAATCCACCAAACCAACCATGAAACTTTCACCAAACCAACCAACACAAGGTTTCCCTAAAACAGCCACCAAGCAAAATTCACCAAGCCTGGGATGGGAGCTGGGCAAAAAAGGGGTGCCACCAAACTAGCACCCTCTTTTCTGTTCATCCTATGGCACCCAGCAGGTGATGCCACCCAACAGGGACATCAATGCATATTCTGGCCCCCCAACTTTGCAGTTGAAGAAGACCCTTAAAAAAGAAAAGGGACTGGAGTCCTCTTGCCCCATCCCACCATGTCACAAAAAAAAATTGTGCAGACTTTGATGGACACCTGAGAAGGACAGGAGTGGGGTATGGAACCTGGGATGGATGCAGAGGTCGCCGTGAACATTTTGACCCAGAATGTGGTATCACAGCAGGAATAATTTTGCTCTGTTTGCAGCCTCAGCGTGGGCCAGATTTCACCAGTCCCTGCAGAGCAACTCCCTGGAGCAAAAGAGGTGGTTTGCATGTACTCTACATGAGAGGGAGTCACACCAATTCCTTCAAGAAAGTAGGAAAAGTAACTTGCCAGATGTTGGAATTAGACTTTTCTGGACCATGCCTGCCTACAGGCAAGAGTTGGGCTTTCCATGATCTGAACCTCCAGTTTTTGGACTTGCAGCACCAGGGCTCTCCTGAAGTACTCTGAGATACTCATCTGCTTTGGCCCTGCTGGGTGGTGCTACATCAGTGTCATGGAAGGTGGCAAAGGGAGCATTGTCCTTAAATCTGCCCTTCAGACAGCAGGTTTGACCAGGGCCACAGCATGCACAGATGGGCAAGCCAAGGCAAATGTGTTCCATGCAGAGATGTCCCACCTCCCTTGGGGTTCCTATGTTTGAGGAGACCACTGCCATCATCTAGGTAGTTCTGTGAGGAGGATTTACAGGTGAAATTCACCTGGCAGCAGGTCAGCTGAGCTCCCAGCAGCACTGGTGACCCATCAAGCCAAGCCCAGAGAACGTAAAGAGCAACCCAATTACTTCTCCCAAAGGGTTTGCAACCAAAAACAGATGAGGCAGACCAAGAGAGGCGAAGAGCTGCCCAGCAGCAAAGAGAGGCTCAGCAGAGAACAAAACCCACGTCCCATGTGCCTGGAGCACATCTGATGGAGCCATGCCCTGACCCACAGCTCTCCACCACATGGAGGAGAAGCCTTGAGGAGGCTGAAGAGTGCTGAAACCAGATGGCTGGGTCGCTGCCCGGCCCAGTGAACTTTATTTGCTCTGGAAATGCCTCACGGAGTTATATAAAAATAACCTGTGGATTGGCTTGCCCCATGCTTAGGTGGTGATGTAAGGGCAGTAAGCAAATTATCTTTCATCAGTTTGACTGTATTTTTAAACGTGAATTGTATTACTAATTTGGGGGTGCCCTGGCCTGTAGATAATCTGGGTGCATTTGCTGGATGACCTTCCTCCAGCGCCTCAAGTTTAAAGTAACACTTATTTATACTAGGCAGTGCGGTTGACCGCCCTTCTGTGCATGGTTTTGGAGAAGAGTTCATTGGGAAGCCATGTGGTGAGTAAGGGGATGCCAAGGGGACCTCTAAAGAGGTCTCATACAGGACAAGTTTGGGGCTGAAGAGGTTCATGCCATGGGGCCTCACAATGCGCGTTGGGTTGTTTGGGACTGGCTCGTGCTCATGCATGATATGGATGGGCCATGACTCATCCCACCCCCCAACACCCCCCGCTGGACTCCTTCTAAGCTTGGCAAGGAAGCCCTGAGCTGAAGCTCCTGCTGAACTTCTGCCAGCAATGGAAACAGAAAATGCCTTTGTCTTGGGCCTCTCTACCCCTGCACCCAAGTCAAGGCCCACTCTTCAACTCAGTGCAGACGCAACTTACTGTCCCTTCTTGGCCCAGATATGAGACCCCTCCAAGACCAGGCCCAGGCTAGAAGAGCCAAGAGAACTGGCCCCTCCATGGGAAAGGAAGAAAATTCCTCTTCTACCATTTTTCAGTGGGCAGCAGAGTGAAGTGGGATGAGAGGCAGCATTCTGCAATTGGATGCAAGCCTCCCCAGACACCTGCAGTGGAAAACTCATCCTTTGGGAGCTTTTTTTGAGATGAGTTCCAAATAACTCTGCCCTAGATCTGGGCCCACCAACTCATGGCTGACTCTGCCAGCTGGACGTTAGACAGTTTAGCCTGGGATAAAAATGAGGGTTTATCTAGGCATTGCCACCTTCTGATGGGTAAAAAAAGAGACACATTTGGGCTTGCTGCTCAGTAAACACAGGGCTCTTTCTCTGGCAGCTCTGCTGTTTAGTCGGTCATGGTCAAGGAGGCAGGAAACACTGAGTCAGAAATGCTGCACAAGAAGGAATATATAACACTTAGGTATTAGCACGAGGTGCTATATAAAAAGCTGAGAGTGGTGGTGGGAAATACTTGGTCGTACTGACAGTGTGCCACGAAAAGATTGAGCCTTAAATGGCTCTTTGGGAAAGCCCTGAGACAAATGAAATTGTTGGGGAAGGGAGTTTTTGGGTAGAGGCTGGGACAGCATCTGTGCCTTGCTGCTCTCCTGGAGGAGAACACCCTCCACCAGCCCCAAACCCTCCTAGAAAGGGCTCCAATAAATGACATTTGGCACACTTGACTTTGCTGCATCGTTTCCTGTTTGCAGTTTAAACGATGCTTGTATTTGGGTCCTGGCTCAGAGGAGGCTCTGGAGTGTAGCTTTGCTTTCTGCAGGGTTTGGCTCAGTGAGATGGGTAGCTTCCAGCCCTGATGTGCAGAAGCAGCTCGGGAGGTGCTGGAGAAGCCTGTGACAGCACCAGGGATGGGCCAAACACCTCTTCCTGTGGATGCTTAGGGTGTCACCGAGCTCCTCTGGAGAAGAGCTGTCACTCACAGCTCCATCAGGGACATCTCACTCCACATGGACACCACTACACAAGGTGGTGTGTTATACTGGACCACTGGAGGTGGTGGGACACAAGATGGGACCATTGGCTCTTCCATGGCCTCTGCTCTTGCTCCAACCTGCACCCTGGTGATGTTCCCTGAGGACCAAACCTAATGAGACCCCACTACACACCCTCCCTGCCCACGCTACGGCCAGCTATGGGACAACCAGACAAAGTACAATAGGGAAACAGTAGAAAACTTGCTCTGAGCCAACAGCATCCACGCAGGCAAGTGCAGCACAGGAGACACTTATTTCCAGTCCTGCGGGCTCCCACCACCTCCCTACTCTGACTTTCCAGCAGGCAAATGGGAACAATTTACTCATCTTCCTCTGCAAAGTGCTTTGGGGCATGTGATGGAGACATGCAAATCATGGCAATTATTATTACTCCAACAAAGGAGCCATTGACATTTAAAGGAGATAAAGCCTTTAAATTACAGATGACACCCTGTGCCCAGCCTTGCAAAGTCCCTGCTTCACCAGCCATGAGACATTTCACTCCCACGGGCTTTTACCACATAATTTCCGCCAAGCTGGAGTGGCACCAGCTCCTTCTCCAGGTGTTCTGGCCACTCTGGGAAGAGCAGCAAATCCCACCCTCAGCGTGGGCCTTGGTTTCGTGATGGCTGCAGCTCTTTGAACACCGCTTCTAATCACAGCAGTCTCCAAAAGGCATTGCATGGTGAAGGTCCAGGTTATCTGGACTGTGGTCACCAGACCATGGGCACCTCTCTCCCATCAGCCAGCCACCAGATGATGATGTGTAACCTGCATTAAACACCAACTGCCCAGGTTCCTCAAGAACAACTCAAGATGGTCCTGGGGCCAGACACAAATAATGCTTATTTATCTCAAAAGGATTTGGGCAGGAAGGGGAATGCAAGTTCATAAACCACCTGGTTCTTATAAAAGAGATGCAGACTCCCAGGATTAAGAACATTCATGGATTTTAAATTCAACAGGTTTGGGTAGCTGAGGGACCTGATAATCAAGAGTCAAGAGGAGCTGTGGGTACTTCCCCTGTCTCCAAACACTCTGAAGGGACCAAGTGGGCGGTCAGTTGAACCTCCTGCCCCTCTCCCTCGTGTCTCACTATGACCTCTCCACCTGGCTCCAAATCAGGGATCAATAGCAATTACCCACCCAGTGTGGGTGTCTCATGGCTTGAGCCAGCGCTAACTCCTGAGGTCCTTGGGGACTGCAGAGGCAGGAGCAGTTAATTACTGATGTCACTGAGGTTTAAAGCACCCATGTGGGAACACAGTGATGGATGGGTAAACAGAAGAGTGTTGCCATTAACTCAGTAGCTGCTTGAGGTGTTGAAGCACTGCCTCAGTGGAAGCTCTGAAACCACCAGAGGCGTGAAGCAGCGTGGTCTGCACACCACAGAGAGCAAACAGCCTTCTGTCCTGGTGTAAAAGAATCTTCTTTATTGACCTCTCTGAGTGCAAAGAAAGCAGAGTGAGGAAGAGAGGCAGCCTGAAGGAAATCCCCCTGGTCTCCTGTTATCTCCTCCTTTTCTCTCTTGGAGGGGAAAACATGAGAATGAGATGTGGCCACATCCTGGGAAGACACTGTGTCCCTCAGGTCAGCAGAGCTCACCGCTGGACTGGACCAAACCTCACCTTCCCCAGAACACATTCACATCCCCACCGAACTACTGAGGCTTGTACCATGTCTTGGCAGAACTGTTTCTCCAAGTGATTTTCAAGTGGGGAAATGCACAGAGCTGAATCATCCTGGAAAAGAGAGTGGGATGTTCTGGGAGCTTCAGTTGCTTCACCAGAGGATGTCTGCCAGTACATCCTCCAGCAGTACCCAGGTGACAGAGTTGTCTTCCTTGTTGCTTAACTTTTATTGCCGCCCTTCCTCCCTAGCACCTTTCTGGCTTCCCAAACACGTGCCAGGGTGTCAGCTCAGCTGGGTAACAGCAGCCTGTCACTGCTTTAAAGCCCTGTTATCCCACTTACCCAGACACAATCACACAGCAAAAAATGTCACCATCTGCCCCAGCTTACAGCGAGCAGAGGGACACACACCCAGGGGACTTACAGCCGACCACTCGGTCCCATGGAGAAGAACTGGAGGGGAGACTCGGGACCATGTGAAAATACAGATTCACTTCCTTACTGGGACCATTTTTTTTCAGACACCCCTTGGCTGCAAGGCGTGCAGGAGGCAGCTCCTGCTCAGCAGGCGTGCTGCTCTGGAGCGCTGCAGAAGATCCTCATGATATTCACTGAAGTCCCAGCGCTGCCAGAGAACCCGGAGGCAGTGATGTTCCCCCTGCCTTTGTGAACGTCTGTGGGGAAACCTTGGGTTACTTTTGGAGACACCTCGAGTCCTCTCCTGGTCACCCGTTCTGTGGGATAAGGGAAAAGCATCCATGCCCTTTAAGAGCATCCTGTCCTTGGGCCAGCAATCCCCTCCTTGCGACACAGAGATGGATCATCCCTGCTCATCCCAGCATCTGCATCAGTGCTGGCACCCCCACTGCATGGAAAAAAATACTGATATAAACCTCCCAGTCCATGTGCCATGTTCCCCAAAGCATCAGCTCAGGAACTGGTTTGAAGAGACTCCCCAAAGCAAGCGCAGAGGGGCTGTTTGATATGGTTTGGGGTGGCTCAATGGGCAGTTTTCAAGCCTTTCACTGCATCAGGACAAGGTTAGTGCCCTGTCACCATGCCTGACACCTGCTCAGAGGTCACTTCTGTGCCTGAAGGTATGTCCATCCCATGAGCAATACGAACTCAAGGCAATGACTGACCAGGATGCCAACGGAGGCTGATGGATGTTGCAGATGCCTCAGCTGGAGAAGCCCACCCACCACTGCAGTCCAGGGACCAGCTGGATTTTTTTCAGCAGGCTGTAATCTTACTTTTAAGCTCTACACATTCACGATGTCCCCTTTATAAGGCAGATGTGCCAGGGGGTCTGTAGTGACGGGGCAGGTTTGCCAAGTGGGATATAAAGAGAGGAAAAGTAGCCATGGAGTCAGGTTCTGCTTTGTCCAGGTGCCACGGCTGGAGGAATTCTGCTTGCATCAGGCAGGGAAGAAAAGCAGGCAGCTAATCCCATCTGGGAGCTTTCCGGCAATGGGCACTCTTGGTTTGCATCAGCACTGTCCTAGGAGGGGTTTCCCTGGGTGCCCTGGAGCTGGCTGCTGGATGCATTCCTGAGGGATGCTAAGACCTTTCTAGCAAGGACACTCTTGGTGGTGCTTCACTATGGGGTGGGACCACCAATCCGCTGAGCTGGCTGTGGAGTGCAAGATGCTCCTCTGCTTCTCTGCAGTGCACAGCCAATGGATGAATGAAACCCCAGAGGCTTCCCCCCAGCCCCAAAACCTGCTTCTGAAGTGGAATTTCCTGAGCTGGGTGATGCAGGAAAGGGGACAAACCTTGGATGGACCTCAAGGCACACAGATGGCTACAAAGAGGTCCAAGAGGCATGGGGCATTATAGAATCGCAGAAGGGTTTGGTCTGGAAGGGACCTGTAAAGTAGTAGGGACACCTTTTAACTAGAGCATGTTGCTCAGAACTTCATCAGTCCTTGAACATCTCCAGGGATGGGGCCTCCACCACCTCTCTGGACAACCTGTACCAGTGTCTCACTACCTCCATTATAAAAGATATCTAGTTGGAATCTTCCCTTTTAGCTTAAAACCATTATCTCTTGTCCCATCACTACAGGCCCTACTAAAGAAGTCTGTCCCCATCTTTCTTATAATCCCCTTTTAAATATCAAAAGGCTGCAATAACGTCTCCCTGGAGCCTTCTCTTCTCCAGCCTGAACAAGCCCAACTCTCTCAGGCTGTTGTCACAGGAGAGATCCTCCAGCCCTCTGAGCATCTTCGTGGCTCCTGAACTTGCCCAACAGCTCCACGCCTTTCCTGAACCAAGTCCTCCAGAGCTCCATTAGGGACAAGAGATCTTGGATTTCTCCTTTTAAAGAAACTACACACGCACACACACAAGAAAAAGAAGAAAGATGGAGATGCTGTGGGTGGGAGAGCACAGGGGGTCCTGTAGGCAGGCAGGCAGCCAGATTCATCGTGGGATGGCTTCTCCCTTCATCTGCCCAGAGATTGAACTGCAGGGGTGAGGAGGGAACTGGAGGAGTTAACAGACTCCCAGCCAGAGATATTCGTGGCACACAGAGTTCGTGTAAAGTTTCATACCGGGACCCTTTTCTAAATTCTTTTGGTCATGGGAGAAAACATTGCAACTGTTTAGTCTGCAGGGAGGTGGTGGCTCTGGCCCAGCACTCAACGTTGCTGAGCAAACATGCTGGAAAGCAAGGGCGCTGACAACCCTCTTATCTCCTCCGACTGCTTTTCACCCCGTCCCTCCCAATGCCGTGGCCAAGCATCCGATGGGTGTCTGGTACTGGTGCCAGAGCTCCTTACTGGAAAGGCAGCTCCGGGCTCCCTGTGATGGGGGTGGGGGGACAAGTGACCACCAAAGTTGGGTCTTGGAGGTGAAGTACCAGTCTGCTGAAAAAGCAGTTATTTATGCAAAAGACCTCAGGAAAAAATCTTTCTCAGAGGCTAATATTTACAAATCCTATGGAGCCAGGGACCTTCTGCTCTAGCAAATGTTGTATTTGGCTATTTTTTTTTAAAAAAAATTAATATAAAAGATGCATTAATCTTTTCTGCTCGTCCCCTGAAGCATGCACCCTACAATGCCTCCAAAGCTGCTCACCCATGCCAGAAAAGCTGAGATTACAGAAAAGAGCTGCAGAAAGAAGGCTGAAAACTGCAAAAACCCCTCAATCCCTCCAAACTTTCTCTAATGAGATGTTTACAATTGCCATGGTGTTTTCATAGAATCAGTAGGTTGGAAAAGACCCTTAAGATCATCAAGTCCAACCATTCCTGTCCTGTGCTAAACCAGATCCCTGAGCACCTCATCTCCCCTCTGTTAAACACACCTAGGGGTGGGGACTCAGCCCCCTCCCCGGGCAGCCTGTGCCAGACCCTGACAGCTCTTGCAGGGAAGAACCTTTCCCTCCCATCTGAGCTGACCCTGCCCTGGGGCAGCTTGAGCCCACTGCCCCTTGTCCCACCTCCTGTCCCCTGACTGAAGAGACCATCACCCACCTCTCTGCACCCTCCTGGCCTGTCAGTGTAGGTGGGGAGAAGGTCTCCCCTCAGCCTCCTCTTCTCCAGGCTGAACACCCCCAGCTCCCTCAGCTGCTCCTCAGAGGATTTGCCCTCCAGCCCCTTCCCCAGCCTGGTTGCCCTTCTCTGGACTCGCTCCAGGACCTCAGTGTCCTTCTTATGGTGAGGAGCCCAGAACTGGACCCAGCACTCAAGGTGCAGCCTCATCAATGCCCAGCCAAGGAGCACAGTCATTTCCCTAGACCTACTGGCCACACTATTTCTGACACAAGCCAGGATGCCACTGGCTGTTTTCTGCAGCTTACTGGCAGAGCAGCTAACTGTGAGCATCATCTGTGGGACCACTGGGCAGCATGGGCTGGAATATTAAAGAGGCTCAAGGAAGCACACCTTATTAATAAAGCAGAAATTGAAAGAGTTTGGTTTTCCAGCATCACACTGTTTCCTTAGCTGGTGCATGCCTTTCTCTTGGCTTTGCTTCCAGTTTCTGTTACTCCTGGGCTGGAGGTGGTGTCACTGGGTTTGGGTTCCCAGCGCTGCTTAGAGATGCTCCTCCTGGCCCCTCTTTATTAAAAAAGTAGCATGTAGAGCAATAATAATTTAAAAAAACCCAACCCAACCCAAACAAACGAGAAAAATAAAGAAAAGTGGAGGAATTTATCACTGGGGAGGTCAAAGGAAGCACTGGGTTTGGATGCTCAGCAAGGGAGCAGAAGCACCATGGTGGGGAACCCCGTGGGTGGTAGTGTTGCTGGTGACACCAGAGGACATGCTGTGATGGGTGGCATCACCCAGCCACACACCACTCACTCCTGTCCTCAAGACTCCAACGCCGTGTTTCGCACAGGCGTCAGCCCTGGCCCGGCACGGGACAGCGACCTGATTCCTCAACTGCTGCCCATCCCTGGGTTCCTCTGCTCCCCAGGACCTGTCCCACCAAAGCCACTTCCCACCAACGTTTTTGCTTGCCCAAATGCCAGCAGCAGGGAAGGATGATGCTGTGCAGAACTGCCACAGGGGAGGCAAAGGGGACATGGACTCCCTGGAGGCACTGATCCTCCAAATCCATGTCTGGACAGGTAGGTACACACTAAAAGATTCAGCAGTGAAAAAAACCTGAGCCTAAGTCTGGCCTAGGGGATGCTGTGGGTGCCCACACTGTCACACCCATGCTGTCGGTCCCGTGGGGTGTCACTGCAGCAGGATGGCTGTGAAGACCAGCCAAAATCTGCTCAGTGCAGCCTGTGCTGGAGCACATCATACGAGCCCACTTGGTTAGAAATGGAATTTGGGGAAACTCCTTGCAGCTCAGCTAGAAATCCTTGAAACTGAAGAGATTTACTGCTGGAGAGAGCAAGAGCATCCCCTGTATCCTGTGTGCATGCAGCCAAGCGATGCCAAGGATGGGCAAAGCACAATCCATCCCGTTCCCCCCTGCTTCCCCCAGCCCCTTCCCATGAAAGAAAAAGATGTGCTGCCCTCTCCAAGGTCCTCATACCCAAACCCCAGATCTGGGCTGACGCAGGCGCCTGCGTCTGCTCTGGCCTTGACTCAGGAGGTGACGTCCTTGGCACCTGGTTCTCCAGCGTGCTTCTCTGTCAGAAAGATGATTCATTCCCTACCAAAGTCACTGGGGGACAGGGTGGGGTTTGCTGGATGGGTCTCGGGCAGGGTTGCATGTCACAGGAGCCCAACAAGCCCCTAAAAACTCTGTCCCCAGGTGAGGTGAAGGGAACCAGATAAGGGCAGGGCTGGGGACGGCAGGACAGCTGTGGGTACCGGCAGCAGGTATCTTCCAACCCTGCAGCATCCCGAAATCCCCACCTCGGGGCGGCTGCGGCAGCCTGAGCTGGCTTTGTGCAGGAGCAGATGGTGTGGCAGGAGGGTGCCTTAGGCCGACTGAGTCTCTGGGCTGGCAGGAACATGCTCCTGCATCCTGGGGTTGGGTTTGAGCCCGTCAGGTGAAAACAGAGAGCTGGCGCTGATGCCGGTCCAGCCTGGTCTGTGGGACTCTCAACGCTAAAGTGGTTCCCTCCCCTCCCCGGCTCAAGTGTGGTGGGTGGGTGGGGGTTCTCAGGCATCTCACCTCTCTGCCAAGGGATTCTGACACTTCTTTTTCTTTGTTTTCCCTTTTTTTCCTGCCTATCAAAGCCTATCAAAGCCCCTAGGGGTCCCCGCATAGACCCCAGGACTCTAGCCCACCAGCAATGGCTGGGTTCAGCTGGGAGCCCACCACACCAGTAACCTGCTGCCTGGATCCAACCCAGAGCTCCAGGACGGGCTGCCGGCAGGATGCGGGCAGGATGCGGGCAGGATGCACAGTCTGCAGTCTCCACCTAGAGCCCGGCAGAGCCTCTGCTTCGCGATGGCTCTGCAGCCCAGCCCTCACACGGGCTGTACCGCTGGTCCCACCACCCAAAGCCACCCTGCTCTGAACCTGGCCGTACTGTTAGGCAGCAACTCTGACATGGATGCTCCTGACATCGCTCCAGATGGATGAGCTCTGGCATCACCGGTCAGTGGAAACGGCGGGGAGAACAAGTACCACCTCTGAGGCTGCACGACACACCGGAGCAGGGGCTGATCCCAGCCTTCCTGGCTTGGCTTCTCCAGGGTGAAAAGGACCCAGGAGAAACCACACACAGCTTGTTTACAAAGTAAAGACAATGGCTATTTCTTTTTCACAACACACCTGAGCACTGCAGTATCAAAATCTTACCAGCACACCAAATTCCAGTCAAATATGCCAAACACAACTAAGGTTTGGTGGTTGGGGTTTTTTTTTTCTTTAAAACTTAGTCCTGCTTCTCATCAATCCCTCAACTGCACAATGCCCCACTGCACCTTCTCTGCACAGAGCTGTGAGCATGGCTGGTTTGGAGGCAGGGCAGCGGGGATGACCCCCTAGTGCCCCCAATGATGCCCACTGGTACAGTGGTGGCCCTATGGCCACATCCAACTGCAAGGCAACTTCTCAAGGTGCTGTGAGCCCCAAAATCAACCCCTGGGCACAGGCTGAGGACTGATGCGCAGTGCAACCCTGCAGCTGATTTAATTCGGGGTCCTCCTCAACTGTTTCCAGCTCAGAGGGCTCCCAGTGTGTGCGGGGCACAGGTCCAATGCCCATCCCTTCCTTCCCATCAGCACCTTTATTTTTCTTATTTTGCACTCCATTAAAACCCCGGATCTCAGCTTATAAGCCATAGAACCATAGAGTGGTTTGGGTTGGGAGGGACCTTAAAGATCATCAAGCTCCAACCCCATGCCATGGGCAGGGACACCTCTCACCAGACCAGGTTGCTCAAGGCCCCATCCAACCCGGCCTTGAACACCTCCAGGGAGAGGGCAGCCACCACCCCCCTGGGCAGCCTGTGCCAGTGTCTCACCACCCTCACAGTGAAGAATTTCTTCCCAATATCCAATCTAAACCTGCCCCTTCCGATTTAAAACCATTCCCCCTCATCCTATCACTCCAGGCCCTTCTAAAAAGTCCCACCCCCCAGCTTTCTTGTAGGCCTCTTCAGGGACTGGAGGGCCCTTCTGGCACTCCATTAAACCTCTCCTCATCTCACCACCAGCCTCCAAGGAGGCGATGCCCAGCGCTCCCTTGTTCCCTGTGTCATGGAAAAGCTGTGACGGAGCTGGGTGGTTCTTAGGGCTCTCTCTCTGCTTGGGAAAAGCGGCAAGTTTAAAGCACGGGGCTCGACATTTAATCTGGGGCTCTCCAATAACTGGCGGGCCCGCACGGGGCCTGTCTGCCAGCGGCTCCCGTAACCTCCACAGCGAGGTGGCGAGAGCGTTATTACTACAGGCAGGCGGCGATGGCCTGGCCAGACTCTCTGGGGACGTCGGGGGCCAGCTCTCGTTGATGCCTGGCTCTGCCCTTCACCTGCCCGTGCAGGCAGGGTGCCAGCCCGCTCCCCTGGCTCCCTCTCCTGCCTGCTGCCGGTGCTTGCAGGGGTTACGTTTGGCTACGTAAAATAAGAAAGAAAAATAGTATAGTAGTAAAAAACCAGAATTATTAAAAATAGTAATAATACTCTCCCCCACACCCCCCCACATGCTGTTACAGAATTAAGGAGCATCTTCAGAGACACAACTGGGGGCTGAGCAAGAGGGAAGGCATCTCCTTCCCTTCCCTCCTTTTGTCCATGCTTGAGAATGGGAGGATGTGAACAGCTGGGGATGCTCCTTGGAGCACCCATGGGGCTGCGCTCCCTGTCCAACTCTGAGCCCGTTACACACGCTACGTACACAAGCGTGTGCCTGAACTCAGAATTGCCTTTGAATTCCCAGGGTGCAGAGAAGATAAATCCCCTCTGCCAGGCTGATTTTGCAGGCAGCCCTCTCTGGCAAGTCCCACAGCGGTTTACAAAACCAGGGCAGTGCTGTCAACATCAGTGCAGAAATGTAAGGAGAAAGGTTTCTGAGCCCTGCTAGTTGCTGCAAACCCCCAACACAGGCTGCTGGTTTAAAGGCAGTGTTAACTGGTTATTTCTCTGCCTGGGCTGGGCTCATGTGGGGTCAGCAGAGCCCATGGACACACCAACACGGGGATGTCCTTTGTCCTCCCAGAGGAGCAGTGGGGAGCAGCTGGGAAGGAGTGGGGAAGGCTTTTCCCCAATGAATCATCACCTCACCTTGGAAAGAGCTCATTAGATATTTCTGGAGAGAAACCAAAGGCAGTGATGCTGGGTTCTGTGCAGACCAGAGATGGATGTGGTGCTGCTCCATCTAGCTGAGCGTGCAGACCTTTGCCACCAAAAGCATGTGGGATACACACCTTTAGAGTTTGTTCCACAGACCTTGGGACCTTCCCCCCTCCCCCCCGTTCTGCCTTTCAGAGAAACAACTTCTCTGAAGTGTCCCAGGCAATTTATTTTCTGACACGAGTGGTACCACAGTGTTTTCTGTGCATGAACTGGACCATCTGTAATTCAACTAAATTAAAAATAGCCACAAAATGAAGGCTGAGAGGTTTTGCAGTCGATGCTGGACACAGCATACAGGTAAGATGCTCTCCAGCCATGCTGAGGTCCTCCTGCCTCCACCTATGACAACCCCCCAAACTGTTCTCCACCAAAGACCCAGACCTTAAGCATGTTAAAGGGGAAAAAATTTTGCCTTTCAGCATTAACCATGTGTATTACTTCCACATGACTGCTGTGGCTTCTCCTCAGTGCCTTTATCATCACAACCTCTATGATGCAGAAAGGGTCGTTCTCACTGGGCAGCTGCTTGCTCAAATAAAGAGGAAGTCGATTGGAGAGGAGGGATTTAATCTCATTCCTCCCAAATCCTCATGCTCCCTTTGCACCCTAATTGACCAAAGGGAGTCAATCAGTTCTCCAGTAATGCCGCAACATCTACATCCCAAGAAGGGATTCCACCTAAATTCTTCCATTTAACCTCAATTTTCCTCATCCATTCTATGCCTGGGCTGACCAACAATGCATTTCTGGTCACCTTTCTTGTTGAGACCCCTCCAGAAGTCACCATCCTGACCATCTCAAAACCCAGCCAAGTCTCCAAAACCCAGCCAAGTCTACCAAAACCCTCTGCCAAAAATCACAGGATTAGACTCAAGTCTCTACAAACAGAGCAAGGCAGAGCCCTGAACCAAGAAGGGGGCATTTCAGGGCCACAAAGAGGTTAAACTAAGACCACGGAGAAACGTTGAGTGGCCATAGGGTCTGCCATGGGGTGTGCATCAGGTTGTGCAACATCAGGGCATGCAACAGGCTATGAACAGGGTGTGCCACAGGGAATGCCATAGGGTATGCTACAGCGTATGCCTCAGGTTGTGCTATGGGGTACATCCCAGGGTATTCAAAGGGGTATGTGATAGGGTATGCCACAGAAATGGCCCCTCTCCCACCGGCACAGGGATGTGCCAGGTGCTGAGTCTGGCTACCATCTGGGGTGCACTCTGCTGCTCCGTGTCAAGACGTGGTGGGCTGGTGGGGTTTGGGGGTGGGTTTTTTAATTTTATATTAAAAGAAGGTATCAGCCTTCTGTTTGATGTGATGTTGGCTGCGGTTGCTAAGGGGAGCAGTGTACGGTTACAGCCTCAGTGATGCCCACTCTAATAATACACTTGGCGCTGCATAGCTCAGATGCAGACACAGCTCTGCTATAAAGAGCACGGCCGCTTCGAGGGAGGAATACTCCAACTTATGTTACAGGCCAAGGGTTTGCTTAACACCAAAAAAAAAAAAAAAAAGAAAGAAAAGAAGCAGCACCGCAGCCTGGACATGCCAGTGAGTGAAGCTATGGCAGCAAAAATGTCTCATGGAGGGGCTGACTTTCAATTTATTAATGAAGATGGTGTTTCTAGAGGGGGAAAGAAACCATACGTGTGTCCACCAAGATCTGCCCGCATCCACCCAAGCCCCCTGGGATCAATTAAGCCAAGTGCATCTGAAGGGCTTGCACAGCCCCCAGAAGTTGTTCCAAACACCAAACCAAACTCTATAAGAAGAAGATTTAACCCAAATGACACCCCTGTCCCAGTGCTGAGCCTCTACATGGCAGCATCTCCCCAAGGTCGACCAGGTGCCTACCCCATGCCTCACCCTTTCCACATGTCCCGAAAGGTTTGCAGAACCCAAACGCAAGACTCAGCCAAGATTTGGGACCAAAACAAGGAGTGAGGGATAAATTCAAACCAGTTTCTTCCTTATAGATCTCTTTAGAGCCCAAAACGGTGCAAGGCCACCCGAGGGATGCTCTGCAGAGGAGCAGAGAGGGGGTTGACATGACAGCATTCCTGTGCCGTGGCACTGGCATCTGTTTTGGGATCAAAACAAGTCCCCTGAGATAAACAGTGAACATGTGCAGCCCCTGAGCATGAGCACCTTGTCAACAGCTGAAAATACGGGAGGAGCCAGGTTAAAAAGGCAGTTTGCTCAGTTTATTGCCTCTTCCAAGGGAAAACCTTTGCTGCTCCCTTTAAGGTCCAGCAGAATATAGGGATGCTGTCTATAGGTCCGGACTGCTGGTCGGGTGGCTCAATGGGTTAACGCATCAATTTATGAGACCCTCCGCTGGGGCTGAGCCACTGCCATCCCAGTCCCGAGAGAAAGGGACAAACAAGTCCCTACAAAACAGGAGCATCTGCTGGGAGCAGATGGGGGTGGAGAGGGGGTGGGGTGGGGAGAGGGAGGCGGGAGAGCGATCCGGCCCCAGGCGCCAGCAGCGCTGCGGGGGGATCACGTTGATCCTGATTTATCACACCCCGGCACAATAATTCCCCAGCTCGCCAGTGCCCAGCGAGACGAGCTCCTTACGCCCGGGGATCAGATTAGTCTGAAAGGTGCTAGAGAGACACAAATCCAGCTCTGGAGCAAGTGCTTTATTAAAGTGGGTGTTGGGTCTTGTGGGGTTTTTGTTTGTTTTTGTTTGTTTGTTTGTTTGTTTTTTTAAAATTTTAAATGAATGGTAAATTATTTAGAAATAACTGATGGGAAACATGTGACTGTGGAGGGGAGACAGGACCAGTGCTGGGCAATGTTATATCATCAACCATGTATTATATCGACATGTTAAAATGATCAATACAATATCCATATGATATCCATATTATTCAACAATACCCAAGTATTATCCAACATATCATCTTGATATTACGTATCTTGATAATATATTAGATATTAATATCATCTACCCCTTAATTTCACATCAGGGTAGCTGCCAACAAGTCTTTTGTGCTCCATACATGGGTCTGTTTTCAGTCAGGGCTACCAAGCCTTGAGAGCATCACAAAAAGTCATGGTTTAGCAACCAGAGTACGTCACGAGTCTGTGTGAATGCATCCCATTATTTTGGTTGGAAGAAGAAACTGTGCTTGGAGAAAGTAAAAATCCTTCACTATCAGAAAGGACACGTTAGATTATTTAGTTTCATACATCACTTTGTGTTTGACCTGTAGTCACCTGTCACCTTTTGCCCTACCAAGACAATTTTAAGGGATGTGCAGCTTGGGGCTGAGAAAATCCCTTTTGCATCTTTTTCTCTGCTCTGGCACAAGAACCCTGTCACCCACACACCCCGCACACCTCTCATATTTTATTTCTTCCCAGCTTTCCACAACGGACATCATCCTTCCATCACACAATGACTGGCTACAGGTAGCACCAGGGGAGCACTTTGGGACTCTCTGGAGATACCACAGAACCACAGAATCATAGAATGGTTTGTGTTGGAAGGGACCTTAAAGATCAAGTTCCAACCCCCTGTCACAGGCAGGGACACTTCTCACCAGACCAGGCTGCTCAAGGCCCCACCCAACCCGGCCTTGAACATCTCCAGGGAGGGGGCAGCCACCACCCCCTTGGGCAGCCTGTGCCAGGGCCTCATCACCCTCAGAGTGAAGATTTCTTCCTAATCTCCAGTCAAATTCTTCCCCCTTCCAGTCTAAAACCATTCCATCACATCCTATCACTCCAGGCCCTTCTAAGAAGTCCCTCCCCAGCTTTCTTACAGGCCTCTTCAGGTACTGGTAGGTGCTGTAACATCTCCCCAGAGCCTTCTCCAAGCTGCAACACCCCAACTTTCTCAGCCTGTCTTCACAGGAGAGGTGCTCCAGCCCTCCAGTCATCTTTGTGGCCCCTCTGGACCTGTTCCAACAGTTCCATGTCCTTCTTACACTGAGGACTCCAGAGCTGGACACAGCACTGCTTGGGGGGGGGGTCTCACCAGAGCGGAGCAGAGGGCCAGAATCCCTCCCTTGACCTGCTGTCACACTCCCTTTGATGCCGCCCAGGACATGGTTGGCCTTCTGGGCTGCCAGTGCACATGTCAAACTCCTCCCATCACCCCCAAGTCCTTCTCTGCAGGGCTGCTCCATAACACTCCATCTCCCACTGTCCTACATTCACGCCATGAAGAGCTGACTATGAAACCAGTTATCATAGCAGATGGCACTGCAGTATAAATCAGTCTACTGGGTCTGTTGGTAGGGGTGGAATTGCTGCAGCAAAAGAAGAAAGCAATTTTGAAGAGTCATCCCTAACCCAAGACTGCCATCATCCTCAATCTTTGGGTAACACCCTGCTGCTCCCTGGCCATCACTCCTGGACTTTACTTTGGATTTCTTAGCATCAGTGAGCCAATGGGAGACAACACAAGGGTGACCAGGCATGGGAGGAGGGGGATGCTCATATGGGTTATCCTAAGCAGTATTTAGTGTTGATTTTAATTATTTTATTTTATATAATTTTATCTTGTTTTGCTCCTTATTTCCATGCACAAGGTACAGGCAGCCAGACACAACATCCAAAGGACGATCTCCAAGAACAAGAGGGACAAGAAGATGTGTCAAAAACTGGAGGGATGCTGTGTATGGAGACCAGAGAAATGAAATGAGAGTTCTATAGGTGCTGCAGACGACATGAATGTGAGGGAACTGCCAAATGGCAGTTAATCTGCCATAATAAACTATCAAATTAAGGATGGAAATTCACCATTTCAGCTCTATGTGTCCTGTGTCTAGAGAGAGGCTGAAAGACAGTGGTCCATGTGACACCCTCCCCAGATAGCAACCCCTCACTTTGATGGTGGCAGTACAGTAAATCACGCTCCCCACAGCAGACCACAGACAGCTGATGACAGCCTTGCTTCCCCATCATCCACCATCATTGTGGACCAGTTCTCTGAGGCATCGGTCTTTTTACACCCCCCCTAACTTTACTGTTGCTGCTGGAGCAGAACAATCAACCAGTGCTGTGTACACCAGGAAACAACTCACTTAGAAAAATTAGCAAATACACAAATTATTTCTGTCTGGGTTGCAATGAGAAACCAGGAGGGAGCCCCTCAGCCAGGAGATGCAACCAGCAGCCTACTCTCTGGTGCTGAGATGGACTTTAGCCCGAAAGAGTGGCAAAGACCCTCACTGTAAGACCCTCCAACTTCTCTTCATGCCACGGTGATGCTGCCACAAGCAACCCACTCGCTTCACAGGTGGATCCTGGTGTCAGATACCATAATTCCACATACAGTTCATGAAAAGTGAATGAAGAACAACTTGACAACGCTTTCAGCAACATGTTATCTTTGGTAATCATTAAAGATGTGCACAGGCAAAACTGCAGGTACACTTCTGTTGTCATTAACTGGGTTCGAATGGAACTTGGTAACAACTCAGCTCCTGTCCAAAAGCATGGCAAAGACCAGGTGGGGTGATGCTGCAGGCATCTAACTAATTAATTTTCTCTCATTACCTGCAACATGTTGAGGAGCAGACTCCGGAACTTGGTTCCTTCCACCATGAAGAGAGCCATTTTGTCACAGAGCTTCGCAGCCGTGGAAGCAAAGCTGCGGTCCGTCACTGCCTTCTGGTAGATGGTCTTGACTATCTCCCCCAACATCTCCTCAGAGTTGGTAGAATTCTGGGCTTCCTCCATGAAGGTGGTGAGCTTGGCATCAACGTCACTGCTGTTGTTCCTCATGCTGTTGAGGATTTCAATTAGTTTGTCCATTTTGTTTTTTTCAGGGTTGGTGGTTTCCACTGTGACTTCGTCCTGGTCCGTGAAAAGGGAAAGACAAGGCGTCTGTTACACAAGGAGAAAACAGACATTATCAGCCCTTGTCCTTCCACAGAGTGAAGGGGGAAGGGGAATGGGGAGACAAACAAACAGGCATAGAAAAAAATCAAAGCATCTTTTAGAGGCACAACAGTCTCATCTCACGATTGAAAACCGCAAGTATATGAGTCCTGCCCCAGAAATGTTCTCCCATTTACCACAGTGTTCGATCCCAGAGTCCTCCCCCATGGCTCATGGAGAAGATGTGCTGGAGGGTCCTGAGCCAGGACACCAAAGTCTGACCAGCACTGACTGCCTCCAGCATCCTGGACAGGTTTCTGGGGGTGTCTGCATATTCTTGTGGTAACAGGTATTTTTTTTTGCCTCTATGTCACAGTGCATGGTTATGCTGACATAACGATTCTACAATAATATGTATTTTAAAATAGGTATTTAATGATCTAAGTTGAGGGCGTTAGAAAAACTTTTAACATTTCCATCACTTGACTGTTAAGACTTCTCACTTCACATCCTTACCATAGAACTTATTGGTTCTTTTTAACATTCAATTATGCATTTCCCCCTTTCCTTCCGTGTAAGCTGCCTATCTTGCTTGCTCTGATCTGCTCCTTTCTACTCCTCTAGTTCAGTGTTAAAGCATGCTCTACACAATACTAGCCTGAAGCAAGTTTTCAAACAACTCCCAACACCAACTGACAGCTGGAGTTGTCCAAAGCTCCCCTTAGGGAGACATTTGAGTTGACTACACCCACCCAAGACTGGGTGCTTATGTGATGTCTTCCTTACAAGACTATTGACAGGATGGGCATTCAAGTGGGTATTGTGAAAGTTTCTACCATGCTCCCATTTGCTTTAAAGAACATAAAAATTACTGAAAGAAATCTATTCCTCCCCCTCCTGCTCCATACATAAAGAGTAAATGCCTCATACATTCAAAGGTGTACACTCCCAACATGCATTCCCACTGAACTGTGTGTGTTCAGGTTATTTTGGACATATTTTGGAAATATCATTGGATATATTCCCATGGGTGCATTTTACAGCCTGACAAAAGAATCTGAGTCTCACAGAGGGCGAATGGAGATATTAACTCCAAATTCCTCAGGAATCTAAGCCTGGATATTGTTTCCAAAAAGGATTTCTCCTCCGTCACTTGCATGGAATAGTTTTGTTATTGTTGGGTTGTTGGGAGGAAGGGGGAAAGATAAGGGTCTTTCACTTCATCACTGACATAAGCGGGTATCAGCTTTTGAGCAGCTGACTCAACTATTCAGCACCCAAAAGTCAAAGCTCTGTAACTGTGGAGACAAACTGTAGTTTTTTTAGACAACCCCCTCCCAAAGCAGATGAGCTCTGTAGGCTGGGAGGCAGTCAGTTAAGTTCTGCTGCTGGAGAAGGAGCTGATGCATGCACCAGTCTTCCAGAGGGTCTTTGTGTGGGTAGATGAGCTCCCAGGCCTTCCTGGAGAACACAAGCTGGTAGCAACCTCAAACAAGGAGGCAAGCTAAGAGCATTGTGTCAGTAAAAGGTCTCCTGAAGAAGCACAAAGACACTTCAAGAGAACTGCTGGTACCAGGAGATGAGGAATCACAGAATCACAGAGTTGTAGGGGTTGGAAGGGACCTTGAGAGATCATGGGGTCCAACCCCCCTGCCAAAGCAGCTCCCCAGCTCATACTGCACAGACAGGCGTCCAGATTGGTCTTGAATATCTCCAGAGAAGGAGACTCCACACCCCCTGGGCAGCCTGTCCCAGGGCTCCCTCACCCTCACTGGGGAAAAGTTCCTCTGCATGTTGGTGTGGAACTTCCTGTGCTCCAATTTGCAGCCATTGCCCCTTGTCCTGTCCCCACAGACACTGAAAAGGGGCTGGCCAATTCCCCCTGCACCCCATGCTTAAGATATTTATAAACATTGATTAGGTCCCCCCTCAGTCTTCTTTTCTCCAGGCTGAACAGGCCCAGCTCTCCCAGCCTTTCCTCATAGGACAGATGTTCCAGGCCCTTCATCATCTTCGTAGCCCTTCTCTGGACTCTCTCCAGGAGATCCCTGCCTTTTTTATACCAGGGAGCCCAGAACTGGGCTGGAAAAATTGGGTGTCTTCATGGAAAGGTCCCCTGAGCCCAACCCACCCTCTCTGTAGAGAAATGCTGACAGACAGAATCTTGGAAAAAGGGAAACTCAACGTTCCCCCAGGAAATAATACCTTTTCTTTTAGTCTCCTCCTCAGTCTGTCTTTAGAAGACTGAAGCAAATTGATCTTGGGCCTTTCCCCAACGCGCTCATGAACACTGTCCTTCCGCTTGGTCTCTGTCTCCTGGGTGAACTGCTGAGGCTGCTTCTCCACAGCCTCTGGGCCTCGGTTCGTCTCCCCGGTAACATGCATTGTGCAGACAGAGGTGTCCTCAATTTTCAAATTCTCAGTCTCTTTGGCGTTTCTGTGCGTTTCTTTGTCATTGGGCGAGTGCTTCTGGTTGTGGTGCCATCTCCGGTTCTGGCTGTAGCCGTGGTGGCCTGTCCTGCCTGAGGAGTGAGGGGCCTGGCCTCCTTGAAAGAGTTTCTGGTTGTCCCTGTTGTGTTTGGTGCCACCTTGCTGATGATCTGTGTGCTGCTGAGGCTTGTTTCCACCAGGAAGTCTCTGCTGCCTCCTGGAAAGTGAAAGGAAGTTGTTAGTACAACCTTTTCTCCATGGTCCTGTTAGGCCAACACATCTCCTATCCCATCAAACAGCCGGGTCCCTTGGTGGGTGGGCTCTGGGGGTCACCCTGCCACAAAGGGGAGCCAATTGCTTGGCATCTAACACAACCTACTACCAACTTGTGCCTCTAAATCTCTTTCAATAACAGGCATATTTCAGCTGAAAGGTTTCATGAGCAGTTAGATAACACGTCTTTGGTTCCCAGGAAAATCTCTCCTAGGTTTTTCCTTCTTTCACACTAAACCAGGGAAGGCTTGGTTAGTTCCATTAGTGACACATCAGGCAGGTAAGAAGTATCAGGAGATATTTTTTTTCCCTGAAGACCTAAAGAGCTCCTGACAGCATCACCTGTTCCTCTTGCCTGCCACCTCAGCTGTGCCAGGCTGTGTTGGTTTGCAGTGCACCAGTTCAAGTGTATCAGAAATTAAAAGCAGGGGAAAATAAAGAAAAAGCTATAAAGGTAATTACTGAGTAAAAGAAGTGACCACAAGAAATTGTTTTGTTTGGTCTTTCTTTATCCCTGTCCTCCATCACTGCTACACAGGGTGCACACATGCATGGAGAAGATGAGGACCAGGCTTGGCTCAGGTAACACAGGAAGCTGGGACCAGTACCACTGGTTCCAGAGGAGACTAGGTGAATACAGCTTCCAGCAGATTAAATGGGAATTCAACAGCTAGAAAGAGGACAAACAGCCCACAAATGGTTTACTCAAGGGATTACAGCCAATCAGAAGGGATGAGCAAGCCCCCACTGCTGGCTGTAACCAGTATCTGAGACGGCTGGTCCCCCCCAAAAAAAACCCCAGTGGTTGAATGGAAGAAATGTTTTGTCAGTCCTGAAGCTTTCAGATTCCCACATGGGCTGCAGCGTGGCTCTCCTCAGTGGAGAAGGCAGAGCTGGTATGCCATCACCAAGGATGCAGTTAAGACTAAGACGGTCCTGGCATTGTCTGCCCTTGCCCAGGACGGTTCAGGTTTGGTGGCCCTGCCTGTGGCAGGGGGGTTGGAACTCCATGACCCTTGGGGTCCCTTCCAACCCAGACCAGTCTCTGACTCTATGATTCTAAGAACAGCAGCAGCAGCTCCCTGCCTCCCTGCCAAATGTTTAACCCTCAGTATTGACTGTGGGAGCACATGGGATGTTTCCACTCCTGGCTACTGAGGAGGCTGCTGGATGCAGTGCTGGAGGCTTGCAAGGGACATCTCCAAAGCTTTGTTCCCCCCAAAACAAGGGAAACAACTGTGAGTCTTGAGTCCTGCCCCGCCTCCCCCCCCCACACCCGCCCCCGCTCTGCCTCACCCCTCACCCCAACCCCCCCCCCCCCGTTTGGGTAAACAGCCATGTTTATTTCAAACTCATTGGGTTTATTTCCATCCCCTGCACCACTGAGGGTGCAGGGGCAGAGGAGGAAGGGGCCATTCACAAATACCTTTCAATGGCCAGCCTTCCACCCCGCCTGCCAAAGCCATCTGCCCATCAAACCCGTATTCCTTGGCATCCCCAAGAGTTAAAACCTATTTTCCAAGGCCAACTGGCTCTTAACCATGAAGAGCGAGGGCTCGTGTTTGGCAGGCGTGGGGCGAGGAGGCTTGTTCGTGGTGGCAGTGGAAGGAATTCTGTGATTCTGTGAATCTGTGTTTATCCTCAGCCCACCAGATCCCTTTTTCTTTTTTTTTTTCTGGGATATTCAATGTGGTTTGGTTTTGTTTTGGGTTGGTTTTTTTGTTGTCTTTTTTTCCTTTATTCTTTTTTTTTTTTCCTTTTCCCCCCACAAGCTGAATGACAGGGAATTAAAAAAAAAAAGAAAAAAAAAAGAAAAAAAAAGAAAAAAAAAGGAAAAAAAAGAAAAAAAAAAAGAAGGAGATGGGGGAAGCTTTCCTGTTTGCTGGAGCTTACAAGCGTTTTATGAGCACAGATTCTCCACATCAAGTTTTCCTGGCATTTCTTTGTTTCCTCTAAGTAACGCAATCACATAAACCGCTTTGTAAAAAAAAAAAGGGCAACGCTTATTAAAAGGGGAATGTCAAAATAAAAGTTAGTTAAAGCCCTTATCTAGCGCTGAGCCCTCACATGCTGAAGTGAGCAATAGTTTTGCTGATATAATTCAACGTTTTGCTGCCTGTGGTTTTGCTCTTTTCTCCCCTCAAACATCTGGGTTTAACCGTTTGGTGCCCTTTCAGCCTTGGGTTATAAGCCAGATGAGCTGCCCCTGGGTTTAAATTGCAAATGCTGCACAGAAAGTGTAAGAGTTGCATGCAAAAACCAGCTTTAGTTTAAGCAGAGGTGAGGCAAAAGGCCTGGGACCGAGCTGGGAACCAACCTCTGCCATAAATTCCTGCAAGAAATGCATGCAGGGGTGGTGGGTTGGGGTTTTTTTTTCCCCTAAAGTATTATAAACCAAACCATTTCTGTTTAAGGGCTGAAAAATAATAAAATAAAATAAAATAAAATAAAATAAAATAAAATAAAATAAAATAAAATAAAATAAAATAAAATAAAATAAAATAAAATAAAATAAAATAAAATAAAATAAAATAAAATAAAATAAAATAAAATAAAATAAAATAAAATAAAAATAAAAATAAAAAATAAAATAAAGTAAGATAAAATAAGATAAATTAAAATAAGATAAAATAAAATAAGATAAAATAAAATAAAAGGTTTAAGATTACAAAGAGCCATTTAAGCCAACTTGGAATGCATGAGGGTGCTCTGTTTGGGATTTTTGCAATAGGACAGGGAGAGGACAGGCAGCTCTGTGCCTGTTACAGGGCAGCTAAAAGGCAGTATCCCCATGGCACGGGGAAGAGCAAACACAAACCGGAGCTCTGCAGTCACTGACCGCAGGACGGAAAACACCAGAGTTAAACAAGTTAGGGGAGGGGAAGAAAATAAATAAATTAAAATAAATGCAAGAAATAAAAGGAGAAGGAAGGAGAATGGCAAACAAGAAGCAACATCCGTGACTTGGCAGCAGGCAGGGGTCTAGATGATCATCCAGCATTCAGGCAAAGACTCGCTGTGTGCTTTTATCTGCCCAACACCCCACCAGAGAAGAAAAGCCAAGAAGAAATAGGACTCTGCAGTGAGGAAGAGCCAAAGCAAGAGAGAACGAGGCACAGATCTTAAAACTTTTTTGACTGCAGAGGATCACAAAGGCCTGGGAGTTTGAAGTGACCCCCCCATCCTCCCTTTCAGGTGTGATCGAGGTGCTGGGGACACAGTGAGCCCCAGGAAGGGGCATCATGGGGACACCAGCACCCCACCACACACACCTATTGTGGACTGCGTTGTTGGAAACAACCTTGTGGTTGCTCAAAGGGCAGGAATGTAGATGCCAAGATGGTGTCTTGGGGTGACCTGACAAGCTGAGGCAACAAGACCATCCATGAACCCAAAGGCACTTCCCAACCCAGGCTTTTAGGTTTGCAGTGCTGAAGGGAGGAATGACTGAAGCTTGAATCACAGAGCAAGTTCTCCAAGAAAAGCAAGAATTCACCCCAGAAAAATGTCTCAGTTACTGGGAAATCCTTCTGTCCCTCTCAGCTCATCCTCTGCTGTATGGATGCGGTGCCTTGCAGGGCACCCTACTGCAGCTACAAAGAAAAGTAGAACAGACAACAGTCTCTCACCTCTCAACTCCACTTAACTTTAAATAGCTATTTTCACTTCAAAGGCCAAATTCTGATTCAGCTCAAAACTCTCCCTGACTTCAGTGGGACGGGGGATTTGGCCATCAGTCAATGTGGAAACCAGAGAGACATTCGGAGTCACAAGGAAACTGCAGAAGGACTAAAACCCAAGGGGAGACAGTGAGGATTGCCAAGCTGGAAACAGGATAGCATCACTTACACTATCGTTTCTCCACCTTTTTTTTTTTATTATTCATATATTTAATTAACAAAATGAGATACCTTTCAACAGAATTTAGATCTGACAAATGTCTGCTGCCTTGGAGGAGCCTACGCAAACACATCTAAGGCTTCAGCTGTCTCTGTGATTACCAGCCTACATGGTCAGAAATACGTGATTCCTGCAAGTTTTTACTACATCATTTTATGCCCAAGGAAAGGGGCTGGAAGGCACAGGGCTGGGGAAAATATCTCCAGACACGTGGACAGCTGTGGTCTAAGACACAGTTGCTCTGTCCTGTCAACCCTGCTCATAAACTAACCCCCCCTTCCCCTGGCCCGGGTGAGACAAGTCCTCCTAGAGCCCCCTGCCACTTGTCTGGCATGTGGAGAGCTGGAGGGCAAGGCAGGGTTACATTTGCTAGTGGCTGTGTGGAGATTTAGTCAAGTGATTCCTACAAATATCAAAAGGTAAAGAACCACATCTCCAGCGGTACTCACGATGTCTACCCTGCAGTGCCAAACAGAGCGAGGTCCCATCCATGGGCTTGGGACATCCTAGCTCTTGCCTCTGAAGAACCTGCCTGGACGCCACATTTACCCTCAATCCCAGGCAACTTTCTCACGGGACAAACACTCTGGGGCATGGGAAGCCCCTCACAGTGGAAGGATGCTGGTTTTGTCCTGCTTTCATGCAGAGAGCCTGATACCTGGTGGGCATGGCCAGGACCACCCAGCAACCAACAACCCAGATGGACTTGCAGGCACTTGGGCAAGAAGTTGAGAACAAGGAGTGGTGTCCAGATGCCATTAGAAAGGATGGATTAAGATCTGCTGCAGAAATGGGCTCTGTGGGACCTTTTGCTCCTATGAGGATCCCAGATCCCACTTATCCATGGCACCCCGCAACACTGTAAGAGTGGAGCAACTCCAAGGCACACAGCAACTGCACCTGTGAACAGAGGACTGGTGGGGCTGGCTCCGTGGGATGAAGGGCCACCTCTCTCACACCTTCTTTTTGAAAATTTGAGGGAAGGAAATTAATCTTAGAGTCCTCTGAAATTTCATAGAATCATACAATCATAGACTGGTCTGGGTTGGAAGGGACCACAAGGATCACAGAGCTCCAACCCCCTGCCACAGGCAGGGCCACCAACCTCCAGGCCTGGAACTACACAAGGTTGCCCAGGGCCTCAGCCAATCTGGCCTTGAACACCCCCAGGGACGGGGCATCCATCCCCTCTCTGGGCAGCCTGTTCCAGCACTTCACCACTCTCTCTGTAAAGAACTTCCCCCTAAGATCTCATCTAACCCTTCCCTCCTCCAACTTCACTCCATCCCCCTTGTCCTGCCATTATCTACCCTTTGAACAAGCAGATTCCCCTCCTGCTTCTCTGCTCCCTTCAGGGACTGGCAGGCTGCAATGAAGTCCCCCCACAGCCTTCTCTTCTCCAGGGTGAACAAGCCCAGCTCCCTCAGCCTCTCCTCACAGGGGAGCTGCTCCAGCCCTCTGATCATCTTTGTGGCTCCTCTGAACCCTCTCCAACAGTTCTACATCTTTCTTGTACTGGGGCCCCAGCTCTGGACACAAGACTCCAGCTGGGGCCTCACGAGGGCAGAGCAGAGAGGGAAAATCACCAATCACTTCCCCTGAACAAAATGATTTCTCAAGGCCCAGCCTTTCTGAACTAAGCATAATTGAGCCAGACCAGCTGCTTCACCTTGTGCGATGCAGCTCCAAAAATAACTGGACTGGCACCCCTGAGCAGGCCCTGATGGAAGGGTTTGGGCACTGCAGTGCTGCTGTGGTCAAAAACACCCATCATCACTAGCTCTGGGCACCTAAGGGACACTGTGATCCAAACTGGAGGGCCTGAAGGATCCCAGTTAGGAACTGGTGGAATTTTACAGCATCTGAAACCAGTCCCAGAGGTCCAATTCTGCCCTGGGAGGTCAGCGGGAATACAGTTATTAATATAATAATGAGGGAGGTCTGAAGGCCTCTATTCTCTATTCTGAATGCCTCTATTAATGGCAGGACAAGGAGGAATGGATTAAAGCTAAAGGAGGGAAGGTTTAGATTAGATATTAGGGGGAAGGTTTTTACAGAAAGAGTGGTGAGTGGTTAGAATAGGCTGCCCAGAGAGGGGGTGGGTGCCCCATCCCTGGGGGTGTTCAAGGCCAGGTTGGATGGGGCCCTGGGCAACCTTGTGTAGCTCCAGGCCTGGACGTTGGTGGCCCTGCCCATGGCAGGAGGCTGGAGCTCTGTGATCCCTGGAGTCCCTTCCAACCCAGACCGTTCTATGATTCTATTCTAGATGTCCCTCAGAAGCATTCTTCACCAAGCCTGCCTCTGTCAAAGGCCCTCAGATGTAGAATGACCGCTCAGTGCTGCCTCAGTGCAGAGGGCACCGCAGGCCGGCCAGGGCCATTTTCTCTCCTCACTGTGATTTAGAGTGGGAAACACTCAAATAAGCCTGACGGTTCCACACAATTTAATCAAAAACCTCAAAACCCCACGGAAAGCAATAACCACAGGCTCCAAGGATGAAGAACACAGGACTTCTGTGTGTTTTCCCTTTGGCTTTCTCTCTCAAACTGGTTTCGCTTGGCTCCAGTTTAATTTTTGTTTGCATTTTTCTCAGATGAGAAGGGAACAAGATGTCATGTTCACTCCTGAAAACAAAAAATGAAATTATTCACACCACTTTCATGCCTTTCTGTCACCAGGATTGAAGTCTATCCTGATCCCTAGACCCGTCCCACATGTCTGGATGGACGTGGTATTTCTGAAACACAGAAAATCCACCTGTCAAAATGGTGGTGATCCAGGTTCTAAAATCATCTTTGAATAGCTGAGATAAAATGCGTGCTTTTGGTCTTACACGTATGCATCCCTGAAAACATAAAATGAACTCTAGAAGAAAAGAACAGCCAACAAAAACAACACCATGAGATGTTTTTGATGAGGCTTGCAGCATCTGGCTGCTGGGAAAAGCATTATGAAACATTCAGATGAGCCGCCTACCTGGGAACAACTCATCTCAGCATGGCCTTGGTCTTGGGGTGCAGCTGCTGCAGACAACCCTCCCTTGGGCCTGGATATCATGTCTGTCTTTGACAGAGATTATTTTGTTTGGTCTTTACAACATAGCTAGACTCAATAGCATTGTTGGTTTTTTTTTGCAGAGGGAGGTAAAGCAGTGGCACAGGGTGTCCAGAGAGGTGGTAGATGCCCCATCCCTGGAAACATTTCAGGTCAGGTTGAATGGAATGAGTTGCAAACTCATCATCCAGGTGTAAAAGGAGGAATGCTTTACACATCCATGGTGTAAATGGAGGAATTGGGTGAAAACTCCCACATTTTGGTGAGGAAGAAGGAAAAAAACCCCAGGTACTTGTGCTACCTGGAGCAGAATGAATACACCAGAAAGGATGCAGGAGATGGTGGTGCTTCCCTGACTGGTTTTTAACCAGAGGAGCACTTTGTTAGTGCCATGGTGGTCTCTGTCCCCAGCAAGATGGATCTGTTGCAGTTCTGCAGTAGAGATTGTCACAGAGACCCATTTGTAAGGGGGCTTCAAAGAAAGGACAGGCTTTTTGTCAGGGTCTGCAGTGACAGGACGAGGGGCAATGGGTTTAAACCAGAGGGTAGAGTCAGACTAGATATAAGGAAGAGAATTTTTTACACTGAGGCTGGTGAGACACTGGCACAGGTGCCCAGAGAGGTGGTAGATGCCCCATCCCTGGAGACATTCCAGGTCAAGTTGGACTGGGCTCTGAGTGACCTGATCTGGTTGACGATGTCCCTGCTCATGGCTGATGGGTTCAACTAGATGGGCTTTGAAGTTCCCTTCCAGTCAAACCCTTATGTGATTCTATGACTGAAAGGCTTCACACAGAGACAGTCACGGTTCTTGGCAGTAAGGCATCCAAAAAATGGGTGTAGAATTGACAGGATACCCCATTCTTCACAGGATGTAGTATCTTCTGCAATAGGATGCTGACTGATTTGTCCCTTCCAAACACAGAAATGGATACAGCTTCTCCCTGTATCTTCCTGTGAGACCACTCCACACCATCAGTATCCACAATTTCTCACATCACAGTGGTGGACACCCCACTCACAGGACCACCAGATGACTGCCCAGCCTGCAGGCTGTGCTACAGGAGCAGAGACAGCACTGCTGGGCTGAAAGGACACACCACCAAGTCTATCCTAGTGGGCACAGCAAAGCACTGAAGAACAAACTTCTCTACTGCTGAAGTCCAATGAAAGTCCTCACATGCTGCAATGCTTGGCCTCACAGGCTGCCTGAGTCAGCTATTTCCTTCTGAAGCTTCATGGAAATGAAGCTTCAGAAGGAATTTAAGTAGCTGTTTTGCAACACCAGCTTGGGAAAGACATCCCAAATACAGATGGCATGTGAGATAGCTCCAAAACAGATCTTTAAATGCTTTACTGTATCTCCCACAAATCATCAGCGATGTCCAGATGGAGGCCCTTGCTGCACAGACAGGGCAACCAGCTAGGAAGACACCCCCTTGGACTTCAAGGCTGACTGCCCAGACTAGTGTAGAAATCACTGTAGCGATTTCGTGTTGAAATTGCTTGGAAATGATTCTCCTCACAAACTGCATTGCTTGGAATTGTGTTTTTTGGATTCTTAGCATACTGTAAACATGATTGCAAAAAAAACCCAAAAAACCCATAAAAAAACACGAAGACCATAGGAAAATAGAGTCATAAGGAACCGAGTCCAGTTTAGCCAAAATAGCCTAGACCTGAAAGACACAGCCAAAGGACAGGATGTATCCCAAACATCCGCTGAGCACAACGACACCGAGATCCTGGACTACTGGTAAGAATGTGAGTTGAGTGAGTATAGATTCATCTTTTACTACTCTGCAACAAAAGAGCTTGTATCGCAGACTCCAGGCTGCCTCCTTTAAAAATACACCGAAGCCGATCGGTCATCCCGAGACCTGGTAATCCCCCAGGAGATATAAACTTCAAGCCCGTGCCAAGATGCACAGACACAGCCCACCACCACCCCTCCGAGGTCCTGGCTCTCAAGACACAGCCTAAATAGTACGAAGGAGCCCCCCCACCTGCTGCCTTTTTATCCAGCTGTCTTCCTTTAAGACCTCCGCGACTCTTTGACCTGCACGCAAGGAGACATCCTTGGGGTTTTGGGTGGGTTTTTTTTTTTTCCATATCCTATTTATACCAGTGCTTTCTAGTGAAGAAATAAATGTCTTTCATATAGAAGCTAAGGCAAGATTTGACAGGAACTCCTAACAGCTGCACGGACACATGAGCTGACCCAAAGCGATCACTTCCGACACCAGGCTCTGGTACAACACCAGCCTGGAGAGCAGAGGTGCTCTGTACTTCTGCATGCCAGAAGCCTTTTACCAAGCACATGAAATAAACCTCTTTAAAAACGACCCAGCACACTGTAACGTTCAACACAGAGGTTTGGGAGCTAAGATAGACCTGCACATTGACTTAGTGGCTCCCAAAGTGTCTACCTAAGTCTGTCCAACTCCCAGAAGAAGAGTTGTCTCCTCCTGACCCCATTCCCGCCTCCTCTCTCAGGAGATCCCCACAGTGCTCACAGGGATGTGCTGAGCTCTGCCAGGGCCCGAGCCCCTCCAAAAATTCTCCTTTGGATGATTT
Organism: Laterallus jamaicensis coturniculus; assembly: GCA_022605575.1. Taxonomy (NCBI): domain Eukaryota; kingdom Metazoa; phylum Chordata; class Aves; order Gruiformes; family Rallidae; genus Laterallus; species Laterallus jamaicensis. The sequence continues at coordinate 1,068,243 of JAKCOX010000082.1, forward strand.
TCCACCCATCATGTTCAGATGGGAAGATGCACAGGGGAGAGGCACGGAGCTGGGTCACCTTCTGCAGCTCCACTTAGCTGCTGCCTCTTGCTGCTTGGGGACCAGCTCACACACCCCCCTGGCTTTAATCGGGAAATCAGGATGATCCATAGCATCTGCACAATGCTGGGAATGGACAGAGCAAGGTTAGTTTAAATAAAACAAAGCAGCCTGTTGTCCACTCATGCCCTGGGGACTGACACGCTAAATAAAGACATTATCAGGGAAAGAGCAGATACTCAGCGCCTTCATGCCTGTTAATGACCCCGGCACCTTCCAAATCAATCTAGGGACTCTCTTTCCCACAGATGGTCCCTTGGAGACAGACTGCTGTGTCTTCACCAGGAATAAATGGAAACAAAACAGTTAACAAATACCCCAAAATAGAGCACAGTTAACTTTTTTTTTTTTTTTAAATGGAGATGAAAAATCCCTGGGTGATTTACGTGCCAGCAGAGATATTAGCTGCATATAATAGATGCAATATTTTTAATACTAATATTTTGGGCTGAGACAAGAGTGGGAATGGAAAGTATTTCCAGTGCCTTGACTTCTTTATTTTGCAAACATCAGTTGCTAACTGGGGTCAGACAGAAATATTGTTTCTGCAACAAGAGCCCAAACAACTCAAGCTGGCAACTCCTTCACGCACTAACCATGCCAGGAGGCCCTGCAGAGCCTCAGCACATCACTCCCTCCCAGATCTCTGTGGCCAACGTCCCCAACTTGGGCTTGCAGGGAGAAGGAGCGGGTAGTAAATGCCTCTCCTGCAGAGAGGCTGGCTGCTTGCCGGGGCCAGAAACCAAAGTCACCACCCAAACCAGGCAGCCACACCACTGAAGCACTGCCGGGCTGCTTCAAACAGGCCGGGTCTTGTGGAGAGACCTTGTGTGACGCAGGGGATGCCATAAAACCTATTTTCTTTTTTTCACTCATCAAAAGAATCAGCCTCTGCTCACCCCTGCCTCTCAGTTCAGATAAGCTGGGAGAGCAACCTGGCAGCGGGAAGCCCTCGGTGCTCATTCCAAGCGATCGCCAGCAGTGTGCATTTATATTCAAGGACCGAAAACTTGAGAAAGAAACGAGCTGTTTCACTTTATATTCACTCCAGTGAGTGGCTACTGACCACACTTCCATGAACTCATGCTGGAAAACATTGTGTAGATGGATAAACCCATTTTCAGTGTCGAGGAGCCATGCCGGAAACACTCCGCCAAAAAAGAAAGCCATTTCAACAACAGATCGGTTTCCTAGTGCAGAGGAACTTGTCGCTATATTTCCTTCCCTCAATTCTGGCTGGCTGAAATAGCATCACGTAGACTGCTGTGTTTTGCACTCCATGACACTAAAAGAGTAGCCTTGAAGGACGCTCTCATGGGTGGTGGGGTTCACATACATGAGAACCTGTCAGGGGCAGGTTCACCGCAAGGTCTGCCTTGGGGAGAGGTCCAAACACAGGCCTTTACCTCCTCTCTGCCTCAGTTTCCCAGCAGGGAAAGGTAGAATGCTGAGAGCAGTCCTCTACTACAACATACTCTGAGGTTGATGGACCCACAAAACACCACAGTGAAGTTTCATCTCTACCTGTATTCCCTGGGGACAGCTCTTGCACTGCTCCCTGACGACTCTTCCTGTATTCCCTGGAGACAGCTCTTGCACTGCTCCCTGACGACTCTTCCTACAGTTGACTGACACAGGAACACCCTATGCTTGTCCACACCATGAGGGTCTTCCAGCCAGGTAGGTTAAAAATAAATAAACCACATCATTAGCTACCAAAACAGCACTAATAACAGTAAGGTGATTGGAGTGACAGGTGACCTCAGTGCAGGGACTGACTGACTGTTCTGTTGATGGTCCCAGTTTCGAAATGGCAGAACCCATTTTAAATGCTGAGGAGGTGTTTCTTCACATGGTACACGCAGTTAAACTGTGCAGTTACGCTACAGGAGATGTGAAGACTCTGAGACTACACAGGTTCAAAAGGCACATCACTGAAGTCACGACAGGAAAACCTATCAGGAGCTCCTGGACGCAAAAGTGAGCAAACATGGCCCTGCAGATCCTCAAAGAGTGAATTCCTGTAGAATCTGGGAATCATTTAGGTGGCAAAAGAGCCTTAAGGTTACCAAGCCCAACTGTTACGAAGAGGAGAGCGCAGCTGGGAAGCAGCATTACATGCCTACCTGTGGTGCTCACCCTCCTCCTGGTGTCCATTCCGGTCACCAAGCCAGAAGGTCTGGCCAGACCCATCACATCTTCTCTTCCTGACCCCACAACCAGCTCCAGCACACCACTTGCACATCAGATTGCAACAAAACCCCGCTGCCCTTCTGCTGGTGCCTGGCAATAGGGGACTAAGGGCTATGGGAGGGTAAGGGCAGTGGGGGAGTAAGGTGAATTATCTCCCAGCTGGGTGGAGGGGATGCGGTGTAAGGCACTCTGCGCTCACAGCCAGCGGCTCGTGCCGGCAATTACCACCGCCCAGCTCACGTGCCGTAATTCATTAAGCTGCAGTAACACAATCACCCAGCTGAGCCCTTTTAGGAACAAGCTGCCGAGACAATATTGTCCTCTGGGGACCTGCAGTTTGGAGAATTAATTTAGTGTAATAAATCCTGGACAATCAAACTGAAAGAAACGATGATCTGTCTCTAAATTGCCTGTAACCAACCCTTCAGCTGATGACCTGCCCATCAGCAAACACCGGCCCTGCCCAGGCAGGAGGGGCAAATGCTGGCCTCGGACTTTCCCATGTATGACCACTCAATCCTTGAGGAACCTCACCATGAAGGATCACCACTCCAACAAGGAGTTCTTCGCCTCCATCTTTGGGATGCTCAGCTTCAGCCAGCACAGCTTTCTTAGTCATGCAGATTAGTTTCAGGCAGCCCTGTGAGGAGCAGGGAGTTGGGCTTAATGATCCTTATGGGATCCTTCCAACTGAAGGTACTCCATGATTCCTTTCTGAGACGCACCTTTAGCCTGGTTGCTCCTGGAAACACGGCCTGTCTTTCACCACTGCTTCAAAGCTTCTAAAGCTTCAAGCAGGACAGCAGCTGACACTTTAACAGCATCTCTGCTTGGGTGCCTTCAGCTGCCTAGAAGCATTTTTCAAATCATTACACCCTAAACAACACGATTTAGCTAGGTGCTACTCATCACTGCAGGTGAGTACACCGCCAGAGACTTACTTTTGCCCTTAAAAAGGAAAAAAAACCCCACAAATGAGAGGTGCTGAGTTTCCTTAGGAGAATAGCTCCCCCATGAGTGGCAGCTCCTCACAACCACCCTTGTGCTGCCTCAACTCCCCAGCACCCTGCTCAGCGTGGAGAGCTGTGGCACACGGGTGGATTTGGGCTCTGTCCCTACAGAGAATCTCCACAGCGGATCCAGTAAACCCCATCAGCTCCCAGGAGGGCAGGGAGGAGACAGGAGCATAAGGAGGAGGATGAAAACCTGACTTCCAGATGCCGCATCAGGGATTCAGACACGCGCACCATTAAACCTAATTAATTTGACTTGGAAATCCTACTGAGAAGGGAAAAGGGTGTTTTCAACCCTCTCAGGTCCTTCCCTTCCTCTGTCTTTTCTGCTGCTTCAACGCCATTTGCCCAGTTCACTGAAAGCACTGCAAATCACTTAGCTGGGTGCTAGTTTTCAGCAAGTACCCAGTCCATCCAAAACATCTCAGTTTTGTTCCAGTGAGGAACAGCGCTTTGGCACCAAAATAATGTCTCAATATTGTTGCTTTCTTTAATAAACATCCTCTCCTCTCACTGCAAAGCTTGCAGTAAATGACCCTGCAAGAACAAAAGACATTTCTGTATTGTTTTAAGTCCTCTTCCTCTCTGAAAAACCTCAATTAAAACAGTGAAAAAGCAAACGTGTCACTACTATACTCTGTAATTATGAACTCATTTCTATTCACTTGCCCAGCGGGAGAGGTTTGTCCTGGTGACCCCTGAGAATGGATTTCTAAGGCTTTTCCAAAACTTCACAGCATTAAAAGCGACACGTTCATGTCAGCCGTAAAACACGTTCACCTTCGCCTTCACCCAAAATAACTCGCCACCCTAAAATCCAGGGTGAGGGCCATTCCTGCGACTATTTTTATTTATGAAAGGAGCACTAGCGCTGGCCATGAATAGATCGGCATGGGAGCGGCCCTGGAAATAGTGCAGCCCTTCAAGACAGCGTGAAAACTGAATGAATGCGGGCTGTCAGCTCATTGTAAGGCCCTTTCAAATGATTCCTTGTGCATGGCACGCTCCTGAGCGATGGCCGGGCTCCCCTGATCAATCCCTCTGGCCTAAGGATCATAGAATCATAGACTGGTCTGGGTTGGAAGGGACCCCAAGGATCACAGAGCTCCAACCCCCCTGCCACAGGCAAGGCCACCAACCTCCAGGCCTGGAACTACACAAGGCTGCCCAGAGCCCCAGCCAACCTGGCCTTGAATACCCCCAGGGATGGGGTACCCAACCCCTCTCTGGGCAGCCTGTTCCAGCACCTCAACACTCTCTCTGGAAAGAATTTCCCTTTAAGATGTCATCTAACCCTTACCTCCCTCAACTTCACTCCATCCCCCTCGTCCTGCCAGTCTCTGCCCTTTGAACAAGCTGATTCCCTCCTGTGTCTCTGCTCCCTTCAGGGACTGGCAGGCTGCAATGAGGTCCCCCCGCTGCCTTCTCTTCTCCAGGTTGAACAAGCCCAGCTCCCTCAGCCTCTCCTCACAGGGGAGCTGCCCCATCCCTCTGATCATCTTTGTGGCTCCTCTGACCCCTCTCCAACAGTTCCACATCTTTCTTGTATTGGGGGCCCCAGCTCTGGACACAGGATCCAGCTGGGGCCTCCTGAGGGCAGAGTAGAGAGGGACAATCCCCTCCCTGTTCCTGCTGCCACCCCTCTGCTGATGGAAGAACTACCTGGTCCAAAGAGGACGTGCACCAGCGTCATCCCAACCTCTTCACTTGCCCATACAATGCTTGGGGGAGTGAGCACAGGGTCCCACTGTGACAAGTTGGTTATGTGTGTGTGTGTGTGTGTGTGGTATCTTCAAATATAGATAGATGGGATTTGAAGTTATGAAAGGACAAAGAGAATTTAGTGCTGAAAGGAGGCCTTTCTTTCAGGAGAAAGCAAGCTAGGTGCTATTCGTGCTGGGAGGCCTTTCAGCTGTACCTACTTCAGAGGAAGTACTAAGGGGGGTTTTAGGAATGTGATGGCTACAGATTCCTATTTTCAGGCTAATTGGCACTGCATGCTGCTAGAAAAGGGATTTTAGAGAAATGCTTTTTGGGAGCAATATCCAGAGTTACAGCGGGTACTGTAGAAAAGAGATGTACCATCTGTTGTGCTAATAATCCAAAATTGGCCAGGAAGGTTGTGGGAGGACTTGTGAAACAAGGAGTAACTCCTGGGGAACCCTGGCAAATAGACTTTTGAGAATTACCTAAATGCAACCAGCATAAATATTTATTGGTGTTAGCAGACACCGTCTCTGTTTGGCCAGAAGGTTTCCCTTCTCACACCAACAAAGCTAGAGATGTAATTAAAATCTTGTTAGAAGAAATTATGCCTAGATTTTGTATTCCAGGGGGAATCTTCACTGATCATGGACCTCATTTTACTGCAGATGTAGCACAAGAATTCCAAGTTCTTGCAGATGAAGTGGGAACTGCAGCCCTCTGGAGGCCTGAGTCTTGTGGGGAAGTAGGAAGAATGAACCCAGCCCTCAAAAGACAAGTTTCTAAACTCTGTGAGGAAGCACAGCTTAAGCGAACAGAAGCCGTGTGAATTCAAATAACCCCTAAATTGAAAGAAGGAGTAAGGCCCTTCGAATTTATGTACCAGGAAAGAGGTTTTGCTGGGGGTGCTTGTGACCCCGTGGGGGACCAGGCTGGAGCAGTCTGGGCCTGAGGGACTGAGAGACATTCTGTAGTGTATGACTGCACCCCATGGAAGGGACCCATGCTGGGGCAGCTGGGGAAGAGCTGAAGCCCTGTAGGAAAGGACTTACACTGGAGAAGTTGATGGAGGACTGTCTGCTGTGGGTGGGACCCCATGGTGCAGCAGGGGAAGGAGGTGAGGAATGCCCCCCTCCCCATCTCAGCTAAGAAGGAACACAGCTTGTGAAGGACTGACTGAAACCCCCATTCCCCCATCCCTGCCCCTCCCTGTGCCACAGTGGAGGACAGAAGGGAACAAAATCCTGACTAAAGTGAAGTCTGGGAAGAAGGGAGGGGTGGGGGGAGGTGCTTTAAGATCTGGCCACACTTCTCATCACCCTACTCTTATGTCACTGGGGGTGCAGGGCAGTGCCATCAATTAGAGAGTTTTCTTTCCTTTATTCCGTGCTGAGTCTGTTCTGCCTGTGACACTGATTGTGCAATGATCTCTCCCTGTCCTTATCTCCACTCCTGAGCCTCTCAATAGCTATTTTCTCCCCTGTCCAGCTGAACAGGGCAGTGACAGAGTGGCTTTGGTGGGTGTCTGGCCTCCAGCCAGGGCTGAAACAGTGCAACAACCTACAAACCTTTTAAACATCAAGGGAGACCAAATGCATGCAAGTGGATAGGCTGCAAGTAAAGAATATTTGATGCCTCTTTCACAGACATTATCTTCATGACACAGGTACCCAAATAAAAAGTTTTCTCTTCCCTTGGACTCACCAGCTCACCCATTCCAACCAGGTGACACTGTTTACATACAGACCTGGAAGGATGAACCACTGAAAGAGAAAGGGAAAGGACCCTGTACTGTGCTACTGAAGACTTACGCTGTGGTCAACGTAGAGGGAATTAATTCCTGGGCTCCTTACAGACAGGTAAGAAGGGCACTGAGGCCTGGTAGGGATGAATGAACCTCTGCACCAACTGGAGAGGTTAGACCTCGATGAATTGTATTGAGAAAGAGGACTTGCTTAAGTAGAGATTAAGTGCCCACAAAGCCAATTCTTTTTATATTTAGGATTAATAATTCAGTTAGCTATTGGTTTGCTGTTCATATATAGAAGGAAACCTTTCCTCCACAATGAAACTCTTCCTCTTCCTCAGAAAGCATAATTAATTTACCTCTGCTAAAACTGTAAGTATTGCAACAGTATGTCCAGTATTGGCTGCCTGAGAAGGACAGCTGTAGTCAGAATGAAAAGAAAGAGGGAGACATATGAGACCCATAGTCCCGAAGTGGGGGAAATGATATCCACAAAGCAGAGTTCTGTGCTTGCCAGGGACAGTGATGTGTTTGGGTTGGTGCTCAGACACTGTTTAGTTTGGGGTTAAACATACTACCTGGCTTTGCTAATGACTACACCTTTGGGGAAGAGCAGAAGGACTGATGAAGAGCCTGCTTTAGTAGATGGTATCCTTGGAGAAGGAGAGGAGGACAAGGAGAGGAGCTGAAGCAGCAGAGGAAAAGGTGATGCCTGAGAACTCACAATCAGATAACAATGAATGCAAAACAGCCAATTTTCATGTAAAATGAAGACTGTTGTTCTTTAAACACGAGCTGGACAATAGCTTTAATGTTCACACATAGGACCACAACCAACACTGCTTTAGGGTCCACTCCTGACCCTTTCAGGATTTCATGTGCCCATGACACACCTAGGCATATATATTTCTTTTCTCTCAACATTTAGGACCAAACTGAGGCGGGCATATACACATTCACAACACAGCTTAGGCAGAGCTGAGGACCCTACAGCCCTTGTCCACCAACTTCCAAAATCCCACCAGGCCTTGAATATCTGGGTCAGTTCATGCTTTGTTTGAAATCCAAGTGCCAAAAACATCACTGCCATTCACATCCCAAGATGCTGCTACCTCTTCAGATCCCCTGGTTCAACCAGCTCCTGACCGTGGACATACTGTTGATGACAGGTTGGCCATGAGCCAGCAGTGTGCCCTCGGGGCTGAGAGAGACAATGGGATCCTGGGGGGCATCAGGAGGAGTGTGGCCAGCAGGTCACAGGAGGGGATCCTCCCCCTCTACTCAACGCTGGTCAGGCCCCACCTGGAGTGTTGTGTCCAGTTCTGGGCTCCCTGGTATAAAAAAGACAGGGATCTCCTGGAGAGAGTCCAGAGAAAAGCTACAAAGATGATGAAGGGCCTGGAACATCTATCCTATGAGGAAAGGCTGAGAGAGCTGGGGCTGTTCAGCCTGGAGAAAAGACTGAGGGGGGACCTAATCAATGTTTATAAATATCTTAAGGATGGGGTGCAGGGGGAATTGGCCAGCCCCTTTTCAGTGTCTGTGGGGACAGGACAAGGGGCAATGGCTGCAAATTGGAGCACAGGAAGTTCCACAACAACATGGGGAAAAGCTTTTCCCCAGTGAGGGTGAGGGAGCCCTGGGACAGGCTGCCCAGGGAGGTGGTGGAGTCTCCTTCCCTGGAGAGATTCAAGACTCGTCTGGATGCCTGTCTGTGCAGTATGAGCTGGGGAGCTGCTCTGGCAGGGGGGTTGGACCCCATGATCTCTCGAGGTCCATTCCAACCCCTACAGCTCTGTGATTCTGTGATACCAAGTCCATAAACTGAACATCCACCCACCCTTCTAGAAGAAGGCGCAGATTGGATTGAATTGAAAATGAATTAGCAGTTGTAGTAGTTGGTAGTGCCCTGAAGGGGCTCAGCTGAACCCTTCCACCCTGTGATGACAACAGTTTGCTCTATCAACACCTGTTATTGAAAAACTAAGGGCAAGAACGCCAGCTACACACTTTACCCAGGCTGCTGAAGCACCAGGGACTGGTGTCAACTCCTGATCGTTAAGAGTGTCAGCTACCAGCTTGGCTGGTAGACCTGGATAGGTTTTACCTACTGAGCTGATGGGTAGAGGGCTTGCTCTGGCCAGGGAAGCCAGGCAGCCTCAAGAAAAAGTTGAGCTAAATGTGGGTGAGGGATCTCATGTGACATGGGCACCTTCTAGGCACAGACACAAGCCCATTTTCTTCAAACACCAGAAATATGGCAAGCATGGCCTGAAGGGGAGCCTGCTGCCCCCAAGGCTTATCAAGAAGTGCCAAGGTGGCACTTTCTGAGAGTGTGGAAATATCTTGGTGGAAACCCTTCCTTTCCTTGGCTGAGAAGTCTTGATTTTCCCCTCCATGAGATGGGAGAGAACGGGATGCCCAGTCTCAAGTCTTTGTTCTTGCTGTAGAGAGCCCAGAAACAAATCCCTGTCCCAGTGCTTCCTCCAGCATGAGGTGTTTTGGCTCAACTCCTCCCACAGCTCTTTGTTTTTCAGACTTCCTTGGTTCTGGTCAACATGGGAAGGCAAAATAAAGCAAGGAAACCTGTTCTCATAAGATGGCCAGACTAGTTTTTCTTATGTGGGAGCCAGAAGATCTCAGTGAGTTTTTCAGGGCTCCTCAAGCACCTGTGATTGCCAGCTTTGGGAATCCCCCAATCTTTTTCCAGGCAGAGGAGGAATCCTTCCTCCTCTTCAAGCAGCACCAGATTATGGTAGGGTTGGTAACAAAGTTCACTCTTGTGGCAGGACTTTTCATGGAGTGCCATGGTGGAGACCCTCAGACCCTGTCCATACCAGCTTAGTGTAGCGCACAACTCCTCCCTAAACAGCTTACAGCACCATGATGGATGGATGTAATGCATGGAGAACATAGGCCCAGGGAAGGGGTTACACAGCATCACGCAGAGGGTGGGTTCAAATCCCCTCATTTTAGGTGTCTGTGATGTCAGAGCCCAAATGGGAGGTTAAGGATCTAAACCCCATGGCACAGCTGGTGGAGATGGGGGTGGGCGTCACTTGGCCAAACGCTGGCTTCGTGCTGAGGTGACCTACCCTCCAAACTCACCCGACTGCAACCCCTCTGAGCATGGTGGGAGCCCTGGCACCCAGCTGGTCAGCACAGACACGGACACATGCAGTGGAAGTCAGATGGCAGTGTCACTGGAGATGCTTCACAGCATCTTGTCTGGCTCCCACCTCATTCTGGTGCAGGTTTCACAATGGCCAGCCTCTGCTAAGCTCCTTGCATGGAGTTCACAACATGCCAGGGCACCTGACATAGCACCTGTGATCATGAAGGTGAATCCCACCAGTCTCTAGTAAAGGTGAGAGCTTCAGCAAGGTCTCTCATGTCCTTCCAGGGCCATGGACACAAGAGCTGCTGCTTTGCTAACCTCCTCCCCTGTTATACAGTCACCATAAGATCCTGCTCCTCAATCCCTAACGTTCACAAGGACAGACAGCAGTAACATAGAAGTGGAGAGCTGTCGGTGCCAACAACTGACTGTCCTCCAGCCCAGCCCCTGCTGTCACACAGGACAAAGATACTTAATAAAACACCCAATTCTGATGGGACCAAGTTCCCTTCACCACAGGCATATGCTGGAGTTCTCCTGGGTTCTTTAGCTGGAGCAATTATTTTGCTTTCTGTGAAGTCACATCATAAAACCCTGAGCTTATCCAGCAGGCCATTACATTTCTATTGAGATTTCATAACCGTGGAGTGTTTTGCTAGTGGTACACAAAGTCTCTCAATCAGCTGCAGGGATGGAGAAAAACAACCTGCAAAAGCGTCCCGATGCCATAAAGTCTACTGGCAGCTTGGCAGTTCAGGTTAAATTTAGTCTGCAGGACAGAGGTCACTTCAGTTGCCAAGATCATAAAAAAAAAAATGAAAAAAAAAAGAAGAAAAGAATAAAAAGTCTGGTGTTGTAGAGTTTTTATGTAATGACAAAGCTGCTCTCAATAGAGAGGTGGCAACCATGCAGCTGGGAAATGCAGTCGGCTCTCTCCTGCCACTGCCTCCTGGCATTAAAATAAAGGAACAATGAGAGGAAAGGATTAAATTTGCTTAGATGAGTATCTTTTAACCCTTCTGCACCATGCCTTCAGTGAGGCACACAAGGACAATGGAGCAGATATAGATAACAGTAATGGATACATCAAAAAGAGCATGGCCAGCAGGTCACAGGAGGGGATCCTCCTCCTCTGCTCTGCCTTGGTCAGACCCCATCTGGATTATTGTGTCCAGTTCTGGGCTCCCTGGTATAAAAAAGACAGGGATCTCCTGGAGAGAGTCCAGAGGAGGCTACAGAGGTGATTAAAGGCCTGGAGCATCTCTCCTTGGAGGAAAGGCTGAGAGAGCTGGGGCTGTTCAGCCTGGAGAAACGAAGCCTGAGGGGGGATCTGATCAATGGTTATCGATATCTGAAGGGTGGGACACAGGGGGACATCGCCAGCCTTTTCCAAGTGTCTGTGGGGACAGGACAAGGGGTGATGGCCTCAAGTTGGAGCACAGGGAGTTCCACACCAATCTGGGGAAGAACTTCTTCCCAGTGAGGGTGAGGGAGCCCTGGGACAGGCTGCCCAGGGGGGTGTGGAGTCTCCTTCTCTGGAGACATTCCAGCCCCATCTGGACATCAACCTGTGTGACCTGTCCTAGGGACCCTGCTTTGGCAGAGGGTTGGACTCAGTGATCTCTGGAGCTCCCTTCCAACCCCTAAGATTCTGTGAGTGTGTGATTCTGAAGTCCTGAAGTCCCACTCACACATACCGGTGTCCTGTTCAACTCCCAAAGGTTTTAGTTTTGTCTCTGCACTATCCTTGAGCCCACAGAGTGTCCCAACACTTACAGAAGTATGCTCGACCTGCACTACATGAAATGCAGAAATCCTTTTAGCCATTGCCAGTGTAGGGAAGGGAGCTGTTACATACGGTGCTGCCTTCTGCGGTGTGCTCTGCCGGCAGGATCACAGCCACACCATCTGCCTTCAGGGGTGACTCATGGATGGGCATATTTTCACCAACAGCCTCCCTGCACAAGGGCTTAGCGCCCATCACAACAGCAGAAACAAGAGCAGCTGGATGGAAACCCCCTTCTCACCCCACCACAGACTGAGATACGGGTGACAGGCAAAACAAAACTCCCTGATGGATGCTAAATACCAACCCCTCCACCTTACTGCTACCGGTGCCTCACATGGACCGCTCAGCTAATGGGAAGTCCCTCTGCCTGCAGCTCTGGGGATGGTGCTGGGGCAGGCCCTTGGATGAGCCATTCCAGGAATGATGCTAGATATAAACTTGGTTGAACTTCATGTGGCTTCTGCAGATCTCTTTGATCTGTTGCGTCCTGTAGGAAATGGGTTTGGGATTACCGCACAGCGATGGAGGTGCACCATCACAGCCCCATGCCTTGCTGTGTCCTGTTCCCCGGGCCGAGAGCACAGTTCAAAGGCAGCAAAGGGTCTTGATGGAACCAAATCACCTCCATGCCTGAGCTCCAGGAGGTCCCTCTTGATGAGAAGCTGGAGTGCTGCCCAGCTGCCCCACCCGTGGCTGAGTCACCCGAAGCCAGATGCCCACAAGTCCACAGGAGATGGCTTTTTGATCACTCAGGGCTGCTCCTTCAGTGGGGAGCCTGATGCAGGCTTTGTTCTCAACAACCTCCTCCTGGGAGCAGGGTCCCAGCATCATGACCCCTGGCAGAGCCTTCTTCTCGACGCCTGGAAGGAAGGGCAAGCAGGGCTGGGCGATGCCAGCACGTCTGGCCAGGCAGGCTCTCACTTCACCCCTCCTGACATCATCACTGCCCTGCTCCATCACTGCCTTGCCCAAAGAGCAGCTGATGGGCAAACCAGGCCCCCACAACACCAGACCTTTGTATGGACTTACCCAATTGCCTTGCTAGAGGGTATGGGAGCAACTACAAACACAGGGAGGGAGGACGGTGTGCCGCTGCAACCCCCTCCAGTTCCCTACGTCTGTTACTCCCTCAGTGGCAATCAAGGCAGACCTTCCTCTGATTCCCAGTATTAATTAAACATCCAACATCCAGGTTTTTATCTGCTTGCCATGTTTCTCCAGCTGAAACAGCCCTTCTCCCCCTTGAGTCGACGTTTACCCCCCCCTAGGTACCTCCAGAGCATCCGCATCCGCTCCCAGCCTCTGCCGGGCAAGGCTGAACCAGCTGACATGTGTGAAGCAGCATTTCCTTCTCTGGGCTTTCCAGTTTATTTTATCTCTTCACTTCCCTGGGTGACCCTGGATCCTCATATTAACAAACAGCAAAAAAAAAAAAAAAAAAAGAAAAAAAGAAAGAAAAAAAGAAAAAAGAAAGGGAAAAAAAAGAAGAAAGAAAAGAAAAAAAAAAAAGAAAGCAGAAAACTTTTGCTTTACCTCTCATCTCATCTCAAATCCCCCCTCACCTGACGGCTCCACCTCGCTCCAGCATCATGTGGACCTGCAACTCCCACCCAACCCCCTCACCTCCTCCCTGAACGAGGAGACGGTGCCCTTAGAGGAGCAAGCCGGGCAAAAGCCAATCCCTGTGATGTTTTATGACGGGGGTAAAGTGGTAGAGTGCCCTTTATGGTGTTTTGAAAGGAAATTGTACAGGAACAATGTCCCGAGCAGCGTGGCTATTGAAAACCCTTCACAAAAGGAGCTTGCCACAAGAGGAAAAGCAGCTTAATCAGTTGAACTAATCACTGTAGGTGGTTGAGTGTCCCTGAGGGTCTGTAAAATCAAATATAATGGGAAAAGAAATATATCACAGCTTGCCTATGCTACTCAGCCGAGCCGCCGGCGGATCTGGGACGTTCCCTGCTTGGCCCCAAGCCCACCGTGACCGTCCTTTGGGCCATGCCTATGGAGGACAGCGCTCGCCTCCGCACAGGACCCCGGCTGGGGCCACCATGGACCAGCTGGGATGAGCCCTGGGATGTCCCCCAGAAACACGGTGGCCCACTGGGATGTGACGGGATGTGAGCAAGGAGGCAGGACAGGGTGTTGGGGGGGTGCCCACCCCTGTGCTCTCACACCAGCTAACCGGGTTTTCGGCGTGGGCGTGAGCAGGAGGGGTCAGTGGCACTTACACAACCCTCCTGCTTCAGGAAGAGGAAACCATCCTTGACAGCCACCCGGGGCTCTCCAGGGAAGGAGGATATTTCTGCCTCCCCCAGCTCTGAATCTAATTAAAAACAGAAAACAACACACATACACACACACAAAATCCAGACTGTTTTTTCCTGATCATTTAAGTGTAAAGCCAAGTTAACAGTAGGAAGCGAATTAGGACAACGCAAAGGAAAACTTGGGGACATTTCTGTAATCCTGTTGTCAAAAGCTGCAGGTATTTGGGTCATGCCAAAGGGGAGATGGGAAAACTCCCACTCCTGTTCTCTCTGTAAGAGGACCTACACCGCCTTCTGCTCCATCTCCTTACCTCCGCACAAGGGCTTTATGAAGGTCAGATATCCCACACACAGAAATGCCCCCCCCTTAAGCCTCCTCCCAACAGGAGGAGGAGTAGGATGTGACAGGAAACTCAGCCACAGCTTTGGGGTGACAGTCCTTCACCTGAGGCCAGCCCTGGTCCCCAACAGCCCTGGTTGGGACACGCAGCGCAGTACCTTGTGGCTCTGGTCATCCCAAAGCCTGGAGACACACCAGCTGCACGCAGAGGAAGCACAAGGGATCCACGCATTTTCTATGGAAAAGAGGAACTCAGACACATTTTGGAAAGAGAGGATTAACTCTGAGGCCTTTGCTCCATCCTCTCCCAGCCCTGGCACTGCACTTCCCTTTGTAACCCTCTCCTGTCCCATGGCCTGACCATGGGAACCCCAGGAGATACCAGACAGCATCTGCACACACATGAGGATTTCCTTTTGATAAGGAATTCAGCCTGATCTGACCTTTGAATCTGAACAAATGTAACTGAGCCAATGTGATTACAGCAGCAAAAACTTTTAAGACTTCCCCAGCAACCTTTTCCTGCCCCTTACCAAAACTGTCCCCTTCTTTAGCTGATGCAGAGCAATTTCTGTACTCTGCTAACCAGAAGACCACAAGGCAGGTACAAATCCACCTGTCCCAACCCATAGCAACTCCATATATTCCTTGCAAATCCTACCTAAACTGGGTAACTTTTCTTATCAGTACTACAAGGTTGGTGCAAGCCTCTGCGCATGCATCTCCAGGCCATGGCTTTTGGCCAGTTAGACACTCCATCCCAAAACGCATCATCCCAGGATGCCGTGGGAACTGCTGCCCTGTGCAGCACCCAGCTGACTTGTGATGCTTTGACAGATGGCTAAGAAAGGGCATTTTTGGGAACTTTTTGAAAAACAATGGGTTAACCAAACTCAGAGCCCAACTGCTGAAGGAGACCACATCCCAGCACATCTTGTGTGATGCAGTGGGTTGGGAAGGGCAGAAGGAGAGGACTTGACAAACAGGTCCCACAGTATTTCTTTTCTTTTGACTCCTTGCATGAGATAAAGGCAGGAGAGGTCCTCCCAGAACCCAGGGAAAACCCCTTCTTCATTAGATTTAGTTGCCTATGGGGGGGTCAAAGCAAGTTGACTGGTGGTATCTAAGTAGGGTGGGTCTTCTGTGAATTAGTGCTTGGGATGATTAGTGCTTGTGGCTTGCTCACAAAGACATCTATGAAAACTTGTCCCTGCTGCCCCCCTGCAATGATCCCATCAAGCTGCAATGCCCTCCCTCATCCTCCTCAGAAGGTCTTACACCTCCTGTGTCCAAACCAATAGAGAAAACATCAGGTATGGGATTTCTTCTGGGCAAGGTAGGGAGGGTGATACCTCTCCCTGGCCTCCTACTCTTACTGTAAACTCTTTGCATCGAGGACCTCACCACCTCCTCCAGGCTTTTACAACACCTTGTGCAGCCAAACCCTCCAGCAGATGTTGATTGTTGTTACTGAAAACATGTCCAACAGACTCACAGTGGTCCTTAACTGGGAGAGTTGAAGCCTGTTTAATGACACCTCTAATTAGCTCTTCACATCTGTATTACACATCGAATGAAGCCCACATCCCATGGGAAAACTACTTGTGGTACGTAAGAATGCAGAGTACATGTGAGGAGAGAGCTATGGCCATGTACCCACAGGGTTGCTTCTCCTCAGAGGAGTGAAAGGTGCACAGCAGAGACCTCAGGGTAGGTGAGCCGTGCTCCTCCGCAGTGCGGTGACAGCATTTCCCGAGGAAAGGTGACGGGAAGGAAGCTGGGACAGGTGCTATTTATAGCACAGCCGGACGCCGGGCGTCACTGCGCCCGAGAAACAAAAGGTGCTTCACTAGGCCAAGACGTGGCTCCTTATGAATGTCGCCGTCAGGGAGGGGAGAGGAGCCTGCCCGCACCCTGGGAGGGAACCAGAATCATTTATAAGACCAGTTGGAAAAATCCAGGCAGACTTTCTGTGTGCTTTATCAGCTCTCCTATAAAGCTCTGCGGTGTAAAGTAGCGGCCGAACTGAAGGCCACCTGCCACTGAGGCCCTGAAGCTGTGCATGGTGCAGAGCTCGGCCTGGTGGGTGATTCCCTGACCAAAATGGATGCTGTCCACCTGCCTGCGGTCACTCCTGCACATGGATGCCCACCGTGGTGACCTGGGACATGTCATCCACCTCAGCTGAGGCAGGCAGAGGCAGTGCACCATGGGCAGGTGTTGGGGTCTGGGCGTGCTGCTTGGTGCCAAGTGCTCACTGGCCTTCAGGAGAAGGGGAAAAGCTGCTCTGTGAAAACCAAACCCAACTGCGACAGGGCTCTGGGAACACCCCTGCTTCTAACCAAGAGCAGGACAACCCCTTTTCTTCTTGCAAATCCATTGCATGTCAACCCTACTCCCATCCTTGGCTGCTGCAATCCTCTCTAAGAAACCAGCTCTTCTTCCCTGGGTTCCGAAGCTACTTCCTAACCCCCCTCCCAATACACGCACCACCAAATGGCCCCGCTCAGCCTCTCCCAAGCCTCCCAGCCTCCCATGTCCCACCCCCAGTCCTGCAGTTTCGAGTCTCTTGGTATCCAGGTGAGATTTAAAACAGAAAACCTGCAACTCCCAGCTGTTCTGCTGGCCATAGAATCTCATCCCAAGGGATGCTGATACCCCTGTGTGGCTCCACGCAGCTCCAAAATCAAGCTTTTCTTCTCCAGAATGATGACTTAGTGACAGAATGGATCACTAAGATAACAGTGTTGCAACTAAGCATGAAAGTTTTTATAGCCTGTTTGTACTTTTTTTACCTATTTCCTTTTTGCCCTTTTTCTATCCTTTTCCCACCATTTTTACACTCCCCCTCCCCCATTTCTGCTAGGTTTTTCTCATTAAATAACCATCCTGAGACCTCAATTACCGCTAGAAATCCAATTTAACGATCAAGTGCTCTCTGTGGGCATCTCCAGTGGCACTAGAAGAACTAAAACTCCCCTTCTAAGTCCTAGACAGACCCCAAAGACAAGCGGACTTCGAAAACACCCAGAATCAAACCATGTGGCGTGGGGAGGGAGGTTGGGAGGGCACTGCTGAGGTTCCCAGGGGAAGTCTAGGGAATGGAACCATGCCTTTTCTGCTTAAATTATTATTATTTAAGATATTATTGTTTCACTCCAGCTCCCTCTACTTGGGCTTCCTAGGTTTTTGCAATTGAAATAAGCATGTTTTTCTGCCTCAGCTTTGCCACCACCATGGATGCCCGGGCAGGACTGTACACCCTCTGCTCTTTACATTTTATTTCATTTGCAACTGCTCAGGGATGAAATGGTCCCATATCTCCTCCCCCACTCCGTGATGCAGTATCAACTGGGTTTTAAGGCTTATGCCTCTGCTCCAGAGGGTATTATCCCACTGTTACTTGGTCAGGGCTGTATCTCACCCAGCCCCAGCCCAAGGCAGGGTGGTTTTTTCTTTGCTGTCTCTCTTTGCCATCTGCAAGGGAGGCAAAGATGCCCCGGGGGGCTGGATGCTTCTGTCTGCTGATGGTTTATCTGACAAGAACAGAAAGAGAGAGAAATAGAAATGCAGGTCTGTTGTGATCCCTGGGACTGGCTGGGGTTTTTTCAGATGGGAAGGGAAGAGCCAACAGGTAGCTCTGTGGATCTGGGACATGATAGCCTTGGGCATGGGGCTTCAGGCAGGAGATCCCTTAGCTCTGCAGATCTTTTCCCCTTCAGCATCACACACTCTTTGGATGGTGGAGGAAGGCCCTCTAGGTGAGCGGGGATGGAGGCAGGATGCTCCAACCTTCTCTGAGATTTCTCAGGGAGGACAACCCAGTGCTGTGAGGAAGCCCACCCAGATCTTTTTTGGAACACAAAGCTTTTCAGTTTAACCACATTTTGGTGATCACAGGGCTGTAACCCAGCCGAAAGAAGCCTTTTTTTAATCATCCCCACCCCCCAATCACAAGACAAAATTGTCTTTTAAATTGTATAGAGGAAAAGAGGAGGGAGCCCCAAAGAGGAGAGAAAACAGAGCTTGCTGCTGATGAACCGCCCTGCCCACAGAAGAATGTTTCTTGGATGCCTGAGCAAACTCTACAGCTGTTTTTTGGTCACTCAGTAAAATTGGGAAAAACCAAACCAAGCACAGAATTAACTAAATCATGGCTGTTCACAAGTTGGGAAGTGATGGGGGCACCTGAGGACACGCTCCAACAATTATTACAGGTGCCTATAGGACTTTCCTGGAAAATCCAACCCCCTTCCGGTGAGGCATCGCAGCTCAGACACAGATTTCAGATCACCTTAGGAGAAAACATTGGTCACCTTTTTTTCCCCCCCCCTGCTCAATAACATTACCCTTACAGACCCCTTGTTTTAGGAATGCTTTATTGCCCTGGCTGTGCTGTCTCAGCCACGGCAGAACCTGCTGGCAGGAAATAAAGCTGCATGTACCACTAACTCCCTCATTCCCCGCTTAATTTCACGTTTAACCGCAGTCACGACTCCCACCAAGGACTCTAGATGCCCTCATGTAATTAAATATGCAATTTGCACAATTAAATATCCAATCCACCCAATTAAATTAACTCAATAGATTGAAACCACCAATGCCACAGGAACCCGGCTGCCTGTTTAGCACACCCCCTCCTTCACACAGGCGAGCGTGGGGTGCTTGATGGAAACCCCCCTCATCCACATCCCCTTTTTTCAGTGGAAAAGTGAGGAGGAAAGTCTCAAGGACTCAAAACTTTTACAGATAATACCTCGACAGCTGCCTCTTTTAACACAAGAGGGTAGGATCTAGCTCTGCTGGAATAAGTGTAAGGGGAAGAGGAGGTCCTTAAGATGCTCCTGTAGTAATATGGGATATATCCCCGATTTAAATCACCAATATAGTCATGGAATTAGTCTGCATTTTGGGACCTTAGTGCTCAAACAAGGGTTGATGCACTAGCCCAATGCTGGCAATTGCTAAACAACAGTATTGCCCCAAGATGCTTCATGAGACAGTGGGGGAAGATGTGGGATAAAGAAGATCCAAACAAAACCCCCAGCCACTGAAGTGGTTGCACCTACCTCCGGTCGTTTCTCCTCCTTCTGAACAGTTTTTTGGTGTGTGCGATCTCAGCTTCATGAGGCAGCGGATGGTAACCCTGAAAAACAGCGGGGAAAGTGGTGGTCAGCTCCAGGAGGCACTGGTATGGAAGGGGGCCAGAGCCAGGGAGAGGCGCACACTCAACATCTGAGTATGACAAATAAAGAGAGTTCCCATCCAAACATCCCAACAACACCTCAGGCCACACCGAAGCAGGTCTGGAAATGCACAGACTCACTGTACCCTCCCAAGGCCGTGGCAGTAAGCAGGGAGTGAAGTTAGCTGCAGTTTCTGTATGAGAGAAACCCCATGGGGCAAACAACTGGACGGTGCAGAGACGGATCCCAGTATGCACCCTGTGCAGGGAATTCACCCACCTCGCACATCCCACTGCTGATGCTGGTGCACATAAACCACCCTCTTTCACTGGGTTGTTTCCTTATGGATTTACCTAAAATGTGGCTATCAAACTGTCTGCATGTGGACAATGCTCAGCAGCATTTTGAGGGTTCTGGAGTCAGTGAAGAAAACCTCAGGGCTGTGCCTCCATGCCGTTAGCAAGTCAATGACTTTTGCTGTAAGCACCTTGCCACGCCTGCCCACTGTGAGCCAGTCAACCTGTGCCACCCCCAGGCATAGGGACCAGTGGCACCCACCTACTGCAATCAACCCAGGTGACCAGGGTATTAAATGATTCGCATCAGTCATGCTGGTGGAAGACCTGCATGTAACTCAAGCTGCTGCCCTGTCCTCTCTCCACTGGAGGTGCAGAGTCTCTCTGACTCTGTATGTTCACCTGATAAGGGGGATGCTGTATTTGCCGCCCTACTATGGGCATTAATAGGCTTCCTTAATATGAGCAAAGAGCTCTGATGTTCCTGGACAAAAGGCACTACGTAAGTGCAAAGTGTTATTTATTTTCCAGGGACTACAGAGCTGTCATAAACATAATGGTTTTAATTTATGCAGCATCGTACTTCCCAAGCTGGCAATAAAAAGCCCTGTAAAAGTCACTCCTTTTATTTCCTCTGCAGCTTGCTGCGGCCCTGCTGCTGTTGGTGAATCACCACACACAAGGGGACATTGGGGAGCAGCCTGGGCAGGGGTAAGGACTGGGAGGGAAACCCTCTCATCAAACAGAGGCTTTGTCACACTGACATGGCAATGGAGCACACTGACATTGAGGAAAAAAAAAAAAAGTTCTTTTTTGTGTGAAAAGCCTGAAAAAATTACAGTTAACTTCAGTAGTGGTTACTGAGATAACAGTGTTTTGAGTTCCTCTGGTGGAAGATGCAACAGAGGAGAAAAGCTGCTGGGGATGGTAATGAATGTAGGCTTGCAGACCAGAGTCTGAGTCCAGCAGGGTTTATTCTAACCTTTCAGCTTGACCGACTGCAAAGAGGCTGTAGAAACTGCTACTGCAGCAGCCCCACAGCTCCAGTGGCAGCTGGAGCCTTCCACTTAGGAGACATTCACTCTTTGAGACTTTGAGCACTGCAGAGCTGTCCCAGCCCCAAGGTACATCCTGCTGATGGCTAACATGTCCTCATCTGAAGCTGGCTTTGGCTGCAGCCTTCAAGTGTGCTTCCTTGAGAAGGTAGTTTCCCTTTTAACTTTCTTCCTCACTGTTCCCTCTTCCAGAGAAAAATCAGATGTGCTGTGATCACAGGGTTTAGCACAGGCATTACAAAGTGTGTTCAGGAGTAGTCCCCACTCCTGGTGACCAAGACTGTCCTTCTCTCCAACTAAAACATCATCAACACCCAGAGGTGTCCCACCAGCTGCAGCACCCTACGTGATCCTTCACACCAACGGTACAGAGGCCATCATTACATCAAGTTGCCCTGCCTTCTTGCAGAAGTGCTCATCCAGTGGCACATGTTCTGTGGTCTCTGCTCACACCCCTGCATCCAGC
Source organism: Laterallus jamaicensis coturniculus (assembly GCA_022605575.1). Taxonomy (NCBI): domain Eukaryota; kingdom Metazoa; phylum Chordata; class Aves; order Gruiformes; family Rallidae; genus Laterallus; species Laterallus jamaicensis. Next base: position 1,089,519 of record JAKCOX010000082.1, read on the forward strand.
ACCAGAAAGAGCTCTCCTCATGCTCCCTATATCTTATCTCACCACTCAAATACAGCCCATTTTTGACCTACGGGAAAGCTGGCAGCCTATTCTCCTAGAGCTGTGGTTGGGTTATCACAGAATCACAGAACAGTTGAGGTTGGCAGAGACCTCTGGAGACTATCCAGTCCAACCTCCTGCCAGAGCAGGGTCCCCTTGAGCAGGCTGCATAGGACAGCATCCAGGATCATGGGGTTTGAGTGTCTCCAGAGATGGAGACTCCACAACCTCTCTGGGCAGTCTGGCCCAGGGCTTTGCCACCCCTCCCAGGAAAGAAGTTCCTCCTCAGGGTTAGGTGGGACTTCCTCTAGTCCAGTTTGTGCCCATTGCCTCTTGTCCTGTCCCTGGGCACCACTGAGAAAAGACTGTCCCCATCCTCCTGACCTCACCCTTCAAGAATTCATCAGCATCACCTAGCTAACCAGGTTTGACCTGGGCTTCTCTTACAGCCAGGCACCTCATGGTTAATTCTGTGTGGCATCTCTGATGTCTAATAGCTCAGAAACACTCTGAACCTTCTTCATTGCTGAGGGCTGTGGTTTGAATCTTCCTCATCCCTTATTTCCTCAATCACTTATTTTTTTGATGAAAAAAGATGTAGTATCTCCAAGAAACCTGTTCCTCTGAAAATTTACTTGGAATTGGCCAAGGGGTGCCAAAGCCAATGCGAAAAGGAAGGGAGGGAGCAGACACACACACACACACACACACAGAGCCCAATCACACCAGCCATGCTAGTTTAGGAAATTAGGCTAAAAATAGTACAATACTCAGAAAGACTGCTCCCAGAGTTGTGCTACTGCAGCAGGCTGAAGCTGGGGGTATTTTTAAGGATTTAAGTGGCGTTGCAGGCACATGTGCAAATACAATCACTCCCCAAAATGAAACCATCTCTGCAGAAGGCAAGGACCTAAAGCACTGATGGCCTCAGTGCACAGTCTGTTGCTCTAGAGACCATACAAATGGCGCTACGTCACTGCACGTCCTCCTTGCAGACCACCCTGGGCTTCCTCAGACCTCTGCCCACCAGCAGCAGACAGCATCAGGGGGGGAGAGGTTGGGCTCACGACACAGGAAGAAGGCTCCTAATCCAGGGAGCAGCCCTGGGTGCTGCCTGTGCTTGAACAAGGAGCAACTTCGCGTCCCCATCAGGAAAACCCAGCATCTCCCCTCTCCAGCCGAGCACTTCCCTTCCTTAGTCCTCCTCCTGGGACAATGTTTTGGAAAAGAACAGTCAACTGGTCCCTCCTCTGGTCTATTTCAGTGACTAAACTGTGCTAAATTTGGAAGGTGAAGTCGACTTTCTTTTTTTTTTTTCTTTTTTTTTTCTTTTATTTTCCTGAGCACCAAGCTGATGTAGAAGGAACTATCAGCAGCCTGCAAGAAGGGCGGAGCAGCTGGGGAAGACGTGAAGGGTGCTGGGTGGGTGGGGACAGGCCAGAGTCCCAAGGGCACGGTGAGCACCTTGATGACACACGGTTCTGGGGCTTGTCTGGAGGCTGCTCCCTACCATGGGTCACGCAGGGCAGGATCGAGAGTGATTTCAATAGATCCGGCTCACAGAGGACAAGGTGGATCTGAAATGCAGTGCTTTCCTTCATGGACATGCACTTTATGAGGCTGAAATCATAGTATCATAGAATGACATGGGTTGGAAGGGACCACAAGGATCATAGAGCTCCAACCCCCCTGCCACAGGCAGGGACACCAACCTCAGGCCTGGAGCTACACAAGGTTGCCCAGGGCCCCATCCAACCTGGCCTTGAACACCCCCAGGGATGGGGCATCCACTACTTCTCTGGGCAGCCTGTTCCAGCACCTCACCACTCTCTCTGTAAAGGACTTCTCCCTAAGATCTAATCTAAACCTTCCTTCCTTCAGTTTAAATCCATTCCCCCTTGTCCTGCCATTATCTGTCCTTTTAAAAAGATGAATCCCCTCCTGCTTATAATCTCCCTTCAGGGACTGTCAGGCTGCAATGAGGTCCCCCCACAGCCTTCTCTTCTCCAGGCTGAACAGGCCCAGCTCCCTCAGCCTCTCTTTGTAGGGCAGCTGCTCCAGCACTCTGATCATCTCCCTGGCTCCTCTGATCCCTCTCCAACAGCCCCACACCTTTCTTGTATTGGGGCCCCAGCTCTGGACACAGGACTCCAGCTGGGGCCTCAGGAGGGCAGAGCAGAGAGGGACAATCCCCTCCCTGTCCCTGCTGCCACCCCTCTGCTGATGGAGCCCAGGATCCCATTGGCCTTGTGAGCTGCCAGAGCCACTGCTGGCTCATGGGAAGTTTCTCATCCACCAGAATCCCCAGGTCCTTCTCACAGGGCTGCTCTCCAGGAGCTCTTCTCCCAGTCTGTATCTGTGTCTGGGATTCCTCCAGCCCAAGTCCAACACCTGACACATGGCAGTGTTGAACCTCGTTAGGTTCACCCGGGCCCATCTTTCCAGCCTGTCAAGATCCCTCTGGATGGCTTCCTTTCCTTCTAGGATGTCGACCACACCACTCAGCTTGGTGTCATCCAGACACTTGCTGAGGGTGCACTCAATTCCATCATCGATGTCATTGATAAAGATGTTACAGAGAACTGGTCCCCAGACAGACCCCTGGGGGACACCACTTGTCACCGGCCTCCACCTGCACACAGACCCATTGACCACCACCCTTTGGCTACGGTCTGTTATCCAGTTTCTTATCCACTGGATGGTCCACCCATCAAATCCACATCTCTCCAGTTTAGAGATAAGGATGTGGTGGGGGACTGTGTCCAAGGCCTTGCACAAGTCCAGCACAAACCCCTGCAGAGAGCCTAGGGGAGGCTGCAAGGTAGAGGACCACACTCTGGAATGGGTCTACAAGAAGACCTACACAAGAGGCCTAGAGGTTAGTGACCCTGCCTGTGGCAGGGGGGTTGGAGCTCTGTGATCCTCGGGGTCCCTTCCAACCCATGCCATTCTATGATTCTATGATGCTTTTTTCCCTCCTGCTTGGGCCAGGAGACACCCCCAACCCCTGGTACTCATGGTTTTCATAGGCAGGTTTGCAGCTTGTCAGTGGGCAGCAAAATGGAGTTTGACTTCTCTCCCAGATCAGCTTTGTTTGGATGTTTATTCATTTCATTTGGCTGTTTATTTCATAGGTGGCTGGAGGAGAACACTACAAACCGACGTTTCAGTGCTGCTGACCCTGGAATCAAAGGGGTTTGGGAAAAGCAAAGAACAAGGAGTTCGTGGTCTCAGGAAGGGTTGCTGATAGGGGCCACTTTCAACCTCAGAGCTAGGCTCTCTGCGGTCTGCATGGTGGCAAGCTTGGAGCAGAATCTGAGAAGCCCATGGGACTTCTATGCTTAGGTCAAGTTTAAATCATACAAGATTTAACAAGAAAGGCCAACATCTCTGGAAAAGAAGGGGTGTTCAGGACCAATCTGCTCCCTGGGACAGTCCCCTGGAGATATCAGCTACGCTGTGACACACATATTCCTTTCTAGATGCTTTGGGCAAAGCAGCCCTTGGAGAAGGAAAGGTGGTGTCTGGCAAGCTTGGGGACTGTTGTTTGGCCACCTAGCATAAGCCAAGGGAGATCTGTCATCTACCAAAACTGCTGCAAACAGATGGAAGGGGAATAAGTTTGATGCAAGGGTGGACTCTCTTTGTGCTTCACCTCCCTAACAAAGGTGCCTGCCCGACCCTCAACCACATCCACCTGCCCATGGGAATGCAGAAAGCCAGCAGCTGGCTTCCCACCGCGCCAGACCCATTTACATCAAAGTTTAATGAAAGAACAAATAAAAAAAGCTTTCAAGATCCTGTTGGCAATCTGCAGCAACCCAAGGGCCTCCACTTCTCTCTCCCCCTACTGATACCTGCCCAGCAACATCCTTCTCCTGAGCTACCCCATTCCTCATCTCAGCCCAGCAACCTGAGGGTACTGGCCTGGGAGAGACACAAGGAAGAGGGCGAAGCCCAGAGGAGGGAAATGGTTGTTTTTGCAGACCACCCTGCTACAACCAGGAGCTCTGCTGTTGTTTTTTTCATGTATCCTCTGCAGCAGTAGGTGAAGAAGTCGGGGGTGGCACCAACTTGGCTGCTTTCTGTGGCAATGGTAAATCACAGGGCAAAGATTAAATGGGAATGGGGCAAGGCTTTTTTGTCCTTCTTTGGCAGCAAATCCCAGGGACATCTTCAGAATTTACAAAAGGGATGGTCTTATTTGGGATTAGGGGCTGTGAGAGGTTGAGGTCCATCGTTTCGTCCCCATGGTCTTCATGTCTAACAAAGCCTGGCTTTGAGCTGTGAGACCTCACTCCACAAAGGGTCTGGCTCCACTCAGCCTCCTCCATTGGTGTTCCCTGTGCAGCAGAGGTGCTTTCAGCCCAAGATGGTGAAGCAGGTGAAGACGCCTGAGCTGCTGAATGGCAACACCAAAACCCCAGGAGAAAACACAAGGTTGAGAGAAGCGACTGGACTAATGGAAAAACCCAAAGGCTGCTGTGGTGATGAGAGAAGGGAAAGAAATGATTGGGGCATATCTGGCAGGATCAGTCCACACAAGCTTTATCTCAGGAGCCTTTTGTGCCCTCAAGAAACATCTCCGCCCTGGCTTATCTTAAACAAATGGTTGCAGAAGGCCTGAACTGAACAAACAGGTTATTAGGCCCGTGGTAGGCGCGCTGCTGGGAGTTCTGCTCAGCTTTATTGCACACAAAGTTCAGGGTGGGATTTATTTTTCGGGGGGGCGGGGTGGGAAGGGAGAGGTGGGGCTGGGTTTGCAGCCCCAAAGGCGCCCCATCTGTGGAAAGGCAGCAAGGGAAGCACCAAGGAGCTGGCTTAAATAAATAAACACACCACCCTTTCCAGAAAGGATCCGCTGAAACCAGCCCAGGGGCTTGTGACACCCTGTGATAAGGCTCTTGTCTCCAGGTAGGAAGGCTTTATCCTTGGAGGGAAAGCCTGGGACAGCACAGAGCTGCAGGTATATTCAGGTTTTAATGTGCTGATACCACACTCATGGTGCCTATGGGGTTGAGGGTGCCAGTGCTCAGCCCCATCATCCCAGCCACTCAACCGCACACGAAAGATGAGGTGAGGACACTGCTACGCCCCCCCCTCTCCCCCCCCCCCCCCCCCCCCCCCCCCCCCCCGCTCTCACCCTCCCCATGCCCTATCCCATCCCCCACCAAGACCAGCCTTTATCAACCCACATAAGTCCTGTGAGCACTTCCAGTAGAGCCATCTCCTTGGAGGCCACTTGCCTCTTCCAGGAACTCCCACAGCACTGGCCTGCCACCTACTCTCCTCCCTTACACAAGGGGAATTTTTTACCTCTTGAAAGGAGGAGAGGGCTGGGGCAGAAATCAAAGCCTTGACCTGCTCTGGAAGCCATGGAAGAATACTAGACAATGTCAGGAAGCTGCCTGGAAATGATTTCCTCTCCATTAAAATTTAAGTGATAAATCTGTTCCTTCAAATTGCAAGCTGTTCATTTTTCCTGGAAGGTGTGTACAACAGCAGTTGCTTCTGCACAAGGAATAAATCCGTGCTTGGCATCGATGGAATAGAAAGTGCAACATTTTTTTACAACCTACTCTTCACCCAAGATAAAAAGCAGTTAAATCCTTACAGTACACCACAGCTGTGGCCCTCCCATCACTCCTTGCCCACACTATAGCACACATGGCCCTGGCCATCTCCAAGGATCCTTTTTTCAACCTCAGTCCTTAAAGGCAGGGCAAGATTCAGCTACTGGGTTGGCCAAGAGAACTGAAAGACTCCAGCCACTCCAGAGCTGGGAAAAAGAGCAAAACCCTGGCTTTGCCACTGCTGATCTGGCAAAGCCTGGAGCAGAGGAGGAATGCTCTATGGGACTGTGACAGTAGGACCTGCTTGCCTGGTGAATCACAGCATGGCGCAACCTGTCTCTGAGAGAGGAAGCATGGGAAGAGGAGGCACGGGGAGTAAGTGTAAAGCAAGTGTAAAGTCTTGCACCTGGGGAGGAACAACCACATGTATCAGTACAGGCTGGGGGTGACCTGCTGGAGAAGAGCTCTGTGGAGAAGGACCTGGGGGTCCTGGTTGATGACAGGTTGGCCATGAGCCAGCAGTGTGCCCTGGGGGCTGAGAGAGACAATAGGATCCTGGGGGGCATCAGGAGGAGTGTGGCCAGCAGGTCACAGGAGGGGATCCTCCCCCTCTACTCTGCCCTGGTCAGGCCCCACCTGGAGTGTTGTGGCCAGTTCTGGGCTCCCTGGGATAAAAAGGACAGGGATCTCCTGGAGAGAGTCCAGAGAAGGGCTACGAAGATGATGAAGGGCCTGGAGCATCTTCCCTATGAGGAAAGGCTGAGAGAGCTGGGGCTGTTCAGCCTGGAGAAAAGAAGACTGAGGAGGGACCTAATCAATGTTTATAAATATCTTAGGCATGGGATGCAGGGGGAATTGGCCAGCCCCTTTTCAGTGTCTGTGGGGACAGGACAAGGGGCAATGGCTGCAAATTGGAGCACAGGAAGTTCCGCACCAACATGGGGAGGAACTTTTTCCCAGTGAGGGTGAGGGAGCCCTGGGACAGGCTGCCCAGGGAGGAGGTGGAGTCTCCTTCCCTGGAGATATTCAAGACTCCTCTGGACGCCTATCTGTGCAGTATGAGCTGGGGAGCTGCTTTGGCAGGGGGGTTGGACCCCATGATCTCCCGAGGTCCCTTCCAACCTCTATGATTCTGTGATTCTGTGAATGGGAAGAGGAGGCATGGGGAGAGGTGGCATAGGAAGAGGAGGAGGAATGGGAAGAGGAGTAATGGGAAGAGGAGGAGGAATGGGAAGAGGTGGCATGGGGAGAGGAGGCATGGGGAGAGAAATAATGGGAAGAGGAGCCATTTCTTGGGAGATGCCCTGGTTTGGAGGATTTTCTGATTAACCACAGGGTGCAGGTCTTGCAGGGGGTGGGGTGCACTGTAAACAGCTGTCTGCTGCAGAACACATGCCTCAGGGAATAAATACTCCTTTCCCCCAAAAACAGGGCAGATGATGGCTGTGACAGGAGTCAGGGCTGCCACAGCAAGCACTGGCACTATTCCCTACAGGACTCTGCCTTCCTGGGACACAGCCTCCTGGATTCCCACCATTCATGATGGTTTACACCTCTCCCAACACTGTGTGTTTTAATGGACGAGACTCTACTCATGCTAGTCCTAGACCACTTTCCTCACACCTTTCCTCTGCTTGCTGTCACCTCCCAGCAGAAAGCAGACACCCAGACAGAGGGATGGAAGGACAACAACATCTAAAACTGTGTTTGATAATACTGGGTGGCAGCTAAGCTGCCCTACCTCATCCCTGTGCAGCCAGCTCCAGGGTGAGACAAAAGACACAGAGAACCACAGAACAACCCAGCGTGAAACTCCCCACGCGGGATGAAGGATGCAAATGCAATTAAAGCATCAGGATAATTAGGTGAAGCATCCCAAGCAAAACCCTACCCTGAACCTTCCTCAAAGCCTTTTGCTGATTAGCAACAGCAAGGTAGTGGTTTTTTTTTTCCCAGGGTCTATTTTTAAACCCCTGGCCCCACGGCTCCTGAATTATAGACAATTCAGAGCTAGTAAAACTTTAAAATCCAGGACAAAGCATCCCAGGAGGAACTACCTCTGCAAACCACACATGTGTGCCCCAGTTCAACACCAATGCAACACCAGTACCCACTGGGCAGGAGAAAGAACCCCAACCAGTGCTACTGAGCCCTGGCTAAGCTGCCAAGGCGGGGACGAGCTGGAAATACTGCCCTGGGCTCCTCTGAGTGCTGTATTGAATTAGAGGGAGATCCAGACAGGGACACACGGTGCCATAGGAAGAGTATAAATAACAGACAAAAGAAATCCCCTTTTGTTACAAGAATCCACAAACCCCAAATCAGTTGCAGGCTGACTTAGGAAACGGAGCTTTTTCCCATGTTATAGCAAAATGGGAACAATACTTCACGAGTGGAAGTAACTCCTAATTGTTTTAACTGATGTTATTTTAGTGTTGTTTAGGTTTATTGTTTATTTGTATGTATTTCCTCTACCCCGGTCAGGCTTAAAAACAAACCTTACTGTCAGCAGTAAAGGATCCCATCCATAAATAAGTACATTTATCCAGTAAATATAGATATAACCACACCATTGCTTGGAGCCCTTAAATGCAGATTATTTAGGGAACTGTTAAAATAAACAGTGTTGGTGGCCCAGGTTTGCTTTTCCCTGGAAGAAAAAGGGAACCTTTTTTCAGCTATTACAGGGAATAAATCCTGCTTAATGCCAGTTGTGACCAGGAGGCACCATACCTGGTCATTCCTTTTGTTTTTGGGTCTGCCCAGGTAGCCCAAGCTCACTCCCAGAAAGGGCTGTGCTGCTCCCAAAAGCTTGTGGAACATTTTTCCTTGGCTTCTGTGAGTTTGGGGGTGAGGGAGGAATTGCTTTATCTGGGACTTACAGTGTTTTGAGGTTGCTATGGGAATATTTGTAACTTGAGATATTTCAATCCCTCCGGGACCCCACATTTCTTTAAAGTATACTTTTCCTCTATATTTTTAACATGGTCCATGGTCTGGTTTCCCCCCATCTCTTGTCCCCTTCAAAGCCTACCACCCCCTGTTTGTACACCTCAGCATGCCACCTAACCATGCCCCTCTGCTGAGATGAAGTGGCGGGAGGCAAGATGGCAGGAGCACCCTTCACTGGCTGTCCTCCTTCCAGGCAACTGTGGTGGATGGTGTCATGAAGAAGAGACTTGCAGGCAGAAGAGGGACCTCTCTGATGAAATTTTAAGGTGACTTACAACCAGACCCCATAGGAGATCAGGGAGTTTGGGACCAGAGTCCAGATTACCCTCCAAGCTGGAGGGTTTGTTGTTGCAATCCCTGCTGTTGGTGCAGGCTCCTCTGGCCAGGTGGGCTCACCTCAAACCTCAGCACCACTCTCAGCAGGAAGTAAGGGCTGCATCCAAGCATATTTCACTTTCATCCTTATTATTAAGAAAAGATTGAGTGTTTTCCATGTGCATTTGTGAACCAGGTCTACACGAACCTCCTCTTGGCTGAACCAGGGTTTCATCCTGCAGAAACTCCAGCTCAAGGAAAATCCCAGGAGTTGGAACAGTCCAACAGCAATGAAACCTCTTACTTGCAGAGTGATAGCCTTACAAACATCACATGGCTTCTCTTTTCTTTCATTGTGGGTAGATCCAGAGGCTCCAGGAGAACTTTTTCACTGCTCAGTCCTTGCCACTTCCTGTTGGAGGCCTTCCAATTGCATGAAGTTTTGCAAGACCTTAAGATTGCAGGCAACAGTTAATAAGCCAATGAGCATCTTTTGCCATGATCCCTGTCTATTTGATCCATACAACGTGTCACTGAAGCAAAAGGAAACTTTGCCATCAATTTTAACAGGGTCATGGTGGCAGCAGCTCCCTGCCTTGGTCCACCTTTCTCTTAGACTTCTGTGGCTGAAGCGAGTTGTGCAGGATATCACCATCCTTTCCTTCTCCAATCCCCTTGTGTTGTGCTAGAAACACCTTCACACAACAGATATTCCTGCTTGTCGTTGGCTGAAGACACAGCCCGTGCAATTTCCCTGGAACCATACCACAAATAAACATGTTTTCTTCTCCCCGCTGTCTCTGCTTAGTCTAGCTCAGCCCAGAGAGAGACTATGAGCATCCCATGCCACAGCCACCCCAGCTTGGAAAATACCCCATTGTGCAAATCCCAATTTAATCCTATAAAGAGGAAGGCCACGAAGATGATGAGAGGGCTGGAGCAGCTGCCCTACAAAGAGAGGCTGAGGGAGCTGGGCTGGTTCAGCCTGGAGAAGAGAAGGCTGTGGGTGGACCTCATTGCAGCCTGCCAGTCCCTGAAGGGAGCAGAGAAACAGGAGGGGATTCAACTTTTTAAAAGGATAGACAATGGCATGACAAGGGGGAATGGATTTAAACTGAAGGAAGGAAGGTTTAGATTAGATCTTAGGGGGAAGTTTTTCACAGAGAGAGTGGTGAGGGGCTGGAACAGGCTGCCCAGAGAGGGGGTGGATGCCCCATCCCTGGGGGTGTTCAAGGCCAGGTTGGATGGGGCCCTGGGCAACCTTGTGTAGCTCCAGGCCTGAGGTTGGTGTCCCTGCCTGTGGCAGGGGGGTTGGCTTGGGGTCCCTTCCAACCCTTGCCATTCTATGATTCTATGATTCTGTGAAAAGCCTTGTTCTTCCCTTTGAAAAGCCACATTTCTTCACTGGAGCTTGGGCTGTACAGCTCAAGGGCTTTACATTCTCCTTGACAGGTAGTTGGTACCTGGGTGGAAGGAACTGTGTCCATCTGCTCCCTCCCAGGATCTTCCTTCTGTGTGTCAAGGACTAAGATCCTGCCTGCTGTAATGGGTGTTAGTGCATGGACAAGCACAGAAAACAGAGTATCAATCATCAATCACATCACATATCAGTTATGGTGGTGGCTCTTCACTGGTGCTCTGCAGACCCCTGGGAGTCAGGGACTACTTTGAATAGTAAAAGGAGGATGAGTAAGAAAAGCAGGTTGGTTGCTCCTTTACAGCTGGATCTGAATGTGACACTTGGAAACAGATCTGGCATTTCCACAAAAAAAAGGAAAAAAAGACACTGAAAAACTTTTTTATACCCAAAATGTGCCACAGGACAGGCAGCAAGAAAGATATATCCGCTCTCCTGTGCTTTGCAAAGCCTGAACCTCCATCACAACAGCTCCTTCAGCACAACACAGGCATCCTTCAGACATCAGCTTTCCTGTCAGTGAAAGCATGAGTTACCACTGCCTTTGTGATGACTGTGAGGATCTGGGTGAAGCCCCTTCAACTCATTTTATATCAGCAAAGAGGATGTACCTTCAGTTGCTGGATCACCTGAACTGGCTGGAGAGCTGCCAGGAGGAGAAGGACCTGGGGGTGTTGGGTGACTCCATGAGCCAGCAGTGTGCCCAGGTAGCCAGGAAGGCATCCTGGCTTGTGTCAGAAATAGTGTGGCCAGTAGGTCTGGGGAGGGGATTGTGACCCTGGACTGGGCACTGGTGAGGCTGCACCTTGAGTGCTGGGTCCAGTTCTGGGCTCCTCACCATCAGAAGGACATTGAGGTCCTGGAGTGAGTCCAGAGAAGGGCAACCAGGCTGGGGAAGGGGCTGGAGGGCAAATCCTCTGAGGAGCAGCTGAGGGAGCTGGGGGTGTTCAGTCTGGAGAAGAGGAGGCTTAGGGGAGACCTTCTCCCCATCCACCTCCCCTGCCCTGCCAGGAGGGTGCAGAGAGGTGGGCGATGGTCTCTTCAGCCAGGGGACAGGAGATGGGACAAGGGGCAATGGGCTCAAGCTGCCCCAGGGCAGGGTCAGCTCAGATGGGAGGGAAAAGTTCTTCCCTGAAAGAGCTGTCAGGGCCTGGCACAGGCTGCCCAGGGAGGGGGCTGAGTCCCCACCCCTGGGTGTGTTTAACAGAGGGGAAATGAGGTGCTCAGGGATCTGGTTTAGCACAGGACAGGAACGGTTGGACTCGATGATCTTAAAGGTCTTTTCCAACCTGCTGATCCTGTGATTCTGTGATCAGAACCAAGCAGAGACAAAGAAGAAGCAGGAACAAAACTCAACAAACCAGCCCAGCTCCTGGATATTTTCATGTGCCAATGGTCCAGCACCAAAGACCTTGCTTGCTGGGATGTCCTCTGTCACATTGCCCCTCTTCCCTAGGGCTTTTGTAGGTCCTTTCTCCTTTCCTTGGTGCCCTTCTTGTTGGTAAGATTGTGCCTAAGTGGTGTGACAGGCTCAGCTTCAGAAGCTGGGATGGGTCTGAGACAGACCCCCAAGAGCAGCATGACTGATGAGCAGAAAGGGGTATAACCAGAAAACCACAGATGCACTGCATTAAGAGCAACTCAGAAGCAGACATCAAACTGCTGGCTACCAAAGAGATAGGAATTTTGGCAACCAGTACATCCCCTGCTCCTTTTCAGCTCGCTCCCTCCGCTGCCCAGGATCCCTGCACACCACCACAGCCATAAACAGTGTACAGATACTAATGGTTATGTCTTCACTGAAGTCATCCCTGCAGCACCCCTGGGATGCAAAACAAGGTCTTCCCACACTCTGCTCCACACTGCTCACCTGGGTAGTTCTCCCATGGGTCTACCCACAGCCTTAAATTAGGTACCAAACACCTTTCCAGAATCAGTTTAGACATCCTTGCTTGCATGTTGCTCTTTGCCTGCTGTATACACTTACACCCACGTACAAGATGCTAAAGGCAGACGGGAGTCCTTCCTCCTGCCTACATCCCTGCTGGGATCAGAGACAACCTGGAGAGCTGGGATGGCTCAAGCCTGCCCTTCCTGAAACCAAGTCATCAGATGCCTGCATCTCCATGCTTGGCAGCCTCAGCCTCTCTCTCCTTATCAACACCAAATCACTCATAAAACATCCACGGGCTTTTGCCAGCAAGAACACCGTGGCGAGGAGCAGAACCATCTCCTCCTCCTCCAAACTGATGCGACAGAAACAAGGCTCTCCTCCTGGTAAAAAAAAAAAAAAAAAAAGAAAGAAAACAAACCCAAACCCAACACAAAAAATTCCCACCAGCTAAGAAAAGCTGGAGGTTAATATAAATTCCACGGGTTTGAGGGGGAAACGGAGCTGCATTCAAAGACTCGATGGCTAACCACGCTTCCTTCGTCTGGCGACTGCCTGCTCCCCCAGCAGAGCTATTGAGGAAGTCAGATGAGCGCTGTATTTGTTCCAGCTGCAGATTTCCCTTAACCCCTGGTAGTGGTGTTTTGGGAAAAGCCATGGATCTTGTTTTCTGATGGTGGCTTTTCACCTCTGTGTGTGCCCACCGCAGCAGCTACCAGCTTTCACCACCATTGCATGTAGGTTAAAAATAAAGGAAAAAAAAACCAAACCCCAACCTTTGCCATTCTAAGAAGTCCAGGCTGGATGAGCAAAAGGGGGGGATTAAAAGAGGGCTCTCAGGAATTAGCTTGGAATAGGAAAGAAGAAGATAAAGCCATTATAAAAGCTTGTGCTAATAGAGGAGTCCTTTTTGTTGTAATTGTTACTGCAGCCATGCAAATTCCTATGAAGATTTATTAGCCAGGTCAAATAATCTGCTCCCCTTCCTCTTCTGATGATAAAATCAAGGTTATTTTCCTCCACTAAAACATTCCTCTCTCTCAATTAATAAATAAAAAATAAAATAAATGCTTTTTCTTTCCCCCCCGCCAAGGCTGTGTTTGCGATAGGCACAAGGTTACCCGTGAGGCCTATGCCTCTGGACACTGAAATTAAAGGTACCCCTGTAGAGACGATGCCGTTAGGATGCTCCCTGTAAGGTCTGTGGTACCCGGCACCAAATAACCTGACAAAGCTGAGTCAGGCTAGAGGTTTGGAGCCCTGTCCCCTTCTATCACCCCAGACCTGCCCGAGCATCCGCCGTCCCATGGGACTTCAGTCTGGCCCAGCGTTTACTTTATGTGAATCTGCCTCTAAGTCTACTATTTGCCTTGGCCCCCAGCCAGCCGAGCACTTAGGCACATGCTTAAACTTAAGCACAAGAATAAACAGATTGAAATCAGGGGGACTTAAAATTAAGCACATATTTCAAGGATTTGCTGGATAAGGGCCTTAACCCTGGTGTGCGGCGTTCAACCGGGATGCTTCCCAGCTGATTAGCTCCCCCCGCCCCGTTTCCCTGACCTCCCCTCCATCTGACTAGGCAGCAAACGATTTCTGTTTTGCCACCAAGCCAAAGGCTTCTTTCTTTCCTTTTTTTTTATTTCAAGAAACCTTGCCTAGCCTCCAGGCAAAGCGTGTCTTTCTTTAATTATACCTGCCTGTGAAATGCCTTCCAGAAATCCCCACCCAAACAAAGCCTCAGGAAAGGGAATAACGGAAATTCTTGAAAGTTTTCATGGGGGGGTGGGGGGTGGAAACGGTCCTAGCCAGTGAGACAAGGAGCACGTAAGATGAGGCTGACGACTGTTCCTACTGTACACAGATCCCAACCCAGAAAGACTCCGTAACATCTCCAGCCGAAACCCCCAGTTACCACAGTTCTCATCTCCCAGGGCAAGAACCTCCTCCAACTCATCCTCTGGACGTGACTCCATGCATGTTCAGGCTTGACAAGCCTCAGGATGGACACACAGGAGAAGAAGAGACATGTGGAAACACGGAATCCATTAGACCACCAGGCTTTCACCTGTAGGAAGGTACAGCACCCAATGGGGAACCTTCCAAGGGGCCACACAGCTTCTACAGGGCTGGAAGTCTCCTCCAAACTCCTGTGTGACTTCGTCTTCCATGCCCTTTCATTCAAGCCTTTTTACATCATTTTGGTTGCATCTACCCATGCTAAGTCCTGGGTGGCTGCAGGCACGTAAGTAGGTCTGGAGGAGCGAAAACCCTCAGGCACAGAGAGGCCACCACTCCAAACAGGCCGTGCAGGCCAGACTCAGAAGGTATGGATAAAACAGATGAGTGGATTGGAAATTAGGAATCAGAAGGTGAAGACTTGCTGTGGGCACCTCCAGAAACACGACTGCCTTTATCACAGAGAAGAACTTGCCCAGACTTGACAGTGGACCTACGGCATGTCACCAAATCCCACTCCCACCCCTTATCTGTCCCCACCCAGCTTGCTTCTAAACATCCTCTGCTGCATTACTCCATGCTCCTGAACAGTCAGTCCTTCCCACCAGGGCAGGAGCACCTGAGTTGCCTGCGCTATGCCTGGATTACTCCATGCCAACTGCAAACCACCCTAGGCGAACACTCGACCGCCCATTCTCACTGCAGTGCGTACAGGAAAGACTTCCACGTTGCCAAAACTCCTGATCTTTTTACACAACCTCATGCCAGAAGAAGGGCAGAGCCATCAGCAGCCTTGCCCTTCCTGAGCCAGAGGCTCTCAGGAAAGCTGAGGACTGGCAGAACAGTTTCAAGCCCCCGTCTTGTATGCAAATTGTACCACGAAAAAGGAGCTGGCAAGTCTGGAGCCAAAGGAGAGGTGATACCACTTCAGACAGGAATAGCAGGATGGTCAAGTAGCCAGGGAGCTTCACCTCTGACGTGGCAGGTTCCCAGCCCTGCGTACACCCACAGCCCTTGGAGCTACTTGCAATATATTTTCATGACCTTGCTGGCCACAGGCAGCTGGGTACTTTCTTCTTCTAGAGAAGGCAAAGCAGCAAAGAACCTGTGTCCCTGGGAGCTTGCCAGGCTTCACCTGCCCTCCCACCAAGGCCAACACAGCCCAAATTATTGTTTATTAACCAACACAATAAATAATTTTGGTGCTTGGGAACAGCACTGAAACCCTGGAGTTTAGACCCTGTATGCAGAGGTCAGAAAGCTGCTCTGGCACCAGGAGAAAAGCAGCTTAAATCCAAGGCTGCAAGAAGAACTTATGGGTTGCTTGCTTTTACCTTCAAACAAGGTCATTTTTAAAAAAACCAAACCAAATAAACAGAAAAACAAAGAAAAAAAGTTTAAATAACAAATCTGTTTGCCTAAGCATTTATAAATGGCACTAAAATTAGTTTTCCTTTCCACTAAAGGACCCCAGGGTAAAGAGGGGTGGGTGCGAGACCCTGAATTTCTCCCTGGCCATGCAACATTCCCACCATGCCCTTGGGATTTCAGGCAAGACATGAGACATCTCCATTGACAGGGTCCTGGTCTCCTGATGTTTTTCCAGAGCCAGGCTTGGTCTTGCTTCATCCCCTGGAGCACTGTCAGAAGGAGCTCCCCCACATAGACGCCTGCCTGCACCCACGAGAGCGGAGAGGGGAAAGGGGAGCCGCTGCTGCCGCCACCGCTGCCGCGCTTTTCGGATCATGTCAGGTCGCACGTACGTTTGAAGTTGGCCACCCAGTTCTCAGCAGCCAGGAGCGACCCTGTAACGGGCTACTTCCTCCAGCGCTCGCGGAGCTGATCTTCAGGAAGGCTCTGTAGTGTGAGGAAATCCTGGCCATCGCCACCAAAGCCTTATCGACACAGCGAGGAGATAATAACGGCAGGAACCACCATGATTCACGCGACTGCTTGGTGCCAAGGTCCACCGGGCCGCAGCGCCACCAGAGGAGGTCACACATGCTATTATCTGGTTATTGTGGAACATAAAAAAAAAGGAGGAGAGGGGGAGGGAAAAGTAGAGGTGGGTTCCTACAATTTGATGAGCATCATCCACTCTCCATCTGGCAAATGAATCAGGTCTTGAGTGCATGATGCAGCTTACTGTATTGAACTCGCCTTCTCACTGAAGGCCTCAGAAGTCCCACCTTCTCCTTTGGGAAAGTAGGTGGTATCTAGCATGGCAAGATACCAGTGCCAAGGCTGGCAAGGTTACAACTGGAAAATGAGTCATCGTTCATGGTGACAGAACCCAGCGTGGTCTGCAGGTTTCATTAATGGCCTCAAGTTGGAGCACAGGGAGTTCCACACCAATATGCAGAAGAACTTCTTCCCAGTGAGGGTGACAGAGCCCTGGGACAGGCTGCCCAGGGGGTGTGGAGTCTCCTTCTCTGGAGACATTCAAGACCTGTCTGGACACCAACCTGTGTGCCCTGTCCTAGGGACTCTGCTTTGGCAGGGGGGTTGGACCCGATGA
Source organism: Laterallus jamaicensis coturniculus (assembly GCA_022605575.1). NCBI lineage: Eukaryota > Metazoa > Chordata > Aves > Gruiformes > Rallidae > Laterallus > Laterallus jamaicensis. Next base: position 1,106,183 of record JAKCOX010000082.1, read on the forward strand.
TCTCTGGAGGTCCCTTCCAACCCCTACAGTTCTGCGAGTCTGTGATTCATTGACTGCCTGGGTTCACAAGAAGTATCACAGAAACCACAGCAGCTCTCTGATCCATGTACAACCTTCCCAGACAGAGAGGTGATGGACAAGACTGGTGGAAAAGACACCATAGGTCAGGCACCACAGAACTTCTCCCAAGACATTTTCCTGTCCCAGACCTTCATGGTTTGTGATGTACATCCCAGGAGTAGAACTGCATGTCATGTTTCAATACCTGGGTGCTGCCAACAACTGGTCAACCTCCAGAGCAAGGACAAAAAGGGAGGCAGACATGCTTCCTTCAACCCCATCCTTGTAGGAGACCATGTGCCATCAGTACTCAGCCTTTGCATGTGAACTACAAGAGCAGCAAAAATCCTCCAGCTTGGACAACAGTCAAGGGCTGGTGATTCACGAGTGCTCACCTACCCTCTGTGGGGATGTGGACACTTGTTGAGCAGACGCTGGGGATGACACTGCTATAGCATCGTGGAGGAGCAGCTACACGTGGTAAGGGGACAAATCTAACCCACCATGAGAAAGACCCATCGGTACCTTCTCCAAGCGCAGCTCTACACCAGAAATAAAGCACCCCAGAGACTCCATTTTGGGGTTTTTTTCTCTCTCTTTTTTTTTTTTTCCCCTTTCCCAACCCCCCCAGCTCAGGATTACTGAGTTCGCAGCGTCTCTCTTTAATGTCACATGTGTGGCTCAGGTCCCTCAGGCCCCAGCAGAAGCAGCCTGGGATATTTGCACAGACCCCTCACAATGGAAGGAAGAGGGTGTAGGAGGGAGGATCAGGCTGCTGACCCCTTTATTGTTCTTGGGCCAGAAGAAAGCTTCCTCCTGGCTTAAGAACCACAGCGCTGAAAATGTTTTCCAGCCAAAACGAGTCAGATGGAGTCACTGGGTGGTGATTTTTTTTTTAAAAAAATTATTTAATTATTATTTTTTTTTCCTTTCTCCTTCCCCTGCCTCCCCCTTTGGTAGAGCCACGGGGAGTCACAGGGTTGAGCTCCATTCACAAAATACCTGCTGCACATCACGTAGTCCTTCCCCTGGACGGCGGGGAAAGGCGCTGTTACCCAAGCAAACGAAAATAAACCATTTTTTTTCTTTCCTTTCTCCTCAGATTTGGAAAGAAAAAAAAAAAAAAAAGAAAGAAAAGGAAGAAAGGACCCTGCTCCCAGACTGACGCCTCCAGCGTGCACCCGCCGGGGAAGGGGTAGGCGGGGGCGGGGGTGGGTGGGGGTGGAGGGATTGTGGGGGGGTGGGGGGGAAATGAGAGGACGATACGAAAGAAAACAAAACCCAGCGAATTCTGCTCCAAAAGGATTAAATGGAGGTTTTCCAAAAAAACACCCCGCCATTATATAATGAGGCTTAACTCGGGAGTCACCAGGGTCACACGACGCAGCAGACTGGAAAAACCAAAGCGCAGTGTAGCCTTTTAATTGTTAAGCCAACCATAAAAAATATAAAACAGAAAAAAAAAACCCCAACCCAACCTCACAACCCCAACCCCATATTGTGATTGCATGGCAAGGTGGCTGCTCAGACACTCATGGTCAGGGCATTTTTCTTCCCCCCACCCCCCACTTTTTCCTCTTTTCTTGCTGAAAACCCATTTTTGGTGAGTTGACTCCTTGCCTTTCTGTTTATCGAGGTGGTGACCTGTTTTCGGTGCCGGGCAGCGATGCTGTGAGGAGCATGGGGACTGCACCGGCTCCTGAAGCCTGGAGGCACACAGCAGGGGGCTGATTTGCACCAAAAGCAAAAGAAAGCACAAGTGAAAACTTTACCCCAACAACCCAGGCATCAGAACCCATCGCTGGGGCTCCAGATTAAGATCCGTGTGCAACGAGATGACTCTTTTAAGCACACCGGTTGTCTCTGCAAATCCAACACGATCCATGGTGCCCTGCCTAACTCCCAGGTTCTCCACAGCCTTTAGGTTACTCTGGTTGTACAAACACAGGCAACCCTGAAGCTCCTCCATGCTTGATGTCTCCCAGTGCTGTCTACAAAAAAGGTTCTAGCTGTAGGTCTGAACAAGCTCCACGGATGCAGTGACATGGACTGAACCACCCCAAAATTCAAGGAAAGCTTTATAAAGACCCACCCTAACGCACTGCTTTTGGAAAACCAAGACTTCATTGACCACAGACCCAGTGGCAGGAGCAGACTGGCCACCACTGTCAGGCCACAGCATGTTCAGGAAGTCCAGCAGCAGCAGAGGGAGCTCCTGGTACCATCAGGCTGGAAACCTGAAGATCATCCTGGACTCATGTTTTCTTTCAAAAGACAACACATGCAAATTTGTGCTTCACACCTGACTCTTGAAAGCCCTATTCCCTCCATGTAATCATGGTGGGAACAGGGTGTCTTACCTCTCCCACTGCTCTTGAAAACCATACCCCATGTAACTGCCAACCCCAAACCTTCAGCAAACTCACAGCGACCTGGCTTGTTCCGTCCCACGAGCAGGGTGCAGGACTCCAACAAGATCAAGTGCAGAGTACTGCCCATGGGACACAACAACCCCCTACAGCGCTACAGGCTGAGGGAGACTGGCTGGAGAGCTGTCAGGCACAGAAGGACCTGGGAGTGTTGGGTGACTGCTGACTGAACATGAGCCAGCAGTGTGCCAAGGTGCCCAAGAAGGCCAATGGCATCCCGGCTTGTGTCAGAAATAGTGTGGCCAGTAGGTCTAAGGAGGAGATTGTGCCCCTGGACTGGGCATTGATGAGGCTGCACCTCGAGTGCTGGGTCCAGTTCTGGGCTCCTCACCATCAGAAGGGCATTGAGGTCCTGCAGCAAGTCCAGAGAAGGACAACCAGGCTGAGGAAGGGGCTGAAGGGTAAATCCTCTGAGGAGCAGCTGAGGGAGCTGGGGGTGTTCAGCCTGGAGAAGAGGAGACTGAGGGAAGACCTTTTCCCCACCTCCACTGACCTGCCAGGAGGGTGCAGAGAGGTGGGCGATGGTCTCTTCAGCCAGGGGACAGGAGGTGGGACAAGGGGCAATGGGCTCAAGCTGCCCCAGGGCAGGGTCAGCTCAGATGGGAAGGAAAAGTTCTTCCCTGGCAGAGTTGTCAGGGCCTGGCCCAGGCTGCCCAGGGAGGGGGCTGAGTCCCCACCCCTGGGTGTGTTTAACAGAGGGGAGATGAGGTGCTCAGGGATCTGGTTTAGCACAGGACAGGAACGGTTGGACTTGATGATCTTAAAGGGCTTTTCCAACCTGGTGATTCTGTGATTCTGTGACCCAGACTTGAAGAACACAGGTTTTTATGTTGTGTTTCTTCACAGCCACAAGAGGAAAGCTGGCCAGACAAAGATATATGCAGCCCACCAGCTCTAAGGAATAAAGCATGTGTTAGAATGAGTGTCACCAGCTCCCTCCCCAGGACCAGCAAGCAGAAGCAATCCGTATCTTATGTGATACCTGCTAATTTTCCTCAGCCAAGGGGAAACAAACAGTTCCTATAAGCATATGTATTTTCTTTCCGTTCGGACAAGGCACCTCAGAAGAATATACAATGAGAAGCGAAATAATCAAGTGGGTCACAAAAGCAGGAAGAAATGAAGTTTTATCATTCTCCAGTGGTTTCTCTGCTCATACATTACAGGAATTTGGGGGGGGAAAAAAAGGAAAAAAATTAAAAAAGAAAGCAAGCCAACAATATGGAGTTTCTCCACAGCATTTCCAGCAGGTGAGGATGCAGGTCAGAATAACCCTGGGAAACAGGGACACTGGGGCAGCATCGTGTTCCCAAAGGTGCAGTGACCACGTTCCTATTGCTACATTTCTTAGCTCCAATTAAATCCTTCAGCCTTGCCACCCAGCAAAGGGATTTTGGGATGGCGCAGAGCTTTCCATCACTGGCCAAGCCAGCACGCATGACAGCCGAGGAGCGCCTCAGTCATTTTTAGAGCCAGCAGAAAAGTTCGTGGAGTATCTTACAAAAATCCAAACAAAACCTTGAAGGTATTTTTAAAATCCTAAAGCGAGGGACAACCCAAACGTGGGACAAGAAAGGACCTCTGGGTTTCAGAGCTCGGTGTGCTACCGCAGGCGAGGACATAGTTTAATTCCCTTCATAAACAGTCTTTATTCTCCCCACGGAAGAGACATCCAGGCGTCGTGTGAAGCAATAAATTTCCCACTTAAGGGACAATCTTTGACCAAACCACCTTGGATTGCAATAAACACTTATCCTGCCACTAAATACCTATATTTACACCCATAGCTATATATACATCTCCTCAAGCTGGATGGGATTCACTTGCCTCCAGGCAGGAAATTCGCATTTTAAGAACTTCTGGTCTTGTTTATTGTATCAGTTTCTATTTCTATAAGATCAGAGGAAAGGCAGCAGAAAGAAGGGGAGGGGCGAGCATCTTCTGGTCCAGAAGAAGCTTTAAAACGCCACAGGAAACATTAACCTCGTATTTTGTCTGACAAGGGACAAGGACATCCCCCATTAGGAGGATTTTTAGAGACCGATCTGTTTCTAGGCTCTGACAGTCCCTCTGCCAATGGGGACTGAGGCACGTCTCTCTCCTCTGGTCCTGTGGTATTTCTACTCTATTTTTTTGAAAGAAAATTCCTTCCTTCCCTTTATTTTATTTTATTAAACATTCATGTCTTCCATGGAGAGCAGGGAAGAGGATTAGGAAGTGGAAATAGCCAAGCCAGCAGAAATAGCTGGCCAAAGAGACATCGAGTTTTCATTTAGGATCTTTAAAACTCTTTTCTTTTTGTCTGCTACTTTTAATAACTTTTTTTTTTTACTTAATCATTACTCCACAAATGGCTTCAGAAAATATTAGGCAAATTCAAAGGACAGCAAAATTCAAGGTGCAGCAAATTCAAGGTGCAGCAAAAGCTCTCTTGGATTTCTAATTAATCCTCTGGGAAAATAAAGGAGAAAAAGATGTAACACCATCCAGAAGCTGAAATTCAGGCAGGATTTGGGGGGAGGGGAGGTGTGCAGAAAGTGTTACAGTATATAGAAAGGACTAGAAAAAACCCAAAATCATTCAGGTTTGCTGCACAAAAGCAAACCTTTTTGAAAGGGAAGTCAGCTATGAAGTTGGGAAAAGCCCTTGCAGATCCCCAGTGTGTTTAAGCCAGAGTTCAATGTGGTTGACATTTCTGAGCCTCAGATGCCTACCAAGTTGTTACTTGTATGCCAGTACAAGTGCCCATACCCAGATCAGTTAATTCCACAGGAAACCACAGTACTCAGGTCTAAAACTAGTTGTGAATTCTTTAAAAGAAAAATAGAGGGTGTTTCTGCATCATCCTTCCAGGAACAGACTTACCTATCCACCTCTCACACTCTCTTCTCTCATATCCTTGTTGTCCTTGGCCACAAACTGAAAAGCCACCATCTCCTATTGGTAAACCTAGCCCAGTCGTGCCCCTCATGCCCTTTGTGTCTACTCCTTCATCAACCTGGCCCAAGCAGAAGCTGCAAAGCAGCCAGAATCCCTTTAATCATATTTTTCTGTAGCACAAACCAGTGCCTGGCAAACTGGGATCTAAGGAACAGAGAAGGTCCAGCAGTGGGCATCATCGCATGGTATTCATCTCCCTCTTGCTAAGGTTGGCATGTCCTTCATGTCCTCTTTCCTCCCCAAATCCTTATCCCCACCTCCACTGACCTGACAGGAGGGTGCAGAGAGGTGGGCAATGGTCTCTTCGCCAGGGGACAGGAGATAGGACAAGGGGCAATGGGCTCAAGCTGCCCCAGGACAGGGTCAGCTCAGATGGGAGGGAAAAGTTCTTCCCTGCAAGAGCTGTCAGGGCCTGGCACAGGCTGCCCAGGGAGGGGGCTGAGTCCCCACCCCTGGGTGTGTTTAACAGAGGGGAGATGAGGTGCTTAGGGATCTGGTTGAGCACAGGACAGGGACGGTTGCACTCGATCTTAAAGGTCTTTTCCAACCTGCTGATTCTGTGATTCAAAAGTGGTCTGGGGACAAGAGGGTAGATGGAGGGCAGGGACAGATGGACAAATGGGAATGTGGGAATGTGGGTGTTCAGTGATGTATTTGATGGAGCAGGAGTAACTTCCAGAGAAAGTGAAGACCCCTCCATACATCTGACACAGGCCCTTGGTGCATGGGGGATTGCTCAGGACCAAGCCCTGCCTGAGCATCCCATGGGAGCAGAGCTGAGGATTACATTCGAAAAAGGGGGATTTCCAAGAGGGGTCAGGGAGGTGTTGTGATGCAAGTGAGGGAGACCCAGTCTGTGGGGCATGTCTAACCCTTGGGCACCAGCTCCCCTTGCTGAAAGCTGTCTATGATGCTAGGTCAAGGGCAGGAGCTTCACAGACACCTCTGGTTTTAACCCTGCTCTACTCAAGCCCTCCATCTTGGAGTAAAGCTAAAGGAAGGAAGGTTTAAATTAGATATTAGGGGGAAGTTTTTTACGGAGAGAGTGGTGAGGGGCTGGAACAGGCTGCCCAGAGAGGGGGTGGATGCCCCATCCCTGGGGGTGTTCAAGGCCAGGTTGGATGGGGCCCTGGGCAACCTTGTGTAGTTCCAGGCCTGAGGTTGGTGGCCCTGCCTGTGGCAGGGGGTTGGAGCTCTGTGACCCTTGGGGTCCCTTCCAACCCAGACCAGTCTGTGATTCTATAATCTCTGCTATGAGACTCACTGTGACTCAAGGGGCACCAAACTCCGCCCCTGGTCACAGAAACACCTTCCTCCTCCCCGTACCCGAGGCCTCCTACTCTGAGCACGCCCCTGAGGTGAGGCCTGAGGTGGGCACAGCGGGATGGAGAGCAGCATGATCCAGAGCAGCCATCGCAGAGTGAGGTTCCTGGTTGGGAAAAGCCTTTTGGAAAAAGTCGAATGGCTTCTTCTGTGCGGCTGCAGTGCCCTCTAGTGCTGCTGGGCTCCCCCTGGCCACCAGCCCTGTCCTCTCGGCCACCAAACACAACCTGCAGAGCCGCAGCGCCAGCCACCCTTCACCTTCCCCACCCAGCCTCCCTTGCTCACCCCAAGCCCGTGTCTCGGAACGCAGAAGACCCAACTGAAGGTGTGAGAAGACCCCAGCACCTCCCATCCTGGCAGGAGCTAATTAACAGGCCCACCACTCTCCAAGCAACAAGGCAGCCTGGCCTTAGACCTACCTGCTCAACTGACCAGTACCAGGAATGACAATAAAAAAGGCACTTCTGTACCCAGCAGGTTGGGAAGCCACCCCCTTGTGAACCACAAGCCAGAACTGCTCAGTCTGCTTAAACTGGGCAACAGCCAGAAAATAAAACCCTCCCTGAGAAAGGAGAGTTTGTCTCATTTGTAACAACCAGAAACCAGCTCTGAACCCATACCGTGGTAATATTATTAAAACCACCACCAGTGGTACTGCTACTACTACCACTATTAGTACCAGAAACGTCAGAGCTTTTGGCCATTTCCTTTGTGCAGGGAGTAAGTCTGTTATGTGGTATCAAAGACCATCACAATCTGAAAAAAGATCCTGGAAGAGACACCCTCTTCTGAACAGATGATAAAATTTGTGGTGTTTATACCTGGTTACAGCTACTGTGCTCTATTGCCAGAGCCCAGGCTTGGTCCCTGTTGAGAGCCTGCTTGGAAGATAAGCCAGTCTTACCTGTGAATTATCTGGTCCAGGCTTCTCCTCTCTGGTTATCTAGAGACAGCGACATCTCATCTGCCTTCCTCAGTCAACGGTGGTGTTAAGGCTAACATGGGAGTGATGCTGAAGGGCTTACAGGTGACCATGGCAATTTGCCCTCTCAGCCCAAGGAGATGGCGATTTGTCAGACTGCTTAATTGCAACGAAAAACAGGTCACAGAAAGCCCTTATCCTACTGGAAGTCATGGCAAAACCAACAGTTTTTAGCTCAGCAGTGGAGATCTGACTCCCAATATGTTGTGACCTATACTCAAGTAAACCTTGGCTCTTTGTCAGGGACTTTCCACAGTGGTTTTAGCAGTTACAGTATTGGAAAGACCCTTGGGATATGGGAGGCTGTCTTGTTAGACTAGAAACCTTCTCTGAAGGCAATGCCATGCCTACACGCTCTGGATGGAGTCCAGCAGGATCTAGGGGTGGGGAAAAAAAATTCCCCTTGACTGGGGCTCCTAGGGAGCCACTCCAACTTGTTCACAGAAGTGGTGGACACATAAATCATGTCAGGGTTAGACCCTGTGGCAGGAGGGACACAGAGCACATGGGGCATATCACACAGGCCAGGTCACTCCCAGTTCAGGGGAATGCCAAAGACAATGCCACACCCAGCTCCACTGATGCAGAACATGCTACTGAAAGAGTGCCACACTGTTGTGGCCAAGGCTCTGCAAGAGGAGGGGTCTGGGCTGGCTAACAAGCTGGCTAAAATGAGAACTGCCCAACTTTGTACTGCAGGAAGAGCGGGCAAGAGAGTATGTGGAGAAGATGAGGAATCTGTGGTGATAGTAAATAACATCATCCCACCAAAGGGCCATCCCTGAGATCCAAAGACACCTATCCCCCTGCCACCATCAGCCTCAAAGGGTCAGCGGTCTGTAGAGTCTAGGAGCAAGCCCTCACCCCAGTGCCAGACATCAGCCTCCTCTCTTTGTATGCAGAGTGACAGCAGAGGGGATGCTCGACCAGAACCCACCCTTCTACCCCTGGACACCTAGGTTGGCTTCACCTCTCTTAAGGAACCTGCCACATCAGAACACATCCATGTTTGAGCCATGATGAGATACATCCAGAGTATGTATCTCTGTGCTCCTTGCAGAGCTGACAGGGAAAGGCCACGGGTATCCTCAGATGGGAATTGCCCAACCTTCTCTAGACCTACCTGCTGAGATGCAACACATCATGACCTGACAAGTCACTACAGCAAGAACCCCAAGTGACAAGCCTATGCAGAGGTCCCACCTTCACCCACAACATCTCTGCACTAAATTGTAAAGTCTGTTTTGAGGACACTTGTCAGTGAGGAGGAGTTACAATGAGAGTGGTCAGAAATACCTGTCAGGTGCTGAAATTAAGCTGGGATCTTGGCATGGTCAGGAATCCCGGGGCTTCTAAACCTGCTTGGACCAAGCCAGGAATACAGTAGTGCTAAGAGGAACATGAACAACTTACAGAGCCTGAATTTCTTCTAAGGAGCTGCTCCCCTGTTTTTCCTCTGACAAGGAAGCTGGATGACAACCGTAGCCAGGAGAGAAGAAGCAGTTTATTGTAACACCAAGCACATGACAAAAAAAGGTCAAAAATCAATAAGGAAATGGAAGGAGATGAGCTGTGAGGCAATTAGGACACAAAACCAAACAATATCAGCACTGTCTTCCAAGTTTACCCCATGGCACCAGTAAAGCCCAGCAGGCCTTTCAAAAGGGCCACATAATTTCTACCTCCTAAAACACAAGACAAGGAGCAGCTGGCCAGAGAAGGCACAACCACACCGTTCAGGGGAGGACAGGCCCATCCCAAAGGCACGAGTCCAGCAAACTGAAAGCCAAAGACTGCAAGATGCCAGTCCAGAAACCACTTGGGACATGTCCCAAAACTCTCTGCTCATTTCTAGCAGCATTCAGAGCATGTCCCTGTGGCATGCAGCCTCCCAGATCCTTTGTGAGCTACAGCAGCTTCACAGGGAGGATGGAGAATATGCTGGAGGACATGACCTCTTGGGCTCTTTTCTCTGGCAAGCATAGAGTTTGCCAAGGGCTTGCAGTCTGAAGACCACATCTAGGACTGGGGCACTCACTGTGACACATCCAAGCCCAAAAGCCTTTCCAGAAGTTTGCCAGAGGGAGCAAAGGCAAAACACACTGGCTAAGCCCTCTCCATGATGTCTTCATGACGCCAAGATGTTTATATGGTCACCTCCAACAAACCAGCTGAAGTGAGAACGGAGAGGACGATGAAGACTGGCTCTTCATCTGAGCTGCACCCCTCTGACACAGCAGACAACCAATCCTCCCCAGCGTGCAATAAAAAGCAGACCTTATGAATGGGGAACACTTATCTCCAGAAGATTATTTTCTCCCAAAGTCACTTTTTGGCAGCACTGAGGTGAATCGGTGCCCAAATCCAACGACAGACTCCTACGAGTAAGGCGAGATGAAGAGGCTGAGCCAAAGCGATGGCCTCATGAGCCCTTCCAAACAAAGCCTAATTTACCGGTTAATAAATACATTTTTAAAAAAAACAACCCCACACCAGATGAGCCTTGAAAAGGTGGGGCAGGAGCAAGCTCCAAAACAACCAGCTGTCAACGCTGTCACGAAGGAATCGTGGAGCTGGATCCTCCTGACTGTGTCCACGAGATGGCAGAGCACGCCCTGCTGTGAAGCCAAGAGCATCTCCAAGGAGCAGGATGGACACATTCTCCAATTTCAAAACAGAAAGCTGGCAGCAGGCATTTTTCCCTCAGACAGCTATGAAGAAAGAGGGTTTGGGGAGGAGGTTGTTTTGGGTTTTGTTTATCTTTTCATCTTTTAACTGACAAATAGTCCCAGCCTTTCCTTGGAACCTTTTGTTAAAATGCTATTGAGAGATTCCAGCAGCAAAACTCCTGTGTATATATTAATGTCCAGATAGCCATAATATCCTGCCTAACCCATCGAGGAGTCACTGTATTTCCCTCTAGAGATACACACACCGACCTGGATATATACTGGAAATTAGTTCCAGATTATGTCCTATGTCTGCCATACCTTACCATCCAAGGGACCCAAATTTCCAGGACAGCCTGCAAGTACGACTCACTGCCTCTCTCAAACTCGGTGCTCTAATCCCTGCTGCAACTGCTGAAGCACATTCAGCAGCAAAACATCTGCAGCCACGTTGCACTGGAGGATGCTTGGACCGGCCTAGTTACACTGGAGGATGCCCCCCTCCGTCCATGCTCGGCTGCTACAGGCAACCCATCAGATCTTAAAACACAGTCAGAGTAAAAGTTTATACGTCTCCAACACGAAAAACCTCTTCTCCAGGGAAGGATACAAACATAACCACAGTTTGGGAAAGCCCCATGGAAGGTGAAAGGCTTTTCTTCCCTATGCTCACACGGGTATTTTCCCCTTCTGCCCCCAGGTTCTGTGCTCCACAGAGCCCTTTAAAACAAGGGATAAAGACCAGTAAAATCATTGTCAGCACTCCACGACCACATTCAAGCCCAGTTAACAATGGTACGTCAGAATTAAACCAGCTGTCTGCAAGTATTTCACTTGTCAACACCAAACAAGATAAATCCTCACTCAGAGCTACCCAGCTCCTCGTTCCCACAGGCACATGTGACTCTACATGCCTAGGTAAATGAGTCTCCTGAAGAACAACAGCGTTGCATGAGTCTGCCCAGAGGCACAAACAAAAGACACAATCCAGAATTCCCACTAGCCCTTCCAGCTTCGAGCTCCCACACTAAGAACTAAGCTAGACATTAAGGTGGGTATTGGTATCAATTCACCAGAGTCAGTGGGCACAACCTGGTGTTACGATAGGATGAGATGATAACCAGACCAGGAGGACCTGGCTTATTTAATGGCTGTCAATTACAAAAGAAATTAAAGCCTAGAGAAGAATGTCAGCTCCTCTCAGGGAAGATGGTTTGATTCCTCGTTTCCAATTATTCCCCAGGGAAGAAAAAGAAAAACCAACCCAACAGCCTTGTTTTGCAGAATGACTGGGGTCTGTTTCAGCTGAACCTAATGTTTTCTCCCTGTGACCTAAAGTCCAGACATACCAAGCATGGAAGAGACTGAGCAGAACACAGCTGCAGGCAGCAGCTCCTCCCTGCCAAAGTCAGCAGCTCTCCTCCACTCTTTCCACTGTTTCCTGCATTTAGTGCCAGTTAGCCCCCCCCCCCCAGATGAAGCAGTCAGATCCTTACGTGGCTTGCAGGGCGAGCAAGGCCTTTCCCCTCACATGACACATGAGCAAGCAGCCTGGCAAGCTCTTTGCTCAGCACCAAAAAGGGTAATGCTACCAAAGCACACGAGATGTCTCTGTCCTTCCCTGACACTGAGCTCCCTTGAGGACCAGGGCTCTGGAAAGTGAAATAATTACACCATGCTGATGAGTTAACCTATTCACTGTTGGGTTTTTTTTTTAAACTGAGGGCTGCTCCCCAATATCTGAGCATCAAAAGCCATTTAATTTGGACTAGAAAAACTGGGAGAGAGAGGTAGGTCTGGAGAAGAAAAGGCTGGGGAAAACGTAGATGTGGATGACCAGTGAAAGCAAACGCAGGCGTATCCCTCAGGGGAAACACCTGAGTCAGCACACCATCACTGCTGGCTTCCCAGCAGCAAGTGATTTTGCAGCTGTCAGGAGGCTCCTCCTGCCCTCCTGAGCCTCTTACACTAAAATACATGAGCCCTGCACACACATAGATATGTGTATATGCATGTACACCTATGCTGTCCTCAACCTCCCACCTCCCAAGAAAGCCTCCATGGTAACTACTCTTGCCCAGCACTGAGGCTGACAGCAAAGCCTGCTGAAACCACAGAGATAACCCAGCCCAGGCTTTCCCATTTCTGAGGAGGGTTTCCTAAGGAGAAGTAAAGCAGGGAGCTGCCAGTCTCCACCATACCACAGGCAAGAGAGGTCCTCATCACCTACCTGCCAGACTGGAAGGACTTTCTCTATGTCGTTCAGGTTGATGCTGTCGCCATCCTCATATTTCCCTTTTCCAAGCCTGTGGCAAGAAGAAAACAAAAACAAAACCAAGTGAAACCTGGCTGGAACTAAGTTTATTTTCTATTGCAGCACACAGGGGAGATTAATTCTTGTTTGCAAAGGGCCCTGGTGAAAATAAAAAGCCTCTGCAAAGCGAGTAAGCCGCCTCTCCAAAACGCTCCCACATGGGTGTAGAGGTGTTAATACAAAATTAAATGCTTCCCCCACAGTTTTCTCCACCTGCACCATCCCTCACAGCGTCCAGATGCTTTTGGCAGTAGCAACAGTGAGAAAACCAGAGGCAGTCCTCAGCTGTAGCGCTGGGTGATTCAATTCCCAGACCAAGCAAAACCCCAAGTCCAGCCCATTTGGTTTAAAAAAAAAAAAATACAGGGAGGAAAAAAAAAAACAACATAATAAAAGATTTTTCCTTTGAAGCACTTCTTATTTGTTGGTCTCCACGGGAGCTCCTGTTCCCCTGCTGAGAAACGTGCCAGCGAACAAGCACAAACACCCATCCCAGGCAGTGAACGGGGATGGTCAGAGACACAAACACACGATTTGAAACATGGAACAGACAAAAAAATGGGGTGAGAAGCCACACTCTGACAGACCAGACCCATAGCTGCCAGCTGAGCAACTCTCTTCTATCAAAAAAGGGGAAAAAACCCCCAATAAATCAAAAGATAATTACTAACTGGATGCAGAGAGCAGAAAAGATGCAGAAGAAGAAAAAAGGGTCAATAAATATCATCCTTCTACTTCTATAAACAGTTGAGGTCATTTGTTTTCATCATGCAAGTATGACAATGCGTTTTTTTGTCAATTAGTGACAAGGTATTGTTAAATAATACATATTAGACATAAACTTTGATAGCAGCAGGTCCAGGTAATCAGCGCCCAGAAGCTGGAGAACAGCAGATCTTGATGAAAAGACAGCAAGTGGGGTAAAAAATAAAAATGCAGAAAAGCAGCATGTGCTGAAGCACCAGGCTTGAAAACCAGCCAGTTGGACAGAAACAATTTATTAAGAACCTCATTGATTTATGGTGTTCATCAGCGGCGTTCAGCGAACGACTTTCCCTCACAGAGGGAGCAGTGGCTTTGATTTGCAACTGCAAAAATATAGTATATCTGTATATGTGTATATATATGTGCACATATTATATAGTATATGTATATATGTGTATGTATATATGCACAGTATACATATATAGTATATATAGTATATGCATATATATAAAATGTATAAAATATATTTTATATATTATATTTTATATAACATAATATTTATATAAAAATATGTTTGACCTTATCTTTCTCACTTTTAAACACTTTTTTCATATATATATTTTTTATATATACACGTATACTGTATATATAAAATACATATCATATATGATATTCTATTTATATACTGGATATTTAATCTATTATTTAGAGTATTTAAAAACACATTAATATATAATGTTATCCAGTAATAATAGTTGTAAATAATAATTTTTATATGTAATATTTAAACATTTCATTTTTATATATGTAAAAATGCAGTATATGTGTATCTATAAAAAAACACCCATAGATGAAAAAATATGTTAAAAAAAGATAAAAATAAGGTCAAACATCTAGGGACAATGAATCCCAGTTTCAGGTACAAACAGGTAAGTGTATGGTAGGAAAAAGGTTCTCTGCTAAGGATGGGAAGTGTTCCAGGGTGCATGTCTGAGGCTGGACTGCAGCAGGGGATGAGGAGGCAGGGATTAAGGGGATGAAGGCAGCTTTTCCCTACAGGCAGCAGAGCTGAGCCTGAACTACAGGACCACAGGCAGCTCTGGCAGTCAGGCTTCAGAGAGAGGGTCAAGAAACTTCCTAAAGAGTATGGGGAAACCTAAAGTGATATGTGGGCTTGGGAAGATACCTGGAATGAATAGAAAATACAGCTACAAAAGGCTGTTTGAACTGGAAGAGTGGAAGAAAGCACAGCAAGAGCCCAGCGCTGGAAATGAAAGCCAGGTAAACTCAGGGCAGAGATGAGGTACAGCTCCCCAGTCTTCCTTAACCACTCCACTTTGATTATTCAGCGAGCCACCAAACTCAGCATCTGTAAATCAGATCAGATGGCTTCCTGGAGTCAAAGGCACCAGCCCAGCAGAAGACACTTGAGGTCAATCAACTGGATGAGAGTGAATGACACAGCCAACCTCAGGCAAGCGACTGGACTATGGAATGAAACGGCCCCTTTGGTGTTTAATGTGCAGAAATCACACACCAAACAGTCACTTTTGGATTCCTGGTTTTGTTTTTTATTTATTTAAATGCCAGATTTCTCATTGTGCAGCGTTAAAACCCTGAGTCAAGCAAGAGGGAAGATGCCCAGGAAGCAGGTGGGGATGCCTGGAGGTTCAGCAAGCCCAACCACACTCAGCACAGATTCTGCATGGAGAACTGATGGATGCACAGCAGAGGCAGCCTCAGAAATTAAATAAAATAAAACCAGCTTTGTCTGTGCTCCCTCTATTCTTCTGCAGATTCCTTTCATGTCCTGCATTTTGGGAGATGCACTGCCCATGCTCATGGCATCTGTTTAACTTTTCCAAGCACAGGCTAATTCTTATTGTCCTTTTTACTGGTGTGGTATTTAGGAGGGACTATCTCCTCTCTATACTGCCTTCTCTACCTGTCTGCACCCTGGGCAGGGTACAGGAGGAACTGGAGGCAGACCATAAATCAGGCCCTGCTGCATCCTCCTTATTATGTTGCTGGTGGGATCATCTGGCAAGCACCATCAATCACGGAGCACAGCTTAAGTTATTTTACAGAGGCCCCTTCATCTCATCTTTCAGAACCATCTGTAGAAACGGGAGTAAACATGACTAAAGCACTTAGTGACTCAGAAACTGAGCGCTACTTTGTTCCAAAAATTCTGAAAATTGCAGTTTATATACCTGCAGTAAATACTCACAGATGAAAGCCAGGAAAAAAAAAAGCCTGACACTGTCGTGTGGTTCTGCCAGTCGCTCTGTGGTGCAGGAGCCTCCTGCAGATGCTGAACATGGGCTGGGGTGGGATGGGATTGCTAGCCTGGTGCTTCTAAATGAGATACACAGCCTTCACTTTGGCAAAACCAACCTAGCAACAGAAAAACTCCTCCCAAAGAGGATTTCCATTCCGACATACAATGTGGCAACAAGAAGTTACCTGCAACCTTCCCAACCCCAGCTTTCAGACCTTGATCTGATTTTTTTTCCTTTCTCTATGGGCAGGAAAGGATTAATGACTGGGAAAAAGATGGCAAAAATTATAAAATACGGTTAGGGGGTTTCCAGTCTGTTTCTTCCTTTAGCAGAGATTTGCAGTGAATGGTGTCGGGGGGAGTTCGAGCCGTGTTGTTACTTGGGATAACAGGACAGGAAACCCCGTGCTGCCAGCAAGTTAAGCACCAGGATGAAATGCCAAGGAGAGGAGGAACTATACCATGATTGCTTCTCAAGGATAGAATCTGCAGAGAAAGGGGGATGTCCACCTAAACACTACCAGTGAACCATCTGGTGCAGCGTGCATTTATTGGGCTAGACCAACCCACAACTGGGGATCTTATGTTTATAAATATTTTGAGTGTGTGACACAGGGGGACATGGGCAGCCTCTTCTCAGTGTCTGTGGGGACAGGACAAGGGGCAATGGCCTCAAGTTGGAGCACAGGGAGTGCTCCACCAATCTGGGGAAGAACTTCTTCCCAGTGAGGGTGAGGGAGCCCTGGGACAGGCTGCCCAGGGAGTGTGGAGTCTCCTTCTCTGGAGAGATTCCAGACCTCCAGAGCTCATCGGGTCCAACCCCCTGCCAAAGCAGGGTCCCTAGGACAGGTCACACAGGTCGGCATCCAGACAGGGCTGGAATATCTCCAGACAAGGAGACTCCACCACCTCCCTGGGCAGCCTGTCCCAGGGCTCTCTCACCCTCACTGGGGAAAAGTTCTTCCACATGTTGGTGCAGAACTTCCTATGCTCTAATTTTCAGCCATTGCCCCTTGTCCTGTACAGCTCCACAGACCACTGAAAATGGGCTGGCCAATTCCCCCTGCATCCCATACTTAAGATGTTTTTAAACATTGATTAGGTCCCCCCTCAGTCTTCTTTTCTCCAGGCTGAACAGCCCCAGCTCTCTCAGCCTTTCCTCATAGGGGAGATGCTCCAGGCCCTTCATCATCTCCGTAGCCTCCTCTGGACTCTCTCCAGGAGATCCCTGTCCTTTTTATCCTAGGGAGCCCAGAACTGGCCACAACACTCCAGCTGGGGCCTGACCAGGGCAGGGTAGAGCGTGAGGATCCCCTCCTTTGACCTGCAGTGTATCTCTGCTCCAGCCCAGAACTGCACAACAGAGGACCCAGATAGACTGATCATGACACCTTCAAAACCCAGGTGTGGTCCAGCACCTTTTTCCCCCCTGTTCTCCACACAAGCCATGACATCAGCGTTCTGCCTGCAAGGGAGAAGCTAGACACCTTGCTGGGAATCATGGCATCGCAGCAGCACTCACCCTTCTCTGTCTATGTGAGGCAGTGGGTGTTTGGAGGTGTTTCTCAGCTTCCTGTGAAACTGGGTGAAATCTAGTTTTTCAGGCTGCAAGTCCCACGTCGCACCACTAGAAGAGAGAAGCAGGGGAAGACAAAGAAAGGAAGTCCACAACTGATTAAACTCCACTGAGCTGAAAGGCAGAGGGCAAGTCAGGGACTGGAGACGAGGAAAGCTGATACTTCTGGATACTTCTTGGAGGCCCTGCCACAGAGCACACAGATGTTGGCCTCCCAGCTCCATGCTGCTTTCATAGAATCACAGAACCCCAGACTGGTCTGGGTTGGAAGGGACCCCAAGGATCACAGAGCTCCAACCCCCCTGCCACAGGCAGGGACACCAACCTCCAGGCCTGGAGCTACACAAGGTTGCCCAGGGACCCAGCCAACCTGGCCATGAACACCCCCAGGGATGGGGCACCCACCCCCTCTCTGGGCAGCCTGTTCCAGCCTCTCACCACTCTCTCTGGAAGAAACTTCCCCTTAGATCTCATCTAACCCTTGCCTCCTCCAGCTTCACTCCATCCCCCTTGTCTCTGCCCTTTAACAAGCTGATTACCCTCCTGTTTAAAATCTCCCTTCAGGGACTGGCAGGCTGCAATGAGGTCCCCCCACAGCCTTCTCTTCTCCAGGCTGAACCAGCCCAGCTCCCTCAGCCTCTCTTCGTAGGAAAGGTGCTCCAGCCCTCTGAGCATCTTCGTGGCTTCTCCAAACCCTCTCCAACAGTCCCACATCTCTCTTGTGTTGCTTTATCACATTTCTTTTAGTTTGTCTATTTTTGGAGGTGCTGAGCTCCTACTGCTTGCACTAAATCTCTAGTTTTTATGTGTGATGCAGCACACCTTGCTAACTCTACTTGCTCTGTGTATCAAGGGGATATCACAACAGGTTGTGGTCTGATCCATACAATGGAGATGTTCTACCTGGCCCTGCACAACATGCTCAATCCAATGGCCTGGAGCAAGTTCTAGGTGGGAACTCAGCCCCTGCATAGAAAGAGATGTATAAAACTGGACAGAGAGCCTATTTCACCACTTTCCCTACGTTGAAGCAGCAGCTGAAGAGCTCTGTGCAGCAACTGTGAAGCCAATGCATGATCACACCACCACTTAAAGGAAGAAAAGTCCTGGAGCAGTAGCTCAGAGCTGCCTCAAGTCTTGCCTGTGCAGCTCTCAGGTGATTACAAGTCACCATATCTGTACAGGTTTCAGGTGTTTGGGCTGCACACCTACCCAGCAGCCTCTCCTAAGCACGTAGGATGCTTTACAGAGGCTGATTGTGCTCAGTGCCTCAGGCTCAACGGGGAGCAGCGATGGAACTCGCTGGTGCTGGGTACTGGCAGGATGGATAAACAGACAAAGACCAGGGGAGGGAGGTCACAGCCCATCTCTCTCTTAAAGTGTTTCAGAAACAGCTTACCTGAAGGAGTCAAACGTGTTGGCAGCCCAGATGTCCGTGCCCAGCATGTCAAGCGAGCTCTCCTTGTTGCCATTCTAGGAGGGAGGGAAAGGTGGTTACTCTCTGGAAGGCACAGGGCGCTATCCAGACCAGGGCACAGCCAGGCACAGCCCCTCCTGCTGCCAGCCACAGAGCTGTCCCAGCTCTGCCCGTGGGCTTCTCTGCTCCTGGGTGGATCCACACACACACAGGCCCCTCACCTGCTGCAAAAGCCATGGAGGCAGGAAGTGACAGGGTCTCAGCCTTAGGGTCACAAAGCGGTGCAGAACATGGAGCAGACAACACATAGGTTCAGCTCTGACTCCGGCCATGTCTCCCACAGCCCACAGCCTCCAAGACCCTCCAGAGTCCAGTGGGCAGGTTGACATACTGGCTATGGAGATACCCAGCTCCAGAGTCAAAGAACAGCTGAGGTGGGAAGGGTGTCTAGAGCTCATCTGGTGCAACCCTCCTGCTCGAGCAGGGCCTCCTACAGCCAGAGCTCCAGGGCCACATCCAGATGGCTTTTTGAATATCCCCAAAGATGGAGACACCCTTCACCAGCAGCTAGGACACCCTGCTGTCACCAGTAAGGATGGGAAAAGTCATCCTGCTCATCAGAAAGCATAGAATGACAGAATGGTTTGGGTTGGAAGGGACCTCAAAGCCTACATGGTCCTACTCTCCACTAGCCCATGTTACCCAAAGTCCCATCCAACCTGTCCTTGAACACTTCCAAGGAGGAAGCTCTACAACCTCTCTGGGCAGCCTGTAGCTCCTCCAGTGAGTCACAGCAGCATGACTTTCTGGCTCTAACAACAGGCAGGGCATGTCAGAACCCTGCCCCATGCCTCCTCTGCGATGCACACCAGCAAAGGAGTTCACATGGTTACCCTGGTACATGTCCCACCAACACCAGGGTCCTTCCCTTGAGAAGTATAATCAGGTGAGAACTAAGAGAAACCTCCAGCAAGCAGAAAAGCACCTCAGATTTTTCCATGCAGCTGCTTTTTGGCTAAAACTAGACCTCACATCAACCTCCCATGGCTCCTTTATAACCACCAGCAGACGTGCAGAAAGAGGGATGTGCCCTCTTCACCCGCTACCAGTGAAGAACTGAAGCAGTTTGAATGTTGCTGGGACCATTCAGGAGGTCAAACTTAACTCACACTCATATGGGATGGGCACGTCAACGCATCACAAGCAGGGAATCCCATCTGACTGATCCCCAGCTTGACATCTCCTACACAAACCCAGGTCATTCACACACTCAGATTATTTAAGTCTTTCAACCTAAATTGTCCCACTGTGGTGAGACAAGTGATGGGAAAAGACACTTTTCAGACATTCCCCATCCTATAACTTCTGCCATTTTCAAATATTAATAACAACCCAGGCTCCAAAAGCTCATTAAAAATGTGACCATTCCTTAATGAAGTCCCAGGCCTCAATGTGCACGTGCTGTGTGCTGCCTTTTCCTGATGAGCAGGGCATGTGTCCTCCGTGCACACTGGATGATACTCCAAACACAGACACATTGCTCCCTTTTTAATCTCCTCCAAGGGGTCTATAGATTAAACTTTTGACTTCCAAGGATCTTTTTTTTTTTTTTCTTTTCTCTTTTTTTTTCGGTAGGGGTTGGAAGGGAGCTCCAGAGATCATCAGGTCCAACCCCCTGCCAAAGCAGCTCCCTAGGACAGGTCACACAGGTCAGTGTCCAGACGGGGCTGGAATCTCTCCAGAGAAGGAGACTCCACAGCCCCTGGGCAGCCTGTCCCAGGGCTCCCTCACCCTCACTGGGGAAAAGTTCCTCTGCATATTGGTGTGAAACTTCCTCTGCTCCAACTTGAGCCCATTGCCCCTTGTCCTGTCTCCACATCTGTAGGTCAACATGTCTCTGCACAGCAACAAACTACCAGAAACACACAACATTCTCCTTATCAATCATGGGGGCTGAGCTTTTTATTTTAGGCAAATAGAAACGAAATTTCCTCCCACCACGAAGACACGAGTTTTCTGACACCTTAGAAGCATCTTCATGCAGAATAATGAAAATGCACATGTGCAGATCTTTATAGCTATCACCCAAAGGAGAGATATCTCTTCTTGCAGACAGATCAATCCATTTATCTTTCCATTTCACAGAATCACAGAATCAGCAGGTTGGAAAAGACCTTTAAGATCACTGAGTCCAACCGTCCCTGTCCTGTGCTAAACCAGATCCCTGAGCACCTCATTTCCCCTCTGTTAAACACACCCAGGGGTGGGGACTCAGCCCCCTCCCTGGGCAGCCTGTTCCACATCCCCACAACTATTTCAGGGAAGAACTTTTCCCTCCCATCTGAGCTGAACCTGAATTTCTTATGGAAATGGGATATTGTAAGAACCTGTCAATGAGTGAGTGACCATAGGATTGCCTAGAAGTACTCCTGTTCAAGGAGAAAGGCTGGAAAACATGTAACCAGTTGCAATGAAGCTGAAACAAACCAGCAGTAAAGATGTTAAATAGCAAAGCTTTAAGGTGACAGGTTCCTGACGTGATGGATAATGTCCTGAAGTTGCTACCCAAATTCAGCTTTGTACAGTGCTTCTGAAGAGCCCCATCACGGTCCCTGAGATTAAGCACCTAGCATTTACATTCCAAAGCCTGGCTCAAAATCTGTTTGGATGTAGATGGAAAGCATGGGCACCAATACATGAGCAGCGGCAGCACAAGCTGTCCCACCCAGCTTCCCCGCATCTCCTCGGCACAGCAGCTCATCCATCCTCTACCACTGAGCACAGGCGGGTCAGCCCTAGCCCTGATCCCAGCAATTTAGGGTGCAATTAAACTGCAGCTCTGCTTCAGGCTGTGCAGGAGGTCTGAGGGGTGCAAGCTTCTAGGCAGTGGTTGGATGCTCCCACCCAAACTTGGCTTCAAGTCTTGGTTCTCCTCAATGATGGAGATGTTTCAAGCCTTAGTCAGACTCCATAAAGGCGGTGCTGGGACCGAACGATACCACACCTTCTCATCAATGGGATCCTGGGGTGCATCCAGAGGAGTGTAGCCAGCAGGTCAAAGGAGGTGATCCTCCCCCTCTACTCTGCCCTGGTCAGGCCCCACATGGAGTGTTGTGTCCAGTTCTGGGCTCCTTGGTTTAAAAAGGACAGGGATCTCCTGGAGAGAGTCCAGAGAAGGGCTACGAAGATGATTAGGGGCCTGGAGCATCTCTCCTATGAGGATAAGCTGAGTAAGTTGGGACTCTTCAGCCTTGAGAAGAGAAGACTAAGGGGGGGACCTAATTAATGTCTATAATTATCTGAAGCAGGGGATGCAGGGGGAATCAGCCAGCCCCTTTTCAGTGTCTGTGGGGACAGGACAAGGGGCAATGGCTGTAAGTTGGAGCACAGGAAGTTCCACACCAACATGTGGAAGAACTTCACAGTGAGGGTGAGGGAGCCCTGGGACAGGCTGCCCAGGGGGGTGGTGGAGTCACCTTCTCTGGAGATATTCAAGACCTGTCTGGACGCCTATCTGAGTGATATGTCCTAGGAAACTGCTTTGGCAGGGGGGTTGGACCGAATGATCTCTCGAGGTCCCTTCCAACCCCTACAATTCTATGACTCTATGATCAACACATGAGTCACTACAGTCACTTCAAGATGTCCTTCTGGTCTTCAGTGACCTGACTTTGTAACTGGTTCCTGTCTTGACTACCAAGGCAGGGAGCAATGCTTGCCACCCCAGTGAACCTGCACTGCAGGGCGCTTACTGAAATGATCACAGCACGGCACCAAGGCTGGAAAATAAGACTTTTAAAGAGCCAACTCTTAAGTCTGGGGACAAAAAATATAAAACTGTGTGTATTTAAGACAAGATGTGATCTGCCATTCCCCCAGGACTGCAAGTATAACCACAGGCAGTTTTAACAGGAAGCTCCCACTCACCCAGCTCTCAGCTCTCGGTAGCAACTTTCACTGCAAAGAGGTTAGTGGTGCTAAAAATTAATTAAGCCACTAGGAATGACGATTGAGAGTGACACTGACAGGAGTACCATCCAGATTCAGAGAGCTCAGGATCAGCAGATCCTACACACGGTATGGTTTAAACTCAAAGCCATTAGCTCTGTCCTCCAGCCTCAGTGAACACACATCATCCCCATCCACTGATGCCCAACCCCTGCGGCTTGCCCTCACAAACAGAGGGACAGATCACGACACCGGCCAGACAGACGGACCACGACACCGGCCACGTGGCCTCTGGTTGTTTACCCACCCATGCAGCTTCAGCAAATTCCCCACAAAGCCAGCATCAGCCTGCACGCAGCAGCTTTGCAGAGCCCAGCTCAGCGCCCCACTGCCCACTCCTCTCGCCACTCCTCGTTCCATCCCTCCAGCGAACCACCACAGACACCAAATCATGCTCTTCCTCACAGGATTGCAACAGCATTAATTATCTCACTGCTGTGACTAGCATCCACCTAGAACAAGGCTGAGTGGATGGCTGAGCCTGTGGAATGAATTCAGGGATTGTCCTGTTGTCACGTGTTACTCCTTAAGCAGTTTTTTCAGTTCCACCGTTGAGAAGATTCCCCCACCTTTCCCCCTTCTCAGTTGCCTACAACCCCTGGCTGCACAAAAAGATAGATACCAAACTGTCTGAAAAGGCTGATCTTATTGAAAACTCCAAGTTTTCATAAGAATAAATAGGTATTTTGAGGAAGAAATTATGGGCTCAATGAAAAAGGGATATATTGAGTCTTACTCTTCCCAGAAAAGATCATCACTTTCCAGCAACAGTTCTCCCACCACAGCATGGGTACAGAGGACAGACTATTCCCTCAGGCTCTCCAGAATGGATGAAATGGATGAATGGACCAGGACTTTGACCACTGGCCCCAGATCTCCCACACTCTGCCCTCCACCTCTGGAACAACCAGCGCTCACATGTGCAGAAGTAAAGCAACTTCCAAGAGGAGAGAGGAGAATAGAGGCTGCCTAAAGCACACAGAAGAGGTCTCTGGGCTAAGCTCAAGCAAGGAATGACCTAAAACTAAATCAAAAGCAAAATCTCAACATCTTTTGAGGGCAGGAACATATCTCCCCATCTAGCCATGCTGACAGGTCCCACAGAAAGCAGCTGGACTCAAGGTCACCATTTCACATTGCCTATGTAGCGCCCACTCACATGTGACCTTCCAGTGAAGACTTGCCAAAAAATAATTACAGACTTCTCTTAATAATCCCAAATTTAAAATGCTCCAAGACTTCAAATAAAAAAAACCCCACAACCCAAACAAACCCTTGTCACCAAACCAGCTGACTAGGCACTTCTTTCCCAATATTAAGGCACTCAGCACACCTCAAAGCCCTCAGCAGCCAGGTCACACATTATGTGTTAATTATGGTGTCCTTCATAATTGGCAGGCATTCAACAGCCTATGTGTAGGCACACACACACACAAAACATGTTGTTAGGAGGACGCCTCTGATCAACAGCAAGCAAAGGACACGACTTCAGCACAGTTGCTCCCAGGTATACCTTGGTCGATTGCCTGAACTGGCTGCTTCTCCCACGGCTGCCAGACCTGGATCCAGATCCACGCCTGGAGCCCGACCCCGGCCGGGATCCTGCGCTCCCACTGCTGCTGTGATCCCACTCTTCCTGGAAACACACAAACAGCTCGCTTTAGTAAGGGTAACGCTGCCCCACACCCACAAAACCCACTGACCTGGTGAGCCAGGAGAGCTCCAGCTCCCAGACCACATGTGCAACAACTTGCCAAGCCATGCCCATGCATGGGGCTAAGATTGGGTTCTAGTGAAGGTAAGATTGGGTTCTAGTGAAGGTAAAATTAGGTTCTAGTGAGGGTAAGATTGGGTTCCAGTGAAGGTAAGATTAGGTTCTAGTGAAAGCAAGATTGGGTTCTAGTGAAGGTAAGATTGGGTTCTAGTGAAGGTAAAATTAGGTTCTAGTGAGGGTAAGATTGGGTTCTAGTGAAGGTAAGATTGGGTTCTAGTGAGGGTAAGATTGGGTTCTAGTGAAGGTAAAATTAGGTTCTAGTGAAGGTAAGATTGGGTTCTAGTGAAGGTAAGATTAGGCTTTAGTGAAGGTAAGATTGGGTTCTAGTGAGGGTAAGATTAGGTTCAAGTGAAGGCAAGACTGGGCTCCACTGAAGGTAAGATTGTTTTCTAGTGAAGCTAAGATTAGGTTCTAGTGAAGATAAGGTTAGGTTCTAGTGAAAGTAAGATTGGGTTCTAGTGAAGGCAAGATTGGGTTCTAGTGAAGGTAAGATTGGGTTCTACTGAAGGTAAGATTAGGTTCTAGTGAAGGTAAGATTAGGTTCTGGTGAAGATAAGATTGGGTTCCAGAGAGGGTAAGATTGGGTTCTAGTGAAGGTAAGATTGGGTTCTAGTGCTCTAGCTGATGCATGGGAAAAAAAATACTTACCTCCTCTATCTTCACAAGCATTAATTACACAAGTTCAGCAATGCCACATCTTTCAAAACTCCTCATATACCCTTAATTCCCCTCCCAAGCCCAAATAAGCTTCCCAGCCACTTTCCCCCTATGCTCAGTCCACCAGTGGAGTCCAGCTACTTGCATACCTGAAAGCACTCAGAAGCTCACTAGAAGACATGTTACACAGACAACTGTTTTTGAACATCAAGGAGCTGTCCCCAGTGTTGTACTTTATTCTCCTAACACTTGCTTTGCCATCAAGCAACCTGTGGATTTCTCCTTCAGCCAGCAGCACTCTGGGGCAACATGAGTCATGAGAAAACCAGAATAACTCACCAGACCAGCCCTACCTACCTAAACATCCCACAAGGTGCTTGGAGAGAAAGGGGGAATATTGTCAGGATAATTGGTCTTAAAGCTTCGCTCAGAGGTTTAGGAAAGACCTTTGAAGTGACCTAAAATGATTAAAAAACCCATGAAATCACAGAGTGCAGAACATTCAACTCTCTTTCCAGTGCTCTGAAAATCTGGGCAATACAAAGGGGAGGATGTGTGTCAGGGCTGCTGTGAGGGCTGATGCTTAAAGAGGTACTTATGTCTCAGACATCCTGGTGAGCTACAGGAGTCCCTGCTGACACTTCATGGGCTACAACAAGAGCAGAGCCACCTGGGACCTCAAGAGCCAAAGGGACTTGGTGACCAGGGATAGAACCTGAGGGAACGGTGTGAAGCTGTGCCAGGGGAGGTTTAGGCTGGGTGTCAGGAAGAGGTTCTGTACTGAGAGGGAGGTTGGGCACTGGCACAGGCTCCCCAGGGAAGGGGTCACAACCCCGAGCTGGGCTGAGGGTAGTAAGTGTCTAGATGATGTCCTCAGTGCCCTGCTCTGACTGGGCTGGGCCTGTGTGGAGCCAGGAGAGGGACTTAGTGGTCCTGATGGGTCCCTTCCAACTCAGGAGATTCTGTGATTCTATGCAAGCAAGGTATGAACTCCTCTTTGCACAAAACAGTCAAGTCCAAGTCACTAATTTGGGGGCACAGAACAGGTCCCAGCTGCATCACTGGCACCTGGCTTGGATGGGGCAGGGGAGACAGCTACACTGCAGACCCTAAGCTATCTAAGGTGATGCAAAACCAGTGATCCAGCAAAGACTTTACTGCACATTAAACATCTAAGTATTTACCAAACATGAAGGACTGGAAGCAAAAGCATTGGAACTGCTTTCTGCATTGCTCCAGCTGCATGTCCTCCACCCTTGAACCCAGCAAGTCTCAAGCAAACTCAAATACACTGTGGTTGCTGCAGCCTAAAATCAGTACTGGCTTCAAAAGAGGAGGTCAAATGGTTTTCAAGTTGTATATAGATGAAATTTGAGAGGGCTGTGGTTATTCTGACAAGATGTTACACCAACAAAAGAAGGCAACTTCTTCCCTCATCGTGCCACAACCTGAATCTCCCAATGGATGAGGAGTACTGAGAGGCACAAGGTTCAGGGAGTTGTTAAGCTGTCATGGAAGGAACAAGCCCTTGATCGATGCCACCTCTGAGCCACAGGAAGGTGGTGGCTTCAGGAAGCTTTGGGGAAGACCAAGTCTTGCAGGCATCCTGAGAAGTGCAAATAATCCTCTTTTGACGTGGAGAAGACATGCTCCAGCTGAAGAGGTGGCTGGGAGAAATGGACCTCCACCACCTAGCTGTTATAAAGGATTAATTACCAATCTGCTGTATCCTGCCACACTGAGCACCTTGTTCATCCCTGCACGAAAAAAACTCCACACCAAATTTTACAGTGCCAGCAAGTCAGCATAGGCACCCTACACAGAGGCATTTACAATCAGCATCACCACTGTTTTTTATATATATATAAAACATCTATATATATTAAAAAAAGTAAAAATATGAAAATAATATATAATATATATTATTTCATATATAATATATATGATTTATATCTAAAACATCTATATCTATATTAAAATATAGATATAGATAGTTTTATATATATATATAAAAATTTTTTATATATATATATAAAAATCCTGGAGCATTTGGTTGCGGCTGCCTGCAGAAAACCTGAGGCTATGCAAACCGCAGAAGCCACAGTAAAACCTTTGTGAGAAACAGGGGGATTGGTACCACTGTGCATCAATGCCCAACCTCACTGAGACAAGCACAGGGAGTTCCACACCAATCTGGGGAGAATCTTCTTCCCAGTGAGGGTGAGGGAGCCCTGGGACAGGCTGCCCAGGGGGGTGTGGAGTCTAATCTCTGGAGATATTCCAGCCCCATCTGGACACTGACCTGTGTGACCTGTCCTAGGGATCCTGCTTTGGCAGGGGGGTTGGACCCGATGAGCTCTGGAAGTCCCTTCCAACCCCCACAGTTCTGTGATGTTGGGATTCTGTGAAGCCAGTGGATACAGCACAAGCCAGTCAAGACAAAAAACACAGGTACCCTTTTGCTAAACCAACTTGCTTCCTGGCTCCAGCTCATGGCCTGGGATCTCTTCGCTGTTCATGTCCTTTATCTTATTTATCTTGTCTTATTCATGTTCATATTCTAAACCAAATTATTAAAAAAATTAAATTGAACTAGAAACTGTTGAAACTTCTATTGCAGCTGAAACCATCCAACCAAGGCCGGCCTGAATACACCCATGTTCAAGCCCACCAGCACAGCCAAGCTCCATATTTTACCTATTTCACTGCATCATTGCCAAAGATGAACAAATACATCCACCAGAAAGCTGCAGAGGGACAGTTTAGTAGGGGATGTAGTGACTGGATGAGGAGTAATGGCATTAAACTGAAGGAGGGTAGGTTTACATTGAATGCAAGGAAAAATGTCCTCCTCAGTTCCCTGGCATAGGGTGCCCAGAGAAGCTGTGGCTGCCCCTGGATACCTGGCAGGGCTCAAGGACAGGTTGGATGGGGGTTTGGGCACCCTGGGCTGGTAGGGGGTGTGTGTCCCTGCCCATGGCAGGGGTTGAGGAAGGGTGGGCTGTGAGGTCCCTTCCCACCCAAACTGTTCTTTGCTTCTATGAAATTCTCCCAGACATTTCTGGTGGCTTTGTGTCCTCTAACAAGGCCCTTTAGTGCAAAAATTAACTCTCTCTTTAGACATGCTTTTTGCAGGAGCAGGGAAGCTTGCACCAACCTCATGGGTGATGCTGGATGATCGGCCTAGAGCATGCAGTTGATGATAATTTCTTAAAAACACCTGAGCAACAAAACCTTCCTGGTAACATCACCACAAAAAATACCCCATAAATACCCCATCCCAAACCCATACAGGCAGCTGGACTTCAGCAGAAAGCCAGGCTCTGCAGCAGTGAGATGCAGCACTGCTCACCCTCCATCCCACAGCATGGCCGCCTACATGCCTCCCACACGGTGCTACTCGCTAATTTAATTCGGCATGTGGAGGGAACAGATTTGTCTACAGCTCTGATGAAGGCTGAGTAGACAGTTGTAATGGAATGAAGTTCCCATCTCCTGCCAACCCAGTCCCCAGTCACTGGGCCCCAATACTCTCTGGGGTGCCCTCAAAAGACCAAGACCCTCCTAATCTCTCCCAACGCCCCCAAAGAAACCTCAAACTCTTGTTCCCTGATCTTGTTTGGGCTCTTTCATTTATGGTCTACGGTCACCAGCAGGAAATGAGACCCCTAAGCCACATTTTGGGCCTCAGGAGGAGACATCACCCCCTTCAGAGACTGATACCCAGCAGCTGCTCTCATCCATGCCAATCCTCCTGGCCAAGCTCCACACCCTCTTGGAACAGCAAGGCTTGTGCACATCAACACTGCCAGACACCCTCCTTTGGAGACTAGCTGTCACATCTAACATTTGCATTCTAATTAGCAATAATCATATGTTTCACTGACACCGCCATTTTCACCTTCTCAGACAGCTCTCTGAGGCACGAGCTAATTAATCCCGCTCCCTTTGCCGGCTCTAGAGTTAATGCTTCCCACAGCTTCAGCACAGGTCCCAAAATCCCATCTGTGGGAAAAGGAACTGACTCTCCCCAGTGCACAGGGAGAGCAGGGACATGGTGAGCACCTATGTGTCTGCCTTCAGTGTCAGGCAGAGCTCAGAGGGTGGTGATCTGTGGAACAGTCTGGCTGGAGGCCTGTGACTAGCGGTGTTCCCCAAGGCTCGGTGTTGGGCCTGGTCTTGCTTAAAATCTTCATTGACAACCTTGATGAAGGAACAGCATCCACCCCCTGCAGAGACACCGATGATACAAAGCTGGGAGGGGTGGCTGACACGCAGGACACTGCGCTGCCATCCAGTGAGACCTGGTCAGGCTGGAGAGCTGGGCAGGGAGAAACCAGGTGAGATTCAATAAAAGCAAATGGAGAGCCTGGCACCTGGGAAAGAATAACTGCTTGGATCAGTACAGGCTGGGGGTGACCTGCTGGAGTGGAGCTCTGTGACAGGGTGGCCATGAGCCAGCAGTGTGCCCTGGGGGCTGAGAGAGACAATGGGATCCTGGGGTGCATCAGGAGGAGTGTGGGCAGCAGGTCACAGAAGCTGATCCTCCCCCTCTACTCTGCCCTGGTCAGGCCCCACCTGGAGTGTTGCATCCAGTTCTGGGCTCCCTGGGACCAAACAGCCAGGGATTTCCTGGAGAGAGTCCATAAGGAGGCTACGGAGATGATTAAAGGCCTGGAGCATCTCCCCTACGAGGAAAGGCTGAGTGAGCTGGGAATGTTCAGCCTGGAGAAAAGAAGCCTGAGAGGGGATCTGATCAATGGTTATCAATATCTGAAGGGTGGAACACAGGGGGAAATGGCCAGCCTCTTCTCAGTGTCTGTGGGGACAGGACAAGGGGCGATGGCCTCAAGTTGGAGCACAGGAAGTTCCACACCAATCTGGGGAAGAACTTCTTCCCAGTGAGGGTGAGGGAGCCCTGGGACAGGCTGCTCAGGGGGTGTGGAGTCTCCTTCTCTGGAGATATTCTAGCCCCATCTGGACACCAACCTGTGTGACCTGTCCTAGGGATCCTGCTTTGGCAGGGGGTTGAACTCAGTGGGCTCTGGAGCTCCCTTCCAACCCCTACAATTCTGGGATTCTGTGACAGCAAGTACGGGCGAAGTCAGCTGTGTTGATAGAAGTGTAGACCAATCACAGCAATACTGCAAGACATCAGTGGATTCTTGATGGGGTTCATTTTGAACTGTATGTATGAATACCTATATTCAATGTATAGCATTTACAGCCCAGGGTGGGCCAGAGACAAAAGAAAAGCAACAGAATGCTAAAAGACTCATCAGGACAAAAAAGGCCTCTGAGATATATCCCCCAGCATCAACAATGGTCTCACCTACAAAGAGCTCCTTAGATCAAGTTGCAGGGTGCTGTTCAAATGACTCCACAATGTTGAGTTTTAATCCTGGGCAGAATGGAAGAAGCTATCATTTAGAAGGTCCTTTGTGATGTTTTCCTGCAGCAGAGGTTTTCATGCTACAGCTCCATCTTCCAGTTTAGCAGAATTTTGGCACTGGGCTCTCTGTTCTTCTAGACCTACTCAAGAACAACCACCCCAATCTTTCTAGGGAAAAGCAGTGATTTAATCATTTAAGTCATTTAAAATGCATTGTTTAAGGATGAAAAACCCTTAAGATGACTTGAAACGTTTTAGGAGGGACAATTTTCCAGCTACTTTCTTCTCAGTGTATTGTATAAAGCTATAACAAAACCAGAAAACTTGTCCTTTTAAAAATATGCAGGAAAAGCAACCC
This sequence comes from Laterallus jamaicensis coturniculus, assembly GCA_022605575.1. Taxonomy (NCBI): domain Eukaryota; kingdom Metazoa; phylum Chordata; class Aves; order Gruiformes; family Rallidae; genus Laterallus; species Laterallus jamaicensis. The sequence continues at coordinate 1,137,068 of JAKCOX010000082.1, forward strand.
CTTTGTGTCTGCCCCTTTCCTTTTCAGATTCAGCTTCCCCAGCTCTCTCCAGTCTGGTACGGGACCCAATGACACCATATGGTAAAGGCACAGCAGAACGAACACCAAACATCGCTTGGAGCTTGGAAATGGAGCTTGAAACACCCCAGAAAAGGGCCATGGCTGTGTGGCTATGTTCTTTCCAGGCATTGAAAGAGTTGTGTTGGCTGAGGATGCGCTGGCTAGCTCATTTGTGCACAAGGATGAAGATGAGGAGTAGTGAGGGCACTCAGAATGGAGGACTTCAGGTGTGCCATAGAAATCCAGCAGCAAGGCTCTGCCCAAACCTTGGAGGGAGGAAACAGCTCATGTCATTCCTTTCCTGCCAAGAGTTCCCACATCTGTTGACCCATTCAACCAAATCTGGAAGAACAGACATCTCAGAGGTAACTCAGGTACTGCCAGTTTCACGACACTGAAGTGTGAGAAACTCACAGTAGACAGATGGGCATCACCCCATCCACTCTACACAGACAGAGACTGAGGGTGGTGAGACACGCTCCCACATAAGTCACCAGTGACACCACGCCTGGAAGACACCTCTCTCCATCTTCAGTAAGCCACAACAGCTCTTCTCAATCAGGCAGCAAAGTGGTGAAGCATTTCACTCCCAGACACCCAAGCAAGTGCTGCTTCACAAGGTGCCTCTCCAACAGAAGTCCCAGAGAAAGTTAAACCTACGTATTACCTAGAGGACTCGCTACCTTTCTCAGCAGTCCTCTCAGACTGCACCTGAACAGGGCTGTGATCACTACACAGAAGCAGCATCACACAGCAATTACAGGCAGAAAACTACTGAGCAGCCAGCTTCCTCCAAGCTGCTCTTTGATCATGGGCAGGCCACCCCACTTAAAAGATGTAATTCCTTCCTCTGTCAAGCAGGGCTATGTGGAACTGCAGTCACTGGCAAGCCCTCAGAGTAACTCCCTGCCTTTCACTTTCTCTTTTTTCCTTTGGAAATGAGACAAAGGTGACTGCAGCCCATACCAACGCCTGTTTGTCCCAACAGGTCTTCAGCGTGGTGGCCACTGGCCACCCTCACCAAAGTCTGGGTATAAACCGGCCCTGGGCTACGATGCAGGGGAGTCAGTGGGATGTGAAGCCTCAAACTGCTCCCTTGCATTTTTAGCTGAGCAAGAAAATCCCTGTGCTTCAGATCCAGTACCAGGGATGGGCAGCAAAAGCCAGGCACTGGCTGCCAAAGCAGCACGGGGAAAGGAATTACATCTTCAGCTAGGAGATCCTGCCAGCCTCTTCACAAGCAGCACCCACCCACCTTGCAGCGCTGATCTGGTTAGCCAAGGATTTGGTGATTACATGCTGCCTACTGATGTCAGGGGATTTAAGCTGGCAAGCAGCCAACTTCACTGCCAACTTGGGAAGTTTATGTGACAGTGGAGCTGGCTGCAGGGGCCTCAGCCCAACTCCACACCTTAGTGACATGGCCACTACCCGAGACTGTGATCCCTTGCTGCTCCTGCAGCATCCATCATGGAGGATTTTCTGGTGTTTGACCCTAGGAGGTCATTCTTCCAGATGTCTGGAAAAAAATAAATCTCTGGAATTGCAAAACAAATTGTTGCTGATACTTTGTTTTTCACACTTTCTATGAAATTAAGTTTCATGGGGCTGTTCCCCAAGAGACAATCTTCACACATCACCCCATCCCTGCTGCTGCCTTTGCTTTAGCAACGCAGCAGCTTTTCCAGCAATGGCTTTGTATGGTTGGAAGCCAAGTGTTCATCATCAGAGAGGGCTTTAGACATAGGAATGTGGGACCTGAAAGGTTTGGGTCGATCTGCTCTGCTCCCACATCACCCCTCAGCAGTTAAAGGCATCGTCCCCAGCTGCACCCTTCCAGATGCAGGCAGGTCAGGCATCCTCTGCCCCCAGTCTGAGCTGACATGACACGAAGCATCTCCCACCTGGGAACATTTTGGCACTAGAACAATGCTCCTTTGAGTCATGGAGACATGGAAGATAAAGTTTTGTGTGATATTAACTTTGATTTTGTGGGAAGTTCTCATGCTTTCCTTGAAAACAAAGGTTCAGACTTGTGATTGGGTTCAGATATCCTTCAGCAGGACATACCAGGCTTGGTGACAATGGCACACAATCCCTGTAAAGCCTACCTGATGCCAGGCAGGGCACTCAGCATCTTGCACTGTTAACTTGTTGGAACAGCCCTAGCTATTCCTCTCCAACCAAAGCCCAAGAGAGGAAACCCACCTGCTCCACCTTGCTGTTTCCACTGTCTCAATGGAAAGGCAGACCAAGGCATCTCCCACTCCACCACCAGCTCCTCTGGAAGGACAGCAGAAGGGTGCTCATGGCAGGGTGTAGGATAATCCAGGTGTGATCCACACATCCTGCCTGCTCCTTCCCTTCTCAGCATGAAGGCAACATGTCCATTAACTGGAGAAGACTCTGAGGTCCCCAACCATGCTACAAGTCCCTGCCACACCTGCTGGGACACGGACACACATACAAACTGCCAACAACAGAGTTTTTTTCCTCAGTGATGATGGGTGACAGCCAGGCACCCTGAGGGAAGAGATGGACTTGGCCAGGAAGGAGGATTTTCATCTCCCTGTCTCCCACTGCCAGGAGAAATGGGACAAACCCGCAGAGGCACTTTGGTTTTCCTAAATCCCCTTTCCAAAAGGGGAGCCTAGGATGGAGCTGCTGCCAGGTCTTTCATGTACCCAGAGCTCTGCTGGCTCTCCAAATACATCCCATACCGGAAGCCTTTTGCTTAATGAGTTGCTCTCAGAGATATATCAAAGCCCTTCCTACTCACAGCAGTCTCACAAGGGGTATGCAAATAAAGCATTATATAAAACCTTCCCACTGGATCTTTTTTTTTTGTTTTTTTAGGAAAAAATAGAATAAAATAAAATCCAAGCTCAAAGAATTTTAAATGATTCCATTATCTAAACTCTCCTCATTCACTGGGGCGATTAACAGCGCTCAGGTAGTATCTCATGTGCATCGATGGAGTAGTCTTCACCCCAGGGGCTCACACAGAGCTCACATACCTTCTGGGGGAAGGGGGGAGTATCACTCAAATGCAAGGGGATTCAGCAGAGCACGGCAATGCCACACAGGCCACGAAAAGTCAAACAAGAGCAGGAGTTATGGATAAACTGAATGTAATTATAAGGCCAGGATCTCCTCAGCGGCCCAGGAACTCCTGAAATGCATCTCATGGTTTCACACACAGAATCACCAGGTTGGAAAAGCCCTTTAAGATCATCGAGTCCAACCATTCCTGTCCTGTGCTAAACCAGATCCCTGAGCACCTCATCTCCCTGTCTGCTAAACACACCCACGGGTGGGGACTCAGCCCCCTCCCTGGGCAGCCTGGGCCAGGCCCTGACAACTCTGCCAGGGAAGAACTTTTCCCTCCCATCTGAGCTGACCCTGCCCTGGGGCAGCTTGAGCCCATTGCCCCTTGTCCCATCTCCTGTCCCCTGGCTGAAGAGACCATCCCCCACCTCTCTGCACCCTCCTGGCAGGGCAGGGGAGGTGGGGAGAAGGTCTTCCCTCAGCCTTCTCTTCTCCAGGCTGAACACCCCCAGCTCCCTCAGCTGCTCCTCAGAGGATTTGCCCTCCAGCCCCTTCCCCAGCCTGGTTGCCCTTCTCTGGACTCGCTCCAGGACCTCCATGTCCTTCTGATGGTGAGGAGCCCAGAACTGGACCCAGCACTCAAGGTGCAGCCTCACCAGTGCCCAGTCCAGGGGCACAATCCCCTCCCCAGACCTACTGGCCACACTATTTCTGACACAAGCCAAGATGCTCTTGGCCTTCCTGGCCAAATAAGCAGACCATCTCCTTGCAGCTGCCTGCCCAGAGAACTGGAAAGACCAGAGTAAAAGGTTTCCAAGGGGAAAAGTCCCTTGTTTTTAAGCACCTCCCCATAGCTGCTAATAGCAGATGTCTCACCAAGGACTGTTAGAGCAGGATAAGGAAGCGATGGTCTTTATCAGAGATACATGACATGATGAGAGAAACAGCAATTTAGGAATATCCTGGACTGCAGGTTGCATTACACCGCCTGATTTTTATCCCTATATTGCACATTACCCAGGAATTGCTCCTCAGCCCAACGATTCCACATCCTGCAGATGCTTACATACACAGATACTATATATATATGTCTATATAAAGGCATGATACACATACACACACACACACAAAGTATTTCTTTCATTTGCCTTAACCTTGCTGGATCTTAAGGGACAAGAATTTTGAAGGCATCAGTCAGGTGCTCAGGGACAGAGAGGGGGATTTTCAAGCATGGGAAAGTCAGCTTCACTTTAGGCTCCCTGATAATCTTCAGGAAGCCAATTAGTTTTGAGAAGGTGGCCCTGGACTGCTCTGCCTCTGCAGAAAAAGGAACCACGTGCTGAATACATTTCCAGGGCTAACCTGGATTTCCATATAGACACCCTTTCTGGTCACCAGGTTAGAACCTTGTGAGGTGTGTCACAGACACTGATACATAACCTGTATTTTCCCCAGGGCTCAGTGTTGGGTCCAGTCCTGTTCAATATCTTCACTGACACCTTGATGAGGGAACAGCATCCACCCTCAGCAAGTACCTGATGATACAAAGCTGGGAGGGGTGGCTGACAGGCAGGACACTGTGCTGCCATCCAGAGACCTGGACAGGCTGGAGAGCTGGGCAGGGAGAGACCAGATGAGATTCAACAAAAGCAAGTGGAGAGTCTGGCACCTGGGGAGGAACAACCACATGTATCAGTACAGACTGGGGGTGACCTGCTGGAGAGGAACTCTGTGGAGAAGGACCTGGGGGTGCTGGTGGGGGACAGGGTGGCCATGAGCCAGCAGTGTGCCCTGGTGGCTGAGAGAGACAATGGGATCCTGGGGGGCATCAGGAGGAGTGTGGGCAGCAGGTCACAGGAGGGGATCCTCCCCCTCTGCTCTGCCCTGGTCAGGCCCCACCTGGACTGTTGTGTCCAGTTCTGGGCTCCCTGGTATCAAACAGCCAGGGATCTCCTGGAGAGAGTCCAGAGAAGGGCTACGAAGATGATGAAGGGCCTGGAGCATCTATCCTATGAGGAAAGGCTGAGAGAGCTGGGGCTGTTCAGCCTGGAGAAAAGAAGACTGAGGGGGGACCTAATTAATGTTTATAAGTATCTGAAGAATGGGGTGCAGGGGAATTGGCCAGCCCCTTTTCAGTGTCTGTGGGAACAGGACAAGGGGCAATGGCTGCAAGTTGGAGCACAGGAAGTTCCACACCAACAGGTGAGGGTGAGGGAGCCCTGGGACAGGCTGCCCAGGGAGGTGGTGAAGTCTCCTTCCCTGGAGAGATTCAAGACCCATCTGGATGCCTGTCTGTGCAGTATGAGCTGGGGAGCTGCTTTGGCAGGGGGTTGGACCCCATGATCTCTCAAGGTCCCTTCCAACCCCTACAGCTCTGTGATTCTGTGATTCTGTGATTTTCACCGTAGCTGAAGCCAGCAGAAATCTCACACCCAAGTATATCTGAGCTCTGGCTGGCGTGCACTGCACAGCCAGCAATGCAGAAACCTCAGCTGGATATAAGATAGGAAAAACCCAGGAATTCCATTGTCCAACCAAACCCTTCAAAACACATAACGAATTGCAACAAAAGCCCCTGAGCATCCCTTGGGAAACAATGAGCCAGCTTCTTCTTTAGCAGGTTTGAAGAGTGACTGATGATTTACATTCCAGACAAACACCTTATTGATGATTTTAAAAAAAAAAATTAAAATATTTAGAACTACCAGTGAAAAATAAAGAGCCAGAAACCGTAATAAACTGAACTTGGTCCTCACTGGCAGTGTTTTAATCATGTAAATCCACTGCCTGGACAGAAGAACAATAGCTTGCAGTGCCACTTTGGTGCTGAGGAAAATTTGTTACTCTCTGTTAAAAGAGACAGGTAATTGTTAACTCTACTGCAGGTTAGGAGAGAGTCCAAATGCAGGGAAGACAATGCAGGCATCAGTGAATATTATTTATGTGTATAAAACAAGCTGTGTGCTGGAGGAGATCAAATAGGTTTCATGCCCAGGAAAAGGAAAAAAAAATTATAAATTAAAAAAACACCACAATTTGACACAGAAGAGAGCACAGCAGGAGGTAGGTGGAAGATAGAAGGGATGTGTTGATTGGAGTCAGGAAAGCATTGCCTCACCTGACTCCTGCATCCTCCCGTGGTACCCACTAGAGGCAGGGACCTTCTTCCCCTGGGGTAACACCAGGTCCTGCTAACACCCAAGAAAGCTTGATGGAAACAGCCAGCCTCCCAGTGGAATATCAAGGAGATGGCTGTGATGGTGGGAGGGAGCCCAGCTGGGGTTTTGCTGCTGAGTATTTCAGAGCAGGTCAAAGCTACAATGAATTAAACTGGCACCTTCAGAGGCTCACCCAAAGCAATGTCTCCTTACAGCATGCACCTTCCTACACAGCCAGATCTTGTGTTTCTTGTGTGCAGGCTGTTCATATAGATGCTCCCAGAATCCTTCCATCCCAGCACATGGCAAGAAGGGGACGTGTGAGCTCCCATCCTGCAGCCAAGCAGCTCCCAGCATGGCTCCATGTGGAAAGGAACCACTCCCAAAGTGGGGTGCAGGAGCTGCAATACTCACTGCTCAGACTGGCACAGCCTCTTGTGCCACCCTGCAAGGGGGGGTCCCAGGCTTCTTCTCACTGATCTCACACATGTGTCTGAAGCCTGGAGAACATTAAGTAGGGCAAAGAGCACAAAACCCACCAGCCTTGTCCAGGTGGGACATCCATCTGCCACTGCAACTACAAAAGCCACTTCACCCTTTTCTGCAGCTGGCTCAGTCTCTCACCTCCTGGGTGAATGCTGCTCAAACAGGGTTGGTGGTCACACTATGGCACAGCACTCAACATGGTGACAGTGGTCAAACCCATGCCTCCCACACCAGCCAACCCTCTCCCACACTGGTGCCTGCACAGAGGAGGGATGGCCACCTCCAGTGATGCCAGCAGCAGTTGGTAGGTTCTCTTCACTGATGTTCACACCACAGACAACCACCAGAACCAGCTCACACTTTTTACAAGTTTACAGTGGCTTCCATCACTGTAAACCCAACACATCTGCAACTTCAGGTCTTCTCCCACTTCAGCCCCTCAGCCATTTAATCCTCTTCCCTGCACCACTGTCCTTGTGCTGCAGCACATAACCAAGAAGCGCAGCTACACAAAGCTCCCTCCTCTCACCTACATCTCATGCTTCCAAGTGAGCTCTGAAGCTCCAAATAGGTCCCTCAAGCAAGGAGGTGGCAATAAGAAGCTCTTCAGGAATAAATGCAACACTCTGTATTTTTATCCCCTTTATGGCAGAGCAATAAGCTGCTGGTCAAAACATCCATCTGCATGTTGGGCATGCTGCTCATCTCCTGCAGTTTTGGTGGAAGCGAGCTTGCAGCAGCCAAGCAGAGGGACACGTCTCCCCTTCCATGGGAGAGAGGAAGCTGTATGTATGAGGCAGCACAGGAACAGAAGCAAAGGTTTGGTGAGGAAGAGCTAAGCACAGCCCCTACCTGATTCTGTTCGTGAGACGACGAGCCCTTCCCTCGGGACGGGGAACAACTGCCATCAAGCTGCTCGCTACAGTCTGCTGTCCACTGTAAAAGGGATAAAAGAGGGATTGTGTAAAATAATAGCCAGGCTGGGAAATACTGCTGTGTCAGTCTGCAGCAGGCTGTGTGTGAGGGTTTCCCCCCACTCCATGTCCTTTTCAGGATGATCCCAATGGCTTCAGCTTGGAAGTGTTCCACCCGCTGACAGTGAGCAAGGAAGAGGGTACAGGCACAGCAGCAGGAAGGCACTTGAAATGATGCTGCACAATGAAATACATCCCCAGCTCCTTGCATACTCCAACAGTGTTTGGTATCTCAGGCATACAGTACACACCAGGGCAGCTGGGTTGGACTTTTCACAGAATCTGCAGGTTGGAAAAGCCCTTTAAGATCATGGAGTCCACACGGTCCTGTCCTGTGCTAAACCAGATCCCTGAGCACCTCATCTCCCCATCTGCTACATGAGACAACGAGCCCCTTTTTCCCCTCTGTCTTCCCTCTTCTTCCGGGTGGGAGCAAGGTTGGAGACATCCCCACCGTGGAAACACCTACACTTGGGATTCTCTAGACTAGTGATGGATTCAGCTCCCCTGCTGAGTGGCCCTGAAGATGAGGGAACATACGTTGTGCCTTTTCTTCCTTCCTTCCTCGAGCATGGAGAGAAGTTACCTGGGAGAGTGGTGCTGTTTGAGCATCTCACATGCGTGGGTGAGTAGGTTTATCCTCTCTCAGGCAGGGAAAACATTATTACAGCCACCAGGAAACGAACCAAAAGGAGATTAAGTAACTTGCCCAGCATTAAAGATTAGGTTGCCAGCAGAACCTTGAAGTTACAAGCAATTTTCCTGGTCTCAGACCAGTGCCTTTCCCCTAAACACATCCTTTTTCCTCTGGCTCTCATTAAGAGGGAACAAGCTGCCTCCCATCAGGCTGGCTTCCATCAGCATGACTCCAGTGAGCTGCAGAATATGTGCCTGTTTATTCCTTGCTATGATAACAAGTGATCAGGAGGAGAAAATAAAAACCAGAAGACCCTCATTACTTGTTGCACAATTCCAGGGTTTGAGGTGGGCAGGAAAATCTTTGGGAGGCAAGAGGTAATTTCTTCTTATTAACATAGGCCTTAAGACATGGCTCAGTAAAACCAGGTGAGGTATGAAAAGCCTGTCCTTGCTTCCTGTCCCATAAACAAGCCCTAAAAACATGGGACACTGCATTTATCCTGGAGTCCCACATAGAAATCCTAATTAAACTTACACATCAACGGTGTGGGGTACAACCACCTTTAGTTGCCTTACTTGAGATGCCTCTAAAAGTGATGTAATTAAAAGGTTCAACGTTCAGATCTTCCATTATTATTCACTTTTCTTTCTTCTAAAATAAAACCTGACCATCTCTCAGCATTCCCACAACTGCTATTAAAAAAACAGGCAGGGTTCAATTAAAACTGATATTAAATGCTGGGTTTCAAGGTAGGTGAGGGAGAAAATATAAAATCCTGGGAGATGGATTTGGTTGGGTTGCCACCAGAATTAGGAGGTTTTGTCCTTAAGTTGCAGGGAGAACCTGGGCAGAGGTGCAGACAGGCTGCAAGTGCTTGTAAAACTTTGACTATTTGTTTATTTCTAACTGAACAGTATTTCTAAACTTGGCATGTTAAATAAAGCAGCACTTGCTTGTTTGACCTGAAGCCCCTCCAAAGTGTCACTTCCAACACAGTTAATTTTCCAGCCTTGGGTTAAAAAAAAAAAGCACTCTTAAAGTACTTTGGATCACTTAATTTTTAAATTTATCTTCTCCCTCTTCTAAGAGCTTTGGTTCCCAAACTGTGAAAGAGCTCTTCAGCAAAACCTGTTCTTAAACAGGTCCCTTTGACTGGTTGCTTACTTCCACCAAGCTAAAATATAAAGGGTCCAAAGCTCTAGAGCAGATCCTCAGCTCCAGGAAACCTGCACAGCTCAGATAAATCAGGAAAACCAGATAAGGATGGGATCATTCAGATATCAAATCACAGATGGTTTGGGTTGGATGGGACTTTCAAAGACCATCTAGACTAATCCCTGTGCCATGGGCAGGGACACCCCCCCACCAGCCCAGGGTACCCAAAGCCCCATCCAACCTGGCCTTGAGCCCTGCCAGGGATCCAGGGGCAGCCCCAGCTTCTCTGGGCACCCTGTGACAGAGCCTCCCCCCTCCCTAGGAAGGATTTTCTTCCTTGCATCCAATTTAAACCTACCCTCCTTCAGTTCAAAACCACTGACCCTTGTCACTGCCTGCCCTACCAAAAAGTCTCTCCCCATTTTCCCTATAAGATCCCTCTATAGACAGAGAGATCACACCAAAGTTTCACTAGAGCTTTCTTCTCCACGCAGAAGCAGCCCAACTCCCTCAGCCTCTCTTCACAGCAGAGGTTCTCCAGCCCTCTGACCTCTTCTGTGGCCTCCTCTGTAGCTGCTCTAGCAGGTCCACATCTGTCTTGTGCTGAGGACCTCAGAGATGGATGAAGTGCTTCAGTTGGGGTTTCTGGGAGTAGAGGAGGAGGACTGACTCCCTCAATTTGCTGGCCACATTTCTGGTGCGACCCTGGAACTAGTGGGAGGGAGCTCCACCCCTGCTACCCCAACCACTTCCCCCAGTTTAAAGGCAAACCCAAGCCCTAGGGAGGCAGGGCCTCATCTGTAAGGAACTGATAGACTTGGACATGAAACAAAACTCAAAACACAAGGGAGAAAATGACCTGCAACAGAACTTTTCTATGTGATGGAGGAGGTCATGGTCCTGGACAAACCCAGCCTAGACTCTCCCCTTCTCCCCACCATCATATCCCCAGCTCAACTCTGCCACAGTCCTGTTTACTGTTAAACTAACAGAACTGTATCCAGTTCTGGGCTCCCTGGTATGAAAAAGACAGGGATCTCCTGGAGAGAGTCCAGAGGAGGGACACAAAGGTGATGAAAGGCCTGGAGCATCTCCTCTATGAGGACAGGCTGAGTGAGCTGGAGCTGTTCAGCCTGGAGAGAAGGAGCCTGAGAGGGGATCTGATCAATGGTTATCAATATCTGAAGGGTGGGACACAGGGGGACATGGGCAGCCTCTTCTCAGTGTCTGTGGGGACAGGACAAGGGGCGATGGCCTCAAGTTGGAGCACAGGGAGTTCCACACCAATATGGGAAGAACTTCTTCCCAGTGAGGGTGAGGGAGCTCTGGGACAGGCTGTCCAGGGGGTGTGGAGTCTCCTTCTCTGGAGAGATTCCAGCCCCATCTGGACACCGACCTGTGTGACCTGTCCTAGGGACCCTGCCAAATGGCAGGGTTGGAGCCGATGATCGCTGGAGCTCCTTTCCAGCCCCTACAGCTCTGTGATTCTGTGAAACTAACATTAAGGCTTAATATGAAGTGGTCCAGGGATCTGTGCTTGGGATCAGTCTCCCTTGCACCCCATATAAAGAGACAGAGGCCCAACCACACCAGCAGACTCCTCCAGCAGGTCAAACACACCTCAGCTATCCCATGATGGCCATATCTTTATCCCTACAGCCCTTCAATCTTACTGTTCTTATTTTGTCCTCATAACCAGTATGTAAGTGATTGCTAAGCTAAATATTCTATCCTACCAGCAGTCCTCTAAGTCCTGCAAAGCACTTCTGTCACAAGCAGGGGATCACGACAGCCTCACAAGCCCAAGGGCACAGACTGGAGCTCACTGCTCCTTACACCATGGGGTCCTCACCCAACAGTTCACATCTTCAGCCTGGTTAGTTCACTGTGGCACCAGACTACCAACAACTTCCCCCTGAGCAACAGCAGTAGCTCAGGAGGTTTAAGTTCTCCTTGTGTTTTTTTCAGCAGATGGACCTCATGATCCCTATGGGTCCCTTCCAACTGAGGATTTTTTTTATGATTCTGTGGTTCTCTGATTGTGTTGGACCTAAAATGTCCATTTTAGGAACAAAACTAACTGGGAACATGTCATTCCTAATGACAACACCAAACCACATCCCCACTAAAACCACCCTTCTGTTTGCTGTGTATTCCCATACTTTGAAATACAGATTTTTCCTTCACCAACAAGACAGCCACGAAGCAAGGAAACAGCTTATTGCACATATTAAAATGCCATCAGGACCCAACACTTTAGGGGGGTATTTGGGGCTTCTAATTGACCTTCAGACTGGGCTGTTTCACAGGCACCCCTGTGCAGATCTGAGTATCGCCCCACTGCAGCAGTTCTTCCTGTCCCTCCAGGATTTTCCTACCCTGGTGAAGCAGCTTCCTGTTTAGGATAGAGAGAGGTGCCTTCCATCTACGTATGGAATTGCTCCCTTCCAACTCCTTTGATTCTGTGAATCTGTGCCTCACATATGAAATGCCCTTCATTCATAAATGGGAACCCTGGAGAAGTCAAAGAGCTTCTGAGCACACGCCTTTGAGACCATGGAAAACCAAAACCCCACTGGCAGAAGGCCATTACCAACTGTTTGGAAACCTCCTGTCTGGTGGAACAAGCAAGCTGCCCCACATCCAGCCTTTTATCATGTCCTGCTTTTCACGCCCTGTGCTCGAAACACTTCAGTTGGGAAGGTATCCCCAACCCAGCTGACGAGTTCCACGTGTCCACCAGCCCCTCTGCACCAGCCCCTTCACCCACCTGTGAGATGTGGGACTGTGTCTTCTCACTCTCCCCATCCCCCTCTGTTTTATCTGTCAGCAGCCCCTGGACCTGGTACTCCAGGACGTAGCTGTCGATAAAACGCTCCAGCTCCTCTATCTCCTGAGAGCGGCTGCTCCCCGCCTCTGAGGAAGCTGATGCCACCGATGAGTTCTCCATCCCTTCAGGAGAGATGCCAAGAACAGAGGGAGCCTGAGAAAGTAAAAAAAGAAAAGAAAAAAATTTTAAAAGCAAGGAAATATTTCCAGTAATTATAAATAGGTTAAAAAAACCAAACCCCAGTAGTCCAAGCCCATGAGTTATCACAGGCAGGAGACCTTTGCTGTGCATCCAGTACCATTTATAATGATCCTAGGTGGTCATGTGTAGAGTTTTCACACAAATTTAAAAAAAAGTCACGTTTCTGTAATATTCCTACACCTAAGGACAGCAACAGACACTCTGCTTATCCTCCTTCTTAATATCCAAAGCACTGAAAGTCTCCAGAGATGGGCACAGGAGGAAAAACAGAATTAATACAGCTTAATTTAAAAAGCCGATGGTGTTAGTGGTGCCAGGTGAGGGTGAGAAGCTGGGGGTGATGGGCAGGGGTGTGAGGAAGAGGAGGATAATTGATAAGCTTCTCTAGGGCAGCAGGAGTTAAATGGTGTGGCTGCAAGCGGTCCAGCGAGGAGGTTTGCATGTGGAGGTGAAACAGAGATCACACCAAAACCTATTTTTAAAACCTCTTCTTGTTAAAAATAGATTAAAAAGAGTTTTAAAAAAAGGGGGAAAAAAACCCCAAACCCTTCAATACAACAAAGAGTCTTCTGCAACAACCAGCTGGGCTCTGAACCAGAGCAGCCAACAAGCCCCAAGTACAGTGAAGGTATTACCTCCATGGAGGCACAAGCCCACGTTCACCTTGACCATTCATGGGTCGTCTTCTCCCAGACCCAATCCTGCTCTGCCAGACCACCAAGTGTCATGGATCTGAGTTTTTCCTGGCTGGAGCTACATGAAGAGGTCCTTTCCCAGTTCCAAGGGACCAGTGCTTCCAGGGAGATAAAACTCTTGCCCATCTCACCAGCTAGCTAACGTGAGCTCTGCGGGAGAACGCCCTTATAGCAGACATAGGAGCTTTATGATGCTTTTAAGAAAAAAGGAATACAAACTGGCGGTGGGAAACCAGCAGACAGCCTAGCCAAGAGATAAACCTTCAGAGACAGGATTCCAAGTCACTAAATGTTCTGTCTGTAGGTTTTTAACATCTTCTTATTGGTTAAAGTCAAGATACAGAGCAGAGGCCATGCACGTGCAAGCAGGTGTATATACAAATCAAGATAGTGGCTTTAAGGCTTGATTCAGCTACCCACATGCCCCAACAGCCCAGCTTAGTCCTCCCTCCAGCTTCTGCTCTAGGAGAGCAGCCACTTCCTAAATATGTAGGTGTATATCATGGTTAGCACAGTAACAAGCCATTATCCAGGGGCTTACATTGCAAACCCCATGAGGATAGTCCTGTTTAGGGTGCAGATCATCAAGGAATTAAGTGTTCTGCTGCAAAACAAAGCTAGATCCCTCTGTATCCCCAGCCCCTTTCCAAAGTCAAAACATGGTAACAGATACACCATCCCACACACACACCTCTTCAACCAGTGCAAGAGACTGAACTCAAACCACTTCTGTCCCCTCTGATCTGTATAGTGAATTAAAAACCTCAGCACATCCCACAGTTGTCCCTTAAGCAGAGAATGAACATGGGACATTGATAGGTGACATCCAGATTGTCTGAAGATGTACATCTGAAGAGAACCCATGGGATGCTGGGGGGCATCAGAAGGAGTGTGGCCAGCAGGTCACAGGAAGGGATCCTCCCCCTCTGCTCTGCCCTGGTCAGGCCCCACCTGGAGTCTTGTGTCCAGTTCTGGGCTCCCTGGGATCAAACAGCCAGGGATCTCCTGGAGAGAGTCCAGAGGAGGCTGAGGAGATGATGAAAGGCTTGGAGCATCTCCCCTTGGAGGAAAGGCTGAGTGAGCTGAGGCTGTTCAGCCTGGAGAGAAGAAGACTGAGGGGGGATCTAATCAATGGTTATCAATATCTGAAGGATGGGACACAGGGAGACATGGGCAGCCTCTTCTCAGTGTCTGTGGGGACAGGACAAGGGGCGATGGCCTCAAGTTGGAGCCTAGGGAGATCTGCACCAATATGGGAAGAACTTTTTCCCAGTGAGGGTGAGGGAGCCCTGGGACAGGCTGCCCAGGGGGTGTGGAGTCTCCATCTCTGGAGAGATTCAAGACCTGTCTGGACACCAACCTGTGTGACCTGTCCTAGGGACCCTGCTTTGGCAGGGGGGTTGGACCCAATGATCTCTGGAGCTCCCTTCCAACCCCTATGATTCTGTGATCTAATGAAGAAAAGCTGATGGAACCTCAAATGCAGCCTTGCTAATAAGGGCAGCTCTAATGATGTTCAAGTGGATGCTCCTGAGATCACTGTATACACCTACCCAGCATACCCCACCCCAGGTAACAGGCTCCTTTGGAAGCTGGCTAGCATTGTTTCCCAGCAATAGACAGGACACAGCCTTCACATCACTGGAATGCCATCTTTCCTGGCACAGAACAGTGTGGCTACTTAAGAAACTACACCATCACCAGGGACAGAAATTAAAGGTATGCTCCACAGGCTAAAAAAAAAGGCACAGAGAGGTCCTCCTCTGGTCTCCTGAGATGGAAAATGCACCAGGAGACCACCCTGATGAAAGCATCCATGGATGCTTCTTCAAACAAGACTTAGATCTGCAAGAATCCTAAAGCCCAGGCTGGAGCAAAGAGCCATAGCTCCTACATCCAACGACTGCACATCACAGGGCCTCCACAAGAACTTCCAGCCCATGAGGACAACATACCTGCTCATGTGAGCAAGGACAGGTACAGTTTGCTCTGTGGAGGTGACCACCACCACTTAAACCACCTTCTAATGTGGTCCTCTCCCCTGCCCATACCTGTGTGCCTGGGGGCACGGAGTGGGCAGTGAGGACTGAAACAGCTGCAAACACCTGCAAGTGACACTCTGGAAGCCCCACAATTCAGCAGGCATCCCTAGATTTCCTGGGAGGCCTCTCCTCAAGGCTCCTCCTTCCCCAGCAGCAAGGAGGGCAAGAAAAGCCACCCAAACTAAGCATTTCCCCTGGGACACAGAACCTCTGCGCCTGCGGTGGGAGATGGGACCACTCTGGGGGGCTGACATCCCTCCTTTCGCCATCCCTCAGGTGCTGGCTCCAGGTTCACCACAAGCTCCACATTCCCCCATTTGGAGAACCGAGGGTGAGGGGTGGGGAGGGGGCCCCCATCATTCCACTGCCCCCCACCCACCCACTGCAGAGGGAGCTTGGACCAGCCCCTCTCCTCCTTCCTACTCCCTCCATGGTGGAAAGCAACTCACACCTTAAAAGAAAAGAGACCACTGACTCCTGAACATGGGTTGGGTGTGTTTGTACGTGAATTAAGATCAGAACCAGTGCCTTGTGGTAAGACTCAGTGGTGGGTTGACCCAGGCTGGGGGAAGGGAAGGGAAGGGAAGGGAAGGGAAGGGAAGGGAAGGGAAGGGAAGGGAAGGGAAGGGAAGGGAAGGGAAGGGAAGGGAAGGGAAGGGAAGGGAAGGGAAGGGAAGGGAAGGGAAGGGAAGGGAAGGGAAGGGAAGGGAAGGGAAGGGAAGGGAAGGGAAGGGAAGGGAAGGGAAGGGAAGGGAAGGGAAGGGAAGGGAAGGGAAGGGAAGGGAAGGGAAGGGAAGGGAAGGGAAGGGAAGGGAAGGGAAGGGAAGGGAAGGGAAGGGAAGGGAAGGGAAGGGAAGGGAAGGGCCAACCAAGAACCTAAACCAAGAAACCAAAAACCCCACAGGCTGGGATAAGGATAGTTTACTAGAATAGCAGAAAAATAGATATAACAATGAGAACAGGACTTTAGAGCAAAAAATAGATTAAACTAGTGATACACAATGCAGTTTCTCACCAAACCACACAGCTCAGGCCGTGCAGCCCAGAGTCATCCCAAAAACCAGACTGCCCCCAAAAACCGTGCCTCTTGGAGCTGCCTGCTCCTCCTCCCACCAGCCCCCTTTATACAGAGCAGGATGTAATTGGCATGGAATATACCCTCTTTGGCCAGTTCAGGTGACCTGTCCTGGCTGTGTCCCCTCCTTTCTCTTTAGTAGGGAAATGTGAACAACTGAAGAAGCCCTTGATTGCTTGGCAACAACTAGAAGTATCAGGGTGGTATCAGCACTGCTCCCATCCTGAGTCCCAAACACGGCATTCCACCCGCTATTAGAAAAGAAATTAACTCCATCCTAGCCAAAACCAGGACACCTCCTCAGCTGGGCAGGAGAGAGGAGATAGAAGGAAAGGCTCCTGGGTAAGAATAGGGCAGGAGAGATCACTCAACAGTGACTGTCACAAGCAAAAGTGACTCAACATACTCATTTATTAGTCAATGAAAAGAGAGTCGGATAATGAGAAATAAAACCAAATCCTAATCACTCCCCCCACCTCTTGCTTCTTCTTGGGCTCAACTTCACCCCTCATTTCTCTCCATCGCCCCCAGCAGCACAGGGGGATGTGGATAGGGGTTGGGGTCAGTACATCACACATTGTCTCTGCTGCTCCTTCCTCCTCAGGGGAGGACTCCTCACCCCCTTCCCCTGCTGCACCGTGGGGTCCCACCCACAGCAGACAGTCCTCCACCAACTTCTCCAACGTGAGGCCTTTCCCACGGGGCTTCAGCTCTTCCCCAGCTGCCCCAGCGTGGGTCCCTTCAATTGGGTGCAGTCCCTCAGGCCCAGACTGTTCCAGCCTGATCCCACATGGGGTCACAAGCTCCCCCAGCAATCCTGCTCCGGTATGGGCCTCTTGCTCTCCCCACGGGCTGCAGGGCCTGACAGGGGCTTGCTCCAGGGCAGGTCACAGCATTTTCCATGTCTTCAGCTTCTTGCAGAAGTCACCCCTGCAGCCCCCAACCCTCCCACCCCTTACCACACAAACCCAAACCAGGCTCATGCTCCTTCCCTGCAGCTGGGAGGTAGAAGACACAGGAGCTCCCACCACACTGCAGGGCACCAAGGCTTTGGATGAGGTACTCTGGGGACACGGGTTAGTAACAGAGGTAGGCAAGGGGATGGTTGGACTAGATGACCTTGGAGGTCTTTTCCACCCTTAATGATTCCATGATTCCATCCATCCTTCAAGCCTCTCCCACACTGGAAACCGGTATTTACAGCCCGTTTTGAGACAGGGATAAAATTGTGAAGCAAATTTTGAGTGAGTCACGCGCCACCCAGAAGGGAGAGGGGATTAAAAAAAAAAATATATATAAAAAAATATCCGTTACCAGCTTGTGTAATTTCCAGCTCCCCAAGTATTTCTCATCTGTCACTTCTGAACAATTGTGGCTTCGTTTGGAAGCTGCTGAGAACAAGCAGTTCTGGCCTAAGGATTTCATCTGCTCAAGGAATTATTCCCCAATGTGCCTGGAGTGTCAGAAAGGCTCATTATGTAGATCAATATCACACATTAACTCCTGAGCAAAAATCACGTGGCGTGTTAAAAAGGAGGAAGGGAAAACAGGCCAGGAAGAAAGGAAAAGAGGAGGCCCAGGAAGCATGGAGCCCTGGAAGAGGGCTCTGCTCTTAGCTAATTAGTGCCACTTACTGAATGGAGAGCACCAATTATGAAATAAAAAGGGCTGAAGAAAGGACCAGGAGAATAGGTGGTTATGAGTCCTGGGTGGGGGCAAAAACAGTGTAGGGAGGTGAGCAGCAGAGGCAGAGGACAACTGAGGCAGGTGGCACTGCTTGGGATGAAGTGAGCAGAGTCGGAGGGTATTTTCTATCCCCTGGGGCCACACAACACAAACCTGAAGTGAGGGGTTTTTTTTGCCTATTTTAGTATATTTTAAGGTGGCTGGAGGAAATGGACGCCAGCGCACTGCCCTGGGGAAGCTCCTCCTTCAACACCCACAACAAAGCAGAGCAAGGGCTAACATGTGACTCCCATTTTTGAGGTGCTTTCCCCCATCACCACCCCCAGGTCCAACCAGCATTTGGCTGATTAGCAGCAGGAGAGATGTGGGATTGAAAGGGAATGGGTTCGTCAGCAGTCGCCACATCCAGCAAACACACAGAAACCTTGTATTTGAGATATTTATCAGTCCCCAACAGGAAACTCTAAAGACAAGCCCACCTTCACCTGCCTCCAAAGGAAGCCAGAACTCATCAGGAAGGAAACTCCCCTTGGCTGTAGGGTGAGGAGCTACCACATCCATTTGTGATAGGATTGTCATCATGCAGACAGAACCCTAGAGCAGATGTCTGGGCATGGACACGGAGTTGGTTGACATCTAACCCTCATAACAAGATAAAAGACTAACAAGTTGTGGCCTGTAATCTTCTTTATATGCTTAGTCTGCAGGGAGCCAGTGTGAATCACATAATGACAGAGACAGGCTGCCTGACATGGACATCCCAGCGTGCTGGGGCCACTGCCGATACGCCCCTACCACCCAACACGGGGTGTCACGAAGGAGGCTGAAGAAGCAGGGGAACATCTTGACCTCCTGGCATCTCCTGGCACTTTCTGCTACTGACCAGCTCTGAGTCTTTTGAATGTGCCCTTTAAATTCCCCTTCTGACCACACTCCCTTCTTCATGGTCAGGACCACACATGCCTGATCACTACAGCAGTGGGGTAACACCCAAATGCGGTGCTCAACCTGCTTTGAACAAGTGGTTGGACCACAGACCTCCTGAAGTCTTCTCCACCCTGAATGTTTTGATTCTGTGAGATGATGTTTAAGTACTTCACCACTTTAAGAAAGCCTCCTCTGCTCTCAGCCTACTTTCCACACTTTCTGAGCAGTGTCTCTCATTTTAGGTTAGCACTTCCCAGCTACCTGCCTTCTCCACTTCCACCAGCCTGCCCAGAAATGTCCCAGTGCTGAACTGATGGTTGTTTTGGACACCATCCTTCAGAAGACCCTTTAAGGCATTAAGGCAAGGCTTTTTCAGCTGTTACCCACTGATTTCTGGAGTCTACCTAATCCCACTGAGTGTGAGGTGCACATATATAAAATGTGCTTGACAAAATGAACCCCAGAGAACCACAGAAGACTGTTTTCTGGGTCCTGCAGGCTGGGTCCTGGGTCAGGCAGCCCATCCCTTCAAGAGGGGCAGGTACTGGGATGCACAAAAACGGTGGTCTTCCCTCCTTGGGAAGAAGCACTGTGGGAAGGGAAGCTGCCACCTAGATCCAGACCAGTGAAGAAGTAGTGCTTGCACTTTGCGTACACTGCTGTTGTTAGCAGTGTGGAGGTTCTCTGTGGATTCTGTAAAACTGGGCTTTCCTCTGGGCATGATTCCTGGTTGATGGAATTAAATGGAGTTGCAGTTCAGGGAAACAGGAGGGTGTAGTATGATGATTCTACTCTTAAAGGCTGAGAAAGTTGGGGTGGTTCAGCCTAAAGAAAGCTCCAGGAAGACGTTACAGCACCTTCCAGTCCCTGAAGAGGCCTGTAAGAAAGCTGAGGAGGGACTTTTTAGAAGGGCCTGGAGTGACAGAACAAGGAGTAACGGTTTTTAATTGGAAGGGGGAAGAGTTAGATTGGATATTAGGAAGAAATTCTTCCCTCTGAGGGTGGTGAGGCCCTGGCACAGGCTGTCCAGGGAGGTGGTGGCTGCCCCCTCTCTGGAGGTGTTCAAGGCTGGGTTGGATGGGGCCTTGAGCAGCCTGGTCTGGTGAGAGGTGACCCTGCCCATGGCAGGGGGGTTGGAGCTTGATGGTCTTTGAGGTCCCTTCCAGCCCAAACCATTCTATGATTCAAATCCACCCACAAAGTTTTACTCTCACACCAATGCTAAATCCTCTCTCCCTTTCCAAAATGAAAACCTCTCTGCCAGGAAGGTGACACAAGCTGGATGGTCTCCTGCTTTTCTTGGTGATGCATGTCAGGAAAACTCTGCACCTGGAGCAGGTTTCCCACTACACCTTCACCCTCAAAGCAAGTACAAACAAGAGATTTTCAAAGAGAGCCCCAAACCCACATTCAAGCATCAAAGCAGCTGACACTTTCCCAAACAGAGTAAACACATGTTCTTGAGAACTCTCCAGGGAGTGGTGATCCCTTGGATTAGCGCTGGCATAGAACCTACTGCCAAGGACTCCCAGACCCCAGATACATTCTCAAGTGACAACTAATAGACATCAATCTAAAATCAGTGTTTTCTTTACCATTTCCCCCTCCTCTCCCTCCTTGGTGAAAGCACAAAGTCTGCAAGGGTTTTTTGGGGGGAGGGTGTGTGTGTCTGAAAATTACCTTCCAAACCTTTTCTACAAAGCCCAAGCCATGCTGATTACTATGACCACAAAACATGGAGTCATCAGAAGAAGCAGTTAAGAGATGTGCACACTGCTTATTATAACTTAGCAATTATCAGCACAGCTGCAATGTATAATTATTATTAATAGCTGTTATTTTAAAGACCCATCTAAATGGGGTTCTTCCTTTAGCAAGATTACACTGTTTATGGTAATTATTAGATTTTACCTTATACCAGCAAATAAACTCCATAAGAATGAGTGCTTTCATGACATCTGTGCATTCATCCAGTAGACAGGGGGTGGAAGCAGGACCCACAGAGCAGACCCCCAACCCTGCAGCCTGTCCATGGCTCAGGGTGTCACACCTAACATCTCCAGCAGGTGCTTTAGGTCTGTGTTCCACTCGAGGAACCAAGCATTGAGTCTGATGGCTGAGGAGATGCAGGGAAAAAGGAAATCATTTTGGGATAGATGGCTGTAGTCGGTTGACCCAGGCTGGAGGGCAGGTGCTCACCAAAGCTGCTCCATCCCTGCCCTCCTCAACTGGGCAGGGGAGAGGAGATGGAGCAAAAGGCTCCTGTGCCCAGATAAGGGCAGGAGAGATCACTCAGCAGTGACTGTCACAGGTAGAACTGACTTAGTTTGGAATAAAATTAATCTCATTTATTATTCAATGAAAAGAGAGTCGGATAATGAGAAATAAAACCAGATCTTAACCCCCACCCCTCTCTTCTTCCCAGGCTCAACTTCACCCTCCATTTGTCTCCCTCCTCCCCCAGCAGCACAGGGGGATGGGGATGGGGGTTGGGGTCAGTTCATCACATACTGTCTCTGCTGCTCCTTCCTCCTCAGGGGAGGGCTCCTCACCCCCTTCCCCTGCTGCACCGTGGGGTCCCACACACAGCAGACAGCCCTCCAACTTCTCCAATGTGAATCTTTTCCCACTGGGCTTCAGCTCTTCCTCAGCTGCCCCAGCGTGGGTCCTTCCATGGGGTGCAGTCCCTCAGGCCCAGACTGCTCCAGCCTGGTCCCTCATGGGGTCACAAATTCCCCCAGCAAATCTGCTCCAGTGTGGGGCCTCTGCCTCTCTCCACAGGCTGCAGGTCCTGCCAGGAGCTTGCTCCAACGTGGATCACAATGTCTTCTGAAGATCTCCATTCACTCCATCGAAGGGTCCTCCACAGGCTGCAGGTGGGGTCTCTGCTCCCCATCATCTTCCATGGGCTGCAGGGGGACAACCTGCTCCACCATGGTCTTCTCCATGGGCAGCAGGGAATCTCTGCTCCAGATGCTGAAGCACACACCCCCCCTCCTTCTTCACTGACCTTGGTGTCAGCAAAGTTTCTCACATCTTCTCACTCTTTTCTCTAGCAGCAAAAATCTGCCACTCTATTTTTTTTCCTTCTCAATTCTGCTACTCCAGATAGGCTGGAGTAACAGAACCACTGTTTAGCATTGCTGAAGGGCTTGACCCTGGTCAGTGGTGGGTCTGTTTTGGAGCTGGCTGGTGTTGGCTCCACCGGACCTGGAGGAGGCTTCAGCTTCTTGCAGAAGCCATCCCTGCACACACACACACACACACACACCCCACTACCAAAACCTTGCTATATGAACCCAAAACAATGTGTGGGATGTAACAGCACAGAGAAACTTGCAGCCAAAATGTCAAAGAAGGACATCAAAGGTGGATCCATGGTGAGGAGCAGGCAGACACACAGGAACGGGAACGCATTTCCACCAGTTCACTGTGTCCTGGGTGAGAGGACCTCACAGATACGCCCTTCCTCAGGGCAGATGCTCTAGCCAACCTCCCTCCAGCACAACAGAACAAAGCTTCTCCAAAACCTGGACTGCAGCAGCCCAGCCATGCCAAGGCAGCTCCTCAGGGCAGGCACATACAGCTTTTCTCCTGGAATGGGACCCACATGTACCCCAGCCACCCCTAGGGAACAGGGACTCCAGCTCCATAGAAACATCATTCCCTGAAACAAGGAGTGGGGTCTTCTGGCTCATAACATGCTGACACAGCAACCTTATCACCAAGACAGCTGCCCTTGAAGAGATCATCCTAAAACAATTCTTGCTCCAAGAAGGAGCAACCTCCCAGCCAAGGTCCGACTTGATTTGGCAAAAAGTAAAGGGGTCATTTTGCCATTATTTTTTGCTTCTGTCAGATGGATGCTGAAAGCCTAAAATGCCTTAGAATCATAGACTGGTCAGGGTTGGAAGGGACCCCAAGGATCACAGAACTCCAACCCCCTGCCATGGGCAGGGCCACCAACCTCAGGCCTGGAGCTACACAAGGTTGCCCAGGGCCCCATCCAACCTGGCCTTGAACACCCCCAAGGATGGGGCACTCGCCCCCTCTCTGGGCAGCCTGTTCCAGCCCCTCACCACTCTCTCTGTAAAAAACTTCCCCCTAATATCTAATTTAAACTTTCCTTCCTTTAGCTTTAATCCATCCCCCTGTCCTGATGTTGTCTACCCTTTTAAAAAGTTGATTCCCCTTCTCACACATGACAAGTTTCTTTGAAGGCTGAGGCCCTCAAAGACAAGAGAACCAGGAACACCACACCATCACACTTCCAGGTCTTAATGCTCAGTGCCAACTCTTAAAGAAGATGATCAGAAAGGGTCTTTAAAACACAGAGTTCAGGCAGAGCTGCTTCATGCAGTGCTCAGCACCAGGATCCCCCAATTTACACATCCGTATCAATATCCAATATCAAAAGGTCAAACCACCACCAAATCCCAGCAAACAGCAAGTGCCCAGCCCATCTTCCCAACCTCCAGTTGTTAGGGGTTGGAATGATTTGCTTGAGGCAACCCAGAGAAGGGCCACCAGGCTGGGGAAGCGGCTGGAGGGCAAATCCTCTGAGGAGCAGCTGAGGGAGCTGGGGGTGTTCAGCCTGGAGGAGGCTGAGGGGAGACCTTCTCCCCACCTCCACTGCCCTGACAGGAGGGTGCAGAGAGGTGGGCGATGGTCTCTTCAGCCAGGGGACAGGAGATGGGACAAGGGGCAATGGGCTCAAGCTGCCCCAGGGCAGGGTCAGCTCAGATGGGAGGGAAAAGTTCTTCCCTGAAAGAGTTGTGGGGATGTGGAACAGGCTGCCCAGGGAGGGGGCTGAGTCCCCACCCCTGGGTGTGTTTAACAGAGGAGAGATGAGGTGCTCAGGGATCTGGTTTAGCACAGGACAGGAATGGTTGGACTCGATGATCTTAAAGGGCTTTTCCAACCTGGTGATCCTGTGATATTCTGTGAACCCAGCTGGAAAAGCTACGTGTCTTCTTCACTTACCCTCCATCTGAACACTGAAAAAGTTCCAATGTGACTGTTTCTCTGCGATCCTGGCTTAGGGCAGGAGGAACACAGTAACCTCTCCCAGCAGAAGATTTATTCCCCAGAAATGCCATGGCAAGCTAGCCGCCAGAGAGGCTGTGACAGGCTCCAGAGCTAATCTGATGGATCACTGAAAGCCTTTTTCCTGCCACGTGGCATTTATCATCCCAGGACTTACTAGGAACAAGAGATGCTTCCTATAAAAGGCAGCCCTGATGCAGGTTTTTCACATACCAATGCAGCCACCACCTTCCAGAGTCTTCTGTGGTAGGACATCCAGTGTCCCTCTCACATTCGCTCTCCTAGGGGGTGGGGACTATATTAAATGAACTTCAGATATTGCTGTGATCCAGTGGGTCCCTTCTGTTCTGAGACACCTAGGACATGAACTGAGAAGCACCCAAGTAGCCCACAGATTATGTTTGGTGAAACCAAACTGAAGAGACCACCAGCAAGGTCCAGGGAGAGGCTTCAAGCCAGCCCCATCCGGCAAACACCATGTCACAGAATCACAGAATCACCAGGTTGGAAAAGACCTTTAAGATTATCAAGTCCAACTATTCCTGTCCTGTGCTAAACCAGATCCCTGAGCACCTCATCTACCTTTTTTAACACATCCAGGGAAGGTGACTCAACCGTCTCCCTGGGCAGCCTGTTCCAGGTCCCAAGAGAAACCAACACTGATTCTCACATCTCCTGTCCACCTCCAAAGCCCACCCTGTTGCTCTCTGCTCCCTACTGTGAAGACCTGTTGGACATAACTGTGTCACCACCTCAGTAACACGACACCCTCTTCTGCTCAGTGCCTTCACTGGGGCTGGGCCAAGGAGGGCAGCACATGGCCAAACCCACCATCATCACCTCCCTCACACCACCTGCCCACTGCCTTCTGCACACTGGCCTTTCCAAAGCCCACGCCAATGCGCTCAGGAAAGGAGGTCCCTTCAGAACCAGACCTGGGCGGTGACAAATGCTTTGACCAGCACAGACCAGCTGGTGCAAGACAACCCTCCTACTCCTTACCTGCTTCTTATCAGCCCCTCCAGGTCAGGTGAAACTCTCTGTGTGTTTTAACTCTGCAAATAACTGTCTGCAGTACAGGCAGAAGGACCTTTGACCACCCACATCTGGGGTTTGAACTCCTTCCTATCAGCACAGCTGCAGCCGGCGGGCAGCCCACTCCCTTCCCAGCACCTCCTTTTAACAAGCCCCTTCAGCAGCAACACATTCTCTCTCCTAATCCAGCTGACTTCCAGCAACAATTAGCGATGTGCCTTAAGGAATCCTGCTGAATGAAAGAAGTTCACCTCCAGCTTTCTCATCCAGCAAACCGCAGGACATGGTTACTATGGAAAACGAAAGCCATCGAGATGAACCACGACTCCCTCCA
Organism: Laterallus jamaicensis coturniculus; assembly: GCA_022605575.1. Taxonomy (NCBI): domain Eukaryota; kingdom Metazoa; phylum Chordata; class Aves; order Gruiformes; family Rallidae; genus Laterallus; species Laterallus jamaicensis. The sequence goes on from JAKCOX010000082.1 coordinate 1,162,460, forward strand.
TCCAGGTATTACCCTGCCTCCACAAGCAGGGATGAAGCGTCACGTGCCTGGCTTGGATTTGCTGCTCCATAGCCAGGATTTTTCCAGGCACCGAAACGTCAAGCAGAGGAATATAAATTATTATGTCCTGGATCTGATCCTTTCCTAATTAAAACGTAAACACCTTTGAAAACCGCACTGAACAACTGCTGCTGGCACTGGCCTCGGGCTTCTCAGACACAGATGCACCCATGGATGGCTGAACATCTTACGTGTTTCATCATCCCTCTGGTCTCAGGTCTGGTTTCGGGCAGCTGGTGATGCAGAAAAGCCCAAGTGACAGAACAAGGAGCCCAACAGCTGCCACGTTGCTGCGCCCGTCCACGAGCCTGGCATGCCACAGAGCGGGCAAATGCCACTGTACATCAACACAGAGTCATTAAAATAAACATGGAAATGAATGGGGGTGGGGAGACAGGGGAGGAGAGAGCAGGGAGACAAGCAAGTGCAAAAAGCTTCAGAATTCAAGCCAAAACAGCCACCTTGATATGGGGATCTGTCAAAGGAGGGAAAGGAATAACCACAAAATCCTTTGTTCTTCCTCAGACAATAATCTGAGTAGCTTGCTTCGTGGCAAGAGGGAATTTTTTCCAGGTTGCAAGGTGGATTTATTTACTTTTATTTCTTTTTAAACAAAACCAAAGCCTCATCACCTTTGGAAAGGGAAAGTCTTTTAGTGTGTCGAATCCGTGCGCGAGGTTGGAGCAGTTTCCCCAGCAGATGGGTATCCTTGCCCCGGGGGATGATGTTACCTTTGGCTTGTGATGGATGGTGCCAATAAGAAGAAAAGAAAAACCAGCACAGGGCTAATAAAACCACTATCTGAACTTCAGGAGCTGAGTAGAGGTGGGTTTATGGCCTGTCAGTCCCACCCCATGGTGGGATAGTCCACTATGTGGGATGCCAGGGCAAGGAGTCTATTGCAGCATCTAAGCATGCAGGGCATGCTTCCCATCCCTTGATTTTTAAACAAACTCAGTACATGGAAACACATCAGCATTTCTAGAAATAAAACCTGAAAAAGCTCACAAAAAAGCCCCACAACCACCAACCCTTGAATCAAGAATTGAGTTCAGGACCTGTTTACCCATCCACTGATGCTATGATCTGTGATTTAAGTGACACCTAATCCGCTTCTGCATTCCTCTGCCTCTGCGCAAACTTAACAGAACAAAAGCCCACACTACATCCTATCCTTGTTATTTTTCACCTTTCCAAAGGGAATGTTGCCAAATAAAAATATTTGAAGAAATAGCAAAAAAAAAAACCGAAAAAAAAGCAGGGTATTTCACACACACTCCACAATCTTCTCTTTGGAGCTGGACTGTTTCTTCTCTGGGAGCACAGAGAGTCGCACTGGCAGGCTGGGTGAGACACGAACAAAGGATGCTCTCCTGCCAGAAGAGCTTGCATACGTCTGCACACACGTGCCCCTCTACAATGCACACCACTCCCAGGGGTGTATTTTGCTTAACTCAGAATCACAGAGTCACAAGGTTGGAAAAGACCTTTTAGATCATTGAGTCCAACTGTTCCTGTCCTGTGCTAAACCAGATCCCTGAGTACACCATCTCCCCATCTGTTAAACACAGCCAGGGGTGGGGACTCAGCCCCCTCCCTGGGCAGCCTGTGCCAGGCCCTGACAGCTCTTTCAGGGAAGAGCTTTTCCCTCCCATCTGAGCTGACCCTGCCCTGGGGCAGCTTGAGCCCATTGCCCCTCGTCCCATCTCCTGTCACCTAGAATCATAGAATCACAGAATCACAGACTGGTCTGTGTTGGAAGGGACCCCAAGGGTCACAGAGCTCCAACCCCCCTGCCACAGACAGGGACACCAACCTCCAGGCCTGGAGCTACACAAGGTTGCCCAGGGTCCCAGCCAACCTGGCCTTGAACACCCCCAGGGATGGGGCAATCCCCCCCCCTCTCTGGACAGTCCGTTCCAGCACCTCACCACTCTCTATGCAAAAAACCTCCCCCTAAGATCTCATCTAACCCTTCCCTCCTTTAGCTTCAGTCCATCCCCCATGTCCTGCCATTGCTGAAGAGACCATCTCCCACCTCTCTGCACCCTCCTGTCAGGTCAGTGAAGGGGGTGATAAGGTCTCGCCTCAGCCTCCTCTTCTCCATGCTAACACAAACCTGGGGGAAGGGCCCTGATCCCATGGAAGCTGTGGCCAAGGTGCAGTGCTGGGCAGGCAGAGACTCCAGCCCACATGATAAATAAAAGCCCCGTGACAACCAGATGATCCACACACTTTGCAGTCGCGCTCTTTGACCTCCGCTCACGTGCTGGCGCCAGCCGCCACGCACCGTCCTTGGCAAGTAACTGAAGGGAAACCTTTATCAGGGAGGGAATTGTTTATTTCCAGGCACCCGGGCAAGGTAATGGGCACGTGGGCTGTGAAAAGCCCTGTAATCCTAAAAGACACATCCAACTCTAGCCTGAGATGTCAACACGCTGAAGTAATCCATCCTGTGGGTAAGGAGAGGTTAGAATTTTATACACAGAATCACTGGGGCTGGAAGGGAGCTCCAGAGATCATTGGGTCCAACCCCCTGCCAAAGCAGGGTCCCTAGGACAGGTCACATAGATTGGTGTCCAGATGGGGCTGGAATCTCTCCAGAGAAGGAGACTCCACACCCCCTGGGCAGCCTGTCCCAGGGCTCCCTCACCCTCACTGGGAAGAAGTTCTTCCCCAGATTGGTGTGGAACTCCCTGTGCTCCAACTTGAGGCCTTCACCCCTTGTCCTGTCCCCACAGACACTGAGAAGAGACTGGCCATTTCCCCCTGTGTCCCACCCTTCAGATGTTGACAATCATTGATCAGATCCCCTCTTAGGCTTCTTTTCTCCAGGCTGAACAGCCCCAGCTCACCCAGCCTTTCCTTACAGGGGAGATGCTCCAGGCCCTTCATCATCTCTATAGCCTCCTCTGGACTCTCTCCAGCAGATCCCTGTCTTTTTTATACCAGGGAGCCCAGAACTGGACACAAGACTCCAGGTGGGGCCTGACCAGGGCAGATCAGAGGGGGAGGATCCCCTCTTCTGTCCTGTTTCAAGGGTTTCTTCTTTTCTGGAAATGAAGTTCTGTGTGACAAGGCTGGGGACAGGAAAGCCTCAGGTGCCCCCCCAGCCTTCCTCCCCCCCCCAAGTTCAAGGTCTTTGAAAGAAGAAACAGGAATGAGGAAGCAAGATGCTTTTCACAGCATCAGCCCCCTTCTGCACCATCAGCAGTGGAGAAAAGCCAATCCTCCCTAGAGTCCTGCTGCTCTGGCCACGGGGAAAAATCCTTTCTGCCCTCAGATCTGGTGACTTTTGGACCCGAGTTCTGGGAGCAAGACAGAAAGCTGATTTCAAGGAGAGACAACTTCATACAACTCCGAGGCTGGCTGTTTCATAGGGACCTCCCACATCTTCTCCCCAACATGAGCTGCTCAACTGTCACTGGAAAGACAAATCACCCAACAAACCTTTACCATATTACAGAGGAAAGGGAAAAATCCCCAACTTAACCATGCCCCCCTCTCTGAGCTAGTTAAGCTCATCCGAAACACTCTCTGCACAGATAAGTATATTCAGAGATTTTTCTGAATCTCTAATTACCTTCAGTGCTAAAAAAAACCCCACCACCCCTAAAAACCCCCACTCAACAACACCCACAAACAACCATAACTTCCCAAACCTGTCTCTGGGTCCCGGACCTCCCCTCCTCCGCCACATCCAAATGTTCCAAGTAATGAAATAAGCAGCAGATCAGCTTTTGCATCATGACCACCCCAGAAGCATCGGTCGTGGACCTTATCAATTCCCATATAGGGAATGGGAATGGTTCCTATTGCCGCCATCAATGAGATCTTCTAAATATTCCAGTGGGAAACAACAAGAATTGGGGAAATTGGCAATTCTGTACATGCAAAAGGAACAGAACTCTCTTCCTCATAACACTTCTGGTCTAAAAACAATAAATTAGAGGGGCAGGGAAGCAAACAAAGCCCTGAGAAACCCCTGAGAGGGAACGCTGTAGAGTTAGCATTCAACACCCTGTGAGCAGGTTCAACACGGCACAGAGCTGCCCAAGGGCATCAATATCTTGAGAGCTGAGCTTTCTAGGACAACTGTCTCCACTTCTGGCTTCTTCCAGATTTAAATATACCAATGTAAGAGCTGCAGCTGCTTGCCAAGGAAGGAAAAAAGCCATGAGTACCATCTCCCACGTCCAAACTACTTGATGAACCTTCTGCTTGGAAAAGAAGGACAGAGCCCAGCACACACCCCAGCAAGATATCCAACCTTCACACATTTAAGGACAGATTTTTGAGCTGGTTAACAAAGCTTTCCATTCACCTGAGGCCAGTCACAGTCTTCTTCTTAACTCCTTCTCCTGGTCCATACGGACTAGACATGGTCCAGGCAGTGGGTTTCCCTTCAGCAAAGTGACAGCATTTTCGCAAAGTGATTTTAACCCCAACCAGAGGGATCATCCAAATTAAACCCAGCTCCCTAAGGCTGCTATGGGCAAAAGGTATCATCTGAAGACATCTCTCACAGCTTGGGAAGATGATCTTGCAGGCCCTGTACCCGTTTTTCAGCACCAGGCTCCCAAAAACTGTCCCAGGAAGGGACATGGCCCAGCACAGACACTGCAGCATCTGTCAAGGGTCCTGCTTGAGCTGTGGGATGCTGCCACACAGTAGGACCAGGCTCCAGCTCCCTGTGGACCCACCATGCCAAAGCCCCAGCAGCAGGTGATGCTCAGCCCTGGACAAGTGAGGAACAGACTCTCTGCAAGCTTCACTCTCCCTAAGCAGCACAGACCAAGCCTGTAAGCTCAACTCTCCTCTCGAATCCATCCCCAACTTTCAGCAACTTCCAGTGGCGCATGAGACAGCTTGAACCAATCCACCAGAAAAACACCTCCCTTCAGGAACCAGCCCCAAAAATACCAAACAAAGCACCTCCCCAGACAGGAATTTCAGGAGTTACTGGCCAGCCACCAGCCTATTTTTTGAGGCTTGAAGTGCATTTTTCCATGATCGCTCCCAGACTACCACTCTGTTGGCTGGATGCTCTCCAGCAGCAACACAGCTACACATCCCCTGCAAAAAGCCTCTTCCAGGTGGCCCCACTCCTCCTTTCTTTATTCCCTCAGCAAATCACAGCACCTAAGGTTTGATAAGAAACCAGGGAAGGGGATGGGAAGAAGGCCAGCTTGCCAAATGCCTGGAGATAAAGATGCTGCAAGTATCCAGGCAGCTACATTTAACACCCAGGGGACCGCTGGGTTTGATTAATAAGAGGTAAATGAAGCAGCTCAACTCAGCTGAGCCCCAGCAGGTTGGTGGAGGACAGGGAGGTTTTCATTAACACAAAGCAAATGGAGAGACAGGTACTTCCAGGACACAATAGTTGACCTATTTTGAGATGAATGTTGAGATCAGGCGAGCTTGGGGAGTGTCTGTTTGCCTTCACCAGCAGTGACGACAGTCTAGACGACTGGACCAGATCAAGCCAGCTGATGTTCAGCCTTGGGTTCCAGCAGCTCTATGTCCTAATGTGCCCTGCTGTCATTAGTGTCCTTGATATTTGTCCCTCCTGCAAACCTCAGGCCTCAGATGCCCTGTTGAGTGCCAGCACTGCTGTCAGTGCACTGAGGGAAAGAACCTCAAATTCATCCAAAAATGTCCTTGAGCTGCTCCTTACATCCAAGGGCTCCATCCACCATGGATCTGAGCCCACCATGCACTGCACATGCAATTGGGATGTACCTCCGGCTCCTCCACCGTGCCTCACTCCCCTCTCCTGTACAGTGCAACCAGCCCTCTTAGAGGTTATCTTAAATTCCCTTCTAGCTTGGGGAAGAAGAAAGATGTCTGGGAGCTTCAAGGTCCTACTGCAGGGAAGAGATCAGAGATCTAGAGGGTCTTTGATGAACACCAGAAGTTTGGCCTTAGTTTTCAGGATGCCTCTGGGGTGACTGCACTGAGTAAACACCCAGCAGTGCAGGAAACCAGGACAAGAAGGCATGGAGAAAAGCTTTTTCTCCATAAACCCAGCCTGGGATAGCAATAGAAATACCTGCCTCTCGATCCAAAAGGCAACACTGTTCCAACCCACAGGGCTGGATGAGGACTGGAAGGCCCAAGACCACCCACAGGCTTCCAAGACCAATGGAATCCATCTTTCAGGACAGCTGTGTGAAGGGACTAATGTCAAGGACACTAATGACAGCAGGGCACACTAGGACAGAGGGTTGGTGGAACCCAAGGCTGGACATGAGCTGGCTTGATCTGGTCCAAGACCCCATCTGCTGTGGAAAACACACCAGCCATGCCCAGGACTGATGCCCACAGCGGCTTCGGGGGGTGGGAGGGGCTGCAGGCATAAGGACAACACAGAGACGCATCCACACACTACTTTTACTCTGATTTTAGTTCTTTTAATGAAGGGTCCTTCATATCAATCCAGGTCTTCCCATGATAGCCCCCACCACACAGCAGCCCTGCTGATCAGAGCAGCAGGGATCGAAGGAGCTCATGCAAGGCCACCGTCAGCATCTGAGAAAAGTCCTCTCCTGCACCTCCCTGGGCTGGACAGCCTCTGGCTACACCCAAGAGATCATCTGTCCTGTAGTTAATGATAAGGAGAAGGTGGAAGGAGCTCTCTAATTGCATCAAAGGGGGGGCAGCATCAGCTGTTTCAGCAGAAACACAGTGGGATGATGCCTGCTGTTCACATGCCTTTGACCTCAGCGATGCAAATAAAGAGCTCTGAACTATTTAGCTCTGGGGGGGGTGGAAATAAGGGAGAATTTTTTTAATCAAGAGAATGTGTAGGACTACATTCCCAGATGGTATCTCACTTCAAAGGCCCTTACAGGTGGAAGTCGGCCTTGCCAGCTCAGGGGTGCCTGTACCGCGCAGGTCAGGCGAGGGCATCAGAGGCATCTCCAAGACCCACCAATTAAGCAGCTGAGCTTATCCTGCAACTGGAAAAGGCACCTTGGGAATAAATTACACCACAGGAATGATCAAGAAAATAAATCCTGCACGCAGCCCCGAATTACTGCCAGCACCCAGAGACTTCAGAGGGAGATGAAATCCAAGGTAACACCACCACAAAACGCCAGGGCCTGGGGCAGGCTTTCCCCACTCCCACTGGAGTTTTCTCTGGGGCTTTCTCCTTCCAAGAGGGACCTTGAGAAACCTCTGTGCTTGCTGAGGACACCCTGATCCACGGGGACACCTTGCTGCTGGCAGGCGGCTCCCATGCATCTGTGATGTCCAGAAGCCCAACGCCTTCCCAGCACCAGGAACCAGAGGTGACACCTGGCACTTAAGTCCCAAGTGTCCTGCTCCACTGGCGTGGGATGAGGGTCACGTACCTCCCCTACCTGCAGTCCCCCAAGGAAAATAATTCCCTTTTGCAGAGGCAAAAGGCTGAGTCCATTTTTTTTTTTAATAAATAATTAAAAAACAAATAACCACTTTTGGCCAGCTTTGGCTTTGTGAACTTTAAATAGTTTTGGTCAAGTCACTGCAGCCAAAATACTGGGGGAAAAATGCTGGGAAAAGTTCTTTTTGGTTTGGGTTGGGTGGTTTGGTTTTTTTTCTCCTTTTTTTTCAGGGTTTGGTATTTTCAAACAAAGGATTTTTACTTTTATGTCATGGTGATGTATGCTAAATTTCCACAGCTCTCCATCATGGTGTTAAAATACTTTGAAAATGCATTTCCTTTTGGATTGAACAAAGCAACTCTGACCCAATACTATTTTGTTTTGTCCCCATTTTACTGAAATAAAAATATCTACCCTGGTTGACCCCAGCTAAAAATTCTTTTATTCCCCACAATTATCCTTACTATCATGATTTTTCTTCCAGGCTAATTAACTGGGGGAAAAAAAAACCCACACAGCAAGCATCAAACTATCTGTTCTTTGGGGGTGATATTTAGGAGAATTCAGAATACCTAAGGATAATGTGGGGCATCCACCAGGACAACATTCAGGACAGAGCATATAATTAAAAGTGCTACTGTAATTAACATATATATGAGAAACTCATAGGAACATCAGCCAAGTGTATATATACACATATATACACAAAGGAACATCAGGAAGGTATATATAAATATATACATATATATTTTAATTTTAAAGAAAAGGGAAATAAAGAACATAGGAACTCACATCCCCTCAAAGAGAGGGGGTAGACCCCTGCAGCCCCAATTCTTCAGGCATGGGGTGCCAGCCCTTTTTGGGCTTTATCCTCCCAGCATTACGTCTTCTTTGGCTTGTTCCCAGGCACTCCACGGGCTGCTCTGCCCCAGGAGAAAATACTTACTCTCTGGAGACTATCAGGCACTGCACAAGATAACACCCAAGGCTGCAGAAACCTCTGATGCAGATAAAGCCTGGTGGATGCTGGGATGATGCCTTGCTCCGTCCTCTCCTGTCCCCTTTCATGTTAATCTGGACTTTGTACAGTTTGTACAAACCAAAAAACAACCAAAAATCCCCCAAGGTTTTCAGGATAATGCTTCTGACTTGTTGTTTTTCAACCCACCCCCCCCCCCACCAAGCCCCTCTGGTGCTGCTAAACCTCTGCTGATCCCATCAGGTGGTTTAACCAGGAAGCTTAGCAGTAAGCCCTGTCCCTGCAAAGGAGGCACCAAGTTATATCAGGTTATTCTCCCGTGGAGGCTGTCAGATAGCAGGGGGATAATTCCCCCACTTAAATTCTCGGGGAGAAAATGAAGTTTGTGAATGGAAGGAACTCACACCAGGATGCAAAGTTTTGTCATTGGGTTCGTTTTACTCTATTTTTTTTCCTTTTTTCCCTTTTTTTTTTCTTTTCTCCCTCACTGGCTTTATTTTATTTCTGCTGAAGTAGCTGTTAAATCCTGTTAACATGCTGTAAATCCCAGTCTTGATGAAAAAAAGAAGAAATCTGGCACCTTTGAAAGGTAACTGGCCTATATCTGTACCCAAATAAACGCTTTAGGGACGGGTAGGGAAGGGAAGAAGGCACAGCAGGAAAGGGGTCTGGCAGAAGGATGGGAAAGATGGGGCAGGGAACAAAAAGGTGGGATAGAGAACAAAGAAAATAAATAAATTTGGGGCAAACAAGCCCAGCAGGATGGCCATCAGAGCAGGAAAAGCAGTTCACAAGTACTGCACTACACCCGGCTATCATCCTCATTCTCTGGCTTACCTAGCCCAAACAAATGAGAAGTATTACTGGAGGATAGACAAGAAATCAAACAGCAGCTTGGAGAAGGCAGGGGAGCCTCCTGAGAGCCAAGGAAACCTGTGCTATCTAGGGAAGAGAGAGATTACAGCAATTAGGTCAGTTGGCGATAAGCCTTCCCCAGCACACACAGGCGCTGCCGCCCTGCTCAGGAGCGGTGAAGTCCAGGAGGGGCTGAGGGTGGGAAGCCTTCTCCAGCTGCAGACCACTTCAGCTGCTCCCTTCGAGGTGCAAAGCTTGGTGGCTGCAATGTGGGGAGCTCCTGATGGGATACAATACAGGAAGAAAATGCCTCCACTGCGAGCAAGGGGTGATCCAAGGGGTGTGTGGGTTTCCCTCCTCGGAATCCGTGTCAAGACTCAGCGTGGATGATGCCCTGAGCAGACAGGTTTGACGTAAAAGCTGGCCCTGTGATGACAAGAAGGACGGGCCAGGGGATCTCCAGGGCTTATTTCAATCCAGCATAACTCCAGGAAGACCTTCTCTTAAGCCCACACTTCCAGGACTAAGCCACCAGGCCTGAACTCCAGCTCAATCAAAACTAGCATAAACTTCTACCCAGCAGCAAGTAGTCTGGAAGTCTGAGGTGACTTGTAGGAGGGGTAACAGACATTCATGTGAAGCTTAAAGACACAAGTGCTATTGTCTGTCTCAAATTTGGCCATCCAGCACCATGGACCAAGCTCCAACCCAGAAGACAGAAGCCTGTCACCAATTGCTTGGTCTCCCTGCAGACAGTGACTTGAATCAAACACCCACCTTCCAAAAACCAATTGCCTTTGTTACCAGGGGAGACAAATACCCCTTTCACTGATTGATCTTTTTTCCTAGCTGCTTCTTTGCAAACACCTCGCTGGTATTCCCACCTGCCCCTTGTCAGCTTCCTGGACATGAGATGCTCTTGTGACGCCTCACACTTTCAGACCATGTAGCTGCTCCTCCATCAAAGTGTGTCAATTCCAGCAAGCTTTCCCCACCAGTCACTGACACATAAAGTCCTTCAGGATGTGAGTGCTTCACTGATCAATGGATCAATAACAATTAAACCCAATCTTCTTACAAGAAGAGCATCCTACAGACTCAACATGCTCCACACAACCATGAAGGTCCTGGAGTCACTAGAGCTTGCTGAAAGAACTGGGGAAGTTCAGCCTGGAGAGGAGCCTGAGAGGGGATCTGATCAATGGTTATCAATAGCTGAAGGGTGGGACACAGGGGGACATGGCCAGCCTCTTCTCAGTGTCTGTGGGAACAGGACAAGGGGCGATGGCCTCAAGTTGGAGTACCGGGAGTTCCACACCAATCTGGGGAAGAAGTTCTTCCCAGTGAGGGTGAGCGAGCCCTGGGACAGGCTGCCCATGAGGGTGTGGAGTCTCCTTCTCTGGAGAGATTCCAGCCCCATCTGGACACCGACCTGTGTGACCTGTCCTAGGGATCCTGCTTTGGGAGGGGGTTGGACTCGGTGATCCTGGAGCTCCCTTCCAACCCCTAGGATTCTGTGATTCTATCCAAAAGCCCCCATCAGCCTGCCTTAAATATACACAAGTATTTTTCCATATTCCCTGGGTCACACAGAAGACCTCATGTTCAGCCATCAAGCTCCTCTCCTCAGCTTCCCAACCAAAGCTCTCAGTTGGTTATGTACTCCAGCCTCCCTCCAGGACATTAGAAAACAGCAGCCGCGGTTTCTTGAGGGATCTGAATCAAAGTTCACCACCTTTTTGTTAACATAATTAGCTGATCAAACCCATTGCTTCCAAGCTGACATTCCTCCTGATGCCTCAGAAAGCCAGAATCAAAACTCAGTGGCCTTGGTGACTGTTAAGCAGGGATCCATTATTGCAGCACCAGGCACACAGGTGATCGCTCCTCCCAGTGTGTGCCCCCATGAAAGCCCAATGTCTCATATTTATACAGATTAACTCTACAGATTCATTGTAATTTCTAGGAAAAGGCAGAGTTATGCCAATTATTTCTAAGTCATTTATATGAATTCCTCCCAGATAGAGCATGCTCAGTGACACTCAGGGGGTCTTCCAGTGGTCTTCAGGGATGAAGGCTGGATGTCCTCCTCGCTCTCAGCTCCTGCTCTTTATGTTTCTTCTCCATGCTTATCTGGGCTCCCAACACCTGCACCAACTAGTTAGTTTTTCACTGAAAACAAGATATACTTTGTCTCTTAATTGGTCATTAGTCTCATTATTTATGACTCCTCTATCTCTTACTTCCTCTAGTTTCAAGGCTGTTGCACTGCAATGGTTAAGTTTTGTAGCCACTTCCACAAAACAGCTCATATTACAGCCAAATTCTGCTAAAATCCAAAACTAATCTATTCTCAAAACCATGAAAATTCTTATATTAAAGTTATATTAAATGTCTCTTAAGCTACACCTACATCAATCTATTCAGCATGATTACATTTCATTGAATCACTCCTAATGCTTTAATCAATAGAGATGCTCAGAAAAGAGCTAGTAGGGGCTGAGCTGAGTGCAGGTGCTGTGAGGAGAAGGCTACATCTCTTCATTTGGGGGATTGGATTAGATGATCTCTGGAAGTCCCTTCCAACCCCTATGATTCTGTGTCACTGGATGATTTGGAAGAGACCCAGGAAGAGAGAAGCTGGAAGCACGCGATCATAGAATCATAGGATTGTAGGGGCTGGAAGGGACCTTGAGAGATTATCGGGTCCAACCCCCCTGCCAAAGCAGCTCCCTAGGACATATCACTCAGATAGGCGTCCAGACGAGACTTGAATATCTCCAGAGAAGGAGACTCCACCACCTCCCTGGGCAGCCTGTCCCAGGGCTCCCTCACCCTCACTGGGGAAAAGTTCTTCCACATGTTGGTGTGGAACTTCCTATGCTCCAACTTACAGCCACTGCCCCTTGTCCTGTCCCCACAGACCACTGAAAAGGGGCTGGCTGATTCCCCCTGCATCCCCTGCTTCAGATAATTATAGACATTAATTAGGTCCCCCCTTAGTCTTCTCTTCTCAAGGCTGAAGAGTCCCAACTTACTCAGCTTACTCAGAAGGGATCTGTGTGTTGGAAAGGAGTAATGCTGAAAAGGGGAAATCTACTTCTGTAGATCTCCTGCAATACTTTCCACATTCCTTTCCTCTCTTTCTCCAAAACTCTCAGGGTAGTTTCCTAACAGTTAAGTCTGATAGAGAAGGATTTATTTTAAAAGGATAAGAAAGCTCTATGAAGATAATACTTCGGTGAAAGTACCCAACTCAGGCACCCAAGATCCACCTGCTCTAACAGGCTGGCCAAGGGCAAGAGCCAAGCAAGTCAAGGAAGGAGAGGTGGTAGGATTTGATGTAGGTATTACAAGAAGCAGCAAGCTTCATTTTCTGGTGTTTCTCATTAAAAAAACCCAAAAAAAAAACCCTGGAAATTCTCAGAGTTTACATTTACTTAGTCATGACAACCACTAACAGTTTCATCAGAGTACCACCCTATCTGTTGGCCACCAGACCAAAGAAATGGCTTCCTTACAAAGCACCCTCATCTTTCCAAACAGACCTTTTTCCATCTGTATTTATGGCTGGCACCACCAAGAGATAACTTCCTCCATGCACTTTCCATGGCAAACAGCTCCTCGATAACGTAAACAACACGAGGGGTGGGTGAAAGCTGCCTCCTGCAAGGTTACCACACCTTCTCCAGAAACATCTGACTGAACTGGCTGGGTCTGATTCAACAGAGATCCCAGTGACGATCAGACTTAACTTCTGCATCCTGCGATCTGTGCTCCATAACCCAAGACCTCTGATGAGTCAAAGCCCTGGTTTGAGGGACTCAGCAAGACACCTTTGCTACCAAACCAGATTTGCTGTTCAATATGAGGACTCTCAGGGAGCTCCTTGAGGCTCCTGGAGGTACTACTTGGAGGCTACTACTACTTGGAGGTACCTCAGAGGTGTTCTGGCCTCTACTGCAGAGGCTTGCTTCAGGCCGGCTGAGTAAACGCAGCATTGCCAAGCTATTAAAAGCTCTGCTGGCACCGATCCCCTGACATGAGACTACCACCCACCATGCCAAAAGGCCTTGCTTTCCCACTCCTCTCAAGCACAACAGGGCCCTGATGAAGGGCCGTATCAACAGCTACAATCCTCAGTGCCAAATAAGGTGTTAATACACACCGAAAAAGCGTGGAATTTCATAGAAGTCCTCAATCACAGCATGTAAGCTCCAGTAAGGCCACGTCTGGAGTTAACAGTGTTCCACTACAGGCCTGTGAAGCCCTAAAATTTGCCACTCGCTGGAATTCCAACACACTAAAGTGGAACCAAACGCCACTGCACACATGATGCAGGCCAACAGATTCGTTATTGAGTGCTGGTGACCCTACTGCCGACAGAGAAACCTTCCCCAGCCTTCCCCTCCTTCCACATAGCACCCAGCCAGAGCCAGCCCAGGAGCTGAGAGACCACCCAGGAAAGCCAGCCATCAGGAATGGCACAGGTCTGCTGCCATGGAAGTAAGATCTCCCCTGCAAGGAACCCATCACATACAAAGTATTACTCCTGAACGTAGTTAATTTCAGAGCTATTCGGGACAAAGTTCATTCCTACTTGTATCACAGACTCACAGAATCACAGGGGTTGGAAGGGAGCTCCAGAGATCATCAGGTCCAACCCCCTGCCAAAGCAGGGTCCCTAGGACAGGTCACACAGGTCGGTGTCCAGATGGGGCTGGAATGCCTTCAGAGAAGGATACTCCACACACCCTGGGCAGCCTGTCCCAGGGCTCCCTCACCCTCACTGGGAAGAATTTTCTCCTGCATATTGGTGTGGAACCCCCTGTGCTCCAACTTGAGGCCATCGCCCCTTGTCCTGTCCCCACAGACACTTGGAAGAGGCTGGCCATTTCCCCCTGTGTCCCACCCTTCAGATATTGATAACCATTGATCAGATCCCCTCTCAGGCTTCTTTTCTCCAGGCTGAAGAGCCCCAGCTCACTCAGCCTTTCCTCGTAGGGAAGATGCTCCAGGCTCTTAATCATCTCCGTTGCCTCCACTGGACTCTCTCCAGCGGATCCCTGTCTTTTTCATACCAGGGAGCCCAACTGCACAAAACAAGTAATAAGTGAAACATACTGACATTTCCCAAGCAGATCAAAATTGCTTTCAGGGTTTGAGTCTCTCTGGTTTTGGAGGGGGAGAGGAAGGTTTCTGGGGAGCTCGAGACTTCCTTCTTCTTTTTTCTATCCCTCTTCCCTTTAGAAAGAAGCAGAGTTTGCAGTCTACTGGCTTCCAGGAGAGAACAATTAACCTGAGAGTAATGCACTTGTTTTTAATATAGCACATGGTATGCCAAATGCCTGGTATTGGAGTGGCAGACGACTGAGTGGCTCCCTGGCGAGCAGCAGAGCCTGACAGCCCTGCAGAGAGGAGGTGACACTTCCCTCCCTGGCATTTAGCAAACGGCTCAGCTCTGCTGAGAAAGGCAAGCTGGCAGCAGTCCTGCACAGAGCAAGCATCATCACCCATCCATCACCCAGGCAGACCTCTCCCATCAGTGCCCAGGCAAGCGTGGCATCCTTCAGCCATGCCGGTAGCATGGCCAGAGCCATTTTCACTCTCCTTTCCCTGGTGAGTCCATACCACCAAATTTAGGGGTTTTTTTTAAAATTTATTTTGTAGGCTGACCAGGCTATCCCCCAAAATTTCATTTGGCTGGACTCACGTGCATCCCTGACATGGATGAGGAAACCTGGAGCTGCTGCAGGTCTGACAGAGCATCCTCCTCGATGCATTCCTACCCTCCCGGCACACAGAAAGCTCCTACCCACGGCTCATCCTCCTCCACTCTGTCCTTTCCCCACCAAAACATGG
Organism: Laterallus jamaicensis coturniculus; assembly: GCA_022605575.1. Taxonomy (NCBI): domain Eukaryota; kingdom Metazoa; phylum Chordata; class Aves; order Gruiformes; family Rallidae; genus Laterallus; species Laterallus jamaicensis. The sequence continues at coordinate 1,177,589 of JAKCOX010000082.1, forward strand.
GGTGGGGAGGCAGACAGGCTCCTGCTGAATGAAGAGAGCGTAGCCAGAGGTGCTCCAGGATAACCTCAGTGAAGCCTGCAAGGGATGACTGTGCAAACCAGAGCAGGGGAAAGGCTGAGTCACTTCCTCCCCCAGAGCCCTAAATAGAGAAGAGCGTAAGGAAAACCATTCTCCAAGCTGACAAAAAAGGAAGAGAATCCCCCGTGGTTTTGGCTTGGTGGTGGTTTTTTTTTTTTTAATTAAATAAATAAAGTGCACAGAGTGACTGCAGAAGGGGAAGGGACAGACAAGGCAGCCTTGTGCTGCCACTGCAACGGGAAAGGCTGTGATGAGCTGAGAGGGGCAGAGCATCATCTCCACTCTTTCAGGAGCTGGGGGTTCACCAATCACTTTTAACAGTAGCTCTGGCTCCAAGGCAAGTTCCACCACCCTGCTGCCTTATCTCTCTTGGGCTACGCTACTGGCTGTGACCTCAGTCTGGATGGGGCATCACAGCCAGCCCGGGCAGAGCCTGGGCAAGCTTTTTGGGGACAGACTTTACCTACTCCTCTGCGTGCAAACACAGCTCTGTGTGAGCTTCTGGGTCCCAGCACGTGAAATGCTGCTGTTAGGAACAGTCAAAATGTAACAGCTGATTACCCATCCCAGCAGGTATGGAGCAAGGCTAAGCACAGGGCTGGAAAACCCTTTCCAGCTGCGGGATACTGGTACAGGCAGGAGCCTCTGGAGAAGGATCAGTCCCCAGCTTTTCACTGTGAGCTCAGTGGCCATGCACAAGCACAGGCACATCAATGAACAGGACAGTTCGGGGTGGAAGGGAGCTTTACAGTTCACCCAACATCACCCCAAGCAGCAACCCTATAGCCAGCTCCTCCTTCCCCACATTCAAGGTGATTTTGGGTTATTTCCTTAATGAAAATCCAGGGAATTGCTGCGGTCACCTCTGAGTTAACCAGCCTGCTTGCACCCAGGTAACGCTCAAGCTCACAATGGCTGCAGCCTCTCCTCATAGGCAAGAAGAAATTTGGATGCCCCTTTTCCACCGCCCTCCTTCTAGCCTGCTAAGTTCTCATCTTTTGACAGCTGCACTCCTCTGACAAATTTGGCTGAAATAAGCCCTTGGGTTAAAAAAGCTTCTGGAGCAGTAGCGAGTGACAGCCAGTGTGAGTACATAAGCCTCATTTCTGTTAATTTATTTTTAAAAAAAAAAAGATCACAGAAATACAGAGAAGACGCTTCAAAGTGATGATTTGCAGCCAATAAATAAAATCTTTCACCCCATGTAATGCAAATGTGTTTAAAAAAACAAAACAAACCACAAAAAACATGCAAAGATCCTTTCTCAGAGCCAGTGCCAAGAAAGATGGTGTGTGCTCCACAGCCACTCTGAAACCTGGGAAGGAGGGAGAGGAACCAGCACCCTGGGGTGAATCTCCACATAAAAGCATCCAAGCACAGAAGGATGCTGCAGCTCTGCTGTAACCAAGGTTCCATAGGGCTCTAATGTCCTGCCCAGTGCCAATGAGGCTCCAAGCACCCACAAAGGCAGGAAATAATGATCCTCTACCTGTGCTTATAGGAACCTGTTTGTTTCCCCTTGGCTGGGGAAAATTAGCAGGTATCACATAAGATATGGATTGCTTCTGCTTGCTGGTCCTGGGGAGGGAGCTGGTGACACTCATTCAAACACATGCTTTATTCCTTAGAGCTGGTGGGCTGTATATATCTTTGACTGGCCAGCCTTCCTCTTGTGGCTGTGAAGAAACACAACATAAAAACCTGTGTTCTTCAAGTCTGGGTCACAGAATCACAGAATCAGCAGGTTGGAAAAGCCCTTTAAGATCATCAAGTCCAGCTGTTCCTGTCCTGTGCTAAACCAGATCCCTGAGCACCTCATCTCCCCTCTGTTAAACACACCCAGGGTTGGGGACTCAGCCCCCTCCCCGGGCAGCCTGTGCCAGGCCCTGACAACTCTTGCAGGGAAGAACTTTTCCCTCCCATCTGAGCTGACCCTGCCCTGGGGCAGCTTGAGCCCATTGCCCCTTGTCCCATCTCCTGTCCCCTGGCTGAAGAGACCATCGGCCACCTCTCTGCACCCTCCTGGCAGGGCAGGGGAGGTGGATGCGGAGAAGGTCTCCCCTCAGCCTTCTCTTCTCCAGGCTCAACACCCCCAGCTCCCTCAGCTGCTCCTCAGAGGATTTGCCCTCCAGCCCCTTCCCCAGCCTGGTTGCCCTTCTCTGGACTCGCTCCAGGACCTCAATGTCCTTCTGATGGTGAGGAGCCCAGAACTGGACCCAGCACTCAAGGTGCAGCCTCACCAATGCCCAGTTCAGGGGCACAATCCCCTCTCCAGACCTACTGGCCTAGTACAACCTGGAGCACCGCAGCGTGTGGCAGCTCCCATCCCACCCTCCCCACGCCAACCCAGCTGCTCGCCTCCCGTGCCAGCTGCCACCAGTGCAACCAGCTGTGGATGGACAGCGACAGCGTGGCTGTCCATACCAGCTTCTCCCAGGCTTCTCCCAAGGTCCCAGAGAAAGCCAGGCCAGCGACACAACTCCTCCAGCAGTTCACGAGCTCAAACCCATTTTTTCAGGTTTAATTACGAACCCTGTTAATGGTTCCCTGTCACAGGTGGCTGGGGAAGCTAGTGGCAGCTGTGTGTCTCCCTGTAGCTTCTGCTCTGGCGCAGGGCAGTCTCCAGTGATGGTGGAGCCTTCCTGAGGTGATGCAGGCTGTACAAACCAGTCCCAGCAAGCCAGGCCAGCTCCAGAGGGAGGGGGAAGGTTGGTCAGGATTTTATTTTTTTTTGCATGAAGGCCAATTAAAATCACTGGTGAGAAGCTTGTGGGCAGCCACATGCATCCTCAGGTGACCTGGGCATGGCATGACACCAAGGGATGGGGCCCACCACACAGCTACCCACCTCTGCTCCCCATCCCAGAGGCATCCCCACTGCCAACACGTCATCGTAACCCCCCACCCCTTCCACCCTGCCCCCTGAAGGACGCAGATGACTTCCAGCACCAGCCACGCTGGAGAAGAAGGAAGAAGCTGAGCTAGCAGGGGTGGCCACAAAGGAGACGCCCGTGATAAATGGCTGCACGTTACGAAACACTCCTGGCCGACAGGCACAGCAGGATTTGGTCCTGCAGAGATGGCAGAGGTTCGGTTGTGTCACCACAGCTTCTCCAGCCACCCAGGAAACCAGATTTTCCTTCTCCTGTACCACAACTGCCACATGCCTGTGGGATGGGAAGGAGCAAGGGTTCTCCACCCCTGGGTGTGTTTAACAGAGGGGAGATGAGGTGCTCAGGGATCTGGTTTAGCACAGGACAGGAACGGTTGGACTCCATGATCTTAAAGGTCTTTTCCAGCCTTGTGACTCTGTGAAGGGACACCATCCCCATCCCTGGCCACTGTCAGGGTACCTCCACATTGTAGAAGACTGACGATGATGATGCAGAGTCTAGCAAGGCAAGACCACCACAGAGCCCAAGGAAGAACCAAACCCTCCCTTTTCCAGCAGGAAAGTTCATGGTTAAACACACAGAATGTTTGAGAACATCCCGGGCCAGCCCCATCTCAATCTGACATGATCAGGGAACGTGTTTCTCCTAGAATCACTGGCAAGGCATGATTGTGGTGAATGGCTACACTTAAATAAATAAAAAGTAAAACAGCCAGTCTCTCAAACAAACAGAGAATGATTGGTTAGTGACACTAAGCCCTTTATTTTGGGTGACTCAGTAATGTGCTAATTACACTCAGGTAGCAGAGCTGCACCTTCTCCAAAGAGTTTCACAAGAACATCCCAAAGCATTTGTTTATGGAGACTACTCATCCAGAAGCCTTGATGCTTTTGGGTTTTGAAGGCAGGAACAGTTGTCTGATGATCACCATGAGCTCCCCCAAACAGAGCAGAAGGCTGTTAACTCTGAAATTTAACGATGGCATGTGTAATGTGGATGCCTTAGCATTTCTGCCAAACTGAAGAACAATGAAACCTCCAGCAGTATTTAATTGCCAATCACTAGCAATATTTAATTGCCAATCACTAGGAATATTTAATTGCTCCATATTTTAGCAGAAACAGTCACGTGATAACGCTGAACGGGCCCCAAAATATCTCCCAAAATCACTCATCTGCTGCACTCAGCTTCTATAGAAACCATACAGGCTTGCTGTACTTTTAGATATAGCTCCTCCCAAATATACAGGACCCCAAAGACTCCCCTGGACAGCAATAACATGAAATTCAATGAGGTTCTGGAGGGTTTTCTCCCTGCCCCACAGAACCCTGCGGGGAAAAAAAGGGTGGGAAGAGACTGGGAAGAGACCAAGCAGCAGCAAGGATGGTTGTGAGGAGAAAGGCACACACAATGAGAAGCAAGGGGAGCATCAGCATAGCAAAATTTGTCCTCACCAGGACACCACAGCGGAGGGATCTCAACAGAACACTTCACGATGACGCGAGGATGCTCAGAGGGAGGAAGAAAACACATTTTTCCCTCCCGAGCCCGAGTGCTGGAGGAGGGACATCTGGAGATGAAGCTTGGCATCCCATCGTCTTCCCTTCCACAGTTTGGATCCAGGGCTAACAGCCAGGAAGGATGTTTTCCTGCTTTGTGCATTGTTTTTCAGGGTGCTCAGGAACCCTCCATAGACCATTCCCATCCCATCTGCTCATGAGGCTGACCATCAGCTATGGGGACAGAGGTGCCCAAGCCAGCCAGGCCCCTCAGGTAGCTCACTGCTCTCCCAAATCCCCCTGCAAAGGCAGAACTCACCTTCAATTCACCTCCAAAAATGTTTTCTCTGGCCTCCCATTGCCCAGCGAGTTCCTGGGTGCTGCGCTCCACCCTCCAGCTCACCTGGGACAAGTCACCTCCCCACATCACCCTCACCATCCGACCACAGCTCCCCTGCTTTCCTTCCAAAGCAACCTGAGAACTTGCAAATGATTAAAAAAAAAGCAAAAAAAAAAGCAAAAAAAAAGCTGGAGAAGGTCCCACAATGCCCTAAATGCCCTAGCCACAACACCTTATGTTTGCAGAGCATGCTGGTGCAATGCCTTCATTGCAAGGAGGGCTCAGATAGAGTTCAAGAGGGGAAGAGTTTTAAACACAACTGCAGCCTGAGCATCCCCAAACAGACACTGCTCACCTCCCTGCCAAAGACAACACACTCAATGCAGAGAAACCACAGCCTGCAAACTTTACTCAGGGCTCGAGGGAATAAAATCCAGTGCAAGGTTTTGCTCCTGGACCTCAGGATCAACAAGGGCACAGCAAAGCCTTTTCAGTCCATACAGGGAAAAATAATGTGGATTGACAAAATAAGATGGTTTTGGGGTTGGTTTTTTTAGCCAGTTGCTGGAGACACAGTGTGGATATTTGCTGGACAGGGTCACAGAAGCCCTATGCAGGGTGGGATGCCTCCCTTCCCATTCCACATGGCACCCTCCTGCCAGCATCGGGATGCTCGGGAGATGGTCCACCATCAAAAATGATCCCCTAAATTTTGAGGGGGAGGGACTACTAAGTCACCTGGTCTTATTTTGGCATCTTTTAGTTGAGAGAAACAACCTGGAAGCTTAGTGTATCTTCTCCTTCCTGCCATTTCTTCCATTTCTGTTAAGGAGGCTGTGGCATCAAGCTTTGCCCTGCACCTTGCCTGAGTGGTGGACGAAGAGTATCCTGGATTACTGGAGCAAGAGTGAAGGTGGACACAGATGGACACGTGGAAATGGCATGTTTCAGAGGAGCTGCTGTGACTCCAGAGAAGCCTGGGGCACTCCAGCTCTGCCCCTTTCTAATCCGATGGGATGTGGGGTCTTCCTGGCAGGAGTCTCCCCACTTCCAGAGGAGCCTGACACAGGCAACAGCCCCAGCAGATGACTCTTTGTCTCATTCTTATGGAAAAACAACTCCAAGGATGGAGTTCTGAGGCACTGGGATGCCAGGGACACCCAGCAACTGTGCTTCCAGACGGGTGGCATTGCTGGGGACAGCTGCGGTGAGGAAGCGTCCCACGACGTTTGCCGGCTGCTCCACTGCCACTAACATCTGCTGTCCCCGACTGTCACCCACGGTCCCTGAGACCACGTGCAGCCAGAGTGACTCTGCAGGAAAGCAGTAACCGTGAAACAACAACAAAATTCGGTCCCTGTGGGGCCCTGACTTTGCTACACCCAAACCCGGTGTCAAGGATGGGGAAAGCAGCTCTCAGAAGGCAGGGGATGCTCACACCTCTGGGTCACACAGCAGCAGACGTCCCACCTGGGCATGTACCCTTCCCCCCACCCCCCAAGAGAGATGCTCAGGGTGGTACCTTTGTGCCCACACATGGTGCTGCCACCGCACTCATCCTCCCGCCACGCGCACGACCCGGGGCCAGTGTTACTGTGAAGGGGTAACGATGAACAGTGTTAATTGGGACCAGAGTGGGCTGAGCCCTTTGCATCCGATGGGGTTTCCCTCTTTTTGTCTGTGGGGAGGCTTGCTGGAGGAGATGGAGGGAGAGGCCCCAGCCCTGCTTTTCATCACGCTCCTGCTAACGAAGAGGTCCAGGAAGGCCAAGAGTGGTACCCAAATTGAGCACCATACCCAAACCAAGTGCTGTGACCGAACCCAAATGCCATAACCAAACCTGAATTCCATACCTGAACCTAAGTGCTGTACCCAAACCCAAGTCCAGTACCCCAACACAAGTGCCGTGCCCCAACCTGAGTGCCACACCTGAACCCAAGACCTGTACCCAAACTTGAGTCCCGCACCCAAATCCGAGTCCCACACCTAAATCCAAGCCCCACACCCGAACCTGAGCACCATACCCAAATCTAAGTGCCATAACGAAAGCCAAGTGCTACATCCAAACCTGAGCGCTGTACCTGAACCCGAGTCGGGTACCCAAACCCAAATGCTATCCCTGAGCACTGTACCCAAACCCGAGCGCCATAGCCAAACCCGAGTGCCGCATCCAAACCTGAGTGCCGTACCTGAACCCAAGTTGGGTACCCAAACCTGAGTGCTGCCCCTGAACCTGAGCACCGTACCCAAACCCGAGCGCCGTACCCAAACCTGAGCGCCGTACCCAAACCTGAGCGCCGTACCCAAACCTGAGCGCCGTACCCAAACCCGAGTGCCGTACCCAAACCCGAGTGCCGTACCCAAACCCGAGTGCTGCATCCAAACCTGAGCACTGTACCCAAACCTGAGTTGGGTCCCCAGACCTGAGTTGGGTCCCCACATCCAAGCACAATACCCAAACCACAGCACCATACCCACATCCAAGCACTGGACCCAACACCAAGCACTGTACCCACATCCAAGCACCGTACCCAAATCCAAGCACTGGACCCAAATCCAAGCACCGTACCTACATCCAAGCACTGGACCCAAACCCCAGCATCGTACCCACATCCAAGCACTGTACCCACATCCAAGCACTGGACCCAAATCCAAGCACGGGACTCAAATCCAAGCACTGTACCCAAACCCCAGCACCATACCCACATCCAAGCACCGTACCCACATCCAAGCACTGGACCCACATCCAAGCACCGTACCCACACCTGAGTCAGGTACCCAAACCTGAGCACCATACCCAAACCCGAGTCAGGTACCCGAACCCAAACACCATGCTCACCCCCCGAGCCCTGCACCCGACCCCATCCCCGCTGCCCTCCGTTACCGCCCTTCCCGCGGGCAGCGGAGCGGCAGAATCCCCTCCCCTCCTCCCCCCCTCCCGCCCCCCCCCCAAAATCCACGCACGGCGAGGGATGGGCACCCCAGGGGCCGAGGCCGCTCACGCTCCGCTCTCACCGAGGCCAAATCCCCGTCCCGGCTCCATGTGCGGGGCTGAGCGCCGGGCCGGCCCCGCTCCGCTCCCCGCAGCCCAGGCGCACCCACGCGTGGGGTTCTTATTATTCCGAGGGAGACAAAAGGCGGACGCACACCCCCCCCCCTCCCCGCCTTCCCTTCCCCCCCCCTTCCCCCCCCTTCCCGCCGCACCGGCTGCTGTGTCATCGCCCCCCCCTCCCCGGCCTTACCGTGCTGCGGTGCCGGGCGGTGTCAGACCCCCTCCGGGAGGCTCATGGGCGCCGCGCCGAGGTGAGGGGGCCGGGGTGGGACACGCAGACACACACAGACACACAGACAAGGGGCGCCGCCCGCCCGGGAGGAGACACCCGGCTCCGGCTCCGGCGGAGGGACGGGCCGGGGCGGCCGGAGAGTGACGCGCCCGCCCCGCCCGGCCCGGCCCGGCCCCCGCCGCTGCCTTCTCCGCCGCCGGCCCTGCCGGGAGATGTAGTCCGGCGCCCCGCAGCCCGGCCTGTCAGCCACCGCGTCTCGGTCCCCGACAGCACCCCGAGGGGCTCTGCCGCGCCCCGCTCGGCTTCCAGAGCCGCTTGTGCCGTGTAGGCCCCCCCACTCCCCCCCCCCCCCCCTCACCTCCGACCCCCCCGCCCTGGGCTGGGCGCTGCGTTTCGGGGTCTCCTTTTACCACCACCGGGCCGGACCCCTCGGGGATGCAGCCCACAGACCCCCTCCCTTGCCCCGCAGCCGCTGGGGAGCTCGGTCTGTGTTTGGGAAGCAGCTGTGGGGGGCATTTTCCATACGAACGCACCCCAACTCTGCCCCCCCCAAAAATCCCAAGAGTCGGAATTCACGCTCCTTTTCTACCCCCTCCCAGCCAGCCGCGCCCAGGCAGCTCCCTCAGATCTGCCCAAAGTAGCGCCAACATCCCTCCAAAGCCCCTCTAAGGACCCCCCCCTCGCACCCCCATCCTTACCCCACCAGCCTCTCAGACACACCGACCCACCCAACCACCCCTCTCCTCTTGCTCCGTGGGCTGCACTCGGGGCATCACCCACTTCCCCACCATGCGTTCTTTGTTGCTATCCCTCCAAAGCCCCTCGAAACATCCCCCTTCCCCCTCCCCCAACCCCTATCCTTACCCCATGGTCTCTCAGACTCACCCCCCCCCCCCCCACTAACCATCCCTCTCCTCTCGCTCCTTGGGCTCCATTCGGGGCATCACCCGCTTCCCTGTCTCCTTCTGCGGGGTGACATTCCCCCCCCCCACCCCCGGCTAAACGGATCATGGTGTTAATTGAACATCGTCGGGAGAACCGCAGCCACCGATTAACCAGAAGGGTCTGGACGCTGAGGGAACCTTAATTCTACTTCCACAGGCAAAGCGGGATTCAAAAGATCCCCCTCCCTGCTGTGCTTTATTTTTGGGCCGTATCCTTTGCTGGGCAGGTTGCCATGACAACCGCATATTCACCGGCGGGCGGCTGTAATTGGGAGAGCGCATTGTGAATTTAGCTCCGGATTATTATTGTTATCCTCTGCCGTTGTTTCCCCGTGTTTTAAGCGAAGGGGAGCTGCCCCGGGTTTTCGCATTTGCATCTGCGACCGCACCGCGGCTTAATGATTCATTTGGGCGCCAATCACATCACCCCAGCGAAGGCTGAGCTGCCGCGCAGAGCTCGCCGGGGCAGACAATGGCCCTGCCTGCATCCCATTTCCCCAGCTCATCTCCTCCTCCAGCCACCCCCACCCCTCCCTGCTGTCTCACATCCCCTCCAGCCTTATGGGGCCCTAAGCTAAGACCCCAGGACCAGGATTTCCCAGGGATGCTCCTGATGTGCGATAGAGAGGTTGAGGGGGGGTGTGTGTGTGTGTGAAATAAAGGCAGGATCTGCTCTTGTGTTCATGAGCTTGGTTTTTTTTTTAATTTTTATTTTGGAATGCTGGTACGATCAGGATTGTCAACTTCAACCTGATTAACCGTTCACCTCAGCTACTTATTAACAGCTAATTGCCCTTTCCGGAGTGATATTCATGGTGTGAACACGCTGGCATGAATGAGGTCCTGCTCCTGGGTGGGCATGCCAGGTCCTGGCCTCACGTGGTGGGATCTCTCTCCGAGCATCCTGCTCCTGCCCCAGCCTGCTCAAGGCACCCCTGAGCCAGTGACAACACAAAAATGTCACCAAGGCACCCTGGGTGCTTGCCCATAGCCTGGCTGGATGCAGGAAGGCAGCTGGGGACTCGTGTGCCTGGGGTAGCTGCTGGATCAGGACACACAACTCCCACTCCAAGGTTTTGTGGGGACAAAATGACCCACCCCAGAGAGCGTGGGAGCCTGGGAGGGAGCTCAATCCATTCCCCCAGCAAGTGGAAGGGAATTTGGACAGTAGGGTGGCCAAAGGGAAACCTAGGGAACGTGGGGCGAGTGCTGGGAAGCATCACTGGGAAACGGTGCCGCCACTCCATCTCACCCCAGCACTCCCACCCTCACGTGGGTTTGAAGCTCCACAGCCACGCTGGTCCTGGCATTCATAATTAACCTGTCCCAGCAGGAAGAAAGCAAAGCTTAACAGTAGATAGGGACTTTCATCAGGGGCCTGGCACAGCCCCAGGTCCAAAGAGCAAAGCAGAATTACCGGTCCTGTCCCCATCCGGGTGCAACTCCGCTCCAGCCTCAGACCTTCTGACGTGTGTGCTCAATGACTTGGGTCTCCTCTCCTCCCTGCTCCTGGCTCTAACCCCATCATAGCTTAGAAAGGAGAGAAAGTGGGAAAGGAGAGAGCTTCTGCTTAAAGGAAAAGAAAAGAAAAAGAAAAAGAAAAAAGAGAGGAGTTGTGAAAAGCCTGGGGTGAAGGAGGGGATGGAAATTCCCTCCTTTCAAGGAGAAGACGCTGTGGTTCTGGGTGCCCATATGCCACAAACTAAGGCAAGATGACTCGGTGCTCCAGAAATAAAATGGGCTCTTTCTTAAAAGCCAGTGTTTAGGGAGGCAGTGTCAGCGAATTCCCCCATTACCTCAGGAGAGGGAACTGAGGCAGGCTGCCTGGCTCCTGCTGCTGCCAAGCATGGAGTCTGCAAGATACTGGGAACCAGGCGGGCAGCCCCCTCGTCATGGACTCAGGGCTGCTCCCTGGAGAGCGCTGGACATCTCTAGGAAGATGCTAAGAGCTTCCCTAAGCTCTCTCCCAGTTCAGGGGGAACTAGTGGATCTCCACCATCACTGGGAAATGCTTCAGCCTCCAGATTTAAGTGTGGGACACAGCGGGGAATGGCCAGCCTCTTCTCAGTGTCTGTGGGGACAGGACAAGGGGCGATGGCCTCAAGTTGGAGCACAGGGAGTTCTGCACCAATCTGGGGAAGAACTTCTTCCCAGTGCGGGTGAGGGAGCCCTGGGACAGGCTGTCCAGGGGGTGTGGAGTCTCCTTCTCTGGAGTGATTCCAGCCCCATCTGGACACCGACCTGTGTGACCTGTCCTAGGGACCCTGCTCTGGCAGGGGATTGGACCTGATGATCTCTGGAGGTCCCTTCCAACCCCTATGATTCTGTGATGCTGGGTTTTTTGTCCCAAGAGAATGGTAAGAGATGGAAAGAGCAGCCAGGGATGAGTATTTAAGAGCACAGACTGTGAAGAAAAAGGTGCTGAGCCAAACTCTGCCCTCACCCTTTAACATGGCTTAGTGATGATGGGAACCCGCTGCTTCGAAGGGGAAACACAGAGTGTTTACAAAGTGCCTTGCTGTTAGCTGGGGTGTGATGATAGCTTGGTGTTCCCTTGCTAGCTTGGAGCAAACCTGGGCTTCACAGAGTGTGGCCGAAGGCAAAATTCAACGTGCTGTGTTCTGCTCAAATTACACATCCCCTGCGTGGAAAGCTCAGTTATGCATAGGGGTAGGTGCTCAAAAAAGCAAACTACAAGAGAAAGGAATTCCTTCCTTCTTCAGCAAGTTCTTCTGGAATGGGTGGGACGATGGGGATGGCTCCCAGGATGGAGACACAGCAATAGCTTGGTGGCGACCTGCAAAACACCTCCATGGCCATCAAGTGCTTAGACAATGGCAAGACACGGAGGAATGGATTGAAGCTAAAGGAAAGAAGGTTTAAATTAGATATTAGGAGGAAGCTTTTTACAGAGAGAGTGGTGAGGGGCTGGAACAGGCTGCCCAGAGAGGGGATGGGTGCCCCATCCCTGGGGGTGTTCAAGGCCAGGTTGGCTGGGGCCCTGGGCATCCTTGTGTAGCTCCAGGCCTGGAGGTTGGTGGCCCTGCCTGTGGCAGGGAGGTTGGAACTCTGTGACCCTTGGAGTCCCTTCCAACCCAGACCAGTCTGTGATTCTATGATTCTCCATCTGAGGCTCCTGCAGGAAAAGAAACCCTTGAAACAGTTGGCTCCAGGATCTTCCTGCCGGAGTCAGTGAGATCATTATTCCGACCAGGCTGCGGTTGAGCTGAAAGCAAATAGATCTCCTTTAAAAACCCAAATAATAGACCTACTGTAGAAGACCGGAGACAGGCAAGGTCTTTATTCCCCTCCTCACAGAGTGTGAGCGTCAGCTCTGCCCTCCTTCCTGAGCGTGGAGACATCTATGTGTGCCTGGGGAGCCAGGGGCATTGGATGTGGGGCTTCTTCCACCCCAAAACTTGTCGGGTCAAGCAGCCTGGCTGCAAAGCTGGAGGGCAGCTGCAGTGGTGGGCATAAGCATGGCAAAAGAAATGGTACAAAGCTGTTGAGGCTCTCTCATATATTTTTATCTCTATATAGATTATAATTTTAATAAATAATAATAACAGTTATATTATATAAAATTTTATCCATATAAATTAAAAATATTTTTGCAACATATAAAATATACAAAACACATAAAATAGATAAAATAGTTTTCAATATATAAAATACATAAAATAGATAAAAAGATATTTTTGCAAAATATATAAAATAGACAAAAATATGTAATGACAATATATAAAATATTATATATCTCTAATAGATAATATATATTTTTGCAATATATTTAAGATAGATAAAAATATATTTTGCTATATAAAATATATAATACATATAAAATAGATAATTTTTTCAATATATATATAATATATATTAAATAGATTAAAATATATGAGAGAGCCTTGACAGCTTTGTACTGTTTCTTTTGCCCCACTCATGCCCCATCAGCGCAGCTGCCCTCCAGCTTTGCAGCCAGGTTGCAATATAAAAAATATATAAAATATATAAAAATTATATATAAAAATTATATATATAAAATAAAGTATCTATAGCTATATAAGATATATAAATATCTATATAGAATAAATAAACAAACAGATAGAGAGATAGATAGGTAGATAAATTTCAGAGCAGGGTGCTGACGGGTGCAGCAATGCTTTGCTATGGCAAAGAGGAGAAGCTGGTTTTGGAATGCTGACTGTGGGGACAAGGCTCCTTCCTGCACTTCTCAGTTATTTTTGGAAGGTCATCTGTATCCGGAGCAGCCATCCGTGCCAGGGCTGGTTTCAAGACAAAGCCAAAATCACTGGTACTCGAGTCTGGAACAGGATGGGGCTGGGGTCCCAGAGAGCTGGGGCTTGTGAAGACCACTTCGCTGTGGGTGGCTTGAAATCCACCTCCGATGTGGCTTTCCATGGGGCAGGCCAGGGGAGCTAAGTCAGAACATTCAGGCTTTCTCCTTGGCCTCCTCTGATAAAATAATAACCCTGATTTCCTGCATTTCATGGAAATCAGCTGGATAATGGGATACCGGGATATAATTCATTCCTTTCCTCCCCTGGCTTATTCACAACTGCATCTTTGGATTAGAGAGGCCTTTAAGCAACCCAAGTATGATTACCTGGGTGAGGACAAATCACTGATTTAAAGGGTTGTCACTGTTCCAGCCCTGAGGAAACACCATGGGCCTTTGCAAAGGCCAAGCCGCTGAGCAGGCTGAGCCAACAGCTGGCAGAGCCATTGCAGGGACTTGGGGTGGGTGATGGAGGATGTCCTTCCAACACCAGGCAAGGCAGACCTTGTCAGATGCCTCCTTGGGTGACAGAATGCATCTCTATCCCTATTGATGAGGGACATCAATAACTCTGGGTTGTCTGGAAAATGGAGCCAAATGCGCTGTCAGCAAGTGTGTTTTGCAGGGGCAGGGCTGGCCAGGAAATACTCCAGCAACCCAGGGGTATCTCTCTCTTTCCTTGCCTCCAAATGGGGTTTTTCTTCCCCATAATCCCTTATTGTGGATATTAATAGCATCAGATACTGTTTGGAGGGGTGCAGTGGTAGGGAACTGCTTCTCAGTGGGGTGGGAGAAGGAAGCAGGAGAATTTTCACTGGCTCTGGCCAAGGGTGTGGAAAACCCAGGGCGCTGGAGGGAGGACAGCAACAAGGTGCTCTTCCAGTTCAACCCCCCAGGGACACCTTGTTGCTGCCTTTCAGTGGGGACAGACTCTTTAGTAGGGTCTGTGGCGGTGGGACAAGGGGTGAGGGGTTTACACTAAGGGAGGGATTCAGGGTTTTCTGCTGAGAATGCTGAAACCCTGGCACAGGGTGCCCAGAGAGGTGGTAGATGCCCCACCCCTGGAAACTTTTAAGGTCAGGTTGGACAGGCTTTTGAGAAACCTGATCTTACAGATGTCCCATGGAGGGGGGTAGGAATAGAGGGCCTTTGAAGGTCCCTTCCAACCCAAACCTTTCTGTGACTATGATTCTACCAGTTGCCCATTTCATCACTCAGCATTATTTTCTGGGCAGGCACTTTAATTTACACTGTTGCCTTTTAAGCAAACTATATCCTCAAAAGGCTACCTGGAAAAAAACAGTATCACGAGGAAGACTATGAGATGGTTCTGGAGGAAACATGGACACCACAGAATCACAGACTCACAGAATTGCAGGAGTTGGAAGGAACCTCCAGAGATCATCAAGTCCAACCTCCTGCCAAAGCAGGGTCCCTAGGACAGGTCGCTCTTGAATATCTCCAGAGAAGGAGACTCCACACCCCCCTGGACAGCCTGTCCCAGGGCTCACTCACCCTCACTGGGAAGAAGTTCTTCCCCAGATTGATGGAGAACTTCCTGTGTTCCAACTTGAGGCCATCACCCCTTGTCATGTCCCCACAGACACTGAGAAGAGGCTGCCCATGTCCCCCTGTGTCCCACACTTCAGATATTGATAAACATTGATCAGATCCCCTCTCAGGCTTCTTCTCTCAAGGCTGATCTAGCACTCTGATTATGCTCCAAGCTGTGATGGCAGCACTACACGAGCTGGCTCTACCGGAGCTGGGGCAGGTGTCACCATGGGGCTGGTAGCCCAGTCTTTGGAGAGGGGTGGAAGGCAGCGTGTCTCAGTGGGGCTTGGTGACCTGGGCTCTGCCACTGGTGATAAACAGATGAAAGCCTTCAGTTACGAGCTTCAGTTTTTCTCCCCTGAAATGGGTACAGCTAATGGGTGGGGTACTTTGTGCAGCAGCTTTCACCATGCTTAAACCACCACCAGTGTTTGTAGAGCTGCCAACAGCCCCGGGTTAGCAAGGCCTGACAGAGCATCCAAGGACTCATGGAACATCTTTCTCTGGTCCTCAGGACAAAGTCTTAGGAGAAAATCTTCCTCTTTGGGAAAATGAGAAGTGCCTCAGGGTGTTACCATCTCGTGCCTCATCTCCTTCAGAGTGATGGCAGCTTCCTTGCCTGACCCTGCGTTACTCCAGGATCTAGTGGTGAAGAAGAGCACAGAGCCCACCAAGGAGGCTTTCATCACATACCTACTCATACCAGCAACCCAGCTTCTTGCTTCTCCTGCTCCTGGGAGCCCACATCCCCTGCAGTCACCTTCCTGCACCCTCTGTTATCTCCCATGCATCTTCTAATAGTGCCTTTCCTGGCCCTGACTCACTTGCTGGTATGGAGATCCTCCCTATATCCCCACACCCAAATCCTCCCTCCTCTCTGCCTAGAAGCAGAGCCACCACAAACAGGAAGGAGGCTTGGCAGCAAACATCACTCCAGCACCCATGGATAAAACCAGGTAATTTTGTCTGATAAGCAGAGTATATATTATGTGCAGCAGAGAAACCATCAGGGTTGCTCGGGCTCTGTTCTCTTGAGGGGAAGGACTCGCCTACCTCCACCAAGGAGACGTGTTGTTTCAGAGCACCTGAGCCTTTCATGCTTCTCCCCACCTGGCATCTACAGGCGATGGAGTGACAGACCTCGACCACATCATAAAATCCTACTCTGGGCAAGGCAGCTCGTGGCTTCCACACAGCAGCAGGTCAGGTCAGGCAGAGCAACAGCCAGAGCCCAGGATTTAGCCTTGGTCTGCTAATAAAACAAACGAGCTTATCTTCAAGTGGGCTTTGCTCCTTATCACATCTCTCCAGCTGAAAATAAACCTGGCTGAAGTCCTCCCCTCCCTTCTCCAGCCGCTGCCAAGGCCTGGCAACCAGGCCGAGACCCCTTTGCTTCCCTGGCAAAGTGACTGGGGAGGAGCAGGGAACATTTTCACTCCTTGCCCAGTACAGAAGGGTTTTGGGGAGAAGGTGTTTGTCACGCTCCTGATTTTGATAGGGGAAAATAAGAGAGATAACAGTATCAAGCCACAAGCACACCGGGAGTACGGCAGATACTGCGTCACGTGGTGGCCTCTGGGGACCAGAGCAGGGCAGGGTGACAGGAACCATGCCAGGACAGAAACATATACCTATCAACTGACCCACTACCCCTCCAGCTTAAAGATATGGCTGGCTAGGAGCAATAATTCTGTTAATTTGCCCCCCAAAATGCACCAATTCTGAGATAACAGAGATGGCGAGGGGTCTTTTCACTGACACTTTCCCTTCCTGTGAGCTGGGGCATGTCCCTGCAGCTCCGGGCACGGAAGGACCAGAGGGTCTGGGGAAGCCTCTTGCCTCCTCATCCCCCCCGGGTGCTGCTGGCCACCACCCCTTCAGCTGGTGTCTTGGCATCACCCTGCCATAGGACCATCTGGTTGGTTTCCCAAGGCTGTTGCCCAGCAAACAGCCTCCTCCCACCACCCCTTAGTGTCCTTCGCTGCTCTCACCAGAAGTATCTCACCTCTCACCTCTCTTTTTTCCCTAGATCCTCCTCCAAAAGTCTCACTGGACACCTTACACCATGGCTAACACCTAGAAGGGAAACTGAGGCATTTACATTTGCCATTAAAAAAGCAGTATCCAGGGCTCCCTGCTTCTCCAGGGCGGTGAGCAGCTTTTCATCGTGCTGCACTTGGAGTATGTGCTTTAGCTAAATCAGTTTGTCTTATCCAAACCCCTTCCAACCATCCCAGTGTGCTGGCTGGGGGAGACAGGAGGAGCTCTGTGTCTGGAGGATGGCTTTCAGGAGGCTGGGCTGGGCCTTCCCAAGAACATGAGGATCACCAGGAGACTCCATACCCTCATCATCCACAGATGAGCTCCAGATTCCTGATGGCAAATCTGTCAACAGCCATGGCTTTCTCAACTTGAAGTTCACATCCTTTCTCCCCTCTCCTGCCTCTCCCTTTATCACCAGCACCTCTGGGTTACCCATTTCCCAGGTTTTTGGTAAGAAAAAGGCAGCTGAAGGACAACTGCTGTGATAGAGCTGCAAATCAAACCATTGTCCACAGCTGTTCCCAGGATATTTGGACTCACACAGCTGCTATTTGGTTTCCCAGCTTAGAAAAGAAGCCAGCTCCTGCTTGCTGGGAAGGGATGTGTTTCTCTGAGACATCTCTCATGGTGATGAGGGGGGCATGGATACATGGGTGGGAGCACTGAAGACCACAAACCATTTTGCTACAAGCTCTACCTGCCCATGCTTTTTCCTAAAAAGTCACCCAAATGCTATAAGGAATTTAAAAAAACCCATTTTTAGAGCTTTGGCTGTAAAACAAACTGACTTTTCTAACATGTCATTATAGCACAAAGGTTCTCTAACCCAGCTGGAAAGCCCAGGGCAGGGATGGTCCAACAGCATCCTGACTTTCCTGTGTGCCAGGACTTGACCGTTCTACCCCAGGGATAGGACATAAGGAGGTGTTTTCCCATGGTTCATCCCTACATTGAGTGAGGACCATTCCCTTTGTTTCGGAAGCAGCAGTAAAATCAGGAAGACACTGAGTTCATCTCCCTTTAGCTTCACTTCTATGAATAAAAATTCATGGGTCTTTGGAGGAGTGGGGATGAACAGGCAAAGCCCTTCTCTCAGCAGTTACACCAGTGTCCCCTCTTCTCCTGCTGCTGGAAGAATTTGCTTAATTTAACGTCATTTCTAAATTACCCTAATTAAAGAGGGACAGCAGCACAATTAAGTGAGCTCCACAGAGGGGAAACTGCTTTCTCGGAAGGAAAGCACTCACAAAAGCCTTGCTTTTGGACTCCAGATAATACAATTTCCAGCAGATGATGTTTAATTTCTGCACAATAAACCCATGTTCCTTGGCTGGGCTTCGTTCACATGGGCTGAAGTGCATGCAGTCAGAGTGACAGCCAACTCGAACCTTGGTGAGCGTCTTTCAGGTCCTGGAGATGAGAAAAATTGCTGATCAGAAGCCCGTGATGTTTGCAAGGCACTCCTAACAGAGGAAGCACATCAAAATCCTTGGCATCTACTGGGAAACAATGAAATTTGGGGTTCTGGAGTAGAACAGTTCAGCTGGAAGGGACCTACAAGGATCACCTAGTCCAACTCTGCTCCCACCTAAATTCTGAGCCCATACGGGGGGGGCACTTCTCAATCCCACCAGCTGAAATCTTTCCTTAATGGTGTATTCCATCCATTTCTGGATCCTCACAAGCTGCTGGAAAAGGCATCAGATGCTGCCAGGGTCACACTATGAGTCACAGGAGAGCGGGGTGATGGGAAATCTGTGGAGAAGGACCTGGGGGTCCTGGCTGATGATAGGCTGGCTATGAGTCAACAGTGTGCCCTGGGGGCTAAGAGAGCCAATGGGATCCTGGGGGGCATCAGGAGGAGTGTGGCCAGTAGGTCCAAGGAAGTGATCCTCCCCCTCTGCTCTGCCCTGGTCAGGCCACACCTGGAGTGTTGTGGCCAGTTCTGGGCTCCCTGGGATAAAAAGGACAGGGATCTCCTGGAGAGAGTCCAGAGAAGGGCTACGAAGATGATGAAGGGCCTGGAACATCTATCCTGTGAGGAAAGGCTGAGAGAGCTGGGGCTGTTCAGCCTGGAGAAAAGAAGACTGAGGGGGGGCCTAATCAATGTTTATAAGTATCTGAAGAATGGGATGCAGGGGAATTGGCCAGCCCCTTTTCTTTGGTCAGTGGAGACAGGACAAGGGACAATGGCTGCAAATTGGAGCACAGGAAGTTCCACACCAACATGGGGAGGAACTTTTCCCCAGTGAGGGTGAGGGAGCCCTGGGACAGGCTGCCCAGGGAGGTGGTGGAGTCTCCTTCTCTGGAGAGACTCAAGACTCGTCTGGACACCGACCTGTGCAGTATGAGCTGGGGAGCTGCTTTGGCAGGGGGGTTGGACCCCATGATCTCTCGAGGTCCCTTCCAACCCCTACAACTCTAGGATTCTGTGAAATCGTTTTCTCCACCTCTAAGGAAAAAACAAGTGTGATTACCTCTCCCAAGCAACTCATCCTCCCAGGAGTGATCAGACTGTAGGGAAGGCTGGACTTTCCTACAAGACCAGCCCTGAATGAATCTCCTTCTATTCACTGTCTGCAGGGGACAGCGATTTGATGAGGAGTCATCAAGAAACAGAGGGTTGAGTGGCAGGTCCTCACAGAGGGACAAATTCAGTTGGGAGTGTTTACCAGCAAAGGTGATTAAAGGTGTGGGACCTGGGGCTGTGGTGGATTCCTCACCAGCTGGTGCCTTTAATCAGAGCTGTGCCTTTGTGTGTGCGTGTGTGTGTGCTCAATGGAGGCTTCTGTAATGGGAGCAGTGGACATTGTACGGGGATTACTGGGCGCGGTGCCTTGGGTTGCATAGGAGAGGGCATCAGGCCATCCCCTCCTGGCCCTGAGCTCAGAGAGTCTGTTCCTGCTTGCCTTGGGAATTATCCACATGCAGGCATTGCCTCAGAAAGCCCAGGTGAATTACCTGGGTGTGCTCGGATGAAAAGGGAAGCGTTAAACCTTGTGGCATCTCTGGCTCCAGCCACCCTGGGAGGACACTGGTCAACCAAGGGCAGCAGGGAGAAACTGTGGGGAGGGAAACAGGTTCTCCTGCTCCTCTGATCTGCCCTGGGGGGTGAGGGGGAGGGGGGTCATCTGGAATAGTGGGTGTGATGCTGGGCTCCCAGGGTCAGGAAAGACAGGGAGCAGCTGGAGAGGGCTACGGAGATGCTGAGGGGACTGGAACATCTCTCTCACAAAGAGAAGCCGAGGGACTTAGGACATTTTAGACTGGAGAAGAGAAGACTCTTATCAATGCTGATAAATCCTTGAGGGGTGAGGTCAGGAGGATGAGGTCAGTCTTTTTTCAGTGACGCCCAGGGACAGGACAAAGAGTGATGAGCACAAACTGGACCAGAGGACGTCCCACCTAACCCTGAGGAGGAACTTCTTTGCTGGGAGGGTGGCAGAGCCTTGGGACAGGCTGCCCAGAGAGGTTGTGGAGTCTCCATCTCTGCAGACATTCAGACCCTGTGATCCTGGGCACTGTCCTGTCCAGACTGCTTGAGGTGACCCTGCTCTGGCAGGGGGTTGGACTGGATGATCTCCAGAGGTCCCTGCCAACCTCTATTGTTCTGTGATTCATTCTGTGATTCTGAAGGCATCTCTACCTGAGGAGACTAGCATTTTGAATTTTAATGAACTTGGGATTCTATTAATTAAATGAGCTCACCAAAGCATATAATCAGTCCAAAAAGCTGTTGGGTAAAATTTCCCTCCCCATAAGCCCCCTCACAAAGGATTTATCCATCAATCAGACCTCAGGCACTGGGAGAACCATCATTCCTCACAGTGTTGCAAGAACACATACCTGATGGCCCCAAGTAGCTAAAATACTTCCAACATACATAAAGACATTTCTAACTTCCACCTTCAGCATTAAATTGTTGTTTGTGCATATCTTTGGTGTCCACTGGCTGACTCTTGGGGGGTCTTGATAAACCACATCTGCATAATATCCCAGAATCAGAGAGTCACAGGGTTGGAAAAGACCTTTAAGATCATCGAATCCAACCATTCCTGTCCTGTGCTAAACCAGATCCCTGAGCACCTCATCTCCCCTCTGTTAAACACACCCAGGGGTGGGGACTCAGCCCCCTCCCTGGGCAGCCTGTGCCAGGCCCTGACAACTCTTGCAGGGAAGAACTTTTCCCTCCCATCTGAGCTGACCCTGCCCTGGGGCAGCTTGAGCCCATTGCCCCTTGTCCCATCTCCTGTCCCCTGGCTGAAGAGACCATCGCTCACCTCTCTGCACCCTCCTGGCAGGGCAGGGGAGGTGGATGGGGAGAAGGTCTCCCCTCAGCCTCCTCTTTTCCAGGCTGAACACCCCCAGCTCCCTCAGCTGCTCCTCAGAGGATTTGCCCTCCAGTCCCTTCCCCAGCCTGGTTGCCCTTCTCTGGACTCGCTCCAGGACCTCAATGTCCTTCTGATGGTGAGGAGCCCAGAACTGGACCCAGCACTCGAGGAGCAGCCTCACCAATGCCCAGTCCAGGGGCACATTGGGGAATATATTATTTCTTGTAATAATGGGAATAATTCCCTATAATATTGAGAATTGCCTGTAATACATAAGAATTGCAAGAGGACATCTCAAACCAGCAAAGGTCTTTTCTGGGGCTAACACAGGCCAGACTGAGTGCCTCCTCCTCAGCCCCACTGCACTCCTCAACTAGGCCCACTCCAAGCGCGCGTCCTCCAGACCCTCAGCCCTGAGCCCCACCTTTCTCCTCCCCCTTAGCACCAAACTACATCTGAGAGGAGAGCAGGGGATCAGCTGCCTCTCCTGCACCTCCTCCCACGGCAGCTCCAGCTTCAAACGCCACCAGCGCAGGCAAAAAGCCGGCGTCAGCCATTGAAACCGCTGCCCTGGGCTCCCGCCGCAGTTCACGGGAGGTGAAAGGTGCAGGGGAGTTTACATAAAGCAGAGTCAACAGTTTCTGCCTCCCAGCCCTGGGCTGCAGCAGCTGATGCTTTGTTGGCCTTCTGTAGGTTTCATGCAAATCGTTGGTTGACACGGAGGACAAATTACAGGCACGCTCGTGACTGTGGTGGGAACAGGCTCTCGCTGCCGTCACCCTGAAATACCAGTAGCCTCCTCTTCCCAGTCCTTTTTCCCACACCTCTGCTGGCAGCAGCCAAGCCCCAGTGTGACTTGAGTCAGATGCTGAACAAGCAGCGGGAGGAGTTGGTCTTGTTTCCCTGCAGCTGCTGGTGCACAGCTCGTTCCAGCCTGGGACACTTACTGCTGATGGGAGGGAGGCGTTTGCTGGTGTGGGTGATGCCTGGTCACTGTTCTGGCCTGAGGACACCCAAGCAGGGATGAAATTCCTGGTGCATTCACCCGAGCTTGGAAAGAAGTAACTGGGAGCTGCATTTCTCCATCGGTGCACAGAATTTATCAGACCATACCTGTGAGACCAGGAGACCGTTTCTCTTAGGCCCTCAGACTGTAGGTCTTAGAGACCCTCACCCTCAGCACCCCAGCTGTGCAGCGGTGCACAGTACCACACTCCTGCCCAGTACCCTTTTCTCACACTGATGTCGTTCCCATCACTCCCACACCTGTCCTCCATCCGGCTGTAGTCACCCCCAGCAGTGAAGTGGACATCAGGACACTTTTTTCTTTCAGATTTTGGAAAGCAGGGAGATAAATCTCATTTTGGGGAAAAAAAGGAAAAAAAAAAAAAAAAGAGGGTTTGTTTTGTGTTATTTCACCAGCAAATCAGCTTAACAAATAGAAAGGGCTCTAGTCAAGCATCCAAACACTAGTCTCTTATGCCAGCCAAGAGACCCTAAGATATCTTCGTGGGCTCATGGGTGACACAGGACCTCCAACACCCTCCTGGGGAAGCTGGTAGACCTCGGAGCACCCCAGCTGGATACCTGCGTTCCTGCAGCTGAAAGAGCTCTAAAAATACCTTGAGTCCATAGAACAAAATCAAACTACAGGCCCATAACTGGTGCCTCATAACAGTCTCAGCAGGTCTGCCAGGCACAGCTGCTTGCAAACCCATGGATTTAACCCTTTGCACAGAGGGGAAGCAAGCAGGAGCACCCTGCATTTGGGATAACATTCTAGACTGAGGTCGAAACACAGCCTCAATTCCTAAATACAACAGTTTGGCTTCAGTAGGATGCACAAAGATGGATTGCAGAATTAGGCTCAGCCTACACTGAGGGTCTGCTTCCCCTCTCCACCCTTGTGTGCTGCAGCCCTCTGCTTTTCCTCCCACCTCCACCACTCATCCTTCCTGCAGGCAGCCAGGATGGGAGGGAAAAGGGCTCGATGCCATAGATCCCAACCCCATCCCATCCTCAGGATGCAGAGCAAGAAATGCTCCTTAGGAGGTGTCCATGAAGGCATCCTGGGCCGGTAAGGGCTCGGTGGAGAGAAGCAGGTTCCTCCTGAGGCAGGACTCAACCTCTCCCAGTGAGACCAGGGGAGAAGAACCTGGTCTGTTGTTTTCCTGCTGGGAAGCTCCCTGCCCCTTTGACCCCATCAAGCTTTGGGATTTTGAGACACACGAGGTCAGCTGAATCCTTTCACATTCCAAATGCCTGGATCCCCCCACCTGCCCCCCCACCTACATTAACAACAACAACAACAACAACACTGTTGCCCAATCCTTTCCAAATGCTTTACAGCCAAGTCAAGCCCAAAGTTTGTTGTTTCCCCTACCTACAAGTTAGGGGAGAGAAAGCCAGGAAAGGGAAAAATAGAGGAAACAAGCTTTAGTATTCAGGGTCTTAACACAGAGTAGTTAGGAGAGTGTTTGTTTTAAGCAAAAAATCCAGGATTCTCTGTGAGTCTGGCCTGGAACAGAAGATGGGATTTAAAATGCCATTAAATGTAAAATTAATGTATCTATGAGATGTACTTGATGCATATGCTGGATATGAGAAAAAAAGACCACCAAGCAAACCAGTGCCTTCAGGAGACGTTGCCATTAACTACTCCTCCTGAACAGAACGGTCTCTTCCTTAATTATCACATCCTTCAGGACTCAAGAACAAGCAGATCCCATGCTCAAGCCTCTAGGTCTTGGATGGAAAAGTGATGTCACGCTTTCCTGCTTCTTCAGCTTCCAACCAGCCTCGTTACTGAAGGCAGGAAGATGCTCCCTCTGCCTGCTAAAGGAGACACCGCTGTCAGACCTGGGTCCTTCAGACAGAGCCTGCCCCAGGGCTGAGCCAGCTCTGGTCAATTTCAGCAGCAGACACCCTCCACTGCCACAACAGATGCAATTTAAACCAGGCAAACGGACATAAAGCTAAACACTTAACTCCCACCTGGAATATCCTTGGTTAAGGAACGACCCAAGCATCCTACTGAAGCCAAACTCTGTGTTGTATTTAGGAATTGAGGCTGTGTTTTGACCTCAGTCTAGAATGTTATCCCAAATGCAGGGCGCTCCTGCTTGCTTCCCCTTCGTGCAAGGGTTAAATCCATGGGTTTGCAAGGGTTAAATCCATGGGTTTGCAAGGGTTAAATCCATGGGTTTGCAAGCAGCTGTGCCTGGCAGACCTGCTGAGACTGTTACGAGACACAGCATTTTCAGTTCCTGGGGGAAGAGCCATCTCCCATGGCTTACTGCTGGGTTTTCTCTGGTGTGAAGCTGCAGGAACCTCCCAGAGCATCTTTCCCGAGTGCTGATGGCTGCACAGGAATGGCTCCTGGCAGGACAGGCTGCACTTACATGAGCACAGGAGAAATTCAGACCACTCTGCCATGTTCGGGGCCAGCTCTCCTTCTTGTAAGTGCCCCCCCTCCCTGCTGCAGCAGCCAGTGCTCCTGGGAGCTCAGAGGACTCAGTTGCAGTAGGATCACTGCCCACAGCAGCCACCTTCCCTATCCCATCCCAGTTTGGGATGCTCAGTGTTTCCAACCCATCTGCCCCTCATTTGCAGCACAGAACCATCAGGGCTTCTCACCCATCCCTTCTCCTGCACCATTTGGCTGCCCTGTGGAGAGGGTAACCCCCACACTCCCATCCCAATATCCTGTATCTTGATATCCCACATCCTGGTGTCCCCACACCACTGCCCCCATTCTGGTACACCCATTTTAGTGCCCCCATCCCAGTGCGCCCTGACCCCAGTAACCCCAGCCTGGTATTCCACAACCGCGTGCTCCCCAGCACATCCCCACCCCGATGCCCGCATCCCAGTGCCCCCATGCGGTACCCGGGTCGCAGTGCACCCATCCTGATATCCCACAACCCGCTGCTCCTCAGCCACACATCCCCTCTCGGTGACTCCTCCCGCATCCCGGTACCGCATCCCGGTGCCCCCCTCCCGGTACCCCCCATCCTGGCACCCCATTCAGGTGCCCCCATCCCAGTACCCCCCATCCTGGTACCGCATCTCAGTGCCTGTCCCGGTACCACCCCTCCGTCCCAGTGCCGCCATCCCGGTACCCCATCCCGGTACCACACGCCAGTGCCCATCCCGGTACCCCGACGCAGTACCCCCAGCCCAGCACCCCATCCCGGTGCCCCCATCCCAGTACCCAATCCCGGTAGCCCATCCCGGTGCCCGTCTCTGTAACACCACCACCCCTCCCTCCACCCCCACCGCCCCCCTCCCCCGCAGTACCCCCATCCGGGTCCCCATCCCTGTAGCGCATCCCGGACCCCCATCCGGAGCCCCCCCGGTACCTCCCCCCGCCCCCCCCGGCGCTGCCGCCGCCCCCGGCGCGGCCCCTCGGCGACTCTGCGGCGCCACCTGGCGGCGGAAAGGCCGCGCTGCGGGCAACGCCCCGGCACCCCCAACCCTACCTGCACCCCCCTTCCCTACCTGCACCCCCATCCCTGCCAGCACCCCCATCCCTACCTGCACCCCCATCCCTGCCTGCACCCCTCTTCCCTACCAGCACCCCCCTTCCCTACCTGCACCCCTCATCCCTACCTGCACCCCTGCCCCAGCCTGCACCCCCGTCCCTGCCTGCACCCCCCCATCCCTGCCTGCACCCCTGTCCCTGCCTGCACCCCTGTCCCTGCCTGCACCCCTGTCCCTGCCTGCACCCCCCTTCCCTGCCTGCACCCCCTTTCCCTACCTGCACCCCCAACCCTGCTTGCACCCCCGTCCCTACCTGCACCCCTGTCCCTGCCTGTACCCCTGTCCCTGCCTGCACCCCCCTTCCCTGCCTGCACCCCCAACCCTGCCTGCACCCCCCATCCCTACCTGCACCCCCCTTCCCTACCAGCACCCCCCTTCCCTACCTGCACCCCTGTCCCTGCCTGCACCCCTGTCCCTGCCTGCACCCCCCTTCCCTGCCTGCACCCCCAACCCTGCCTGCACCCCTGTCCCTGCCTGCACCCCCCATCCTTGCCTGCACCCCTGTCCTGGCCTGCACCCCTGTCCCTGCCTGCACCCCTGTCCCAGCCTGCAGCCCCCATCCCTGCCTGCACCCCCCTCCCTGCCTGCACCCCTGTACACACATGGCTCCTGCTTGCAGCCAGAGGTCAAACCCTTCCCATCTCATCCCACTGAAGGCATCTCCCAAACTGCCTCCTCCAGGGCAATGGGGTTGGGGCAGGGGGCCTGCCTGCCTCAGGGAGCATCCTCATGTGAAAGGGTGAGCGCAGAAGGGATGCTGAGTGTGATGGGGATGGGTGGTCAGCTGGTGGGTCTGTGGGGAAGGGCCACCTCCACGAGGGTCTATGGACCTGACAGGTCCCACCCATCACATCTCCTGCTCCCCGGGGCATGGAGGAAGCCAAAGGAGCCACGTGCCAGGAGGAGGTGCACAGTGATGCACACCCAAACCCAACCACCTTGGCCACAGGAAGGCCAGTGGCCCCCCACCACCCTCCAAACTGCTCAGGGGACCATCCCAGGTCCCACTGAGCTTCATTCTCCACTCTGTTGCCTGCAGCCCCTTGAGCCCCTCGGCTCTGCTGCTCCCAAACCAGATGCACAAACCTCTCCTCTGCCCTGCTGGGAAGGGCCTGGGGGCCATGGCGGATGAGGAACTCCCCATGAGCAGCAGTGGCTCTGGCAGCTGGGAAGGGCGATGGGATCCTGGGCTCCATCAGCAGAGGGGTGGCAGCAGGGACAGGGAGGGGATTGTCCCTCTCTGCTCTGCCCTCCTGAGGCCCCAGCTGGAGTCCTGTGTCCAGATCTGGGGCCCCCAATACAAGAAAGATGTGGGGCTGTTGGAGAGGGGTCAGAGGAGCCACAAAGATGCTCAGAGGGCTGGAGCAGCTGCCCTACAAAGAGAGGCTGAGGGAGCTGGGCTGGGTCAGCCTGGAGAAGAGAAAGCTCTGGGGGGACCTCATTGCAGCCTGCCAGTCCCTGAAGGGAGCAGAGAAACAGGAGGGGAATCAGCTTGTTCAAAGGGCAGAGACTGGCAGGACAAGGGGGATGGAGTGAAGCTGAAGGAGGGAAGGATTAGATGAGATCTCAGGGGGAAGCTCTTTGCAGAGAGAGTGGTGAGGTGCTGGAACAGGCTGCCCAGAGAGGTGGTGGGTGCCCCATCCCTGGGGGTGTTCAAGGCCAGGTTGGCTGGGGCCTTGGGCAACCTTGTGTAGCTCCAGGCCTGAGGTTGGTGTCCCTGCCTGTGGCAGGGGTGTTGGAGCTCTGTGATCCTTGGGGTCCCTTCCAACCCAGCCCCTTCCCCAGCCTGGTTGCCCTTCTCTGGACTCGCTCCAGGACTTCAATGTCCTTGTGATGGTGAGGAGCCCAGAACTGGACCCAACACTCAAGATGCAGCCTCACCAATGCCCAGTCCAGGGGCACAATCCCCTCCCCAGACCTACTGGCCACGAAGAAAGAGAAGAGCCTTTCCAGGTTCTGTCTTGCTCCTGCTCACCACCTGCCTGAGAACAGCTGCTACAGGGTCTCCCCACACACATGTAGAAACCTGCTGCCCACACATAGCACAGCTGGACGTGCCACATGCCCACCATGTCCCTGCACATGGCCCAGGTGGCACCGGTGTTTGCCAGGGCCAGTCCTGCTCCCAGCTGTGGTCAGCACTTACCCAGGGGCAAGAAATCCATGTCCTGCTTCTGACCCAGACAGCTTCTCAAGAGGGGTCTGCCCCCTCAGAGTGCTCCCCCACCTCACTGAAGATCACAAAACCAGGTAGGAAACTAGGTTGGGGGAAATCCACCCATCCTGAAAGCCCTAGGAATGGAAATTAGACTAGAGGAGTAGCTTTGGCAGCAAAGGTGAGGAGGGGGCTGGGTCGTCTCTGGGTTCAATGGGAGAGAGGAGCCAAGCAGCAGGATGACCTGGAGGCCAGATGAACCAGGGATCTGTGGAGAACTACCTGCTGGGATCCAGTAGTGGGGAGCTGGAAAAGGACTGGAAGGCCTCAGGGACCCCTGACCTTGGAGAGGAGTGGGCGTCCCAGCCCTCTGCAGGGCTCCCCACCCCCCGCCTCCTCGCAGCACCTGGCTGTGCTCCCCAGTGCCAGATGGGGTATGGGCAGCCAGCTTGCACACCTGGAGATGTATTTTGGGTTATTTTTGGTTTCTCATCTGTCTTACCACGTCAGTAATTTGGGGGGAGGGACATGGGGACACGGACATGGACAAAAGGGTTAAGCCCAGCTAACAGCACTGCTGCCTCTGCACCATCCCTCACCTCATGCCACCAGCCTTCTGCTGTTTAAACCCAGTTACAGCAATCACCATGAGCTTCCCACGCAGACACAGTTCATGTCCCCACTGATGGCAGCCAACCAGCATGAAAAAAAGGCTCATTTTCTTGCTGTAAGAACACAGCAGCCTGGGGCCGACCCCTGGCTGCACCCAGGCACTGAAACCCAAAAGCCCTGCCCATGGCTGCAAGGACCTCCTTCCTCCTGGTCCTGCATGGAGGACCAGAGGGTTCCTTCCCATCTTTCTCAGGGACTTGCTGGCCTGACAGGCAGGATTTAACTTCCCTCCTAGACCCTTCTGAAATTCTTCCTTGTCTTCCCTTGTCTTCCCTGCTTTCCAGCAGAATCTGACTGGAAGCCTGTGACCAGTGGTGTTCCCCAGGGCTGGGTGTTGGGTCCAGTCCTGTTTAATATCTTCATTGACACCTTGATGAGGGAACAGCACCCACCCTCAGCAAGTGCTGATGATACAAAGCTGGGAGGGGTGGCTGACAGGCAGGACACTGCGCTGCCATCCAGAGACCTGGCCAGGCTGGAGAGCTGGGCAGGGAGAGACCAGATGAGATTCAACAAAAGCAAGTGTAAAGTCTTGCACCTGGGGAGGAACAACCACATGTATCAGTACAGGCTGGGGGTTGACCTGCTGGAGAAGAGCTCTGTGGAGAAGGACCTGGGGGTCCTGGTGGATGACAGGGTGGCCATGAGCCAGCAGTGTGCCCTGGGGGCTGAGAGAGACAATGGGATCCTGGGGGCATCAGGAGGAGTGTGGGCAGCAGGTCACAGGAGGGGATCCTCCTCCTCTGCCCTGCCCTGCTCAGGCCCCACCTGGAGTGTTGTGTCCAGTTCTGGGCTCCCTGGTATAAAAAGGACAGGGATCTCCTTGAGAGAGTCCAGAGAAGGGCTACGAAGATGATTAGGGGTCTGGAGCATCTCCCCTGTGAGGAAAGGCTGAGTAAGTTGGGACTCTTCAGACTTGAGAAGACTAAGAGGGGACCTAATTAATGTCTATAATTATCTTAAGCATTGGATGCAGGGGGAATCAGCCAGCCCCTTTTCAGTGTCTGTGGGGACAGGACAAGGGGCAATGGCTGCAAATTGGAGCACAGGAAGTTCCACACCAACATGCAGAGGAACTTTTCCCCAGTGAGGGTGAGGGAGCCCTGGGACAGGCTGCCCAGGGGGTGTGGAGTCTCCTCTGGAGATATTCAAGACCGATCTGGATGCCTGTCTGTGCAGTATGAGCTGGGGAGCTGCTTTGGCAGGGGGGTTGGACCCCATGATCTCTCAAGGTTCCTTCCAACCCCTACAACTCTGTGATTCCCAGGGAATTCTTTGGGTCCCCCAGTCTGTGATGATAGAATCACAGAATGGTTTGGGTTGGAAGGGACCTCACAGCCCACCCTGTCCTACCTCCAGACATGGGCAGGGACACACCCCACCTGCCAGGGATCCAGGGGCAGCCCCAGCTTCTCTGGGCACCCTGAAACCTCCTTACTCTTGCTGGGAAGGATTTTGTGCCAGTGGCCACACAGGGGTGCCAGAGACTGCCTGTCTGCAGCCATTCATCCCTCTGCCAGGCACCAAACCCATCACAGACAGCGCCTTCTACCCTGCAGCCTAAAACCCTGCACTTTCAGGAACAGGATCCAGCATCCTGGATACTGCAGACCCTTTGGATCCTGCAGGCTCTGTCAGCCAAACCTGCAAGTCTCTTTGGAGTAATAATTCCCTGCTGTGTTACCAGCAGGTAGTATGTGCAGGTACAAAGACTCACATAAGGCTTAGAGCAAGTCAGAGGAAGGGACCTGTGATTTTGAAGAAATCCTCATCCCCAATCCCTGATCTTCAGGAGAGCCTGAGGATGACCAGGACATGTCTTCTGGCATTCCCTGAGGAGTTAGAAACCTCTCTCATCCAGTTCCCTAAAGGAAGAGTTGACTGTCCCTGGGACGATGCTGTTTCTAAAGTCTGTAGTACAAAAGTGACGTGTGTTCTGTGCATGTGAGAGATGCCACTGGATTCAGCAGATTCCCATAGAACCACAGAATCACAGACTGGGCTGGGTTGGAAGGAACTCCAAGAATCACAGAGCTCCAACCCCCTGCCACAGGCAGGGACACCAACCTCCAGGCTTGGAACCAGGGCCCCAGCCAACCTGGTCTTGAACACCCCCAGGGATGGAGCACCCACCCCCTCTCTGGGCAGCCTGTTCCAGCCCCTCACCACTCTCTCTGTAAAAAGCTTCCCCCTAATATCTAATTTAAACCTCCCTTCCTTTAGCTTCACTCCATCCCACTTGTCCCACCATTGTCTACCCATGTGCCATCGCATGCATCCTGGCAGAAGGAATCTCCCTTTTCTTTGCCCAAAGAACTTGCTGGATGCTCCCTGGGCTCCTCTCTCATCTTCCTCTCTGCTTCTACCCACCCTGGAAGCCCCAGAGGAAGAAAAACATGTTTTCTGGGGCACATTTCCTAAAATGCACTAATTTTCATGAGCACCCCAGGATGCTCTCCTGCAGCTGCCCAGAGCATGGAGCCAGCCAAACACTTGCTTGAGCAGAGGCATTGCATCAGGCAAGGGAGAGCAGAGTCAGCCAGGGGAGCTCAGGGTAGGGGAGAACAGCTGTAACAGCTGCATGAACAAGGAGGGCTCTCTGGGAGGCAGAGGGGGGGATGTGTTTTGATAAGCTCCATACGCACCCGTGAATCACAGGACTCCTGCCAGTGCCTTGACCTCCTGTGCTAATGACAAGGCAGGATCTGCAGGCAATTAAAACCAGGAGCCTGACTGAAGCGCTGCCAAATGGCCCTGAATTGATCACAAGTCACACAACCATGTTCCTTAGGGCCCTGCTGCAGGGTTGTACAGCATCGCCTTTTCCTTCTGGAAGCATCCCCTCAGCCAAAAAACAGTTATGATTCTAGCTCCCACCCCCCTTGAAAGGTGGGGAAGAAGAGGAGTGGAGGAACTAAGTTAAACCTCACAGTTAAAAGAGAAACAACAAACAGAAAGGAAAGGGGGCTGGGGCTGACTCATGGTATTTGCATGCTCGGGGTTGGCAGCACTGCCTGTGGCACTTCTGCTTGAGTCCAGCGCATCAAATCCTGGAGGTTTTGCAAGACACTGTTAGGATGATTTCTAGACCAAAACTGTGCTTCAGTTTGGAGAGTCTGTCCCAGCCCTGCTCCAACTGCAGCTTGTGACATTGGTATTTCAACCTCTGCTCAGGGACTGAGTGGAAGGATAACTGAATGCTCACACCCCTGACATTACCTGTGTCCTCCAGACAGTGTTTGGCTACACAGCTGTCAGGCAGAGAAGGACCTGGGGGTGTTGGGTGACACTCACCTGAACAGGAGCCAGCAGTGTGCCCAGGTAGCCAAGAAGGCCAAGGGCATCCTGGCTTGTGTCAGAAATAGTGTGGCCAGTAGGTCTGGGGAGGGGATTCAGCTGTTCTCAGGCAGGTGGTGAGCAGGAGCAAGAAAGAACCTGGAAAGGCTCTTCTCTTTCTTCGTGGCCAGTAGGTCTGGGGAGGGGATTGAGCCCCTGGACTGGGCATTGGGGAGGCTGCACCTTGAGTGCTGGGTCCAGTTCTGGGCTCCTCACCATCAGAAGGACATTGAGGTCCTGGAGCGAGTCCAGAGAAGGGCAACCAGGCTGGGGAAGGGGCTGGAGGGCAAATCCTCTGAGGAGCAGCTGTGGGAGCTGGGGGTGTTCAGCCTGGAGAAGAGGAGGCTGAGGGGAGACCTTCTCCCCATCCACCTCCCCTGCCCTGCCAGGAGGGTGCAGAGAGGTGGGGGATGGTCTCTTCAGCCAGGGGACAGGAGATGGGACAAGGGGCAATGGGCTCAAGCTGCCCCAGGGCAGGGTCAGCTCAGATGGGAGGGAAAAGTTCTTCCCTGCAAGAGTTGTCAGGGCCTGGCACAGGCTGCCCGGGGAGGGGGCTGAGTCCCCACCTCTGGGTGTGTTTAACAGAGGGGAGATGAGGTGCTCAGGGATCTGGTTTAGCACAGGAGAAGAACGGTTGCACTCGATGATCTTAAAGGTCTTTTCCAGCCTGCTGATTCTGTGATACTCTGTTGGAGACCCAGAGCAGTGTGCTGGAGTACAGCTTTGGCACTGAACACAAACAGCCAATTTTGCAGCAGACCACCAGCTCCAAAGGCAACAGAGTAATTTCAGGCACAGTCTGACTTGGGGACAAATCCACAGGAAGTTTCTGTGCTTCCCCAGCACTCATGCCACATTGGTAACAACTAACTTCTTCACCTGATGGAGGGAAGCTTGTCGGTTTCACAGGGGCAGGAAGAAGAGATGTCCAGATGTGGCAATGAGGGAGGGCAGGCATGTGGTGCAGACACCTCAGAGGGATGAACACCTTCATCTCGGTGCTCAAGCACCAGGCTCACTTGCAAAGCCTTTTGCCAAGACTAAGACTATGCCAAGAGGGGACCCTGAGCACTGTCTGGAGATCTCACAGAACCGTAGGGGCTGGAAGGGAGCTCCAGAGCTCATCAGTCCAACCCCCTGCCAAAGCAGGATCCCTAGGACAGGTCACACAGGTCGGTGTCCAGATGGGGCTGGAATATCTCCAGAGAAGGAGACTCCACACACCCTGGGCAGCCTGTCCCAGGGCTCCCTCACCCTCACTGGGAAGAAGTTCTTCCCATATTGGTGTGGAACTCCCTGTGCTCCAACTTGAGGCCATGGCCCCTTGTCCTGTCCCCACAGACACTGAGAAGAGGCTGCCCATGTCCCCCTGTGTCCCACCCTTCAGATATTGATAACCATTGATCAGATCCCCTCTCAGGCTTCTTCTCTCCAGGCTGAACAGCCCCAGCTCACTCAGCCTTTCCTTGTACATCTCCACAGAGTGAGGGTAAAACCACAAAACCATAGAATGGTTTTGGTTAGAAAAGACCTTCAAGATCATCAAGTCCAACCATCTTTCCAGCCCTGCTAGGTCCAACACTAGACCATGTCACCAAGTACAGCATCTGCTCTACATCAAACCCCTCCAGGGATGCTGACTCAACCCCCTCCCTGGGCAGCCTGTGCCAGGATCTGACAGCCCTGTCAGTAAAGACATTTTTCCTGATACCCAGCCTAAACTTCCCCTGACACAACTCCAGACCATTTCCCCTTGTCCTGTCACTGGCTACCAGGGAGAAGAGACCGGCCCCACCTCACTACAGCCACCTTTTAGGTAGCTGTAGAGAGTGATGAGCTCTCCCCTTAGTTTCCATTTCTCCAGACTCCTGCCCCAACCAAACCCACCAAGAGGGACCATCAGGAGGAGCTGGACACAAGGGTCAGATGAGCTGGAGAGAATGGAGAAACTACAGAGCAAGCAGTTGGCTGTCAGTGTAGGGGGTGGCTCAGAGGCAGCTGATTCGATCTGGAGATGCAGGTCTTGTAGTGCTACTGTCTGAGTTGTTTGGCTGACCAGAGGGAGCTAAAAATAATGGCAAATATACAAAACATCACCTGCTCTACTGACAGAGCACATTAGTAGCTGAGGGTGGCCTTAGACAACCAGGTTACTGTGGCACAGCTGGATTCTCTGCAGCCTGTCGGTGCTGGTCCTGTGGCCAGCAGCTTCCACAACACTGTTCTGCCTTGCTGATGTGTCAGGGACCTCCCCTGACAGCTTTCCAGTTGCTGGGGCACTGGAAAGGTCCTTCTCTTCTACCAAGTGCCTTATTTCCACCTAAGATACAAGTGTATCACTGGGACTCCTCACTCTTTGCCAGCCTGAAATATATCCAATAGCTTTAGAGGGGGAGACAGGTGGAAGATGGGATTTCTTTAAGAAGCCAGGTTTAACCCCTTTGCTATCTTCTGCCTCACCACAAACGAACAGCCACATCACTACAGAGCACCAGAATACTCCCAGCATCCTTTCCAACACCACATTTGTCAGGGTTAACTCAGACCCCAGCACAGCTCTTGGTCACTGATCATCAGAAGACAGAGGTTATTTATTGCAACTGGCTCCTTCTACCCCCTCTGACTTTGCCCTTCACCTGCTCTCAGGGCAGCCCAGGGCTCTCTGCTGCCTCACTGCTGAGATGGGGAAGCTGCCGTAGCCTTAAGGGGCTCTTGAACACCACTGAAGGCCAAGAAGAGTAAAACCTCCTTCTGCTTTCATGCCAGACTCATAAATTGGCCTCTGCCCAGCCTCCTCCTCAGCCACAACAGCCTGCTGCTTTCCTTGCTGTCTCAAATTATGCATCTCTTCTTCACTGCTCTCTCTTTTTTTCTCCTCCTAGGTCTCCTCCTCCAGTCCAGGGCTGCAATTAAAAAGTCCAGGTCTCTTCCCTTTCCCATGGAGAGAGTTGCAGAGAGTCACCCCTGCCAGAGGGGGGATTTCAAACCTCCATCTGTGATGTGTCTCACCTCCAGTCCTTCGCCTTGCCTCAACTTTCCCAGCTCTTTCTTGTGGCTAGGAGGAGAGCTCTTCTTAGGATGCATCATCAAGAGACTTGGATAAATCTGGAATGCAGGTGCCGTTTCCAGCAGTGTATTATTTCCCTGGAGCATTTGGCTTCTTCCTAAGAGGAAAATTGTCAGCCAGGATGAATCCAAGGGCCCAAAGCTCTGAGCTCTTTGAAAAACATTATGCCTCAGTCTATCATTTGAGGCAAGTAAGTAACATGGCTTGGGTTAGGGTTTGGTTTTTTTTGGGGGGGAGGGGGTGGGTAGATAAATAAGCAGAGCTACAAAGATCCTGAGCTACACAACATACCCACTGCCAGGTTTTAGATTATCTCCCAGGCCTCTCCTTCCTGTCATCCTTTCCCATTTCTTTCTGTTTCACTACAGAAAAAGCTGCTGTAGGCAGCTGGAATACACATCTCAAGAAAGATGCTGGGTGTAATATCTCTGTGCTGCACACCAGCACTCACCAATGTGACCTTGGTTAGAATTGGAAGCCATCCCAGCTCCTTCTCCTCCACTAATATATTTAGAAGCCTTCGCTGAGCCTGGCAGAGCAGCACTAGCCTGCATGCTCACGGGGTGTCAGAATAAATGTGCTGTGATATATAGCTCCAGAATCACAAGGCTGCAGTGGAGCAGCAGGCGTGGAATTGGGCTGAGGATCTGAGAATCATCATCTGGACCTTGGGACAAGGCTCGCTGAGAAACGAAGGATACACTGCCCATCCCAGGGGCTGGCCTGGGATGAGCATGCTGGCATTTTGGGGAGGGGAGTCTGATGCACTCTGCAGCTGGGAACCGCTCAAAGACACCTTTCTGGGCTGTACATGCTGATGCTGAGGTTTTGGAAGGCTTGCTGAGATGAATGCCAGGATTAGCCTCTCTCCTCTCTGCCACCACAGTGAAACATCTTGGCAGGAGATTATTTCTCCTTCAGGAGCCTGAGAGCTGGGAGCAGCGAGCAAGGAGCTTGCTGGGGGAGGTCTTCCCACCCCTGGATATTCTGGAAGTGTCTGATAATAGCTATGAGTTATGACACTTCGGATTATCAGGACTCAAGGGAACCTTCAGGTGACAGACACAAGGACTGTCACCACCTCCTACCAAGACAGATAAATCCATTCTTCACCTTCCTAAATTTCACTCAGGGTAGATACCATTTGAAAAGAGGGTATTTTACCTCACCAAATTCTCCAGCTCTTTCTGGGGCAACCAGCATTTACACAGGACCACGCACAGGATACACAGACATAAGGAAGCTGAGAGCTCAGGCACAGCTAGAGAAGCTTGGTGGTACCCTACTACAGCTGAGCAGCTGTAACTGCCCTCATAGAATCACAGAATCACAGGGGTTGGAAGGGAGCTCCAGAGATCATCAGGTCCAACCCCCTGCCAAGGCAGGATCCCTAGGACAGGTCACACAGGTCAGTGTCCAGATGCGGCTCGATTCTCTCCAGAGAAGGAGACTCCACACCCCCCTGGGCAGCTCACCCAGCCTTTCCTCACAGGGGAGATGCTCCAGGCCTTTAATCATCTCTGTAGCCTCCTCTGGACTCTCTCCAGGAGATCCCTGTCTGTTTTATGCCAGGGAGCCCAGAACTGGACACAAGACTCCAGGTGGGGCCTGACCAGGGCAGGGCAGAGGGGGAGGATCCCCTCCTGTGACCTGCTGGCCACACTCCTCCTGATGCCCCCCAGGATCCCATTGTCTCTCTCAGCCCCCAGGGCACACTGCTGGCTCATGGCCAACCTGTCATCAACCAGGACCCCCAGGTCCTTCTCCATAGAGCTCCTCTCCAGCAGGTCACTCCCAGCCTATACTGATCCAAGCAGTTATTCCTTCCCAGGTGCAAGGCTCTACACTTGCTTTTGTTGAATTTCATCTGGTTTCTCCCTGCCCAGCTCTCCAGCCTGTCCAGGTCTCATACATGATCTCAGCCCATAAATAAGTGCCAGGTATTACAACCTACTTACTAGTGGTCACTGACTGGAGGGAAATAGCTGCAGAGCATGTACATAGAAACCACAGACCCGCTGGCGAACGGTACCTTGTGTTTCTCAACCCTTTTGACTATCAAAGATATAAAAGCTTAAACTCATTTGGGGTGCTGTCTCCTGGCAGAGCTTCACTGATGCCTGAGGAGACTTCTACCTGTAGGCAACAGTGGTATGATTACTCATGGATCAGCTCGGAGGACTCCTCCATGAATAGAATCTAGCTGGGTGATTTGGGATAACCAACAAATTAATTTGGAGCCCATAGTAAGCAGGTTTGCAGAAGGCTTTTTGTACATGGTGGTCTACTGGTAAAGTGGCAGTCTGGTCCAGGCTAGATGGACTTGTATCAGCTGTGTCCATACAGAATCACAGAGCTATAGGGGTTGGAAGGGAGCTCCAGAGCCCATCAGGTCCAATCCCCCTCCCAAAGCAGGGTCCCTAGGACAGGTCACACAGGTCGGTGTCCAGATGGGGCTGGAATCTCTCCAGAGAAGGAGACTCCACACACCCTGGGCAGCCTGTCCCAGGGCTCCCTCACCCTCACCAGGAAGAAGTTCTTCCCCAGATTGGTGTGGAACTCCCTGTGCTCCAACTTGAGGCCATCGCCCCTTGTCCTGTCCCCACAGACACTGAGAAGAGGCTGGCCATTTCCCCCTGTGTCCCACTCTTCAGCTATTGATAACCATTGATCAGATCCCCTCTCAGGCTTCTTTTCTCCAGGCTGAACAGCCCCAGGTCACTCAGCCTTTCCTCCAAGGGGAGATGCTCCAGGCCTTTAATCTTCTTTATAGCCCATACACGCTGTGTGTACCAGCACAGAGCACCTTCTCAGTGCTGGTCACAAGGCAATGGCATTCAGGGGCAGTGCAGACCTCTACACGCTTCTAGTCATCTTCGGAGAACCACCTCAAGGCTCATGGTGTTCAGTTTTCACACTGGCTTTCTCCCTTGGCCTTTTTCCCAGCAGCATTACCTCCAAACCAAACTACTTAGCCTGAGTCTTTTCCTGGCTGTGTTGAACCAGCCAGCAAGCCATCTCCAAGGACCTGGCACTTGGTCCAACCATTCATTAACTTACTAATGCTCACCTGGTTGCTGCTGTCCTCTGGCTGGTTTGATCTGGCCTTCTACTTGCACTTTCTCACTGGTATCCAACAGAGAACTCTCAGAGCTGCTCATCCTGCACCGTGCAGACCCTTGGCTGAGATCTTCCACTGAGCTAGTGCAACTTCTGACTGCAGTGAAGCAGGACCAAGAAAGTGACACCAGGGTTAATGTGCTGTACAGTGAGTCATTAATAAAGAGAAAAGTACTGGAAGGTGACAAAGTTCCTATCAAGCTTAACAGCACTAGGGGCTGTTTGGTTAAGTTTAGGAGATAATTGCTATAGTGACACGTTCACATTCCTGAAGTGCAAAAACAATAGCTCCATTCTGCAAACGTTAAGACATTCCTCTTGGAGAAGAGAAAGGAGAAATGAATGAATGAGTACCAGCTCAAGGCATGCTGAAGCAAAATGGGGATTTTAGCTTGGAGCATATTTAAAAATAGGAAAAACCCCCCAAAAAATCCAGAGATCTGTGTATGAGGTTGTGCTCCTGCTTGAGGAAACTGCTTGGGAGTGGTTTGGTACCTCTGCAGCAGAGAGAACTCTCCTGAGCATGCTATCAGGTGTTGTGAACCTCCAGGTGACAGCTGCCAGCCCAGGAACCCTGGTAATGCTTGGTGATGACCTTGAAGGGTCTTTTCATGGTCACTTAAGCTGATGGAAGGGGGTGCTGCTGTGGTTCTGAGATGTCATGTAGCAAGTCTGAAACTAAATTAGTCCAAAAAAAAAAAAAAAGAATCACTTAAACATCTCTTCTCCCAGGTACCATGTGACAGGACAAGAGGAAACAGCCTCAAGTTGTGCCAGGGGAGGTTTAGGTTGGAGATGAGGAAAAATGTCTTCAGCCAAAGGGTTGTCAAGCACTGGGAACAGGCTGCCCAAGGCAGTGGTGGGGTCACCATCCCTGGGGGGTTTTAAAAGATGTGTAGATGTGGTGCTGAGGGACTTGGTTTAGTGGTGGGCTTGGATGGGCTGGGCTGATTCCAACCTAAATGATTCTATGATCATATGAACATAGATCATAGAACGATTTGGGTAGGAACGGGCCCCAAAACCTCACCAGTCCCACCCCCTGCGATGGGCAGGGACACCCCTCATCAGCCCAGGGCACCCAAAGCCCCATCTAACCTGGCCTTGAACCCTGCCAGGGAACCAGGGGCAGCCCCAGCCTCTCTGGGCACCCTGTGACAGGGCCTCACCACCCACACAGGGGGGAATTTCTGCCTCATGTCTAATCTAAATCTACCCTACTTCAGTTTTAAAACGTTAACCCTCACCCAGTCACTACATGCCCTGATAAAGAGTCTCTCCCCTTCCTTCCTGTAGGCCCCTTTAGGTACTGGAAGGCCACTATAGGATGTCTCTGAGAGTCTTTATGCCAAGCCAGACCACCAGACACTTAGCTCAGGGTTGTCTTAGCCAATTATTTTCCACTTAATTTCAGGATCACAGAACAGTTGGAATTGGAAGGGACCTCTGGAGATCATCTAGTCCAACCCCTCTTTAAAGCATGATCACCTCAATCATGTTGCACAGGACTGTGTCCAGGCTGGTTTTGAGTATCTCCAGAGAAGGAGACTTCATAACATCTCTGTCCATCTTCTACCCTACTCTGTCCCTCCTAGGACATCTCGTGCACCTCCTAGCTTCAGGTGGCCCAGATATTTCCCTAGCCTTAAGAAGGGTTGGTGAGCCTGAGAGCTCTTCTAGTTTTTCTGACTCTACCAGTTGGCCTAACAAAAGATAGCATCTCTCCACACACACATGGCTGACTTCAAGGAGACCTGGCATGTAGCTGGTTCTGCCCAAGATAACCTGTCACTCCTCCTCCTCCTGTCTTTGTGCTTATCTGTGGGAACAGGGTGTGTGCAGAGGGAGCCTCGCCTGAGTCTCTGGGTTTCCCTCCCTCTTCTGCACCTGAATGCACTCATTGTTTGTGTGCCTTTGTCTGTCGGAGGGGAAGAAGGAGGCCTTACATGAATTGGGTCAAACAAGTTTTTCAGCTGCATGCAGGTTAGGAGAGGCCACAAGAAAAGAACCACAGCCCTTTGAAGCCAGGCTGCTCCTTTTCTTTTTCACGGGCTGTGTTTTAATTCTGACAGTGAGTGATACTTCCTCAGATGGAGATCAATTCACTGAGCACAAGAACAAAGGGTCTCTAAACACACACTATCTAAGAGCATTGCAGTGACATATCATTGACGGAAGGCCAGGAGGCAGCTCTGGCTAAATCATGTTTATAATAAGGGCAAACCTTTCCTCCAGGGCCTTTCACACTAAAAAATGCAGGGATCAGGCAAAAATGAGGGCCTTTCTCCATTCCTAAGGAAGGGATCTGCTGTCAACAGACGTTTGTTTTACCACTTCTATTTAGGTGTCAAGGTGGCAGGTACTTTTGTAACAGCTGGCCATACCGACGATGTTCAACCCATGGAAAGATTTGGAGCCCTGAGGTCCATGACCAAGATCCTGGCTTTACTGATCCCTGGGAGGTGACACTAACCAGGCCACAGGAAACTCTACGCTCACCTCTCCTTGTTAGTCTGGGTTCCACTTTCTCGTTTCCCTTGGGTACAAAGAATGCCCTTGGACAGTCCACAGAGTTTTGTGCAGTTTCCTGATTAACTTAAAGAGTCTTAAGAGCTGGGACTGGGTCTTCCCCTCCTAGATAAATGCCTAGGCAATGAGCTGCAAACTCACATGTTCTCTCTGTCTCACTCTCAGCCAGTTAATTATTTTATACAAAACAAGAGGGAGAAGCTGAACAAGCCCCACTCCAGAATAACTTGCCAGGTGGCTCACCTCCTCGAAGCTGGGAAGGGGTCTTCAAGGTCTCCTCAAGCACTCCCATGGGTTACTGAGTGAAAAGGCACAGATTTCCCATTGCACTGTTTGGCAGAAAAGGATTAGCTTGGACATTAACCTGCAGATGGTCCAGACCCCACAGAGGAAGACTTCACCTACTTGCTGGCTGTTAGTCACCTGCTTCCAATGGTCTC
The DNA here is from genome assembly GCA_022605575.1 of Laterallus jamaicensis coturniculus. Classification (NCBI taxonomy): domain Eukaryota; kingdom Metazoa; phylum Chordata; class Aves; order Gruiformes; family Rallidae; genus Laterallus; species Laterallus jamaicensis. The sequence goes on from JAKCOX010000082.1 coordinate 1,218,714, forward strand.
ATCATCCCCACAGCCTCATCTTCTCCCAGCAATCAGCCACTCAGGCCACGACTGTGTGATCAGCCAGGCACACATCCAGATCTGGTCTCAGGATTAGTTTGCTGGAAATGCTCAGGATCTGCCTCAGACGGTGTTGGGCTGACCTCTGAAGCTCTTGCCCTTGTAGTACTGATGTAGCCCAGCTCATGGACCACCTCACTTGGGATGCAGGGTCTCCCACAAACATGGTGCAGCAGTGCTGAGCTCTCTTCTAAAGCATTTACATGTATGCAAATGAGGCTCTGCAGTCACATCTTCACACAGGATGAAGAGTTGGCATCACAAAACAAGGTTTTCTTCCAAACTGCCACTGGGCCTCCCTATGGACATTCTGGAAATGCCAGGACTCTTCCTTGGGGTTTTTAAAGAGCCTTTCTGGGATGAGCAACAGAACCTGCAGAAAGGTTACCATCAAAATAGCTGTGGAGCAAGAGCATCTGTAGGGGACACGTAGCCAGGGGTTCAGTGTCACCGAATCTGTGCAGCTGTCCTATGGCTAACGTGAAAGTCTGTGCTCTGAAAAGGTCAAAAAGGCAATTAAAGAGACAACAGACAAGCCCTTTCCAGTACTGAAGCAGATGCTCAGCCAAAACATTTGCCTGTAAGATTGTATTTCCTTAAGGTTTATTAACCATTAAGTGTTTTTTAGGGACGGGATCGTAAAGATAATGAAGGGAATGACAGGTAGAGTCAGGATTACTTCGCAAATTGTTCCCCTTGGGTTAGACAAGTGTTTGGAAAGCAAAATTCTCTTGTTTGGATTTTACAGCAACAGGAGACCCTGAGCTGGTCCCTGGGCAGATAATCTCCCACTTTAACTGGGTGGCGGTGCCAGGTAACCCACTGGGTTAAGGGAAAGAGGAGCAAAGCAGCTGCACTGAGCCAGCAGCAGGATGATTTGCAAAGGCTTTCTCCCTTGCAGCAATGCCAGCCTAAAGAAAATAACTCTGCTCTCCCCATCCTGATTGCTCACTACATCACTTCAGTCGCCCTGGCACTAAAGCAGATCAACAAACTGACCAGGGTTAAAGATAACAGAGTGAGGCACTTTGGGGCAGGGTCTGATGCAAAGTACAATTTCAGTGAAATCACCTGAATTTGCAAATGTGATTATGTTTGAAAACCTTTTTGAAAATCTTTTTTTTTTAATTTTATTTTTATTGCATTGAGGTTTGGGGTTTATTTTTTTCCCTAGGTCACTTGCTAGCAACTGTTAAAATATGCTTATTTCCAACCAAATGTCACGTTTTGGTTTTGGTCAGTAGGTGGGTACGTGATCAAAGCAGAGGTTGTGGAATATCCATCAGTGGAGACTGGTGATACACTGGAGATGAAAACTGGGCCAGAAATCACAGCTAACCTTGTCTTGGGCAGGGTGAATGGATGAGCTGAGCTGATGAGGTCCCTCTGGGCTCTGTTTTGCTGTGACTCTAGGACAGAAACAAATAGTTAGGTCGCCATAAAAATGAATACCCATTTTTCAGAGTTCTAATACCCCAGTGTTTTACATTATAGAACAATGGGTGATGCACATGCATTTACTCCTTTGTACCAAATCATGGCATATAATGGAATTTAGCTACCACGCAGTGGACAAACGAATTATTAATGAGTTTATTTCTCCATATTCTCATGGACCTGAGACCTGTGCCCCAGCAAGTGGTTTGTAGAGGGACCACTTTGTTTTGAAGGATGAGAGAGTCGAAGAGCACAAACACGGGTTGCTCCTGGCCAGAGTTCTCAGGGATGAAGCTTAAATGTGTTGTATAAACAGGAAAACATCAGTTGGTTTAAAACCAACTCAAACAAAGTCCAGTTGTCAGTGACCTGACTTATGGATGTATGTCACAACCAGAAATAAGGTTTTAAGAACTAGTGGATTTTCACACCTTTTTTTTTTCTTTTTTTTTCTAATCTTTTTTTTATTATTTTTTTCTTATATTTTCTTTTAATTCCTGAGGATTAAAACCCATTTTGTTGCTTATTCCAATTGCTAATTCTCTTCTGAGTCCTGGATGAAGAAGTCATTGAGCTGAGCTAGGCAAGGAAATGGAAAAGAAGTAAACAGACTCCCTGCATCTGCAGAAAAGTCACAGCTTCTCTCACAAGGTGCACTGGTTCCTGAAGAAGCCAGGGCTTCGTGTGCTTCACCTCGACTGTGACTTGCTCCACTGATCTGGTAGTATTTGCAAATTTTGTAATTAAGGAAATTTTAATAGCATGTAATAAGCCCAGGACTTTCAAGAAGTTCTGATCCTTTATTTTTAAAGGTGTCTGTAATTAAAATACAAAAAATTTCTCTAAATGAAGAAGGGAGCATACAAACAGGAGGGGAATCAACTTTTTAAAAGGGCAGATAATGGCAGGACAAGGGGGAATGGTTTAAAGCTGAAGAAGGAAAGGTTTAGATTGGATCTTAGGGGGAAGTTTTTTACGGAAAGAGTGGTGAGGTCCTGGAACACGCTGCCCAGAGAGGTGGTGGATGCCCCATCCCTGGAAGTGTTCAAGGCCAGGTTGGATGGGGCCCTGGGCAACCTTGTGTAGATCCAGGTCTGAGGTTGGTGTCCCTGCCTGTGGCAGGGGGGTTGGAGCTTTATGATCCTTGGGGTCCCTTCCAACCCTTGCCATTCTATGATTCTATGAAAGCGATTAAAAGATTTTTTTTTTAGGTCTCCATCCTGCTGGCTCACTACATCTCAGGTAGGAAATGGGGATGTCTGATCTGTACAAAGTGGAGGTTGAAGTCCATGGGGACAACTTAGGCTTGTTCTGCTCCCTGACCCAGATTTTGGGGCTATCATCTGCCCTGGCCATGCTCTGGAACCCTCTGTAAAGGGGTCAAGGTTAGCTTGGTTGCCTAAAGGGAGGCCTCCAATGCCATGCAAGATGGTTTAGGTACTGAGATGGTGGGCACGACACAGTGTGTGCAGAAGACATCTCATGTAGTGGTGACTGAAGACTACAGCAGAGATGGCCTCAAACATCTCAGCTAACATAGGAGCCCCATGCGTAGGCAACCCCGAGGGCCATTGGCCATGCTCCTGTCCAGTAAGGATGGGATCCATGTGGTTCATGAGACTCCAGTTGTTGTGCAGTTCACTCTTCCCCTTGCAGGGCAAACAGTCCTGAAGCCTGAAGGACTCCCAGGGCGAAGCACCTGGAGGGAGCCAAGAGAGAACCCTCCAGGACCTCTCAGCTTGAACAGACCTTGCCTGGTTCCTGCCTCATCCGCCACCCAGACCCAGGGGCAGGGATGCATCCAGTGCAGCAGGGGCTGGGCAGGGTGCAGGGCTGATGCTCTTTGTACTCTGACTGTTCCCAGATACCATGTGATGCATGAAAATACTTGGCACGGTGGGGAACACGGGCTTGTGTTCACACAGCTCGGAGCACGGGGAGAACAGTCATCCTAGCCTCTGCCTTCCTCTCCTCCCCATCAGGGAGATGCCATTCAACCACCTCAGCCTACTTCACACAAGCAAATTAAATCCACGGCCCCCCTACCCCTCCCCCCCCTCCCCCCCCCCCGCCTCCTTCTGCCTCCACATCTGTATTTTCTTGATGGTACCTGCTAACGGCAGCTCCTGCTACGCCCAGGGAAGGCCAGCAACAAGCCCATCTGAGGAGCTGGCACCCATCCCTTTGCGTGGATGAGCTTAAGAGGGACTCTTCGGCAGAGTTGAGCTAAGCTCTTTTTCTCCTGGAGGCAAAAATCCTCATTCTCAAAGTACACTGCAGCCAATTTACCCTGGCCCAGAGCCTGGGAACAAGAGACTATTGCTAAACTCAGACAGCCTCTTGAACTAGGGATGCCGCTCCGTGCCATTTCCCCCAAAGGCAGTTTGTGTCAACGCCTCCGCTCGCAACAGCCTTGCCTCCACTGGATGGCAAAAGTGTCTTTTTTGGCATCTGGTTGGCAGTGTTACGAAGGAAGACAATCTTCTTGCCAGGACAAGAGAGAGAGTCAGATGCTATCTGCACTCCAGTCCACGGGGCACGCTGCGGGGCTGTGTCCAGACACCCAGAGTGAGCTTTGGCTGTCAGAGGCAGGATGCTGGGAGGAGCAGCCCAGAGCTCCATCCAGCTTGCCCTGCCTCTCTGCACTGCTGTGCTGCAGCCCAGAGCTCCATCCAGCTTGCCCTGCCTCTCTGCACTGCTGTGCTGTGGCGGGGCAAACGCTCCCATGGACATCCCAGATCAGTGGGTGCATCTCCGTTGCGTGCCAACCAAAAGTCCTCTGGACCTGCTCCTCAGGCATCCCTGCTTCCCTTCAGAAATTGCCCCTGGGATGACAGCACAGCAGCCAAACTCCTAAATCTCTTGCTGCTGACCCTATGGCAGCTATGAGAAGAAACTCTTCCTGCATGAGGAGGCTGCTTAACCCAGGAGGTGACCCAATATTGATGGCACCGGCCCATCCTGTCCCTACCACCAATGGGATGTGTTTCTGAAGGAGCAGGGAGAGGGTCCCTAGTCCTGTACCTCTCACTGCAGCTTCTCCATCATTATTCTTTCTAGGCTAGCATGCATTATCCCTCTCATAAAAGAGATCTCCAACAGCACCTACCCATTTCCGACCCCATCCCAGCACTTCCAAACTCCCTTCTGAGCCCCTCTGCTCCCCCCACCTTTCCCTGCTTCCCCAGCACTGGAACCAGTCATTCTGTACCCACTGCCTGCTGCAGGCAGTCCTCAGAGAACAGAGCTGTTAATCTGTGACCGGATCTGTTGAGCACATGCAAGCCATGATTTGCAGAGCTTATAACCAACTTGAAATTAAACAGATTTTCCTGGAAGTGGCAAATGGCATTTGGGTTTGGTTTTGGTTTGGGTTTTTTTTTGACAGCAGGACCAAATTTTATGCTCTTTCTTCGATACACAGAGGCTTTTGCCTCTTGCAAAAGTTTCATGGAATTATTTTCAGGATCTGGGCAAAACACCATGCTTTCCCCTCCTCCTTGGAAACGGTCGGAATAGTTTGGTTTTAACTTTCCAGAGAAGTTCAGCCTAAGGCAGACATCTGGCATGGAAAAACTTTCTGCCCAAACTATTACAGCTGAACGAAACCAAAAGCCCAATGGCCAGTGGGCTCTGTTTGTGCTGCTCATCTCTGGGCTATGCAGGGTTCTTGCGGTGGCCATGGATGTGCTGGGTCAACATGATGAAGCTTTCACAGAATCACAGAGCTGTAGGGGTTGGAAGGGACCTCGAGAGATCATGGGGTCCAACCCCCCTGCCAAAGCAGCTCCCCAGCTCATACTGCACAGATAGGCGTCCAGACGGGTCTTGAATATCTCCAGGGAAGGAGACTCCACCACCCCCCTGGGCAGCTTTGGAGAAGGGAGGGGTGGGGAGGGTCTTCTGCTCCAGGAAAAGGTAGAGGAGAGCGCAGCCACGAGAGGGAGTGCAGTTCCTGGTTCTCACCACACAGCACAGCCCGGCTGCTGCTAACCAGGCCAGTCCTCCGGCTACAAGCTGTGTCTCAGCTGTGGATGGGTTTTGGGGCAGGCCCTGTGCTGTTGCCAGTCTCTCCCAGGAAGAATTAGGAGGAAAATGATGAAGCACCACAATATGCTTGTGCCATGTCTAATAAATGGCCCACCCGCAGCACCAGGCTATTCTGGCATCAGGCATTTTGTTTCTGAAACCAAAAAAACAGTAGGGGGAAAGTGACAAGGAGATTCAAGGAGGCCTCAGTGTGAGATCTCAGGAACCTGGATCTGAGCACAATCCACAACCAGACCGACCAATTTTGCAGATGTTAAACCCCCCTGGCCTTCCAGCCAACCTCAAATTGTTCTGGGTGGTTGGGGGTGGCTGGGCTTAACCCCTGAGTGAGGTTCAATTGGATGTGTCAAGTCACTTTATCTGGCCCACAAGTGTTCAAGAGAAGGGGGGAAGAAAGAGCAAAGAGTGGAGAAAGAGAGTGCAATAGGTACCACCACAAATCTGCAGCATCCCATTGATCTGATGGCTTCAGGTCTGGTGGGGAATTGTTCCTCCCTGTCTTCACTGGCCTTGTCTTTTTACACTGTTGTCTCATTGCATAGTCAGTACGTCCTTGGCATCCCCACACCTTCCACCCAGTGGTGGGACACATGCCCACTGCCATCTCCAGAGGGTTCCCAAATGTTCAAGAAAGTCTGAGCCCCCTCAAGAGGGTCCAAGCCCCTCACATTTTGTTCCTCAGTTGATCCTGGATGCATGTGTAGAGGGCTTGGACTAGATGCTTTGAGATAAGCCACTTTGAGATAAACAAGTTGTATATCCATTCCTGACAGGCGGAATTCACTTTGTTGTGTGGGTGTCGTGGGGATGAGGCTTTATGGTGAGAGGGAAAGATGAGGGTATGGTTCTGCCAGCGAATATTAGGGCCTGTCTCTAGTCCCTTAGAGATGGATCCTTCATGGACCACTGCTTATCTGCCCCAGCTCCTTGTGGCACCAAGGGACGAGGGAGTAGTGGGCCCTGATCTGCAACAGCCACTTGACAATTCAACTTGCAAAGTTTGTGGCCTCCCCAAAGACACAAGAGAGATGGTGGGCTAGCTGGGGGGACTCATGACATGTAGACCAGGGTTCCCAACCCAAGTACCTCCACGTGAAGGGTGAGCTCGCTCTCATTTTCTAGCTCATTTTTCACTCATTTCAAGTGACCAGCTCAGTGAGGTCAAAACTGCAATGGACATTTTGGTACACAGGGGGTGCAGAGGGGAATGTGCTGGGGACCCCTTTGCATCCAAGCAACACCACAGTTGCCGTGCGCTCCAGGTGTGGTTCATTCCCTCAGGGCTCAGGCCAAATCTGAAATATGCCATCAAATGTCACCAAATCGTTGTTGTATATCAAGTTACAGCCCGTGATCTGGACTGCTAAATTGTTCCTCTGTGTGTGTGTGCTCATGACCTGTCCAGGTGACAAAGGACCTTGCCATGAATGTGGTTTAAACCACATGTTCTCCACCACAACCGGAGCACGTTCAGCTTACACAAGGTCTGCAGCTCCAAGCCAGGCTGGTTACTTGTTACCCCCACTGATGGGGTAACAGTCAACAGGAGAGGTTGGAGACGATGCACTGCATCTCACAGTTTGGGTTGTCTCCTAGTCACACCCCAGGGCAGTCACAGCAGCCCAGCTGAAGGGCAGCTAACCTATGAAGCCACCACCTTCCACTTGCATTGTTTCAGGAACCTAATGTCACTGAACCTTGGCAGGCAGTCAGGGAAATTCTGCAGGCGCTGGAGTAGCCACAAGAGGGGGATCACAGTGAATTCAAGAGTTGCTGAAACCTGGAAAACACACCCGAGCCCCAGACTCCCTGCTCTGGCTGCTTCATCTCCTATTCTCAAACCAGTTTCCCTAACGCCACCTGGACACTTCGTTCAGAATTCCGGGAGAAGGAGAACTGGGGAACTGTCCACTGGAAAACCAAGAACACCCTCTTTGTTCTAGGCATTTCAAACACAGCCTTTGAACAATACCTCTGTTTATATTGGCTGAAGTGCACACATCCCTACCCAGCCTAACCCTCACATCTTGCAGTCAGGCCAGAAAATGCACTTTATTCTCTCACCCTGTGCCTTTTATTGCTGATCTACAGCCAAACCCATGAATGTCAGATAGGTGACCGCATGGGGTCAGTGGGGACAGCACATTATAGCAAGGAGGATGGACCCACAGGACTTGAGCTCCTTCAGCTGCTGTGGGCATAGGAAGATGCTGCACAAGCAAACAGGACCTGGGCTTTTTTCCCCCCTCTCAAAGGGGTGACACACACACACTAGCCACAGCAACTGTCATCGAGGGTGCGATCAGCCAGGTTTTTAATTGGCTTGCAGATGTTGTGCCCTCGCCATATGTATTATTTTCACTTAAGTTTATGTCAACAGGAACAGGACTCTACTAAATTTATCCCCTGCGCTCAAGACAAACTGCACAGGCCTTCAAGGGTATTTTTAATAGGAGGTAAACCTCATCCACAAACAGCCTCTCATTTCGGGCCTCCAAATGAGATATTTTCCAGTCCAGGGTAACTCCAACCCTGCCCCTTCCTTCCACAAGCCCCAAATGACTGTTTTCTCCTGATTCCTTGGTCATTGTGTAAGTGTGATATCCCTTGGCAGAGCCTACAAAAGAGCTGGGGAGGAACATGGTTCCTGCCCGCCTGGCTCCTTTTAGGGTTAAAGCCAGGATGGGTTTTGTGCCTAAAGCAACATCCTTCACGCAAATGCCAGTGTAACATAAATTGTGCCGGGCTCAGAGGAGAAGCAAATGTCAAAAATTAAGTTATTCTTCTGCTTGACTCACAAATGCAAGTAGCATGCAAATAAAGAGAAGCCATCTGTTCAGTCCCTGGGCCATTTCAAGTTAAGCATCCAGCGCCAGCTTCAGCTCCCAGTTACATTGGGTCAGCCTGGCTGGCTGGGCTCCACAGGACGTGCTCAGCCTTGCCCAGGGCCGCCTGTCACTGCACAAGTGTCTGTAACCCTTCCTGCTCCTCTTTGAGCTCAACTGTCATTCTGTGGCTGAGGGTTCCCCCCACATCCAGGCAGCTTCCCAAGCAGGATTTCAGGGTTGCTTCTGTTTCAGTTCCTTCACTGGACGTATCAGGCTAGGTCCCTCGCTGCCCTGTGGTGCTTCGGTGATGCATCAGAGCAGTCAGTGCACTGATCTGAAGTCAGATGTGTCACCAGATTCAGTGGAGCCCGTGCTACAGCCATAGCTGCCTTCCTGCATCTCCAAGGAAACTTTATTCTCATCATCATTAATGCAGCCTTTGAATAGCACACCGAAAATGCAGGCCCACTCAGCGAAACATCGTTGGAGGAAGAGAGGATTACTGCCTCATTTGAGAGAAGAGGTCAGGTGAAAGGAGACCTGACCATACTGCAGAAGGGTGCAGATGCTTGGTCAGCTGGTCACGCTGCAATCTTTAAGCATTAGCTTGGAAGAATCATCCTACCAGGGGCTGGTTGCCCTGGCAAAGCCTGTCTGTGTAGACTGAGCTCAGATATCCTGAAGGACATGGACTGGAGGCCCACCAGCTTCACTATGCCATTCATTGTGTGAGGCATACTCCAGTTGTAGGTTGCAGGAATGGTGCCCAAAACTGTGCCCACACAGCGTGTGTAGTGTGGGCAGAGCTTTGAGCAGGTTTCACTTCCACACACCAGGCTGACGTCTACCATGCTTTCATCATCATGGTGAAGAGAGGGGACCGGAGCTGAGGTTGCAAGCAGTATTTGAGGCTGCATAAACCCAGGGGCAAGGAGGGCTCTAGATTGGAGGCATGGTTAGGAGAGGGTTTGGGGTCTGTGCTGGGGGGCAGTAATTAGCCACTGAGCAGCAGTCTGGGATATGGTCAACACATGAACACTCCATCTGGGTTGTTCAGGCACCTGTCGACTGAAGATGTCACAAAGCCCAGGTCAGTTACTACCCTTCCTCTACACTGCCCTCCTTCATAGAATCATAGAATGGCAAGGGTTGGAAGGGACCCCAAGGATCACAGAGCTCCAACCCCCCTGCCCAGGGCCCCATCCAACCTGGCCTTGAACACCCCCAGGGATGGAGCATCCACCACTTGTCTGGGCAGCCTGTTCCAGCCCCTCACCACTCTTTCTGTAAAAAACTTCCCCCTAAGATCCAATCTAAACCTTCCTTCCTTTAGTTTAAATCCATTCCCCCTTGTCCTGCCATTATCTGTCCTTTTAAAAAGTTGAATCCTCTCCTGTTTATAATCTCCCTTCAGGTACTGGCAGGCTGCAATGAGGTCCCCCCACAGCCTTCTCTTCTCCAGGCTGAACCAGCCCAGCTCCCTCAGCCTCTCTTTGTAGGGCAGCTGCTCCAGCCCTCTGATCATCTTTGTGGCTCCTCTGAACCCTCTCCAACAGCTCCATATCTTTCTTGTATTGGGGGCCCCAGATCTGGACACAGGACTCCAGCTGGGGCCTCACAAGGGCAGAATAGAGAGGGACAATCCCCTCCCTGTCCCTGCTGCCACCCCTCTTCTGATGGAGCCCTCTCACGTTGCCTGACCTTGCTTCCATTGGCCATACACTTTCCTTTTCCACCTAAGCTCTAGCAGAAGGTCCCTGTCCATCCAGGGACCGATGGGACTCATCCCAGGGTACTCAGGGAGCTGGCTGATGTCACTGTGAGACCTCTCTCAATTATTTTCTGGGGATCCTGGGAATCTGGAGAGGTCCCTGTAGACTGGAAGCTGGCAAACATCCCAGTTTTCAAGAAGAGTAAGAAAGAAGACCCTGGTAATTACAGGCCTGACAGTCTCACCTCAGTGCCGGTGAAAGTATGGAGAAAATCATGCTGGGAGTTATTGGAAAACACCTAAAGGACAACACAGTCACTGGCCACAGCTGGCATGGGTTCAGGAGAGGAAGGTCCTGTCTATCCAATCCGATTCCCTTTTACAACAAGGTCACCCAGCTGGTTGACCAAACGAAGCCAGTTAAAGTTATTCTTGTGGATTTCAGTCAGGATTTTGATACTGTGTCTCACAGCATCTTGATGGGCAAAACGTCCAGCATAAAACTAGACAAAGCCAGAATGCGTTGGGGGGGGGGGGGGGGGGCGACTGGCTGGAGGGTCTGGCCCAGAGGTGACAGTGACAGTACCTCTGGCTGGCAGCCAGTCACTTGTGGGGTTCTTTCCCAGGGTTCCAGCTTAGGGCCAGGTCTTTTTAAGGTTTTTAATAAAGGACCCAGGCTCAGGACTGGCAGGGTCTTAGGTAAATTTGCAGATGGCACCAAACTGTGAGGAGCTGTTGACTCCCTTGAGAGTGGAGGAGCCTTATGGAGGGTCCTGGACAGGTCAGAGAGCTTGGCAGTCACCCACAGCGTGAAGTTTAACCAGGGCAGGTGCTGGATTCTGCCCCTGGGAAGGGGCAGCCCTGGCTGCACACCCAGCCTGGGGGATCAGGTGCTGGAGGCCAGCCGTGCTGAGAGGTGTTTGGGGATCTTCATCAACAGCCAGTTACCCCTGAGGCAGCAGCGTGCCCGGGCAGCCAGGAGGGACAACCCCATCCTGGGGGCATCCAGCATGGCACAGCCAGGCCAGGGAGGGAGGGGATTGTCCTGCTCTGCTCTGTGCTGGGGTGGCCTCACCTCCAGTCCTGGGGGCAGGTTTGGATCCAGAGGAGGCTGACAGGAGACCTCACGGTGGTCTGGGGCTTCCTGCTGAGGGGGAGCGAAGGGGCAGTGCTGATCTCCTCTCTTTGAGGACCAGGGACAGAACCTGAGGGAACAGTGTGAAGCTGCACCAGGGGAGCTTTAGGCTGTGTGTTAAGAAGAGGTTCTATACTGAGAGGGGGGTCGGGCACTGGCACAGGCTCCCCAGGGAAGGGGTCACAACCCCAAGCTGGGCTGAGGGCAAGAAGTGTCTGGATGATGTCCTCAGTGCCCTGCTCTGACTTGGCTGGGCCTGTGTGGAGCCAGGAGTGGGACTTGATGGTCCTGACGGGTCCCTTCCAGCTCAGGAGACTCTGTGATTCTATGATGCTAATTACACTGCTGCCAGTGCAAGTGCAGAAAAGCAAAGGAACACTCCCTACAAAGTGTAAGTCGAGTAGGAAAGAATCCCATCAGGCTTTGTCACTTGTTGAACAGGCAGCTCCAAACCAATATTGATGACCAGGTTATTGGAGTAAGGCAAATATACTTGCAATGAGAGAGGAAGGACCAATGGACTTACTGGCAGAATCCCACACTTGAGCAGAAGCACTGACCTGTACCTGTGAGGGATGTAGTGATGTCGATTTGAACGTGCCTTATGTACACCATCTCCTTCAAACAGGAATGGCCAGAGCCCCACATAAACACGACAGAAGCTAGAGGTGACGAAGGGCCACAAACATGATGAAAGGCCTGGAGCATCTCCCTTGGGAGGAAAGGCTGAGTGAGCTGGGGCTGTTCATCATGGAGAAAAGAAGCCTGAGAGGGGATCTGATCAATGGTTATCAATATGTGAAGGGTGAGACACAGGGGGAAATGGCCAGCCTCTTCCCAGTGTCTGTGGGGACAGGACAAGGGGTGATGGCCTCAAGTTGGAGCACAGGGAGTTCCACACCAAAATGTGGAAGAACTTCTTCCCAGTGAGGGAGCCCTGGAACAGGCTGCCCAGGGGCATGTGGAGTCTCCTTCTCTGGAGATATTCCAGACCTGACTGGATGCCAACATGTGTGACCTGTCCTAGGGACCCTGCTTTGGCAGGCGGTTTGGACCTGATAGGCTCTGGAGCTCCCTTCCAACCCCTATGACTCTGGTATGCTGTGAGGTTTCTTTCTCTGGCAAGAGGGAGTAGGCTGCCTCAGCTTGCCCTCCCCAGCCATGGGTTTCCTCTCCAGGCCACTGACCGTTAGTTTGGGGCTCCAGCACCCAGAAGCAGGTGGATTGAGTGGTGTCACGCTCTGCCTCATGCAGGCTGGGCCTAATCCAGACCACAGATCCTGGCACAGCCCCACATGTGCTTTGGTGCTGTTCCTCCAAGGTCTGGGCTTTGGGATTTCCCTCCCATATGAAGGCTTGCAGTGCTGGGCTGGAGAGCAGACACAGGCACGATGAAGCACCTTGCTGGGACGTAGCACCAGGAGCTTTTACAATGTGAGTCACTTGCTGAGATCCATCTCATGGCATATTAAGCAGTATGAATCAAAGACTGAAAATGCAGGGCATGTATTGCCCTACAAAAACACCATCAACCACTTTACTTTTTAAGTAACGATTTGCTATTGATTATGTGCATGAAGATGAGGGAGCTCCTTACCTCTCCTGCCAATTCCCACACTCTCAATCACGTTACATGCCAGAGCTGAGCCTGCTCTAACAAAGCTGAGTTACTGCTCTTAGGAAGGGGTAAACTTGGCCCATCAGAAACCTTGAGGTGAGTGCCCCAGAGAACTTGAGCTGAGCAAAGACCTGCACAGGTACAAGCGGAACAAGCAGGGCAGTAAGACAGGGTGGCCATGTCTTCCCAACTCTATAAACCACAGGCCAAAGCCTTCACAAGTCCAACATTCCCAAGAGCTGCCAGCCCTGCCTTGGAAAGCTAGGTAGGGAACTTGGTCTAGGAGCAGAGAACTCAGTCTAGGAGCAGGGAACTCATATAACACGGTTCCCAGGTGCTTGTCTGTGGTGCCTTCAGGCGCAGTGATCCTTCCTGCCAAGGGAAGGTGAGTCAAGTGACCACAGCACAGGCAGTGCCCCCACAGCCAGGGTGGAGCCCTGCCACATCTGAAGAGGGGCTGGCAGGGACATCCTGGTAAAAAGAAACAACCAAGAGTCCCAGGCAAGGTGAGGGGATGAACTGGATCCACTTGGAAACAGCAGGAACGGTACTGGATAGAAGGCTACAAGATAGGTCTGACACTGATCCGAGCTGCAGGACACCAGGCAGGACTACAGATAGGTGCTCACTCCTACCATGCAGCTCTGGAGAGGTCTAGGTGCCCAGACCTGAGCTTTAATGGAGCCTCTGGGAGGATGTGTGGGTGGAGACAAGGTCTGCTGGGGTAATTAAACCAATCAGTGCACTCAGGACCCTGACACAACTGCATGCCAAGTGAAGCAGAAAACTTGTGTTTCTATTTTATCCCTTCCTAACCACAGACCAAGGTCTTTGGTTTGGTCCCATCTCAAGTTTGCCTGTGGCTGGCCAGGAGGAGGGAACAATCACAAAGGGATACAAGCAGCACTTTCTGCCTTCTCTTAATGCTGCTCTTCATCACAGCTTCTTGCCTGCTGTGCTAGGGAGTGTGTGCTGGACAAAGGTGTGTGGGAGTCCTTAGCACACATCTGTCTTGTGCCACACACTCTCTCCAAGATGCTTCTGCTGCAGTCTGTGGGAAGGCAACAACACCATCTTGATGGATTTCTGAAGGCAAGACACACACCAGGCAGATCAGAGGGTAGCAGCACACTGTTGCTGTCAGCACTGTTTTACATGAGATTGTTATTTTAGAAACCATCAGGTGCTAACTCTGGTTCTAGAGAACAAGATAAAGCTGGAGGGTTTTCCACAGGGTACAAGGGGATGCTCAGCTGCTCCTCTGTCCCCTACTCAAAGCTTCTGTAGCTGAACTGCATCCTTCCTTCAGATGGAAAATGGCTGTTGATCCTTCATGGTTGCCCACCCCTTGTATCCTTCCTCTCCAAAAACTCTACAATGCAGAGAACTCAGGGTTTTATCAAGCAGAAGCTTTGAGGAGTATCCCCAAATATCGTCTCCCTTTTCTGGTGGGAACACATGATGCATCAGCACAGAAAAGTCACAGCAGCTCCTGCTGCTACTTTCCCAAACTAAGCCTCCCCTTTAAACCCAAGCATGCACTAACACAGAAGGATTTCCACTGAAATCAGAGAGTTTTGACCACGTAATTCAAGAGTCAGATCCCAGGTTGCATCAGCAGTTGGTAGTGATGATACTTTGTCTTAGGTAAGAGATTCCCAGGCTGAATTGGGGCGCTGGTGTGCCAGGGCCCTGCACTTGAAACAGGTGGGTCTGCAGAGCAATGCACCCCAAAAGAACAACTTCAAATGAGGTTTCACTGAAAACACTTGTTAGAAGTCCTGGAAAATAGGGTGCAAATATGTTGGAAATGCTCTAAGTGTAAATGGGAGGGACATACCACCCCGAGGAGCCAGTACTGAGGGCGAAGACCCAAGTGCTTAAGTTTAAGATGACAACGTTCTTCCTTGACTTAGCATCATGCCAACTGTGTTCAGAGACCCAGTGGGAAAGCATGGAAGTTGGATGATGGCATAGACTGCCATATGAAATAAAAACCAAACTGTGATTTTGGCTAGGTCTTCTGACTTAAAAAAAAAAAAAAAAAAAATAAATTCCCAATTCCCCAAACAGCAGCCCACCAAACAAAACAATAGTCAAAAAACCCCCAGACAACCCAACAACCCAACCCCCAACCTGCTGTCGTGACCTCTGGAATACCAAGGTGGGTATTCCCTTGGGACCATGTTGATGAAACATGTAAAGGGAGGTTTCTTGCAGCCCTGATCTCACCGAGGAAGTGAGATGTAGGCTCCGTTCCCCACCAGCTTTCCCTGCAAGCTCGATTTTATCCCAAAAAACACCAGGTTGGGAAAGACCTTTAAAATCATTGTGTCCAACCGTTCCTGTCCTATATCCCTGAGCACCTATATACCTATATATATATATATATATGTATATATATACCCATATCCCTGAGCACCTCATCTACCCCTTTTTTAAACACACCCAGGGCTGGGGACTCAGCCCCCTCCCTGGGCAGCCTGTGCCAGGCCTTGACAGCTCTTTCAGGGAAGAACTTTTCCCTCCCACCTGAGCCGACCCTGAAATCCCCTCGCAGCACAGCCCGTTCAGAGCCTGAGGAGTGGCACCGGCCCATCCCCAGGTTCTGCCAGGGTGGCTTCGGGCGCGATGCCCACCCTACCAAACCACAAGCCACGGGGCAGCCAGTACCCAGAACCTTCCATGGCACGGGGAAGTGGCGTTCCAGGGCGCACGAGGACCCCCTTTGCCAGCGTGCTGGAGAACATAGGGGAAGGGGGGGAACACAGGGGCCGCTGCTGGGGCAGGGGCATGGCGGGGGGGGGGGGGGGGCGGGGGGAGCAGTGTGTGGGATCCAGGCGCGGGGGCCTGGGGCGGTGGGATGTTAGACGCACCTACCTGCGAGCGGGGCCCGGGGGTCTCACAGCGGGGCAGCGGTTCTGCCCCTCCCCCGCCCCCCATCTGAGGGTTCGCTCGGCCCCATCCCAAGGCCGGCGGCTGAGGGCGGCCGCCCGCCGCCGTGCTCCCCCTTTCCTCCGCGCCGAGGCCCGACGCCAGCCCGCAGCCCAGCTCCGGGGCAGGCTCCGGCCGCTCCCGCACAGGCCCGAGCCCTCCTTCCCCCCCCTCCGGTGTTCCCAGAGCCGGGGGGCGGTGGGAGAGGGGTGAGGGGGGGCGCGGCTCCTCCCGCCGCCCTGAGGCGAAGGGGAGCGGGGGGCGCTCAGACCCCGCGGGCGCCTCGCGCTCCCCTCAGGCGGCCGCCGGCCCCGCCCCTCCTCCCCGATTGGCCGAGCCGCCCGCCCGTCCGCCGCCTCGGTTTGCTTGGTCGCGTGGACCTGTCAAGCCCGCGCGGGGGGGGGGGGGGGGGGGCGGGGGGAGAGGGTGCAGTGAGGGGGGGGGGGAGGGGGTGCGGCGCGGCGGGAGGGGCCGCTCCCACGTGGCAGCGCCCCGACGGGGCGGGCGGGAGGGACGGCGTGGGGGGGGGGACACACACACCCCCACCCCCTTCCCCTTCCCCGCGATCCCCCCCCCGCACCCTTCACCCCGCACCCCCAGGCCGGTGACACCCCCGGCGGGGTGGGGCGGCGGCGGGGTCGTGTGTGTGTGTGCGAGGAGCGAAGCGGCGAGGGGAGGGAGCGGGCTACCGACATCCGGGCCCTTCGCCCGCCGCCGCCGCCGGCAGCCGCCGCCAGCCGCGGGTCAGCGCCGCCACCGCCGGACGGGGCGGGCGGGAGGCTGCCGGCACGCAGGTGGGTCGGTGTCGGCGTACCGGCAACCCCCCCCCACCCCCCACCCCCTTTCCTCCCGCCCTCCTTCCTCCTCCTCCTCCCCCGCTGCCCCTGTCCCGCCCCGTCCCGCCCCGTCCCGTCCCACCGGCGGGGGTGATGCTCCCCCCCCCCCACAACCCCCCCCCCCCCCCGACCCGCGCCGCTCCCTCCCTGTTAATTTCGGCTCAGACGGTAAGTTCTTCGTATTATTTTATTTAATATATTAAAAAAAAAACCCCAACAACCCTCCCCAAAAAAACCCCAGCAACCCTATTTCCCCACCGGAATTACCGCACCGGAGGGAACGCGGCTCGGGGGTCTTCACACACCCCCCCCCCACCCCACCCCCGCCCGCTGCCTGCACCGACGGGGACCGGGTGGGAACCCCTCCGGGATGCTTCTCCTGCATCCCCCGCGCCCTCCTCCCGCCCCACGCGGACCCTTCTGCGTGGGGAGGCGGCGGCGGCAGCCTCCCCTCCGTCCCTCCCTCCCTCTTCCTTCCCTCCCTCTGTCCCTCCCTCCCCTCCCCTCCCTCCGCGGGACCGGGGGAAGGTGCCTGGCTCTCCCGTGGGTTCCAGCACCGGTGGGTTGCCGGGCTGCGGCGGCGTGACGCAGAGGCAGCACCGCTGTCACCCTCACTCCGGGCTTCCAGGTCTGCTGTTCCTTCCCTTCTCCTTTACGACGGGCAGCTATTCATTTAGTCTTTAAATTAATTATTATTTTTAATTCTTATTCCTTTTTTTGGGGGGGGAGGGGGAGGGGGAGAAGGGGGGAGGGGGTCCTATCGTGGCAAAACTTTGTTGCCGGAGTTGCTGCGGATGCTGGCGGTGCCGAGCGCTGCCCGAGAGCACGCTGGCTGACAGGGGCGGCTTTGACTTACAGTTTAAGGACAGGATGCCGGGATATGTGTGTGTGTGTGTGTGGGGGGGTGTGTGTGTGCGGGGTGGTCCTGTCACGACTCGTCCCTTCTCCAATGCACCTGGCGCCGGGGCAGGGACCCGGTGCCTTCACCCCTTTCTTCTCCACCCCCCCCACACCCCTCTTCTTCCTCCCCCCCGGTGCTGCGTGGGGTTTTTAATCGCAGTTCTTTCTCCGGCTGGTGCCTGAGCCCCAGTAAACTCGGAGGAGGCTGTGGCTTGTGCGCGGGGTGAGGGTGGCACCTCGGGCGTGGCGTTGTCCCCGATGATGCTGAAGGGCTTCACGCTGTATCACCCTGTCACTTCGGTTTGCCTGGCGCAGGATCTCCGCCTCCCCCCCACACACACCCCCCCTCCCCGCTCTCTCTCTCCCCCACCGCCACCCCCACCGCCCTCCCCGGATAACCCCGCGTCCAGCCTCCCCGGTGGCAGCACCGAGCCTCGGCGATGCGGTACGTCTGGCGGCGTGTGCTCCCGTGGTGGGCAGGAGCGGGGCTGGCTGCCCTCCGAGTGGGCTGCCCGGAGGAGGGGGACCTGGGGGGGAGGCTGCCTGCGTAGTCCCGACGGCGGTACCCGGGGTCGGTGTGGTGAGCATCCCTGGGACGGGATCAGCCCGGATGCGGTGAGCGTGGGGGTGAGCATCCCTGGGATGCCCTCAGTGTGGGGCGAACATCCCTGGGATGTGCTCAGCGCGAGTGGGGGGAGAGGGGCGGGGGGAAGGGGGTGAGCATCCCTGAGATGCGCTCAGTGTCGGGCGAGCATCCCCGGGACGGGCTCAGCCCAGCTGGGGGGAGAGTTCGGGGCGAGCATCCCTGGGATGCGATCAGTGTGTGGTTAGCATCCTCGGGACAGGCTCAGCCCGGGTGCGGGGGATCAGAGGGCGAACATCCTTGGGAGATCCTCAGTCCGGTTTGGGGGAGCATTCCTGGGAGGTGCTCAGCCCGCTTGTGGGGGTCGTAGGGCGAGCATCCCTGGGAGGTGTTCATCCCGGGCCGGGGGGAGAGTGGGGCGAGCGCCCTGGCTGGCGTGGGTGCTTTGCCTCCTCCCGCGCTGCTGGCAGCGGTCCTGCCATCCCCAGACCCACACGCCCCCCCTCGGTGTCCCCCGGCCACACATGCCGAGTGGCAGGAGGGGGAGCTCGCACCGCGCTGACTAAACGGGACGGGGAGACGCGTGGGACTGAGGTCCGCAGCCTGTGCGAGGTCTTTGGGAGCCCCCTCCTCTGCCCCTAGCAAGGGGAACCCCTTTCCTCTGAACGCTCCCCCTCCCCTCTCCGCTATCCTCCAGCCCTCACCGCAGCTCCGGCACTGAATTTCCTCCGAGCCCTCCTGCCCATATTGTGCTATTGATTGCTGAGCTGAACTTCCTCCCGAAATCATTAAAGCTTAAAAAATTGATGGCACAATAGAGCCCTTTATTAGCCACATAACTTTTCTGCCTTTATTCCTTTCTTTTAATTTTTTATCTCTTTTTTTTTTTTTTTAATCAACACGAAAGGACAGAAGCCAAGCTCAAATCTGTGTCCTGTGTCCCTGCAAGAGCCAGGCAACGCACCCTCCTCCACCCCAGCTCCTCCATCAGCGCAGCCGTGCAGGGCTATTTATTAGGACAAATGGCAAAGAAAGAATCAATGTTTGCAGGTTTTTTTGTTGCTTTCCCCCCTCCTTCCCCCACCCCCCACCCCTCACCTTTTAATCTCAGCCTCCTCCCTCCCAGCCTGCAGATAGGTCTATTTATTTCTGCTCTTATAAATACAAATATTTGAATGGGGACAGTAATATTTTATCACCACCTCCTCCTCCCTCCCCCCCCCCAACCCCGTGTCATGTCCATCCCTCAGTCTAATGGCAGTTGAGTTCTTGCTAGGTATTAACTTACCATTTTAGTAACAGTTGAGTTTTCCTGACGGAAATCCCTCCAGGCTGGCCATTACTGTGTCATTGTATAACACGGCAGAAAGATGGATTACCTGGATGGATCTCCTCCAGCGTGACTTCTCCAACTAGACAGACTCCGGCTAATTCATCCCCACTCCCGTTGCAATCCTTGGGGTGGGTTTTATAGCTCCTGGGAAGTTATTTGCAGCGTCTCCCAGCGTGTGGTTGTAAGTACAGGCGCTGATTTTCCAGGTGGGACTGTCGCGGTCACCCTGCTTCGTGCAAAGCCCCAGCTTCTGGAGCCCAGTCAAGCCCCACGAGTCCTCCTGTGGAGGAGAAATGGGAAGTTCTCACTGATTTTTTGAGGTGTGCTTGAGAGCACCTGGAGAGATCAGGAAGGAGGAGGCAAAAATCTTTGCCTGTCTGTGTGTGTGAGCGTGTGGGTGTGAGAGGAATCACGCAGTGCTGAGGCCAGGACAACACTGTTGTTGAAGGATGCCTCAGTGATCCCGTGCCAAGAGCAGGGACTGAAAGCTGGGTAGAGAGGACACTGCCTCACTGCATGGCCCTGGGCCAGTCATTTATCTTCCCTGCTGCAGTGTCAGTATCTCAGGGCGTTTTCTGCTAGCCCTCCTGCCTCAACACTGCATGGAATCACTCTCCTCCTCACCATGTGTCTCTTGCGCCTCTTTATTTTCCAGGACCTGGGTGCTGCACCAGAGTGGAAATCCTTAGTTGCAAAGCACTCCCCCCCAAAAAAGTCTCCTTCCTAGGACAGGAGCAGTAGGTGCATCCCTCTGTGTGCTCTTAGTTTCTCAGGGGAACATCAGCTTGGCCCTGGGTGGTGCTGGCAGCTCTGCATGCCCCCTGTTTGTCATTGCTATAGAGTGTGGCATGCTGCTGCCTGAAGTTACAGAGCTGTAAACCAAGAATATCTCAGAGGGGTTTATGTTTGCAGGTGGCACCGAGCTGAGAGGTGAGGTTGGCAATGGCTGATGGACAGGATGCCATCTAGAGGGATGTGGTCAAGCTTCAGGGGTGGGCTCAGGTGAACGTCTTGAGGTTCAGCAAGGCCAAATGCAAAGTCTTGCATGTGGGTGCAGGCAACCATGGTATCTAGTCCAGCCCCCTTTCATGGACAGGGACATCTGCAACCAGATCAGGTCCCTCAGAGCCCTGTCCAACCTGACCTTGAATGTTTCCAGGGATGGGGCATCTGCCACTTCTTCAGGCACCCTGTGCCAGTGCCTCACCACTCTGCATAGGACATTTCTTCCCTATCTCCATCCTGGATCTCCCCTCCTTCAGTTTAAACCCATTGCCCTTGTCCTGTCCCTCCCAGCCCTTGTCACCAGCCCATCTCCAGCTCTCCTGGAGACAGTTGAGGGATGGGAAGGGGCTTGGAGGTCTTTCTGCAGCCTTCTCTTCTCCAGGCTGACCCAGCCCAGCTCTCCCAGCCTAACTCCAGAGCAGATATGCTCCAGCCCTCAGATTGCCCACTTGGCCTCCTCTGGACTTGCACCTCCCAGAGACCCCAGAGCTGGATGGGGAGACCCCAGTGCTCCAGCCAGGTCTCACCGGCGTGGAGAAGAGGGACGATTCCATGGTATCCTAAGGGTCTGAGCTTGCCTAGACTGAGCCTTGCGGTTCCCAGAACCTGAAGATGTATTTTTAAGCCACAAAATCTCTCTGAAACCCTTCTCCTTCACAGCTTGTCCAGAGCATCCTGGCTGTCCCAGCCACCGTGCCTCCACAGCAGCACGCTCTCCTCCACCAGCCAGGACTCTCCGTTCTCTTCTCTTGCCACGCTCCAGAAGCTTATACAATTTTTTTGGCGTTTATCCCTGAAGTCATTATTCTGGGTAACATGGTTTGTTTGTTTATGCTTTTTTGGTTTTAATCATACTTCTTTTTTTTCATAAATTTTATTTTTTTATTTTTTTATTGTGTCTGAAAAGCTCCAGGGCTTCCTTTCCCCTCCCCGTTCCCAGATGGTTGCCTATTTAAAAAAAAAAATTAATTAAAAAAAAAAGGAAATATTAGTATATAAAAAAGGAAATATTAGTATATAAAAAAGGAAATGTTAGTATATAAAAAAAGGAAATAGTTGGTTTCTGCGGCGAGTGAAGTTGGGCTTTTCCAGAGAGAGGATGTGGGAGAGAAGGAGCTGGGAGGGAGGAAAGTGGCAGGTGTGTTTGGAGGGAAGGGTGTGCCCTCCTGTGTATTTTAAGCCTGGCTGGGTCTGTGCCACTCGTTTCGCAGCGCTCCAGTGAAAAGGGATCCGGGTCTGTGCTCTGCTTCATTTTGTTTTTAATCTCGCCCTGACCCGCTCCCAGAAACAGCTCTCCTGGTTCCTATGAATCTTGTTTCATTTATTTAATTAGATGGTAGCTCTCTGTTGTCGCTGGGAGGAGGCATGTTGGCTTATTTACCTGAGCTGGTTGGTCTGAAAGGGTTCACATGGCTTTTTTTAAAGAGAATTTATTTATTTTTTTCCCCTTTGAAGGAGGAAGGAGCGGGCGGGTGGGGTGTGGTTGGGGCTTGCCAGGCTGCTGGTTTCCTCTCTGGTGCATCTCTCTGGGAGCAAAGGGAACTGTTGTTAAGAGCAGGGCTCAGAAGAAAGACTTCAAAGGGTGAGATGATACTGCCTGGTTCCTGGTGGCAGGGAGAACCGGGAGCCACCCCTGGCTCTGCTGCAGGTGGTGGTGCAGTTCCCAGCGGGCAGGACCAGGGTTTTGGTAGAGCACCATGGCTTGGAGGTTCAGCCCATCGTGGTGACACCTTGGCTGCAGCGGCTTGGGGTGGCAACAAGTTGCTGTCACCCATGGCCATGGTGGGTTGTGAACGTGCATGGTCCTTGCTGCAGTAGGACAATCATCTGTGCTGCCATCCAGCGAGGCCTGAACAGGCTGGAGAGCTGGGCAGGGAGAAACCTAATGAAGTTCAACACAAGCAAGTCTAGGGCCTTGCACTTGGGAAGGCATAACCGCTTGGATCAGTACAGGCTGGGGGATGACCTGCTGGAGAAGAGCTCTGTGGAGAAGGACCTGGGGGTCCTGGTTGATGACAGGTTGGCCATGAGCCAGCAGTGTGCCCTGGGGGCTGAGAGAGACAATGGGATCCTGGGGGGCATCAGGAGGAGTGTGGGCAGCAGGTAACAGGAGGGCATCCTCCCCCTCTACTCTGCCCTGGTCAGGCCCCACCTGGAGTGTTGTGTCCAGTGCTGGGCTCCCTGGGATAAAAAGGACAGGGATCTCCTGGAGAGAGTCCAGAGAAGGGCTACGAAGATGATGAAGGGCCTGGAGCATCTTCCCTATGAGGAAAGGCTGAGAGAGCTGGGGCTGTTCAGCCTGGAGAAAAGAAGACTGAGGGGGGACCTAATCAATGTTTATAAATATCTTAGGCATGGGATGCAGGGGGAATTGGCCAGCCCCTTTTCAGTGTCTGTGGGGACAGGACAAGGGGCAATGGCTGCAAATTGGAGCACAGGACCAACATGAGGAGGAACTTTTCCCCAGTGAGGGTGAGGGAGCCCTGGGACAGGCTGCCCAGGGAGGTGGTGGTGTCTCCTTCTCTGGAGATACTCCAGACTTGTCTGGATGCCTGTCTGTGCAATATCAGCTAGGGAGCCTGCTTTGCCTGGGGGGTTGGACCTGATGATCTCTTGAGGTCCCTTCCAACTCCTATGATTCTATGATTCTATGATCTGACACAGGAGGAGGAGGTTACACGGGGCCATGTCACAGATGTGGTGTTAGCCCACATCCTCATGGGTGCCAGTGGACCACATCTACCTGCTTTTGCACAGCACGCTGGCTTCACCAAGTGTAGTGCAGGTCTGCACTTTGCCAGATTGGGGCTGGGATATTGCAGATCCACCCACCACTTCTGCATTGCTCACCAGCAGCAGGGCTTCCGCACCACCTCAGGGCACTCTGTAGAGAAGAGGAGTGGTATGGCCTGACAGCATCTCATCCCACTGGTCCATACACACCAGCACTGGAGCACGTGTTGGGTGTGCTTGTCATTCCTCTGGGGCATGTAGGGAGGCTGTCCCATCTAGGACAGCTTTGTCTTGGTAGGGCTTTGCAGAGGCACGAGCTGATGGCCTCTAATTGCTCTTGTGATGTCTACGTGTTTTAGTGGGATGTGCGTCTCAGCATGAAAGGTCTATCAGAGACTCTTTGCTTTGTCTGAGGTGGTCCTGTTCTGCTTTCTGTGGTCCTTTTTTTGGTTAAATGCTTAGGTGGGTGGTCTGGGGACCAGGGTTCTCCTTGTGTTCATTTTCATGGAGTTTTCCTTGGGATTTGGGGACATCATCTGGCTCCACCTTCATTCCCTACCTGTGAACCGCCAGCCTCGATGCTTGCTCTTCTTCCCTGTGGTCTGTAGAGCTGGTGCTATCTCTTGCTGCTGCTGCCAGGCTGCATTTCAACATGGCCTCAGTCATGGTTAGCACCTCAATGAATTACTGCAATGCAAATAAATAAGTTAAAAAAAACCCAAACCAAAAAACCTATTTGCAAGAGCAGTGGGTCGGAGATGTAACATTTATGCAGGGCCATTCATCCATCAGCAATGATGCCCAGATGTCCTGTAAACTCTCACACATGCACATAAAATGCTGCTCCCGGGCTTCAAGGCAGCACCAACTGCTTAAAAACAGGACTGCACTGGGGTTCAGGACCTGAAATGCAGAGTTACTGCCTCTGCTCGGAGCTGCAAGGAGAACCTGGGTCCATGGGTAGAATTAATCCCATTGGAAACCCACTGTGAGCATGACGTGGACGTTTTGTTTGTGTCAGTAAGTGGCACAAACCCAGCAGCTTTCTGGCTAATCTGAAAGTTGTCACCTCTGCCAAGCACCCTCAGGAGGTGTGTGGGTCCTTTTTGGGTTTCTGGGGTGAACAATGCTTTAGAAAGTCCTAAATAACCTTATGGGGTACTGATTTCCCAAAGGAAATAGCGTCTCCCAACCTGTTGTAGCTACTTGCAGACTTTTTGGGGTCTATTGTGTAGAAGATCAACCAGTCTGCAAGGTGGCCCTATGCCCTGTGGGACCTCTTGGGCCCCATTCTTTGTGGAAGGAGCTTTTCCATTGCTTTCTGAACCTTCTCGTTACATCACATTTAACAGCATACAGCAGAGTAGGAGCTTGTGAGGGAGGAGAAAAGTTTACTTCTTGCCTTCTTTTTTCAGTCTAATAATAACAATAATAAAGAGATAATATTTATTTATTGGCTCAGGCTTTCTCCTTTCTCCAGGCTTTGCCTAGCATAAGACCTGAAGATTTGCATGCTTAATCAAATCTGATGGGAGTAACCAAATCAGCATTAGCAAATGTATGGACCTCAAGCTAATTGGCAGGTGATGAACTTCCATGACTGCAACAAAGACAAGCCCTTCTGTAGAGCATGCTGTACCTTGGCACAGGGACACAAGTAAGAAGCCATTGACAGCATTTAAATACATATCCCTTTTGGGGATTTATTTTTAGGTCGCCTTGCTCCGTGGTGAACACATGATCAAAGGAAAACCAAAAAAAGGGTGGGTAGGAGCATGGTGACCTCAGCTAGGCCAGCAGCAAGCCTGAGATTAGAGTCTGGAGGAGTCACTGAAAACTCGTGACCGTTTGCAGCTTCAGAATTAAAGTTGCAGGAGTTAATCACAGTGATGAGAGACAAGACATTCAGGGTATTCAGCGTGGCTTTCAGGAACCTTGATTGTCAGTTGAACAGAGGAGAAGAGAACCTTGACTGATGACAGTCACTGGAGCTTGCGCTGCAGCACTGTTGCTGCATTGCCGTCTACTGGCAGTGCTCTGCTTGTCAGGCTTGCCTTTACAAATCATCCTTTTTTGGATGTTTGCAGCTTGAAGTTGGGGGTTTTTTTGGAACACACACACACACACACACACACACACACACACCTGGAATTTGGTACTGGGGGGCTTGGTCTTCTCTTTACCCCAAAGGCACCAGGTGTTGTTGCAAACCCAATGTTGGACAGTGCCCTGGATTGATGAAGTTAATCACTGATATTCTCTTTAAGAGTTTTGTTGAGGTTTTTTGGGTTTTTTTTTCCCCCCAAAGAAGATAAACACTTCTTGGTCATCCTGTTGTGAAGCATAGAGGTGCCATGTGAAATTGCAAGCGGGAAACAAGCAGCAGGGTTTCTGTAATGGTTGTAATTTTCAATGATAAGGCTATAAATGAGCTCTATGATAACATGCAATTAATATGACGATGCATGAATTTACTGGGTTCAGGGTGCAAATTTAAAGTGACCTGTAGTAATGTTGGGCTTCACAAAACAGACATCAGCTTGTAAATTAATTTAGTGTCAGTTTGCAAATAACTCATTTTATGATTCCCCTTCAAAGTATGACAGTTTTATGACAGAGGGAGTTAGCGCAATCCCCCCCAGCATTCTCCTGGAGAAGCTGACAGCCCATGGCTTGGACAAAGTGCACTCTTTGCTGGGCTAAAAATGGGCTGGATGGCTGTGCCTAGAGAGTGGTGAATGGAGCTAAATCCAGCTGGAGGCTGGTCACAAGTGGTGTTCCCCAGGGCTCAGTGCTGGGGCTGGTTCTGTTTAACATCTTCATTAATGATCTGGATGAGGGGATTGAGTGCACCCTGGTGAAGTTTCCAGACAACAGCATGTCAGGGTGAAGTGTCGATCTGCCAGAGGGTAGGAAGGCTCTCCAGAGGGACCTGGACAGGCTGGATTGATGGGCAGAGCCCAGTGGGGTGAAGTTCAACAAGGGGAAGTGCTGGGTCCTTCACTTTGGTCATAACAACCCCAGGCAGCGCTACGGGCCTGGGGCAGGGTGGCTGGAGAGCTGCACAGAGGAAAAGAATCGGGGGAGTGTTGGTTGACACTCGCCTGAACATGAGCCAGCAGTGTGCCCAGGTGGCCAAGAAGGCCAACATTATCCTGGCTTGAATCAGGAACAGCCTGGCCAGAAGGTCTGGGGAGCTGATCATGCCCCTGTGCTCAGCTCTGGTGCGGCCTCACCTCAAATCCTGGGTTCACGTTTGGGCCCCTCACTCCAAGAAAGACACTGAGGCCCCAGAGTGTGTCCAGAGAAGGGGAATGCAGCTGGAGAAGGGGCTGGGACACAAATCTGATGAGGAGCAGCTGAGGAAACTGGGGCTGTTCAGCCTAGAGAAGAGGAGGCTGAGGGGAGACCTTGTTGCTCTCTCCAACTCCCTGACAGGAGGTTGTGGGGAGCTGGGGCTGGGCCTCTTCTCCCAGATGACCAGTGACAGGACGAGAGGGAATGGCTGTGAGTTGCACCAGAGGAGGTGCAGGTTGGAAATGAGGAGAAATTTCTTCTCCAAAAGAGCGGTTGGGCATTGGAAGGGGCTGCCCAGGGAGGTGGTGGAGTCACCATCCCTTGGGGTGTTCAAGGAAAGGTTGGATGAGGCCCTTGGGGACATGGGATAGTGAGTAATAGAGGTGATAAGGGGACGGTTGGACTAGATGATCTTTGAGGCCTTTTCCAGCCTTAATGATTCCATGATTCTATGCACATCATTTTTTGTGATGTTGATGCAACTTGAGTATCCCACCTTCATCTGTACCTGTACATACGTACTCCTGCAGCACAGCCTGTGTTACTTCTTCATGCCTTCTTTTGATGTATTTTATTGTGGACTGAGCTTGCAATGCTTCCAAATGTGAGTGATTTTATTCGCCTGGCTAGTCCATTGATTTCTGGAGCAGACCTTCTCCAGGGCTGGGCATGCAGGGTTTTTCTAAGCCCTGTGATCTTTATCAGCCTTTGAATTGGGAAAAAATGCCCGTCCATCATTGTAAAATACCTGTTCTTGTTCCGAGCGTGCAGCCCCAGCTGAAAACAAGAGGTGGAAAAACAGTTGTGTTAAAACTTGGTGTGTTTTGAACGTGCAATGGTCTGAGGAGAAGCGAGGAGGAGGAGGAGGATGGTGTCTTCACAGCAGTTGCTGATGTGGCTTTGGAGGTCACCTTATTTATACCAAAGGCTGACTGCAGACTCGGGACTTCTTTAGCAAAGCCCTGGAGCAAAGTGGCATCAGCCCTGGCTGAGGATGGTGGTGGAATCTTGGGGGTGGCGATGCAGAGTGGATCTTCACACTGTGATCCGTATCAGACCTGGGCTGCTTGCCCAGGATGTGCTTGCTGCAGAACTGTGAAAGAACCCACGTAACACTGGAGCTGTTTGTCCTGTGGCAGAGCTAAACTGCAGGATTGGTCAGGTTTTGGGGAGGGAAATAGAGGAAAAAGGCACTTTTGATTTTGAAATGTGAGTTACCGTGGGAGATGCTGCACTGCCAGGTACTGAGCCTCTCTCCCTTCTTTGGGCATCTGCAGATGAGTGTGCCAAGGGGATGCTCCTCTTCTGGGAGGTGTAGCTCACAGGCAGGTTAAGGTGTTATAAAGAAAAAATTAAATCACACACCACCCTCCAAAAATACCCAAATTGAAGGAGGAAATTGAAGTCACCTTCTAGTGAGTTTCTTCTGTTTTGGCAAGAGGGGCTATCTGCTGTAATTTTCCATTGTTGCTGCCTGGGGTGCTGGGTGAAAGCAGCTGAAGTACAGAGACAGGGATGGGGGACTGTGATGCTGGTGGCAGGATCTTCAAGGAGATGACACTCCCAATACAGGGTGGTGATGTGTTCCCTGGCAAGATGTGTAGACCCATCCTCACCTTCATAGGTGGTCCTGCTGCACAAGTATCCTTCATGAACTGGACCTTGGTGGCCTGATCTTGGGTGGAGGAGTGTCTGGTGGGAGTGTGGGGGTTAATAACTGCCCAGTTGTGAACCTCCTCTCACCCACCATGCCCCAGAGGTCTTGGAGATGCTGCAATTTTGGCCGTAGTCCCTACTATGTCTCCCTAGTGCCTACCAGTTGCTTGGCAACTCTGGTGCTGTTAAGGGGACTTAGTCATTCCCTGGTGCTCCTGCCTCCCTCCTCCTTCTCCCCCCTGCCATCCTCTGCAGGAACATGCCACACAGCCATGGGTGTCTGACATGGTCTCAGTTCCTCACCAGCCCTTGGCCTCACAGAAATGGGCTCCCAAGTTGGTGGGCTCTTTCCTCCCTGATGAACTCCAGATATCTGCAATTATTGTCAGTGAAGAAGCTCTGTCTGGAAGAGTGGCTGCACGTTCTTGGAGTCCCAAGCCCCAGGAGAGGACCTGGGAAAGGGTGAGGGTCATGGTCAAGTTCCCCTTCTTGCTTTCTGTTACCCCAGATCCATGCAGCCTACCATATCTTATGGGGGTGGCTTCAAACCAGGCTTGTTGGGAGATTCCTCTCCTTCATTATGTCTTCCTTGGATGGGCTCTTCCAGATTGTGTCTAGAAGTGAACAAGAAGTTTGAGGAAACAAGCTGCCTTCATCTCAGTGGGGATGGCTGGTCCTCTCTGTTACCCTCTCAGTCCTTCAAGCATCTGCACAGTGGATGAGTAGTAGAAGTGTTTCCATTGTATCTTTTAACTGGATGTCCCAAATTTCATATAAATGTCCAGGCAGGTTGCTAACATGCTTGCACAGGGATGGGATGGCTTGTCCATCCCGTTTAGTTTGGGACTAGGTGTCTTCCTGTAAAACATGCTTTAGCACAAACATCACACCAGAACTTCATGTGGCTCTGCTCTTTGGTCTGAGGTGAGGGGGGGCCCTTATAGATAAAAATCCTGTGAATTTACTGGGAGCTGCATTTTCAGCCCATAAGTACGATGGAAACCCACGAAGGATCTGGGGGGATGGTCGTGTGGCTGCGAGTAGGACCTGGAGGCTGCCCATCATCTGGACCACTTACCAAACCGGGAGAGATTTCTCCATGATGAGGCTTGAATTTAGAAACTGCGTGCGTGCAAGAAGGGAATCTAATTGACCAATTGCATACTAATTCATAGCAATTACACATGCAAATCACCTGCCTAGCTTTGCATTCATTTCGTGCAGGCATTTATGTGCAGTGCTTCCTGCGAGACGCGGGGACGGTTTCCTGCCAGCTGTGGTCCTGGGTGGGGATGTGCTGGTACCATCCGTGGCTGGAGAGGTCAAGGGTGTGACCTGCTGAGGGAGCCTTTTTTTCTCTGGGGTGTCTGGAGCTGTGTGCTTCCCTGACCATTGGCAAATCCTTCCCTCTCAGCTCGGTTCTCTGGGGGGCTGTGCTGGAAGGAGGGTGGGCGCACAGGAGCAGCATCCCAGAAACCATTCCAGGGGTTGCTGCTGCTTTTCTTTCTTCATATATATAAAAATATATTTTTAAAATGAACTAATGACCAAAGGGGCTTTTAAATTTTTTTTTTCTTTAGAAAGCACTTAGGCTTTTTAATCACAGCATTACAGAATTGTAGGGGTAGGAAGGGACCTCCAGAGATCATCAGGTCCAACCCCCTGCCAAAGCAGGGTCCCTAGGACAGGTCACACGGGTCGGTGTCCAGATGGGGCTGGAATCTCTCCAGAGAAGGAGACTCCACACCCCCTGGGCAGCCTGTCCCAGGGCTCCCTCACCCTCACTGGAAGAAGTTCTTCCACATTTTGGTGCAGAACTCCCTGTGCTCTGACTTGAGGCCATCGCCCCTTGTCCTGTCCCCACAGACACTGAGAAGAGGCTGCCCATGTCCCCCTGTGTCCCACCCTTCAGATATTGATAACCATTGATCAGATCCCCTCTCAGGCTTCTTTTCTCCAGGCTGAACAGCCCCAGGTCACTCAGCCTTCTCTCCTGAGTGTGTCATGGTCTGGAATCTGCATAGACCTGTGCCTGCTTCATTCCTGCCTGCTTTGCCTGTCTGAAGAAGTCGCATTAGACACAGCTTGCTGCCTGTGCTCTCCAGAACCACCGTTATTGCTTCACGCTCCAGAGCCGAATCTGGGATGTAAATCTCAAGTCTCTGCTTTGCCTTTCAATTCACCGTGTCCTGAAGCTTGTGCCTTTACAAGGGCTGTCCTGAGGTTCTCCAAAATTGTTTCGTAATCTCTGTCTGCATCTGTCTGCTTAATAACTACGTGTGCTGATGGTGGGCAATGAAGATCTTCTGATGCCTATCTAGCATGCCCCGGTTACTGTGTTGGTAGGTTCATTGGGGTTTTCTTCTGCAGGCATTCCCAAGTAAGCGCCAAGAACACCATGTATTGGGTGTGTGCTGCAGTTTGGTTTATGTTTTACATCTGTTACAGGTATACTCAGGGATTCCAGGTTGCTCAGTTGTATTTGGAGTGGATCTATGGGGGCTTCAGGAGGAGCAGGGAGGCAGTCCATCTGGGGGCTTCACAGGGAGGCAGTTCATCTCTGGGGCTTCAGGAGGAGTAGGGAGGCAGTTCATTTGGGGGGTTTGGGAGGGACAGGGAGGCATTTCATCTGGAGGCTTGAGGAGGAGCAGGGAGGCAGTCCATCTGGGGGCTTGAGGAGGAAAAGGGAGGCAGTACATTTGCACCTCTTTAGAATAATCTAAAAGCAAGGCTGCTGCATGTATGTACAGCCATAGTCCTGATCTTGTTAGGGTCGCCTCTGTGGGAGCCCCCTATGCCTGGAAACTGTAGAATAAAAAGTAGTCCCAGTTTTCCACAGCTGCAGATCCCCTCCCTGTGTTATTTTCACATGCTGCAGCAATCTGTGCTTTGAAGGCTCTGTTTTAGTAGAGCTCAGTATTGCATCTTCCGTGTTTTAGACTCAATGTGGTTTTGCCAGAGATAATTGCTTGTTTGGGAGACAAAAAAAAAAGCCACTTTTGCCTAGGGCTCTATTTTTTTTCTTCACAAAGTTGGTGCTTGTTGGGAAGCATCTTGGAAGCAGCGAGGGTTTGGATGGGTCCAGAGGGGAACGGGTAGGTGGGTGATGTGCAGGTGTGGCTTGTAAAAAACACCAAAACCTCACACAAGCCACTTACTTTTCCACTGGATTGGGTACTGCTGCTGGACACTCTTCCTTTGCATGCTCTGCCTCTTCTCATGCTCCACCATGATCTCCTGGGGATGGGGGCATCTTGGTGGGTTTTGGCAGCCACCACGGTGGGTTCCACATTGGATGTGCCCACCTAAAATAGTTGCAGTTACAATTCTCTCTTGCTCTTAAGCTATTTTTGTTAGTATGGCAGGGTGGTTTTATGTCTTTCCAAGTATGCAAACCTTCAGATGGGGCAATCTGAAGCAAGCGGCTCCACACAGCCTTTTGATGCTTCCCCAGGGCTCCCTACATCATGCTGGCCCCAGGGCTGGTGGTGCCTGGGGTGGCTGAGGTGGCTGATGAGTGTCTGGTGACTCAGGTCCCGGGGGCCTCTGCTGTCTGAGATGACCTGGAGGGCTAAATCTTACACTCTTGCTGTGCCACATGCTCAGGGATCTCCTCTTCTTCTCGCTCATCTTGGCTATCTCTCCATCACACCAGGCTTGTGCTTCCCCAGCTTCCATTTCCAGGATGATCCTCTCCTCTGTTTTCTGGAGGGGCAGCAGTCTGGTCTTGCTCTTCTTTGCTGGAGGTGTTCAAGATGAGTCTTGAGGGAGTGCATAGGGAAAAGGGAATTCTCCTTAATCCAGGGTGAGCACTGCAGAGCCCCGTGGAGGGAGGTTTGCAGCTCCTCTTGGTCAGGATCTGTGTGGAAATGTCAGATCTTAAATCTTCACTTGGGGTTCATCTCGTTGAGGTATATTTGGTAAGGTGACCTTATGCAGGTGGTTGCGACCTCATCTGAGACATCCAGACTGTTTCTGCACCCTATTCCACATCCTTGTTTTGCTTTGCAAGAGGCCTGCAGGTTGCTGAGGCTGTTGGACCTAGAAGAGAACCAAAAGCGATCCCCAAGCCATGTGCTTGCCCTAGCCCACCCTTCACTTTACTGGTAGAGATGAGGTCAGAGGTGGGATTAACCTTGCAGAAAAAGGATGCAGTGGGAAAAAGCCAGACCCTTTCCATCATGGAACTCACTGCCCAGCTTTGCAAAGGCTGCTGTCTTCCTACTTGTCTTAAACCAGGAACAGGGGTGGAGAGCTGGCTTTATTTTCAGTTGTTTTGACATAAAAGTTTAGGAATCCATGTTTGAAAGAGGAATGAAAGGGAAAGCTTTGGGATTCAGCAGGTGCCTGGAGAAGCTTGCACAGGCTGTCTTGCTCTCCTGCAGGCATCCTCTGTGACTGGGGCAGGTTGCTCAAGCATAGCATTTGCTGTAGCTACTGCAGCTCACGTGGACGTAGCTGAATTATCTGGAGCCCTGTTAGCAGGGAGCTGCTGCCGTGCGAGGCAGCTGTGCGTAGCTGAAGGCTTCCCTGGGCTGCTGGGTGGCTCTGAGTGCTAGTGCTGGCTGTAGATGGGGATGGGAGGTGAGTCAGTGGGATGCAGGAGGTGCTGTGGTCTCCTTGTCTCTCTTCCCTGCAGGATGGAGGGAGAGACCCATCCTGCCTTGGGGAGCTGAGAGAAAAGTGCCATAAAGAGGAGCAAGCTCTGAGAGGGGCCAGAAGAAACGTGTGACTTCAATGTCTCTGCTGCAATTGATAACTTTGATTTTTTTGGGGGGTGTGGGGTGGGGCTCAGCAGTGCTTTGGGCTGAAGGGATGCCTTGCTGTTTGGCACCAGGTGAAGACAGATGTAGTGGCTCACCTTCTGCAGCCAGTGATTGGCTGGGTGTGCTCGTGGTCTTGGGCAAAGCCAGGCAAACAGGGATTGGATCTTCTAAGTCTGAGCATCTCTGCTCTGCCCCAGGAGGTTCCATGCATGGTGAGAATGCTCTGTCCTGTGTCTCCAGGCAAAGCCAGATCTCTGTGGGCAGCTCCTTTTGCACCCTGGTGTCTTTTCTCCACTGTAAGCTTTGAGCACCTGTGATCAGGCTGGGGCCAGCCTTGGGTGCGCTGGCAGTTAAGGCAAACTTCTGAGGCCCAGTGTGTTGAATAGAGAGCTGGGGAGTCCTCCTTTGCCCAGCCAAAACCTTTTTCAGATTAATCCTCACTGTTCCTCCAGCTCTTTCATTACCACCGAGGAACATCAGGTGTGGTTACCTTCCTATCAAATACAGGTGTTGCTGCTGACAACCTGGCTTTTTTGAATTCCCACCAGAGTGGATCTGTCCCACAGTGTGGGATCTGTCCAGAGTGGATCTGTCCTGCAGTCCCCCTTACTAATCTGTCTATTCCCTTAATCTTGCCCCAGCCCTTTTGAATTACCTGTGGGATGTAGGAAGAAAAGTTACACCTATGGGCAGCTGTTTAGTTTGGGATCCTCTGGGATTTTGTTTTTAATAAGATAGACCATCTAGTAGTGACAAAGATTTTGGGCTCCTTTCAGGGTAGACTTCTTACCTTAATGTATAAGAAAATATCCTTTCTGTCTTGCTTGTTGGCGTTATGCCTGAGGTGGGCCAGACATGGAGATAGTTTTGTGTGAGTGCTAAAGTGAGAGCTCAAGCCCTGTTACAGAGGAGTATGTGATGGATGAGATACCAAAACAATAGGGGAAAAAAAAGATATGGAAAAAAAAAAGTGTGATAGCGCAGGGTAGGGTTGGGAAGGGTGGTTGGGCATTTGGGAGATTGCTCATCAGCTGCAGGTAAAGGATCTGACCTGGAGGGGTCTGGAGGATTAACCTCAACTGTGGGGAAAAAAGGGAAGATCCCATGGGCAGGAGGGAAAGGGATCATAGAATCATGGAATGATTAGGGTTGTAATGGACCTTAAAGATCATCAAGCTCCAACCCCTCTGCCATGGGCAGGGTCACCTCTCACCAGACCAGGCTGCTCAAGGCCCCATCCAATCCGGCCCTGAACATCTCTAGGGAGGGGGCAGCCACCACCTCCCTGGGCAGCCTGTGCCAGGGCCTCACCACCCTCACAGTGAAGAATTTTTCCCTAATCTCCAATCTAAATCTCCCCGCTTCCAATGTAAAACTGGTCCCCCTCATCCTATCACTCCAGGCCCTTCTAAAAAGTCCCTCCCCAGCTTTCCTGTAGGCCCCTCCAGGTACTGGAAGGTGCTGTAAGGTCTCCCCAGAGCCTTCTCCAGGGTGCACCACCCCAGCTCTCTCAGCCTGTCTTCACAGGAGGGGTGCTCCAGCCCTCCAGTCATCTCTGTGGCTTCCTCTGGACCTGTTCCAACAGTTCCATGTCCTCCTTATGTTGGGGACTTCAGAACCTGACACATCCTGGTAATGGACTCTGGGGAAGGCTGGGAAGCGTGAGCCTGGGATGGGGGAGCAGGTGAGGCAACAGTGGACTTCATGGCCAGTGGTGGGAGTTTTGGAAAACACCCCATTTTTGAGCTTTTCCTTGGAATGAGGAGAATTAAAAGGTTTTAAGGTATTATTTGTAGGTGAGTGCAGCTTGGGCCCTGCTGTGATCACAGCCCTTCGGGAGCCGGGACCTGGGGAGACCTACCAGTTTTCGGGGGCACCTCAAGTGAGGGCAGCATGGGCAGGGCTGGGGGACACATCCTGCTTCTCCCTGCTCGTGGCATTGCTCTGGCAGCTCGTTGCGAGGAGCCGCGGAGCGGGACGTTACCATGCCCTGGCTTCACCAGCCAGCCAAACCCAGAGCTGGGTGCCTTCGTGGCCGCGGTCCCTCATTAAGAAATAACAAGTGGGGAGGGCAAGGGGGGGAGGAACCTGGGGACCATAAAAGTGCAAGCCTGATGCTAAACCAAACCAGATGCTGCTCAGGCCACGATGCCCCGTGTAGGAGCAAGGACGTGCATGCGGTCACCCACAGCCTGCACAGGGGCGGTGGGGAGAGCAGGGAGCCATGTGAGCCAGAAGAATCCTTTCTCATTTCTTTTCCTTCTTTTTTTTTTTTGTCTGGAGCATTTTGGTCTCGCCCATGGACAAAAGCAGGATAGTGCAGTGTGTCATTTCCTCCCCAGCAGCCATTCAGCGTGGCACTGTGTGGGCTCTGCCACCCCCTCCCCTGCCCTGGGCACAGATTGCTCCTTGTTCCAGTTGTCTGTACCACCCAGGGTTTCCTTTCCAAGTTTTCTCACACCCTTTTATAGCTGTGCAGAAGAAAGCTTTAAAGCCACGCAGCTGAGGAACCGAGTAGGCAGGAGGGATGTCTTTAAAAACTGGGTAGGCTTCTGTGCTGAGCCACGGTGATGGAGTGGGGCTGGGAGAGCTCTGGTGGTGCCCTGCATGAAGCAGATCATGTTCACCCCTTTTATAAGCTAGTGTCTGATGGCCAAGAGGGCAGCTGGTCACGCATGCTGTGTATTGATGAGACTTTAAAAACGAGAGCAGCTCTGACGTTAGGTCCCAGTCCCAGCACAGGGACAGACTGGGAGGACTGGATCCTGAACAGGGTGTTTCTGAGCTGGAGAGTGCTGGCTGCCTCTGCTGGAGAGCTGGCTTGGATGGGCTGGCCCTGATGCTGATGGCAAAAGCACCAAATATGGTTGTGTGTCATACATTTTGAGGATAAGGGAGAGCTCCAGGTTTCCTGATTCAGGCACAGAATCAATGTTAAGCTGTCTTGCTCTTTGCATCTCACCAAGGCACCATCCCATGGGCAGGGCCTTTCGCCATTACCAGCTTGCTTAGGTGGCAATTGAACAAGTGACCTAAAGGCAAGCAGCTATTCACTACAGTGATAAAATGCACTGTACACCTTGCCTTTTGCTTGAGCTGTATATTACACAGCAGAAGTGCCCAAGTTGATGTCTCTGCATCAAATGGAGGCTTCTTGCAGACTCCTTTTTTTTTTGCTGGATTCTCTTGGCCTGGATTCTGGACCGCGGCTCAAATGATGGGGGAGTGATATTGTTAAACAGTAATTGGTTACTGAATTATTTAGCTGCACAGTCCCTGTAGCAGCAACACCACCAGCAAACACTTAACTTGCAATTGTCTCAGCTGGGAAACAAGTACAGTGCTCTGCAAGCTCAACAGAGCCCAGAGATAGAATAACTCTGCAGAGACTGTGCTTTAGAAGGAGGTTTGGTTTATAGTTACGTTGTTGATGGTAGCCTCATGAAGTGAAAAGTGGATGTGAATCGCTTATTGGCTGCTCCCTTTTAAGTTGTAAGCTGGATTCTACTGCTTTTCCAAGGAAGAGGTGGTGTTGCAGGTTCCCCAAGGCCAGCCTGTCCCCGCACCTTCTGAATTCAGCAGTGTTGCTGCAGGTACAGTTGATCTCATGGGCTCCTGACCCACGTCCCGGGAGGAGATAAGCTAATTGACAGAGCAACTTAGCTTACCAAGCAGTAACCCTCAGACAAAAGAGGCCCTGTGTCCCCAAAAACCTTGTTCCAGTGGCTTGTAGCTGGCTGAGGACCTCTGCCCTTTCCATGCGGAGTTCAAGACCAGGGGTTCCAGTGGCGATGCTCTTCTTGTGATAACCTAGAGTAGGACCTCACTCCTCACGATTCTCTCCCCAGTTTTCATCCTGGCCATTGCTGAAAGTCCTGTGCCTCTGAGGTGCACCTAGAAAACCCACCAGCAGATGCGGGACCAGCAGAAATCCTGGTCTCTTTAATATTTGCCTACAAGTTGTGGGCAGCAGGGCCAGACAGGAGGCTTTGCATGCTGACACCTCTTGCTGCCAACTTCACCATGAGTGCACCCCTTTGCTTGGGTCTGCTTGTGGTGGTAGTGCCAGCTGTTTGCTTTGGGATGGGCTGTTCCCTCACTGCTTTGTTATCAGGGTTTGTTTAGCACTGAAGAACTGAGAGGTTCCCCTAAGTTAGGGATGGAGGCTGCAGTATGGGCTGTGGCATGTCCCAGATCGTAGAGTCATAGACTGGTCTGGGTTGGAAGGAACCCCAAGGATCACAGATCTCCAACCCCGCGGCCACAGGCAGGGCCACCAACCTCAGGCCTGGAGCTACACAAGGTTGCCCAGGGCCCCATCCAACCTGGCCTTGAACACCCCCAGAGATGGGGCACCCACCCCCTCTCTGGGCAGCCTGTTCCAGCACCTCACCACTCTTTCTGTAAAGAACTTCACCCTAAGATCTCATCTAACCCTTCCTTCCTTCAGGTTCCCTCCATCCCCCTTGTCCTGCCAGTCTCTGCTCTTTGAACAAGCTGATTCCCCTCCTGTTTCTCTGCTCCCTTCAGGGACTGGCAGGCTGCAATGAGGTTCCCCAACAGCCTTCTCTTCTCCAGGCTGAACCAGCCCAGCTCCCTCAGCCTCTCTTTGTAGGGGAGGTGCTCCAATCCCCTCTGATCATCTTCATGGCCTCCTCTGAACCCTCGCCCCTCAACAGTGGGTCTCCACGAGCATCCCCAGGGCCCAGCAGCTGAAGCTTTCCCATCCCACCGACTGTGTGGGCATGACCACTGGTAGATGTTCCATGTACTTTGCCAGTTGCAATGTGATTACTGCCATAGAGCACTTATCAACCTGCCCCAGTGCCTGGCAGGCCCAGCATGGGAGCAGGGCTCTGTTTTGCTGTGCAGGGCACAAATATTCTGCTGAAATCCCCTTAAGAGCTGATTTTTCTACTGCCTTGCTCCTGTCCTGTCCCATAGGAGGAGGTTTGATGCTCACCAGTCCAGTCCAGCTTTGCTTTTCCTCATCTTCACGCCATTCCCTTGATGCTGCGTAGCCAACATCAGGATCCAACCCTGTGATTCAGACCTTTCCATAGCTGCATCTCAGGGAAGATTAATCTTCCTAATGGAAGCTGGGATTGTGACAGCTGTGACTTTCAAACCTCGGCCTGTCTCGGCACCAAATAAACCAGGGAGATCTGGGAGGCTCCTAACTTCCTGAGCAAGTGATGTACAAGGCAAAATAGTTATAATTAACTTCAAAGCATGATGCAGTCTGCCTTTCAAGAAAAAAAACAGTGCAAAATCCTCCCTAGGCTTTGCTGGAAAATCAGCATTTCTTCATGTCATATTAGCTGTGCCTTTAGAAAAAATAATATCTGTATTTTTAAAACTCTGAATTGCAATAGGTAACTGGTAATGAAGTTCTCCCTTTCATGGAAACAGCGTGGTTCCCTCACTGGCCAAGCTGCTCGAAGCCAGCTTGTTTGGAAACAGGGTTATTGTTGTGTAAATCAGTGTGTGGTCACTTAATTAAGCACAATCAAGGCTTTGTGGGTTTCTGAAGGCAGCAGCATCGAGCAGTGGCCAGGGCAGAGAGGCCCGCAGGGCTGCTACTGGTCTAGGGAATGGAGATGGAGCCTGTTGCACAGTCCTTAACGTCTATACGTGACCTGCCTTGTAGCTGGCAGAGGCAAGTGGTGCGTATGGAAGGAAGAACATAAGGACCTTTAGACCTTGCCTGTCTCCCCATATGGATACTTTGGGGTGCTGCATGGGCCCCATGCTTGAAGGACCTGACCATTGCTTTCCAAACACCATCCAGCACCTCTGGCTTTGCTGCCCCAGGGTCTCCTTCCCGTGTGGAAACGCTGGGTGAGGAGTTTCTTCCGAAACAAACCCTGCGTTGGCAAGGCAGCCCCGTCTCTGCTCTGTGCATCCCTGCTTTCAGCATGGGGCCAGAGCTTGCATCCCAGGAAAATAATATGTATCCAGGAGGCCAAGAAAAACACTGTCTGCCTGCTTTTTTTATGACCTCTTGTCGTTCCTCCCAGCCATCAACACTATTCCCTTAATAAAGGACGTTTTGATCTCTGCGGGGGACTTCCTTACTTCTCATGGCTAGAGCCAAGGCTGTTGGCAAAGGGAAGACCTGGAGAGGCTGGGGGCTCCTGCCCTCCACAGCCCTTTTCATGGCAGTGTTTTGATTTAAATCCTCGTTCCAGTTCAGAACTTGAGATGGTGAGTGGATTTTAAACTGAAGTAGGGGAGATTTAGAATAGATATTGGGAAGGAATCCTTCCTGGGGAGGGTCGTGAGACCCTGGCACAGTGTGCCCAGAGAAGCTGGGGCTGCCCCTGGATCCCTGGCACGGTTCAAGGCCATGTTGGA
Source organism: Laterallus jamaicensis coturniculus (assembly GCA_022605575.1). Lineage (NCBI taxonomy): Eukaryota > Metazoa > Chordata > Aves > Gruiformes > Rallidae > Laterallus > Laterallus jamaicensis. The sequence goes on from JAKCOX010000082.1 coordinate 1,257,953, forward strand.
TGGGGCTTTGGGCACCCTTGGCTGATGGAGGTTGTCCCTGCCCGTGGCAGCGGTGGCACTGGGTGGGCTTTGAGGTCCCTTCTTCCCACCCAAACTTTCCTATCATTCCATGGAAAGTGCTCCTAGGTTTCAGTGGCAAATAATTCATCCCAACTCCTGGGACAACAGCATCAACTCTCTACTTGAAGCACCTACTCCTGGCAGCAGATGCTGATGTGGGTTGTTTGCTTTGGCCGGTGGAATGAAGGGGAGAGCAAGACGTGCTGCTGCCTCCATGGTCTGAAGGAGAAGCTCAGAAACTGGTCTGCCATGCAGACTTAGAGGCAAAGCAGTAATTTGTTTAAGCCATGGGAATATTTTTTTTTGTTGAAACTGCCAGAGGGGTTTGAACCTCCAGGGCTTGCAGTTCCAAGTGCAACAATTAAAAGTTTGGGGTATTTAGTGAACTCTGCATAGCTGTTTTTCCTCTTTCATAGTTCCACCATACCTTCTAATTAATTCCCTTTAATTGCTTTTAATTTCCTTTACTCCTTATTTCTCCTTCCGTATAACTAGTGCTGTCATCCTTTTAGTCTGCCTTTCATGTTGGAGACTCTCTATTTGATTTCGTTTCACCCACGTTGTGTCTTGCAGCTATTTCATTCCTGGAAAGCTCCGGCTCCAGAGATAAAATCTAAGTGGATTCAGAGAACCTAAAAGGATCTCATGCTTCATGGCTCTCTCTTCAGCAGTATGGGAGATAAACAGAATGTAATAAAAGGTCCATCCTCCTTGGAAAAGGGCCATTTTCCGTCACCTGTGTTTTCGTGGTACCGTCATGCCGCGGATGCTCTTAGTCACTGGTGACAAGATAAAGAGCCTGCTGGTATCTAGTGCTGGCGGGTGTCTGAGGCTGAAACGGGCTCTTGAGATGACACACTGTCTTGCTGCATTTTGATTTACTCACCGCTGCCATCCCATCCGTCACCACCCCCCAACACCCCAGCCCCCACCTGCAAATTCCCACTGCTGGGACAGCTGGTAGAAGGGGATGGCACCTTGCTGGCAGCTGCCATCCCTGCCTGAGCGGAGGGGAGGCAGGAAGGGTGTCAGGGTGTTGGGTTTGACCCGAGGAGGATCGAGCCTGCTATTAAAATTTTGACATTTGTCTCTGATAGCTCGCGGTTTTAGTACGCCCTAAAGGGCACGGTTCATTTTTGGGCGAGGTACTTTCCAGCCCAGTCAAAAATAAAAACTAAAAGCAAGCAGAAACTGCTGCTGAGTGCTCAGAAGAGTCCTGCAGACTTAGATCCAGCCCTCGGTGGGTGGCTATCGGCAGAGCTCCATGTAGCTTGGCCAGCATACACATCTGAAGAGCAGGCTGAGGGATGGGAATCATATATTTAAGTTTTCTACACCATCGCCCATCTCTGGTGGAATCAGGGTTGCTTTATCTGATTTAGCCTCTTTTCCTGCTGGCATAATGGCATTTAAACACTGCATACCCCCTGCTTTCCAAGGTCCAAAGCTACCAGACCTTTCAGAACCTCCTTGGCAGCCTTCCTTCCAGCTGGTATTTGCAGTGCTATCATTTATTTGCCTCCAGTGACTAATAGAGTGAGAGGAGCAATGCACTGAGTATGGAGCTACGTTTCTAGTAGGCTACATTGCTGTCCAGTGTCAGGTACTCTGGCAAAAGTGTTGGTTGGATAACACCCACCCAACTGGACTTTCTCTCTTCTTTGGAGGAAAAAAATGACCAGCAGCCATCTAATCCCTCCTGCAACTGGCATGCTTTGTCATGGTTGGTAAAGCTATGGGGGAAATAAAGGTGGGATCATGTGGAGTGGGTTTGGGAGTCAACAAGGGTCTTTGGTGGAGAGCAGAAGGTAGTGTGGAGCAGAAAAGGGTGGTCTAGCTGCTGCTGGTTGGGGATGTGGAGCTACAGTAAAGTCGAGTTGTGGGACAGTGTTTGAGAGATTGAAGGAGAAACTTCTCTGGGCTAATCCAGGTGCTGTAACAGAACTACATGAGTGACTTTGGTTGGAAACCATGATGGTGGAGTGAGCTGTGGAAGGAATGTTGTCCTGGCAGTTCAGGACCCCTTCAGCCAAGAAGAGTGGCACTAGATAGTGACATCATCTGCCACCAAAAAGCCTGCCTTGGAAGTTTAGAATGGATTATGAGTATTATCCTACTAGTAGTCTGAATAGTAGTAGTAATTTATCCTCATGGGTCCACAGACAGTCCTTCCTGAGTCAATAGCCTCTTCTGGTGGGTGGCTGTCACAGTGAGGTGGTGGAGCAGAGAAGGTGGGAACTGTTCAGCAGGTCTGTGAGCTACAAGGTCTGGTTTTTGGAGATCCTAGCAGCTGGAACCCCCCTTGTATAGGCTAGTGCAGGGCTGTTAAGGAGGTCTTAGTGAGCTGTCTCCCTTTCATGGGAGAAATATTAGCAAATACTGCTCTGTCCAGGTGGTATTGACTGTGGCCAGGAATTGGTGGCAGCCAGGTTATCCCTGGGGCTGTCCCCACTGTCTAGGAGCCCAGAACTGAAATGGCTCTGGGCCAGGCAGTCACCAAGATGTAATATTTTGCAAGAAGCTGATCTGAGCACTCTGCACCTTTGCATTTGTTGGTGAATCATCCTGGCGAGAGCCGAGAGCGAGCGAGCGATCTCCAGAGGCGCTGAGGTGGCAGCAGTGCAGGTTACTGGCAGCCCCAGGCTGGGAGCAGTCATGGAGGAGCCTCCTTGTCCCCATCCTGTCTGGGCACGTCCTCATGGCTGAAGCTGGGGCTGAGATGGGGAGGGCTGAGTGAGGGCAGCTGGCTGCAGATTTGGCCCCTGGTCCTGAGTGCAGCAGCATCTTCTTGGCTCTTTGAGGAATCACTGAACAGTTTGGGTTGGAAGGGACCTTTGAAGGCCATCTAGTCCAAGCTCTGGCCATGGGCAGGGACATCTGCAGCCAGATCAGGTCGCTCAGAGCCCCGTCCAACTTTACCTGGAATGTTTCCAGGGATGAGGCAGCTACCACCTCTCTGGGCACCTGTGCCAGTGCTTCACCTCCCACGGTGTAAGAAGTATCCTCTTTATATCCAGTCTGTATCTATCTTCTTTTAGTTTAAATGATGATGCCTTGTCCCATGGCTACAGGCCCCACTGCAAAGTCTGACCCCACCTCTCTTACAAGCTCCCTTTAGGGACTGAATGGTGCTCTGAAGGTCCCCACAGAGCCTTCTCTTCTCCAGGCTGAACCAGCTCAACTCTGTCAGTGGGGCTGCACCAGAGCAGAGGTGCTCCAGCCCTCTGACCACCTCTGTGGCCTCCTCTGCACCTGTGCCAACAGCTCTAAGCAGCAGGACCCGGAGGCTGTTCTCCAGGGTGTGGTGGGGAGATGCACATCTCTCTCCTCTTCAGTATTTCTCTCTGCAAAATAAAATAAAATAAAGGCACCATGAGGAAGTTTCAGGGAGCTGACCTTGGCCTCCAGCCCCTCCAAGAGCTTGGCAGACCCTACACCGCCCCTGAGAGAGACAGGGAGCTTTTATTTCCTCGGTAGGAACCAGGTCAGCTTCTCGGCCTAGCATCCCTTGGCGCCGCGCTCCCGACTCTTCCCGCTCCCATCTTAATAACTGTAAAGATCGGGGTTGCCAAGGTCTTCTCGTTGCTATAGTGAGATTAGATAGGGCAGAGCATTGCGTTCCCGCTGCTGAGGGGAGAAAACACTTCCATCCCTTCCCTGGGCTTCTTTTCCGCAACTCCCCCCCCCTCACCTTCCTCTCTCCACCAGCAGCTACTAATTGCACCTGAAAGACACGCTATGTGTTTCACCAAAATGAATATTTCATAGCCTTTAAAATAAAAGAACAAACAAACCCAAACAAACAAAAAAAACCAACCAAAAACCACACACACACACACACACACACACACACAATTTAATTATCGAGGCTTTTTTTTTTCTCCTGGAATCAACTTAAGTGACTCTCAGGCTGGAACGTGTTTACTGCTCTAGCTGTGAAGTTAAAATATTTATCTTCATAAAGGCGTCACTCCAGCCATGCTCTTCCTGGAGGGGTAATTAGCAAGAGGCACGTTAGCCCAATCAGCAGGTGCCTGGGAGACACAGATTTGCCTTTTGCTCCTGGGCGTGGTGAGGAGGGATGATTTATTAAACGAATTTGAGAGGCTGCGAGAGTCTGGCCAGACCTCTGGAGTCAAACCGCTGTAGGAGAAGAAAGACAACCCCAAACCCCACCAGCCTGAACGTTTGCAGGCAGGAGATGGGGTACAGTCATTTCGATGCCATCGGTCATTTGCTGATGGGGGCGTTTCTTCCCCAAAAACTCCCGAGGACATGAGGCGACTGACCTGGGGAGCGCTGGATTGCTGGAGGTAGTTTTTGTTTTCATCTCCTGAGATCTATTTTCACTTTCCCACTTCATATTTTCACTTTCTTAGTTTATATTTTTGATTTCTTAGTTTATATTTTCGCTTTATGAGTTTATATTTTCTCTTTCTGAGTTTTATATTTTCTCTTTCTTAGTTTATATTTTCATTTTAGCAGGTTTTATTTTCATTATTTCAGTATGTCTTTTTTCTTTTCTTCCCCCTCCCCTTTTCTTAGTTTTTATTTTAATTTTCTTGATGTGACTGTGGGCTTGAGCTGATTTATATAAGACTTTGGGTGAGATTTCCCCAGAAAATAGGAGCACATGGCTTGGGGGATGGCACATTGTCCTTTCGCCCAGTACCTCTGTAGCCCAGTACCAAACTTAGGCTGGAAAGGGATCTGTTCCATCTACTGTGTGTTTGATGGTGGGCATGGCATGGTTTTTGGACTCGGGGCTGTATTTTGTACGCACTGGGTGCTGATAGCCCAAGATGTGGAGTGAGGTGAAGGACTCAGGTCTCCTGGACACGTTGCTGTGGGGTGTGCTTTCCCAAAACTCATCTTTTTACAGGGGAAGCAGAGGTGTTTGTGTCTGTAAACCCCTCTGGTCTTGAGACTAGTGATGATGATGCAAGGGAAGAGGCGGTGGTGGCCCCGTAGCCCAGGAGAAAGTCTGTGGCTGGTGGCTGTGGCAGCCCAGTGAAGATAATTTGAGCCGAGAACCTGTAACTCTGCTTTTCTCTCCACTTTTCTCTCTGCTTTCTCCCTCTCTGTTGCTGGAGCCCCTAACAATCATTTCTACAAGCAACCACACGTGATCCGACCGAGATCATTCCAGGGTCTCGCACCCCACTTGATGCATGGAGCTCGCCCCTTGCTGCAGCTTGGGTAATCTGGAGAGGGATTTGCAGATGAGGTGTCTAATGCCTGCCAAGTTTCTCAGGTTCAGAGCAGGGAGGTGGAAAATGCAAGCAGTGCTGGGTTGGTGGCCTGGGAAGAGTCTGGTTTCCCATCCTCCGGGCTGGTAGGTGTATTCTTAGCAAGGGGTGGAGATGCCTCAGTCTTTCTCTTCAACAGCACACCTGAATTTTTAGTGGATGGTTTGAAAACACATCTCCTGAGCAGCATTGCAAGCCCTCTGCAGAGAGGGCTGTTGTCAGAGATGTGGTTTTCTGTAGGAAACTAGTTCTTCAGGACGTTTTCTGATGAGTTCTGATTGGTGCTGTCTGTCCCTTTCTCTTCAGGTCACCATCTGCTGAACTTCCCCAGGCGTTTAAAGCCAGAGGGCATTGCCAGGACTTTCCCTTAGCAGGATTTGCTGTAGCAAATGTTGCTCCATGTCGACTTCCTGGTCTGCTCCAGTTAAGCAAACTCAAATCTTGGTGCTCTCCTTGCTCTCACCACTGCTCTTCACTCGTGGTCAGGCTGGGAAGCACCTTCTGGTTCTCCCCACAGCGTTCACACTTGGGTGTTTTTTTACCCTTAGCTCTGTCATGACTTAATCTGATCATCATTCAGCAGTGATGGCTGAATGGCACGGAGGGTGCTCAGCACTAATCACTCACAGGAGGTGTATTCAAAGGTTACATCCTGGTGGTAAATGTCATGCCCTATGCACTTCAATCAAGGCTGATACTTCGATGATCGTGCTCCATACTGCTGGGTAGAGAGCACCCCCCTCCTCCTCCCAGGGAAACTCAGATATTTTGGTGGCAGAAGGATCTAACCCCCCATTTCTGGGAAGCTTTGTTGGCTTCTTCCCTGCCCTTTTCCATCAAATGGTTCCTGCTGCTGCTTGGATTGCAGCTGCCACAGCCACCCTTGGTCTGCAGCGACAGGGACCTTTTAAAGGAGCTGCAGCTTCTTCTTCACCACAGTATAGCCAAGAGAACAGACAATGACATGGTGGCATGTGGGTTGGTGCCCAAGGTAGACAGGAGGAGGCTGGACCTGACCATGAGGATGGGTTTTGGTCCAAATTCTGCATCTTATTTTTTCAATATAAAATGGAGGGGGACTCCCCCGTATGTGTTCTCTGTTTGCCTTCCATGCTAGTGGAGGAACTTGGTGGAGGTGTGATTGTGCATGTGGAGGAGACTCTGTAGGACCTTGGTTCTTACATGAAACCCACCCACATGTGTCTGGGGGGGGGGGGGGAGGAGGAAATCTCTTTCCTGAAAGCCGTGCAAGGTAAATGGCATGATTTCTCATAGTGGAGTGTGTTTATTATGGGTTTCAGGGAGGAGGGCATTTTGGGATTGTGTAAAACTTGGTATAAGGTGATTGCAGGGGTTTCCTGTGTGCAAAACTTCCTGGGGTTTTTAGGGGAGGACCAAGGCTGCAGGGAAGGAGGGCTCAGGGTGGGTTGGGGAAGAACACATGAAGGAAAATAAAGGGAAAAGGGGTTAAAAGCAGCTTTCCTGGATATAGGGATAAGGAGGGAGGGTCACACGTGTGATAAGAACTAGGTCTGACATCTTGGGGGGGAGGTACTGAAGGAAACTAGCCAATATGGTGGGTGAAGAGGAGGTTGATGCTGAACCAGCAGTGAGAATGGGAAGGAAAGAAGCAGCTACAGGTTGCAAGGGAGTAATTGCACAGGGTGCTTTCAAACTTCCGTGGAGCCAGCTAGTCCTCTGAATGTGGAGCATGTCATACCTGAAGTACTTCATTGTGCTTACAGCTCAATAACCTAATTTTATTTTATTTTATTTTTTTTCCATACTGTACAAGAAGGTTGGTGCTTGAGCAAGGTGCCTAGCCCTAATCCATGCTGAGGGGGCAGCAGTTGTCTAGCCCACCAGCATGTGGGTACCAGCCATGGTGAAATAATCCGTGGGGAGATGCAGAAAAGAGCTGGGCATGCAGTGGGGGAGCAGGGATGGGGGGGAGGATGCGCTCCAAGCTGCCTTTGGGATGGCAAGGAGCACTCAGAGCTCTTCTTGGTTACTTAGATGTTCTCTTCTTCAGCATTGCAGCCAGCTCCCCTAGCTGTGGTGCTCATCTCCTGCTTCCCCAGCGATGCCAGGAGACATGCATTATGCATGGCCACTAAAACTCTCACCCTGTTGCTTCTGATTATGGGGAAATTACAGGTTACTGGGGCAGACTGCACAGCCAGTGACGTCTGCAGGGGCCTCTACTCCCTGAGCAGAATTTGGTCAATGATGCATTACTAAGTGCAGGTGCTGGGCAGCAGCCTAGCCTCAGCCCTGGAGTTCCTGGTTATCCAAAGCCTGGATTTCACAGGGAATTTGTGAGACTTGCCTCAAAAGGCTTGCATATTTTATTCATTTTGGCCCTGCCTGTGGCAGAGGGGTTGGAACTCTATGATCCTTGTGGTCCCTTCCAACCCAGACCAGGCTGTGATTCTGTCAGTCTGTTTTTTTTAAGTCCTCCAGATCTTTGGGCAAGGCATATGTTTCGGATGCTGCTTCCTGTGACTCAGAGGATAACTATCAGTTGGTTGTCTTCACCTGGTTGGATTGCTAAAAATGGATGCAATACAGTTCAGGGGTTTGTTTCCTGCAAAGACAACTTCTATTTCAGTCGATTTTGGCTCTGATTATGGGCTGTCAAGCCTCAGAAATTCCTAACAGCTTGTCCACTCTAATTTTTGCATTTATTTATTTATTTATTCATTTTTACGTGGAAGAGAAAAGGACCATAGCCCTCTTTTAGTAGGAAGCCAGAAATGTTTGTGGTAACAGGTGGAATTTGGAAGGTTGCTTGTGTGCATTAAATGAGGATGTGCATCCAGGTAGCATCGCAGACTTGTCAAGCAACCTGATTTTTGGCAATGGGCAGTAAGTACTGAGAAGTCCTGTTAAAACATAGAGCTCCCCAGCTTCACAGACCTCCCTTGGTCATTTGTTGTGTTATGGCATACTGGGAATGTTATGAAGAGGAGAACTGACTTCCTGTGCTGCATCGGTGGAGCAGAGTCGCACTGGAGGCCTGTGACTAGCTGTGTTCCCCAGGGCTGGGTGTTGGGTCCAGTCCTATTTAATATCTTCATTGGCAACCTAAATGAGGAAACAGCATCCACCCTCAGCTAGTGCTGATGATACAAAGTTGGGAGGGGTGGCTGACAGGCAGGACACTGCGCTGCCATCCAGAGACCTGGCCAGGCTGGAGAGCTGGGCAGGGAGAGACCAGATGAGATTCAACAAAAGCAAGTGGAGAGTCTGGCACCTGGGGAGGAATAACTGTTCGTTTCAGTACAGGCTGGGGGATGTCCTGCTGGAGGAGAGCACTATGGAGAAAGACCTGGGGGTCCTGGTTGATGACAGGTTGGCCATGAGCCAGCAGTGTGCCCTGGGGGCTGAGAGAGACAATGGGATCCTGGGGGGCATCAGGAGGAGTGTGGGCAGCAGGTCACAGGAGGGGATCCTCCCCCTCTACTCTGCCCTGGTCAGGCCCCACCTGGAGTATTGTGTCCAGTTCTGGGCTCCCTGGTATGAAAAGGACAGGGATCTCCTGGAGAGAGTCCAGAGAAGGGCTACAAAGATGACTAGGGGCCTGGAGCATCTCCCCTATAAGGAGAGGCTGAATAAGCTCAGACTGTTCAGTCTAGAGAAAAGAAGTCTAAGGGGACCTAATTGGTGTTTATAATTATCTTAAGCATTGGATGCAGGGGGAATCAGCCAGCCCCTTTTCAGTGTCTGTGGGGACAGGACAAGGGGCAATGGCTGCAAATTGGAGCACAGGAAGTTCCACATCAACATGGGGAGGAACTTTTTCCCAGTGAGGGTGAGGGAGCCCTGGGACAGGCTGCCCAGGGGGTGTGGAGTCTCCCTCTCTGGATATATTCAAGACCCATCTGGATGCCTGTCTGTGCAGTATGAGCTGGGGAGCTGCTTTGGCAGGGTGGTTGGACCCGATGATCTCTTGAGGTCCCTTCCAACCCCTATAACTCTGTGATTCTGTGATTCTGTGATTTAAGACCCACCAGACTGTAATGACAGCCATGATTTTGTGGTGCTCAAGGGGAAAGGTAGAGACAGAATCAGGGGATGAACATGCTGGAGTTGGTTTAGGTTGGCATCCAGGCAAGGCTGTGCTTAGTGTTGGAGGAGATGGGATGATGCCAGTAAGAGGAGATGGGAGGAGGTGGCCACACAACATGACAACAGAGAGGCAAATGGTGTTCGTTTACACCTTCAGAGACAGTGCCCCACTGTGGGGAGGAGAAGACGTGATGTTGGCACTGAGCTGATGTGGTGCCAAATGTCACCAGGGTTCTGTGGAGGTGACAGGATCACACAGTGACATCTGATGCAGGGCTGCCCTGAAGTTTGCAGGCATGGGCAGCAAGGTATCTACTCCTCCAGCTCCCTGTGAGTTTACACACAAGTCCATGTACACACAAACACAAACACATACACACCCATGCACATGTTTTTAGCTCTCTTCCAGATTGTTATTTCCATAGAATCAGAGCAAAGACCATTACACACCCCCCTGGCACATCCTGGAGCTTGCAGAGGGCTTGGTATTCATAAGCGTTATTGGGCTCTGGCCATTGCTGACCCAGAAGCTCTGCAGGGATAAGGGTTAGGCCTTGTACCACTGCTTCCTCAGACTGGAGGTAATCATAGAATCATAGAAGGCATGGGCCACCAACCTCAGGCCTGGATCTACACAAGGTTGCCCAGGGCCCCATCCAACCTGGCCTTGAACACCTCCAGGGACGGGTCATCCACTACTTCTCTGGGCAGCCTGTTCCAGCACCTCACCACTCTTTCTGTAAAGAACTTCTCCCTAATCTCTCCTCTAAACCTTCCTTCCTTTAGTTTTAATCCATCCCCCTTGTCCTGCCATTGTCTACCCTTTTAAAAAGTTGAGTTGATTCCCCTCCTGGTTCTCTGCTCCCTTCAGGGACTGGCAGGCTGCAATGAGGTCCCCCCGCAGCCTTCTCTTGTCCAGGCTGAACCAGCCCAGCTCCCTCAGCCTCTCTTTGTAGGGGAGGTAAGGAAGAAATGTTTTATGCAGAGAGTTGTGAAACCCTGGTACAGGTTGTCCAGAGAGGTGGTAGATGCTCAGCCCCTGAAAACATTCCTGGTCAGGTTGGATGGGACTCCAAGTGTGGTGGTTTGACCCTGGCTGGAGGCCAGACAGCCACCCAAGTCACTCTGTCACTCTCCTTCTCAGCTGAACAGGGGAGAAAATAGATACTGAGAGGCTCAGGAGTGGAGATAAGGACAAGGAAAGATCATTCCACAATCACTGTCACGGGCAGAACAGACTCAACATGGAATTAAAAAAGCATCGTATTTATTACAGACACCCTTCCAAGAAAGTACCCAATGAAAATAGAGTAGCATAATGAGAAACAAAACCAAATTTTAAAGCACCTCTCCCCACCCCTCCCTTCTTCCCAGGCTCAACTTTATTCATGATTTCTCTCCCTTCTCCCCCCTGGGGTCACAGGGGGAGATGAAGATGAGGGTTTGGGTCAGTTCCTTGTGAGCTGTTTTCCTTCTTAGCCGGGATGGGGGGGTCATTCCTCACCCCCTTCCCCTGCTGCACTGTGGGGTCCCACCATGAACTCCAACGTGAGTTCTTTCCCACGGGGCTTCAGCTCTTCCCCAGCTGCCTCAGCATGGGTCCTTCCATGGGGTGCAGTCCCTCAGACCCAGACTGCTCCAGCCTGGTCCCAGACGGGATCACAAGCTCCCCCCACAGCAAACCTGCTCCAGTGTGGGCCCCTTTCTCTCCCCATAGCCTGCAGGTCCTGCCAGGAGCTTGGTCCAGTATGGGCTTCCCACTGGGTCTCAGTGTTCTTCATGTGTCTTCACCTGCTCTGGCGCGGGGTCCTCCACAAGCAGCATGTGGGATCTCTATTCCCCATCATTATCCATGGGCTGCAGGGGGACAGCCTGCCTCACCATGGTCTTCTCCATGGGCTGCAGAGGAATCTGTGCTCTGGCACCTGCAATACCTCTTCCCCTCCTTCTTCACTGACCTTGGGGTCTGCAGTCTTTTACATCTTCTCATTCCCTTCTCTGGTTGCTGCTTGTGGTTTTTTCCCTTCTTAAATATGCTATCACAGAGGTCGCTGATGGGCTGGGCCTTGGTCAGGAGCAGGTCTGTCCTTGAGCTGGCTGGTGCTGGCTCTGTCAGACCTGGGGGAAGGTTCTGGCAGCTTCTGGAAGGAGCCACCCCTGCAACCCTCCTCCCTACCCCCCCTTTCCCCACAAATCTTGACATGCAAACCCACAGCACAGAGCCACCTGATGTGTTGCAGAAGTCCCTGCCCATGGCAGGGGGTTGGACTAGATGGTCCTTCAAGGTCCCTTCCAGCCCAAACCCTCCTGGGCTTCTGCAGATCTTCCTGGGTCCGGGCAGTGGCCAGCTCTTGTCTGCAGGTGGGAGGAACCCAGGTGATCTCCATGCTGCAGAACAGGTATCTGCAGACAGGTCAGCTTGCAGAAGGAAGTACGGTGAGGACAGGTAGCAAAGAGCTGGTGTTGAAGACTGGAATTCATCCCAGGAGGCGAGGTGCCCCTGGGAGGGAATCCTTGGCCACTACCTCTGTGGGTCACTCAAGGTTTTGCCTTTTCACTGCCTTGTCTCTGGAGCATCCCTTTGCTTTTCCAGGGCAGGGATTGTCGTTGATGTCACAAGTAAAACATTATTAGCTTGTCTAGCATGGTAATATGCTCTGTTGGCTAGGTCTCTGGACCTCCCTGTAATATGGGCAGTGAATTGTAATGATACAACATCCAGCTGAGGTGCAAAGACAGTTTGTTGGCAAGCTGTTGTGGTTCCTAAGATCTTCCACCTCCTTAAGAAGGGTGGCAACAGAAGGTCTGCAGTGAAATTGCCCTGATGTGCTCCAACTATCCAGACTTTTTGATTGTTTCATCATAATTCTAGCACAAAATGCATGCAAAGTTCCAAATAATAGATGGCTTGGATTTTCTTCTTTCTTCTCAAATACAAGGGACCCATGTGCTTGTTATTTTGACCTTTGCAGACTTTATAGGAGGTGGTGATGGTTTTGTCTGGGTGGGATAACCAGCTAGAAGGAAAGAGGTCAGTGAAAGAGTTTTCTTGACAGTGAGAAAGAGATGGGGTGCCTTAGACTGCTGGCAGTCATTCACCCAAACTATAGCCAAGGAGTGCCTGTCCCACCAGGATAAGGTAGCATCACTGTGTATAATATAGCTGGCGGGAGATAGGAATGGCTCCAGAAAGAGAGGATGTGGCATTGGACATCAGGAGAGAGGAGCACACAGCTCAGCCAGATCTGCTGGGAGGCTTGAGATGAATGTTGTGTTGGTGTTAATTTCTGCTAATGACCAAAAGGCAAGGCTTGAGATCCAGCTGCTTGATGGGTGGGTTGATGTTTTAGAGCAGGACAGGCTTGGATTAATGAAAAGGAGCTCACATCTGACAGGGAGAGAGGATTTATTCTCCCTTTTAAAACCTTTGTGGGATGTTTGCAGTTAATTTCTTGGTGACTTCTGCAGTGTGAGATCTGCTCCGACTCAGTGTGTGATCTTGGCTGAACCTGTAGACCAAGAGACATGAACCTAATTTTCATAGAATCATAGAATGGTTTGGTCTGGAAAGGGACCTTAAAGATCATCTAGCTCCAACACCCTGCCATGGGACACCTCTCACCAGACCAGGCTGCTCAAGGCTCCATCCAACCCAGCCTTGAACACCTGGCAGCCTGTGCCAGGACCTCACCACCCTCACAGTGAAGAATTTCTTCCCAATATCCAATCTAACTCTCCCCCATTCCAATTCAAAAACATTCTCTCTCATCCTATCACTCCAGGCCCTTCTAAAAAGTCCCTCCACAGCTTCCTTGTATGTAGATAAGGGCTGGAAGGCCCTGTGGACCTGGTCCTTAGATATGAAGCCCATGAGTTAATCCCATGTGGGACTACCTGTGCACGTAGACTTAAGCATGTTTATCTGCTAATTGAATTCCTGTGCTCTTTTTCCGAGCTGGAGGAGCAGAGATGCACTTTTATCCTAAGAGCTGGGAGGTTTCTGAGGCACTTGGAGAGGTTGGGCTGCAACTGCATGGACTTCCCAGGAAAATACTGGGAAATTTGCCATCTAGCCCTTGTGGTAGTAATTTGTAAGTGAACTTGATGTCCATGTGCTTGTGGTCACAGGGCACAGAGGGTGCATCCTGAAGGTCCTTCTGATGCTCCAGCTCTTTGTTCACCTGTGGGTGGCGGTGGCTGCTCCACAGCATGAGCAGGAGGTGAGCTTGCTCCTGCACTGCTGTCTCACATAGCCACTTTAAATGCGTTTAAACCTGTAGCAGGGCAGGTTTTCTGTTGCAGAGAGCAAACAGGGTGGCCAATAAGTGCTCTGACATTGGAGTCCAGAGCATCCTTGGCTCTGTTCTTGCTCACCTGGACATGACAGGTGATGACTGGACACCCTTTCTCCTTCAAGTCTTCCCAGGCTTGTGCATAAAGGGCTGCAGGAGCCTCCTTTGGGCTCTGAGCTGTGCCTGGCACTCACTGCAAGAAGTGAAAACCCCAGCAATGACTTCTCCTAGGTTGCCTGCTGGTTGAATTTTAAAGTTCCTGCCTGGGCTTTGGGGCAGCAAGGTGGCTGCCAGCTTTGCTTTGGCATTTCAGGGCCCTGAATCACCAAGAGGTTGTCTGAACAAGTTGGTTTTGAAATAATTTTTGTTTCTAGTCAAAAGCCCTCGTCCCTTCCCCTTCAACACATTTTGCTGCTCTCCATTTCCTCTGTCAAAATCCTGTTTCCATCTTTCCTCCAGGATTCCCTTCCTACCAAGGAAGTCCAATCTGCATACTTTTTCATGCTCATGACAGATATAAACGATGATCAAGGGTCCAGGCACCTCTGTGTCACAACACCTGCGGTGCCTCTGAAGGTTTCTCCAAGTAGCTACTGCCTGCAAATACTGACATGGATGAGAGTGGCATCTTGGAGAAGGTTCTTTGCAGGAGGTGGCTCCGTGCTGGGGTTCAGAACATCTTTAAATACAGGCTGGGTGGGTCCCCGGTCCCCTCCCTCCCATTGATGGGTTTTCCAGGCCCTTATTTCCATCCCCACACACCCAGGGTTTATCCTAGGTTAAGAGGAAACTGTCTGGAGGAGTTGCAGCACTCATTGGGTGCTGCTGGTGTAAGCCATCCTCACCAGGCAGCTGCTCTCATTTTGCTCTCATTCACAAGGGTGCAGCTGTGATTGGTGGTGCAGGGAACATCACCCATGCATGGTAATGAAGGAGTGGTCAGGGGTTTTAATCATTTATTCCAAGTGTAATTCCGAGGCTGTTCTGAGTCATGTCAAGAGCTGCAAAACACGGCGCCTTGCCTCTGTCCTTCACATTGGCAGCTGATGACATCACTGAGGCAAGCAGTGATGTAGAGTGCGCCCAGCCCTGTTTGCTGTCCCCTGGCTTTGCTCACACACACAGCCTGGGAAGAATCATAGAATCACAGCCTGGTGTGGATTGGAAGGGACCCCAAGGATCACAGAGCTCCAACCTCCCTGCCACAGGCAGGGCCACCAATCTCAGGCCTGGAGCTACACAAGGTTGCCCAGGGCCCCATCCAACCTGGCCTTGAACACCCCCAGGAATAGGGCACCCACCCCCTCTCTGGGCAGCCTGTTCTAGCCCCTCATCACTCTCTCTGTAAAGAATTTCCCCCTAAGATCTAATCTAAACCTTTCTTCCTTTAGTTTTAATCCATCCCCCTTGTCCTGCCATTGTCTACCCTTTTAAAGAGTTTATTCCCCTCCTGTTTCTCTGCTCCCTTCAGGGACTGGCAGGCTGCAATAAGGTCGCCCTGCAGCCTTCTCTTCTCCAGGCTGAACCAGCCCAGCTCCCTCAGCCTCTCTTCATTGTAGGTGAGCTGCTCCAGCCCTCTGAGCATCTTTGTGGCTCCTCTGAACCCCCTTCAACAGTTTCACATCTTCTTGTATTGGGGGCCCCAGCTCTGGAAACAGGACTCCAGCTGGGGCCTCACAGGGGCAGAGAAGAAGGACGTGAAGAGCATGGTGTCTGGTAGGGAAAAGAAATGCAAAAGGGGGGAAAAAATGGGAGCTAAAGGGGTGATTTGCAGCCATGACAGTAAGTACAGCTCTTGGAAATGGTCTCGCAGTTGTGTGGCGGGCCTGCGGTGTTGTGCGAGACACACAGGAGCGAGGAAAGGCACCTGGCAGCCAGAGGAGATGCTGCCTCTCAGGAGATTGCCTCCAAGGCTGCAGTTTGGGAGGCGGTGGGTGCTCCCTCCATGCAAAGACACGTCACAGTTAGGCGGGGCAGATACACTGCTGTTGGGGAGGAAAGGAGAGGGATGTGATTGTGCTCTCTGCCCCCCGCCTCATGCAGCCGTTCAGCCTCACGTGCTGATCAGGCAGAATGCCCTCATGGGGGGTATTGTACCCACTGAGGTTTGGCTGGGTAACGTTTGTGTTGTGCAGGTGGGCAGGAGGAGGAGGAAGGCCTGGCAGTGAGACCCTGATTAGCCATTGGAAGTTTGAGTTTCCTTTGCTTTTGGCTGAAGTTGTGCAGCAGAGGGGGTAAAGCTAAGGGAGGGAAGGTTTAGATGAAATATTAGAGGGAAGTCCTTTCCAGAGAGAGTGGTGAGGAGCTGGAACAGGCTGCCCAGAGAGGGGGTGGGTGCCCCATCCCTGGAGGTGTTCAAGGCCAGGTTGGATGGGGCCCCGGGCAACATTGTGTAGCTTCAGGCCTGAGGTTGGTGGCCCTGCCTGTGGCAGGAGGGTTGGAGCTCTATGATCCTTGGGGTCCCTTCCAACCCAGACCAGTCTGTGATTCTATGATTTAAGTCAAGATCTGGCACGGTGGATGGCATGTTCATCTAAAGGCTGATCCACGGGGAATAATCACTGGGTGAGCTACTGCCCACTGATTTCCCATGGAGGTGCTTTGGGTCTGAAGAGAAAATGAAATAGCTTCCAGGATAACCTGGGACTTCAGATCAGAGCAGACCATAGCACAGGTGTCCTGCTGCAGGACTGTTCCCTGAGTGGTTGATGTAGATTATGCGGTACTTCCCCAAATAATGGTTCAGAGCCTTCCTCAGCTCACTCCTCTGTAAGACAGGGCATCCCACCCTGAGGCCGTTCCCAGAGGAATGCAGAACCATTGCTCAAGTCGTGTGTGGGATGGAGTCAGTCCCCAGGTCTGTCCTTTTCCTGTATTCACTAAGAATAGAATGGAATCATAGAACAGAATGGTTTTGGTTGGAAAAGACCTTCAAGGTCATTGAGTGATGGAAGGAGGGGGTGGCCACTTGGGAGGGCATGTAGGGTGGAAACTAGGAAAGCAAAGGCCTCTCTGGAATTAAACCTTGCAGGGGAGTTCAAGGACAACAGAAAGGGCTTCTTCAAATATTTTGGAGACAAAACTAATGCTAGAGGCAATGTAGGCCTTCTGCTGATGAGGTGGGTGCCTTGGTGACTGAGGACAGTAAGAAGGTGGAGTTACCGAATGTCTTCTGTACCTCTGTCTACACTGCCAGAGACTCTTTGCAGGAGCCCTGGATGGCTGAAGCCCCTGGGTAATTCAAGATAAACGATGAGTCTGCCTCAGTTGATGAGGACTGGGTCAGGGATGAATTAAGCTGTCTGGACATCCATAAACCCATGGGTCCTGATGGGATGCACCCGAGGGTGCTGAGGGAGCCTGTGGAAGTCATTGCTAGGCCACTCCCCATCATCTTTGCTAAATCCTGGGAAATGGGAGAAGTGCCCAAGGACTGGAGGAAAGCAAATGTTACTCCAGTCTTCAGAAAGGGCAAGAAGGAGGAACCATGTAACTACAGATGGGTCAGCTTCACTTCTGTCCCTGGAAAGGTGATGGAAAGACTTGTTCTTGGTGCAGTCTCTAGGCACATCAAGGACAAGAGGGTCATTAGGAGCAGTGACTGTGGTTTTACCAAGGGGAAGGCCTGTTTGACTAACCTTTTATGAGGATTTAACCAGATGGATAGATGATGGCAAGGCAGTAGATGTGGGCTATCTTGACCTCAGTAAAGCATTTGACACTGTCTCCCACAGCATCCTGGTGACTAAACTGAGGAAGTGTGGTCTGGAAGGTCGAGTGGTGAGGTGGATTGAGAGCTGGTTGAAGGGAAGAAGCCAGCGAGTTTGATCAATGGGACAGAGTCTGGCTGGAGGCCTGTGTCTGGTGGAGTCCCTCTGGGGTCAGCACTGGAACCAGTACTATTCAATATATTCACTGGTGACCTGGATGAGGGAATAGAGTGCACAGTCAGCAGGTTTGCTGAGGACAGAACCCTGGGAGGTGTGGCTGACACCCCAGAGGGCTGTGCTGCCACCCAGTGAGGTCTGGACAGTCTGGAGAGCTGGTCAGGGAGGAATTTAATTAAATAGAACAAGACCAAGTGTAGGGTCTGGCATCTGGGGAAGAACAACCCCAGGTACCAGTACAGGTTGGGGACTGGGCTGTTGGAGAGCAGTGTAGGGGAGAGGGACCTGGAGCTGCTGGGGGACAGCAGGATGACCGTGACCAGCAATGTGTGGTCATGGCTAAGAAGGCCAATGGCATCCTGGGGTGTATTAGAAGAGGTGTGGCTAGTAGGTCAAGAGAGGTCCTTCTGCCCCTCTGCTCTGCCCTGGTGAGACCCCACCTGGAATATTGGGTCCAGTTCTGGGCCCTTCAGTTCAAGAAGGACACAGAACTCCTTGAAAGAGCCCAGTGCAGGACCACCAAGGTGATGGAGGAAATGGAACACCTTCCTGATGAGGAGAGGCTGAGGGAGCTGGGCCTCTTTAGCCTGGAGGAGCCTGAGGGGTGACCTTATTAATATTTATAAATAAATAAAGGGTGAGAGTCAGGAGGATGGAGCCAGGCTCTGCTCAGTGATGGCGGAGACAGGACAAGGTGCAGCGGGTGCAGCTGGAGCAGAGGAAGCTCCATGGGAATGTCAGGAGAACTTTTTTTCTGTGAGTGTGAGGGAGCCCTGGGACAGGCTGCACAGAGAGGCTGTGGAGTCTCCTTCTCTGGAGACATTCAAACCCACCTGGATGTGTTCCTGTGTGATTAAGTCTGGGTGATCCTGCTCTGGCAGGGGGTTGGACTAGATGATCTTTCAAGGTCCCTTCCAACTCCTGACGTTCTGTGAATCCAACCATCTCTCCAGCCCTGCTAGGTCCAACGCTAGACCATGTCACCAAGTACAACAGCTGCTCTTACTTTCAACCCCTCCAGGGACGGTGACTCAACGCCCTCCCTGGGCAGCCTGTGCCAGGATCTGACAGCCCTGTCAGTACAGACATTTTTCCTGATATCCAACCTAAACTTCCCCTGACACAACTCCAGACCATTTCCCCTTGTCCTGTCACTGGCTACCAGGGAGAAGAGACTGATCCCACCTCACTACAGCCACCTTTTAGGTAGCTGTAGAGAGGGATGAGCTCTCCCTTCAGCCTCCTCTTCTCCAGACTCAACAATCCCAGCTCCCTCAGCCACTCCCCATCAGACCTGTGCTCCAGCCCCTTCCCTAGCTTTGTAGCCCTTCTCTGGGCACACTCCAGCATCTCAATGTCCTTCTTGCAGTGAGGGGTCCAAACCTCACCCCGATACTCAAGGTGCAGCCTCACCAGAGCTGAGTGCAGAGGACTCCCTGGTCCTGCTGGCCACACAGAAACTTGATTGTATTCCTTATGTCAAATGTGAATCCTTGGACCTTGCTGGGTCAACCTGTGCACTGTCAAGCAGACTGTCCCATCTGAGAGAGGTCCTGTCACCTGGGGTGTCACTGCCCAGTGAAGCTCAGCCAGGCTGGCTGTCTCTGAGTCAGAGACCTGTTCATTCAGAAACCCCAGGAGGTGTTTCTGAAGGACCCTCCCAAGTGTAAGCTGGGAAGAGCGGGCCCCCAGTGGTCTTGAGTGGGATGTGCACCAGACCCTGTCCTGGAGAGTTGGCTGTCTGGTTTGAGCTTGGATTTTGGAGAAGTATGGTGTAAACTGTACCATGAAGGGGCCTTACCTCGTTAACTGCACACTCATTAATCCCACCTGAAACTTGGAGTAATAGGAGCAAAAATGGGGTGGAAAACTGTCATGCACAGGCAGGCTTGTGCTTCAGATATGATCACTCCTTTGCAAGGTGTCATGATGTCTGCTGTGCCCTTGGCTCTTGCATGAGCCCAGGGAGTCCCTGGATGTTCTTCCAAGGTGACCTGCCATCTTCATGCCATCGCTGAGGTGGTGCTTCTCTTGTTCACTGGCAAGAGACTGGCAAGTGACTCTGGTAGTTATCAGGGCTGTCACTGAACCAGTACAAGCTCCTCTGTGCAGGGGACCTTGTGTGGGGAAGAGAGGAGGAATGCAGATGGTACAATGTACCCATGTGACCACTGTGGCTGTTGACTAGAAGACATCATTGCTGTGAAGAGCTCAAGGAAGAGCTATGTCTTGTACTGGCAGGTACAAGTGTCAACCTCTGACATTGCCACCTCCAAAAGGTCACCAGAAATGCTCTCAGATCTGCAGATATCTGCCTGGATGTTCAGATCCTGGATGTAGGGTTCAGCTGGTGAGCCCTGAGCTTGCACAGGTATGGGTCCTACATGAAATGAGCCATAGCAAGGTGCTGAGGCATTTTTTTGGCTATGAATAGCAGCAATCAGCTTTATTGAAGAAAATACCACAATATTCAGAAAGCAAATTGATCCATGAGGTTGTGATGGGTTTAGAAAAGAAGACAACCAAAAGGGAATTAGAAAGGAAAAAAAAAGTGCATTGTGAAGTGAGGCATAAGTATTCCTCTTCTGTTCCATGGGATTGTTCCTTGTGGCAGGAACCCTCCCATGGAGCATAAATATTCCTCTTCTGCTCCATGGGATTGTTCCTGGTGGATTGTTCCTCCCACGGAGCCGGGTCACATCGGTGCCTGCTCAGTGAACTCACAGTGATAACTGGAGCATCCTGATGCCCCACAGCATGTCCCTCTGTCCCTCTGGGCTGTGGCCAAGCCAGCTGCTGCAGTGTCAGGCTCAGTGGTGATGGGCTGCTCAGAGAAACATCTCTTCAGGTCTGCCAGTGCCTGGGTATGCCTGATGGGGAGAAGCAGCCTCCTGGGGGAAGGATGGGGTTTCTGGGAAGGAAACCTTCCATCTCTCAGAACTCAGCAGGCTGGGGCAGATTGGGTTAAGATCTCGTTACTGATGACCCACTTGGGAGAGAAGGCTAGTTTTGACTTTATTTTATTTTGATATTAAAGACATCCTTTAAAGAAGTGTCAGCTTGTAGGTTGTCACTTTTATGATTAAAAAAGATTGTGGAGGCTTGCCTGGGGTGTATTCAAGAAGAGCAAGGAAGGGACTTTTAGATTAATAAACGAGGGGTTAATTAATTTCCATTATTTTCATAATAGTGCCCTCTAATTAACAGGTAATGGGACACCTCTGAATTAATGTGGGAGTGGGGTCCCCAGTGGTGCCATCGGAGGAGGGTTTTATTGCTGGGAAGTGCAGCTTTGCTTAATCTTTATAGAAATTTAGTAACCAGGAGAGCCCAAGGACGCCTGTGACAATGTTCTGTGCCTGGGATGCACAGGGTCTTTCAGGGGCAACACGCATCCTCCATAGATGCATCAGATCTCAAACACAACCAGGGTCTTGTTCAAGTGTGTTGCTGGTCTGCTGCAGGCAGAGGCCAGCCAAGAAGCTGCCCTTGTGTTTTAATCTGTCCTAAGTAGCTTGCAGTCTGGTTGCTTGTACTGTGGCTGTGGTTTTTCCCCTCTTTTTGCCTATCACTCTGTCATTTTGTGTGTCCCTTCTTCACCTGGTAGCTATCTCACTGCTGGTCTAGAGGTGTATGAATGGTGCTTGTCTTGGGAATAGGCTGGAGAGGGATCTCTCTCTCTCCATGTCTGTTTCTCTCTCCTTTTCTGCGCTTTGGTTATGCCAGTGTTTGTGATGAGAGTGGAAAGCGATTGCATTGAGTGACTTGAGACACTGACCTGGTGTGAAGCAGACAAAACACAGTGTTAAATTCTGAGATGGGAAGGAGATAGGAGGTGGGAAGCCACCATCTCTGGTGGAGATTTGTCCTGTCAGTAGCCAGGACTCAAGGCTCAGTGGGGTAGGTGCTGGGCAAGGAGCAAAAGGCAGTCAGCATCCAGAAGAGCTCCCTCGTGAGATGAGGCAGGCAAGTGGATGCTGACGTAGAGGAAAGGTGGGGAAGAAATGGGATATTGATCCTGGGTGGTTGTTTCTTGGTTTTCCTCTTCACCAAAGTGCCCTAGGGCTGTCCCACTGTAATTTTAGTGACTGTTTTGCCCCATCAGTCAACGATTAAAGCACCCTTCCCTACATCCTGATGAGTGCTCAGTGTTTCCTGCAGCGACAGTCCCATTGCCTTCAGAGAGATGATGTGGATATGTCCTTGGCTCTGTGCTGGGATTCACATCCACTCATACCAGTGGTGAGCTGGGACCTTAGTGCTCTTTTTTTGGGTTTTTTTTTTTTGGTTCTTTCTTTCATTTAAACCTCCCCCTCTTCTCAAAGGAAAGCTTCTGATACCTATCCTGGGAGTTTTTCCTCTTATTTTCCACCAAACTCTTGTGAGATACCACATTCTTTGAGCGATGGGTACAGGCTCTGACAAAGGAGAAGCATCCTCCTGACAGACAGCAGGTATTTTGGAAATAAATGACAGGGGGAAAAAAAAAAAAGGAAAGGTCATGGAAGCTGAAAATGTCCATTTTTGTTTCATGTGCAGTCGTGAACACTCCCTCCTCACCAATGGCAACCCTTCCAAAGGGGAAGTGCAATTTAGCTAAGATTGCTTGAACGCAGCAATAAAATGACACTCCTGTGCAACGTCCCATTATTCACAAAGCTCATTTGTTTGGATGCAAATTACTGAAGACCTTTCACTGATACAGTGGGGAGAAGAGAGAGTTTTCATGAGCCTCCCACAATTTAGCCACTAAGCAGATTAATACTAATGTAACAGCCAAATGCCCTATTAGAGCCCATTTGCACTCTATTATACCCCGGGGGCTGTCGCTCTTTGGATGTATTCTTGAACAGAGCTCATCAGATCCTGCTTACAAGAAGGTACATTTATTTAATACCTAAAAAAATCTCAAAATACATATCCAGAATGCCTTTTCCCAAAGCCTGGAGCTCTTCTTTGCTGTTACTGCTTTGGGTAAGTTGTGTATGGGATGGAATGTGGTATCGGTGGGAGAAAATGCTGCATGGGGTAAGGTGCAGAGGATAATTCCACTCACCTGGATGATAGGGGATTTCTACAGGAGGAAAATAGTTATCAACATCATCTTCTGTGAAGATAGGCTGAGAGAGCTGGGCTTGTTCAGCCTGGAGAAGAGAAGACTCCCAGGAGACCTTGTAGTGGCCTTCTAATCCCCGAAGGGTGCCTATAAGAACGCTGGCAAGAACTGTTCATGAGGGCATGGAGTGATAGGAAGAGGGGTGATGGGGTTAAACTAGAAAAGGAGAGATTTAGGGTTGGGTATTAGGAAGAAGTTCTTCTGTATGAGGGTGGTAAATCACTGGCACAGATTGCCCAGAGAGGTGGTGGAGGCCCCATCCCTGGAGGCATTCCAGGTCAGGCTAGATGGGGCTCTGAGCAACCTGCTCCAGTGAAGATGTCCCTGCTCATTGCAGGGTGTTGGACAAGATGGCCTTTAAAGCTCCCTTCCAACCCAACACATTCTATGATTCTATGGTTACTATCCATGTTGATCAACTCATCCTTGCAGAAAAGAGTCAAGAAGCCTTTAATCCATCTTGCCTCATGGAGTGCACAAGCAGCAAGTCTTGCAGATTCCACCTTCGCGCATTGGTCCAGTACTAACACATGCTGGTGTGCTCAAGGTTATTTCTTTCACCGCCTTCTTTTTCTGATGGAGGGTTCTTATTGAAGGAAAGCCCACGTCTGACTTTATGCCAAAAGTTTTTCAGTTTAGGAGTCTAAAGAAAAGGAGCAGCCTCCATAGGAATATTCCCAGGAGCCACATACTTCCCCTGAGGTTGCATTTGGATTTTTTTGTGTTGGTCGTAGTTCAGCAGGTGAAGAGGTGACTTCATTTAATAAGGGACGTTGGCTGAGCTTCAGTGATAGTAAGTTAAAAGATCTACAGAAGGGTGAGGATTAAATACAGGAATATGTGGAGAGTGGAGAAAAGGCTGAATGTGAAGAGGCTCCTTCTTCTGTCCCTAACCTCAAAAAGCCAAAAGAGATCCAGAGAAAGGACAATGGCAGAGAAAAGTGAAATATATATCTACATTTTTTTTCCTGTTGCATTAATTCTTTTTTTTTTCTGCAGCTGCCTCACAAAAGCAGTGTTTTGTCCCCTTCTGTATCTCATACCTTCCATAACCACTCTGGGATACCTGCTTTTATATGATGGACAATGGGAGTGCAGTTGGCATTGAGCCGAAGCCTGAGCTGCTCTGCACCTCATGTGGATTCGAGTTCAAATAAATAGTTTGACTCACTCAAGGAGTGAATCAAAAGAAGGAACTTGAGCCTCCAGCCTACAAGCATCATGCTGTGCAAGCGAGGCATATAAACATGTACGTTATTCTTTAGTGTGCAGTTCAATGCAAAGCTGGACAAGACTTGGTATTTCAGACCTCCTGTGGCCCTGTTCAGGGTCTCGATGGATGGTGCAGGGATATTTTGGGTTAGAGCCTTTAGAAGTGCAGGAGAGTGGAAGTTTGTTGTCCATCCTGTTCTCTGCTGTCTTTCAGTCTGAGAAAATTACAGCATTAAAAGTGAAAACAGGAAAAACAACCCCCCATAGCTATCTCTGCAAAATGGGGATAATATGCTACTAATGGCAGACACCCTATATTCAGATTTCTTGCTGTTGGTACCTGGATGATAAGGCTTGTGGACAGGTTATTCTGGCCTTGCCTGAATCAGAAAGTCTTCTCTCTTTCAGCCATGCCAGGGAGGTCACACCAGAATGGTGACAGATCAAAGCCTAATGGGGCAAATTTTCCTTTAGCCACTGTCTGTCCAAGCATGGAACTACTGAGCAAGAGTACTGCATCCAGTTCTGGGCCCCTCACCATAAGAAAGACATTGAAGTCCTGGAGTGAGTCCAGAGAAGGGCAACCAGGCTGGGGAAGGGTCTGGAGAGCAAATCCTCTGAGGAGCAGCTGAGGGAGCTGGGGGTGTTCAGCCTGGAGAAGAGAAGGCTGAGACCTTCTCCCCACCTCTACTGACCTGCCAGGAGGGTGCAGAGAGGTGGGCGATGGTCTCTTCAGCAAGGGGACAGGAGATGGGACAAGGGCAAATGGGCTCAAGCTGCCCCAGGGCAGGATCAGCTCAGATGGGAGGGAAAGGTTCTTCCCTGCAAGAGTTGTCAGGGCCTGGCACAGGCTGCCCAGGGAGGGGGCTGAGTCCCCATCCCTGGGTGTGTTCAAAATAAAGGGTAGATGAGGTGCTCAGGGATATGGCTTAGTTTAGGATGAGAATGGTTGGACTTGACCTTCAAAGGTCTTTTCCAACCTTGTGATTCTGTGATTCTGTATCTTCTAGAAACATGGCTGTAGGCAGCTCCACCATGTCAGACAGCCCAAGTTCCTGGTGAGTCTTGTGGCTGGCCTGGGGGTTCTATTGAGTCCCACCAAAGCCTAATGGAAAGCAAGTATGGGTGTGACCATTCTCATGTCCCCAGAATGCTTCACCAAGGCCTTTGGTTGATGGATGTGCCTATCCACACGGGTATTACTCATCTGAAGAGGGGTTTGCAGGACAATAACCTTGGTTGTCATTGCCAGCTGTTTTTGTCATGCCTCCAAAGCCTTGCAAATCACTCATGGCTTGACATGGCCGTCTGTGTATGTGAGGAGAAATCTACTGAGAAATTGTTTTTATTATATGTTAGTGCTAGCAAATAAATAATGTTCCCTCTGTCTTGTGCATGGGGAGATGGTTTTCTTCTGTGCCTTCAAATGGTGTGATTAATAACAATCATTAATCCCCATGAATGACAGCAGTATATTAGGAGCGAAGCACATGTTAAAATAATTTGAGAGGCTGTTGTCAGGTCATAGGCTAACCCATTCTCTTCATATATAATATTTTCATAAGGTGTAAATATTTCTAGACTTGAGATGTTGGCTGGAGATCAAGTTCTGTTGGATGTACAGAGGAGGATGATGTACAAGGGCATCGCAGGGTCTCAGCATCGCTGTCTGGATGCAAACCGAACTGAACTTCCATTGTAAATTAATTCAGAAGTTGAATTTTGGAAAGCCTGGACTATTCATAAGCTTAAGTTGAATTTGGCAACTGGATACATTGAGGATCCCAAGGGGGAGTTAATTTATTTTTAATGTCCAGGCATTTAATTTGAAATGTCGAAACGAAATGTGTCATTTCGGAAATGCCAGAACATTTCCTTTCTGACATCTTTTTAAGGAAGCTTTTCAAGTTTTTGTTTGGAAATGGCAGCTTGCAGTTGGAAGGGGGAGAGGTTAAATGAGACTGGGTAGTGAACTAAGACATTTTGCTTCCATTCAGACAAAACAGGGAGGGGTGACTTTTTTTTTTTCCCCCACGTCACTGAACCCCTTTTCCCCTTCCCCCAAATCTGGTTCTCATTGACCCAAGACATTTTTCTCCCACTTTTAACATAAATAGGGAACGTCACCAGATAAAAAGACAACCAACCAACCACCCCCCTCATTATTAACCCACTTCCAGCTCCAGGATTGCCCTGTTTTTGGAAATGGTGAAAAACCCTGATGGAGAGCCCATACAGGAATATGTAGAACAGCCACCCCATAACTTCTGATGAGCCTACATACAGGATTTCATGGAAGGGCTGTAAGGATGCCCATGGTGCCCATTGCAGCATCCCAGCCATCCTGGACTTCGTGGTGAACCTGGTGAGGCCCTGCATAAAGCAGTGGCAAAAGCTATTGTGGGGTTGGAGGAGGTCATGAAGCACCTTGGGAAGATGTCATCACAGCTCGTGGTCCTTCATCCGAGCTGAGACCCCAGAGCTCAAAGAGATGGGAGATGCCACATCCCTGGAAACATTCCAGGTCAGGTTGGATGGGGCTCTGAGCAGCCTGATCTGGTGGCAGATGTCCCTGCCCATGGCAGGGTGTTGCACAAGATGGTCTTTAAAGGTCCCTTCCAACCCAAACCAGTCTCTGATTCTGAGCTGCTACCCTGCCCATCCTGTCTTACCACCATCTTCCTACCCACCTGAAAACAAACTCTGATCTTTTTTTTTTCAGTTCACTACTCCTTTTTATGGAGAATAGGCTCAGTGGGTGGCTTGGTGATGCAAGACATGTTTTCCTTCAGCGGGGCTTGTCACCACCTGTCTGGTGGTGGGGTGAAGCCATGCTTGCACTGGGAGCTGCATCAAGCCATCAGTCTTGGCGTACCCTCTGTGCAGGCAAATAATGTGTGCTCTTCCCTTAGCATTTTGGACAGGAGATGCATCATGCTGCCTGCTGGAGCCCAGGGATGAG
Source organism: Laterallus jamaicensis coturniculus (assembly GCA_022605575.1). Lineage (NCBI taxonomy): Eukaryota > Metazoa > Chordata > Aves > Gruiformes > Rallidae > Laterallus > Laterallus jamaicensis. The sequence goes on from JAKCOX010000082.1 coordinate 1,284,802, forward strand.
CATCATCAAAATGAAGGATGCAAGAAGCTTAATTGATCTTTGAGGGTCAGCCTCCTGGCTGGTTCCCATCTTCAGCTCCTTTCTCCTGTAGCCATTCCCCTTGGTTAGAGGAAACAGTACAGAAAAGAACAAGTTCTGCTTCCGAGTGAGCCCCTACTGATTTTATTCAGGGTTCTGGAGGAAACCATGCTGCCCTCCCTGAGCTGATATTTATTTAACAGGGAGGAGACAGATGAGATAAAAAAATATTAAAATAAATCTAACAGGGCTGTCCAGAAATGGGTCTGAAAATGCAGCTGAATTTCCAAAACAGAGCACGAAATTCTGTGCACTCTTCCCCCCACCCCCTATCCCTTCTCTTAAACATCCTTTGGCTATGCTGGGGTAGAAATGCAGTTCTGTGTCATGTTATTGGGTGCTGTAGCAGGGCAGAGAGGCCCTAGTTACCTAAATACTGGAGGGCTTTTTGCCAGGTCAGCATCCCCAAACAGAGGACCTGCATGGACATGTTGACTTCCTTCACCCTAATCAACAGGTGAGGCTTCCAAAATGCATCCCACACACAAGTTGGAAGAGGTCTGGGCTGCAGGGAGGGGTGAACAGCCCCACTGGAATGGCTGGAGCATCCCCATGCTCACCGGTGACACGCAGCTGTCAGCGCCGTGGTGTGAGAGATGAAGGTTGCAACCCTCTGGAGGAACATTTCGCACAGTGTGGGTCTAGTAGCTGTCATCCAGAGATGAGGTTTGGCAGTAACCATGTGCAGGGTGATGGCAGCATCCCCGTGGCTTTTGTTTCTTTAATTGCTAACAGCAAGGCCTTGCTGTTTGCTGGAGGAGAGAGGGGATGCTTGGGCTTGTATTTTCTCTTCTCCCAGTGCTTTCACCCAACTTGCTTCTGTCTTTGCTGCTCAGCTCAGGAAGACTTTTTATTTTTTTTCCTTTCCTCTTTCAAGATAGACTCAACTGGTACCAATATTTGTATTTTATTTTATTCTATTTTATTTTTAAGAGGACATCCAGCAGCGAGACAGTGAGAGGGAAATGTCACCAAACATTTGCCTGGTTCTGCCTACATGTTGGTGTGGCAGGGCTTTCAGATGGTTGCCCATATGTGGGGAAACATATTTTCAGTGACTCACGCTGGAAACAAGCGTGTCTGGAAAAGGCAACTTGTAGCTCTCTTTGCTGCAGGATGCAAAGACAAAATTCATTTTAGGAGGTGTGAGAAGACCTTTGGTGGCAGTGGGAGACTTTGGATGGGGTCTAGGAGTGATCTGGGAAGCTGATGGTGTAAAAACATGCCTGCTTGAGATGGTTGTTCTTCTTTGGTGTGCAGCTGGTACAGCACTAACCCTGCAAACACACTGAGTCGTCACCCTGGGGCTCTTTTGTGCGATTACCTGTTTGAAATGGATTGCTGGTGGGGATCATAGAATCATAGAATTGTAGGGGTTGGAAGGGACCTCGAGAGATCATCGGGTCCAACCCCCCTGCCAAAGCAGCTCCCTAGGACATATCACTCAGATAGGCGTCCAGATGGGTCTTGAATATCTCCAGAGAAGGAGACTCCACCACCTCCCTGGGCAGCCTGTCCCAGGGCTCCCTCACCCTCACTGGGAAAAAGTTCCTCCGCATGTTGGTGTGGAACTTCCTATGCTCCAACTTGCAGCCATTGCCCCTTGTCCTGTCCCCACAGACACTGAAAAGGGGCTGGCTAATTACCCCTGCATCCCCTGCTTCAGATAATTATAGACATTAATTAGGTCCCCCCTTAGTCTTCTCTTCTTAAGGCTGAAGAGTCACAACTTGCTCAGCCTATCCTCACAAGGGAGATGCTCCAGGCCCCTAATCATCTTTGTAGCCCTTCTTTGGACTCTCTCCAGGAGATCCCTGTCCTTTTTAAACCATGGAGCCCAGAACTGGACACAACACTCCAGGTGGGGCCTGAGCAGGGCAGAGTAGAGGGGGAGGATCACCTCCTTTGACCTGCTGGCCACACTCCTCCTGATGCCCTCCAGGATCCCATTGGCTCTCTCAGCTCCCAGGGCACACTGCTGGCTCATGGCCAACCTGTCATCTACCAGGACCCCCAGGTCCTTCTCCACTGAGCTCTTCTCCAGCAGGTCACCCCCAGCCTGTACTGATACAAACGGTTGTTCCTTCCCAGGTGCAAGACTTTACACAGCGGATGTGTCCGCTGTGCCCAGTAGGGACAGGTATCATAGGGTCATGGAACGGGTTGGGCTGGAAGGGACCTTTGAAGGCCATCCAGTTCATCCCCTTGCCATGGGCAGGGACATCTGCAACCAGATGAGGCTGCTCAGAGCCCAGTCCAACCTGGCCTGGAATATTTCCAGGGATGGGGCATCTACCACCTCCCTGGGCACCCTGTGCAGTGCTCCACCACCCTTGTCATAAAGATACCTGCCTTCTGTCTAGCCTGAATCCACCCTTTGTTAGTGTAAACCCCTTGTCTTGTTGCAACAGACCCTCATCGGTCTATCCCCATTTTCTTACAAGCTCCCTTTAAGTACTGAAGGGCCGCAGTAAGGTCTCCCCTCAGCCTTTTCTTATTCAGGCTGAATCACAGAATCATTTAGGTTGGAAAAGACCTTTAAGATTATTGAGTCCAACCACTAAACCAGCCCTGCCAAGCCCACCATTAAACCATGCCCCTCAGCACCACATCTACACATCTTTTAAATACCTTCAGGGATGGTGACCCCACCACTGCCCTGGGAATCATCAGCCCAGCTCTCTCAGGCTGTCTCCATAATAGAGGCGCACCAGCCCACAGACTATGTCTGTGACCTCCTCTGGACCTGCTCCAACAGCTCTGTGTTTATTGTCCAGGAGACCCCAAAGCTGGATGCAGCACTACGAGGGGGAGGGGTCTCCCCAAAGCAGAGGGGCAGAACTGCCTCCCTCGACCTGCTGACAGTAACTCCCCACATGTCATCTGTGGAGAAGCATCCTACTCCCATACACCTGTGGGCAGGTGTGAAGCACTTGTAGACATGAGGATCTCCCCTCCATCAGCTTGGAGACCAAGTGGGTGTCTTCAGGGTGGTCAGAACTTTCCCATGCAACCTGTCTTAGTTACTGTTCTCCAAACCCAGCAGTGTCTGTGCCAAAGGAGTGCTGGCTTTTCTGGCTGAAGAAAACCCCACCCTCGAGTCTATTTAGGGTGCCTGTGATTTATTTTTTTGCTTTATATAGTACGAATGGGGAGTTGCCTGCGTGGCAGAGAGGGAAATGCTGCTAAATGCTGATTATTCCTTCATGTGGGCACAGCATGGTTTCAGAGGTCTGGGGAGAAGGGTGTTTTCTGATACTGGAGATGGCTGAGCTCCAAGGAGGTGATCTGAATTTCTCTGGTCATATATATATGGTCATATATAATATATATATATATATATACATACACACCAGCCCGGGTAGAGCCAGTGGTGAGGGTTTGGCTCACGCCCTCCCTTATTCATGGGATGCCTCTGTTATCTTTTGAGATGAAAGGTGCCCCAGAAATGTAAACCACCGACAAGCCATACCCCTTCTAATGTAAAATAGTAATAATAAATGCTGTCCTGCTGTTCCCCCTGGTCCCTTGGGATCACTGAGCACTCCATAAATTGCACTCCAGCCCTTCACATTCCAGCTGTTGGGCGTACCGAGGCGCAGCCACGTGTGGGGATAGAAGAAACGCTATCTCTGAGGCCACTGCTTATGTTACCCACAGCTTAATGTGTGTGGATCATATTTCCCCTCACTCCTGCTTATCCCAGTCTCTGATCAGTGCAGGTTTGGAGGCTGAGCTCAGCCTGCAGCAGTTTCTGCCTTTCTTTCTGATGCATCCGTAATAGCAGCTGCACTGAGGCCATCTCACATCCTCACATCCCTCAGTCTGGGGCAAGGTTGCTGACCTGGTTTTTTCCCACCAGGCAGTGGATTGAGGCTCGGTGAAATACTGGGTGTTTGCCTCTCCTGCTAATTTTTTGCCACCCTGTTTTGTTGCCTTGTCCCATGGGCCTAAAGCTGGTGCCTGGCCCTCTGTGATGCTCAGATTTCCCTTTGGCAGGCTGTGTCTCCCTCCCTCCTCGGCTTGAGACTTTGTTCATGGAGGAGAGGCCTCAACCATGGCTAAATCATGTTTCTCTTCAGTCAGTCACACCTCCTTCCCATCCAGCATCCACTCAGAAGATGAGTGTTCAGAAAGGAGGGACGAGTGTGCCTGAGCTCTGGAATTTCTCCACAGGGAACTCTCAGCTGCTCAGCACATCCTCCAGCTCCCTCACTGCCCTCCCTTCCTCATCCTCACACTTTTGGCTATGGTGAGGACACAAGATAGTAGGTGAGATGCTGCCCCAGCCCACACACAGCAGCTGAATTTCCCTGAGAGAAATTTTTTGTTCTAATTTCATCATATGCTAAGACTGTTCCTTTAGCACTGAGCCATCCATGTTTAAGAATCACAGAAGGGTTTGGGCTGGAAGGGGCCTTTCAGGGTCATCTCCTTCAACCCTCTGCCATGGACAGGGACATCTGCAACCAGATTGGGCTTCCCAGATCCCCTCCAACCTGAACCTGAACGTTTCCAGGGATGGGGCATCTACCACCACGCTGTGGGTTTGCTTTTTTACCTCCAAAAGCTGAAGATGTAGTTGACATTCAGCTGCAGATTGCCTCCCCATTCTTGTTTGCTGGGGCTCAGCCAGGATCCATATCCAAACGATCCAAATTCAGACCAGGCTCCCGTAGGCTGGCAGCAACCCAGGGGACCGCAGCCTCCATCATGAAGGTCCAATCCCTTTGCCTGGGTTATTTTAAAGCGGGCAAGTGGAAAAGCCTACTGAGATAAACACTCAGGTAATCACATGGGTCCAAACTGTGCAACCACCTTATGTCATCAAAGCAATTTGAAAATCAATTTGATGTCTGGCAGAGAGGCAGACACGCCGGGTCCCTTCCATGTTCATTAGCATTCAGGTGGCAGCGCTCTGCCGAAGCTGCTTTTTCTGGGAAAGCCATTAAAAAAAAAAATAAATTAAAGGAGGGGAAGAGAGAGAAGGGGGAAAAAAAAATTAAAATTAAGCATTAACTATAATTTCCTCTCGTTAAAGGTAACAACAGCCCCAGCGCCAGTCCCGAGTGGGGCCGGGTTGATGGGCTTCCGAGACGGGGAAGCAGAGTGCACACCACAGAAGTGAAGTGATGATCAAATAAGAAAGCAAATGAGGCTCCCCCCCTCGTTTTTAACAAAGGCAGGAACGGGGCCAGTGGCAGAGTGGTTTAGCTGAGCAGTTAGAAAATTGGAGGTCAAAGCCTGACATGGCTATTGATGAATCGGAGGGCGATGGAAGAAGAGGAACAGACATTATGAGTGGGCTGCAGGGACTGAAACATGAAGCAAGATTAAAAGAAGTTAAGTACCTGGAGGTGGCATGGCTGCGCGGCAGCGAGGAGGACGGTAATTACAGTCGCCGCATGCCGCAGACTGGAGAGGGATGGAGGGAGATCAGAGCAGGGTAAAGTAGGTGTAGGGCAGAGGGAGGGGGTGAAATTCAGGCTGTTCTCTCCAGGTGTTGAGTTTGGTCAGGCTGTGTGGTCCACCACCCTGCCTGCCATCTCTTTTTGGGCATCTCTTCTTGAGTCACTTTGGTTTGTACCCTGATGTTTCCAGCATAGCCATAGGCTGTAAATGAAGGGATGATTCTGCTCTGCAAATGGAGGCTTTATGAGCTTCATAACTTCCTATCATCATGACCCCCTTTGAAACTAGAGTGGAGGTGATGCCCTGGCAGGTGTTGTGCTGAAAAATGCAGATGCAGAGACTTGCACGTTGGCTTTATCAAGCTTGTTTCTGCACCAAACCAAGCTCCATATCATAGAATCACAGAATCACATACTGATCTGGGTTGGAAGGGACCCCAAGAATCACAGAGCTCCACCCTCCCTGCCACAGCCAGGGCCACCAACCTCAGGCCTGGAGCTATATAAGGTTGCCCAGGGCCCCATCCAACCTGGCCTTGAACACCACCAGGAATGGGGCATCCACCCCTTCTCTGGGCAGCCTGTTCCAGCCCCTCACCACTCTCTCTGTAAAGACCTTCCCCCTAAATCCAAGTTTAACCTTCTTGCCTTTAGCTTTAATCCATCCCTGTTGTCCTGCCATTGTCTATCCTTTGAAAAAGTTGATTCCCCTAAATGAATTGCTGCCCACTGCCTCCGTGGGTCTGAGTCTAGCAGCACCTTCCAGAGTCTGCAGGGAGCTCAAGATAGCAAAAGGAAGAGTGAACTCTCCTGCCTCTTTCCAAAGCCTTCTGGGTGGCTTTGCCTTGGGTGGTCTTGACTGACTTTTCCTTGAAGATTATTTCAGTGTCTGGAGTGGCAAAGGGAATAGACTAAGGTTCCCAGAGCCTGTTGACATCATGCTTTTCTCTGTGTGCATTGGTTGGGCACTCAGCTGATTGAATCCATGACATAACAGTTTTAACCTGGCTTCCAAGGGAACAAATCTGACACCTGACTCTTCCTCTGTCCACATACCACCGCCCCCCCCCCCCCGCCCAGTAATTCTTGAATGATGTGGTGGTGGCTGAGGGTCAAGGGCTAACAAGAATTTGAAGCTCACAGGTTTCTTGAGAAGAAATATCTTGCTAGAGACCCAACTCATGACCTGAGTGAGGAAACACCTACGGTGGTATTAGGCATCTAGTGATGGAAGAGGCATGTGATGTGGTAGCCACCTAACTGCAGAAGCTTTTTTGGGTGGATGCTTTTGACAAATTAGTCCTAGGGGTGCCTGCAGTCTTTGTACAGCCAGACACTCCTAGAATAAATCCTGGACCTAATTCCAAGCTGTCTGGCATCTCATGTAGTCATTCAGCTTCTGCAGAGCAGGGACAAGAAGCAGCCAGACTGATGTTTGACTGGGAGGCATGGAGGGATTGAACCTTTCACAGGGAGTCTGAGCTGACTAGACGTGAACCTTGAATCAGATTTTTAAAAAAACCCCAACTTGTTAGTTCATCAGACATGACTCAGGGCTGCTTGGGTTAATGGAAAAGCTGAGCAGAGCTTAATTGTTCCTGCATAAAGAGCACATGGAGGAGCAGTGGAGGCAATCAGAGATAATGTGTATAAGGTGCTGCTCATGTGCTTGTGTGTTTGAAGGGGGTGGATAGGGCAGCATCACTTCGCATGAGAAGGAAGAATATAAAAATCTAACTCAGGAGGTTTTCTGTTGAGGGCTGTTGGTGCCAGAGCTGGCACAGCAGGATGCTGGCCTGGGATGCTTTGGGTCCAGCTGTGCTCCAACAGGCTGGGGTTTTTTGTTTTACAAGTTGACTTTATTCAGGGACATTTGGTGCCACATGACATGCTGTTTGCTTGTGGCCATCTCACTGTGTGCCTCTCGGGGCTCGACTGCCCCTCACAGTGTCACAGAGCCCCTCTGTAACGGGGGCGAGGGGGCATCCGTTGTCTTTGTGCTTTGAAACCCTCCTCATCTCACTGCTGGTGGAGGTGTGGGCCAAACCGGAGGTCTCCAGTGCTGCAGTAGAAGTTGGGCAGTGACGCCGGAGTGCTTCAGCGCTGGTGACCTCCTTGAAATGATTTCCCAGCCGTTTCCATCCTCATCCAGTAAGGGGCAGCAGATGTTTCCTGCTGCCTCATGGTGGGAGGTGGGGGTGGGCATCCGGCCTGCCTGGCACCAAAACCTCTGCAAGGGTGTCACCTTTCTGCACCCCTCCCTGCCACACCACTCCATCCCCTTGCATGGTAACACTGGTTCTTGCCTCTCTGCTCTCCTCTCCTGAACACTGGGTGGTCAGGACCTCAGCTCCTTGCAGGTGGGCCCTGTCAGCAAACTGCTCTTTTATGTTTTTATCCGCCCAAGGAAGATGGGAGAAAGGTGAAGAAGGGACAAAGGGGTGGAAAAGGCTTTGCCATTGTTGGGGTGACTCCTCTGCCCCCTGCCACGGCCCCAGGGGGACAGTGGGGAACCCCAGCCAGCATCCCTGCAGCTGCAGCAGCTCCATCGGCCACACCGTCGAAGACCCAAGTAGAGTTTTAATAATCGACCCAGGAAAAACATACTTGATGCAGAAACAAACTGACCATGATGTGGAATAAAAATTTTATGTGTCATCTGTTTTTTCCTTCTTCCTCTTTTACACCTCAGTAGCTCACAGTGATGCTGTCTGGAGGGGTCTGGTCTCGGCGCTGGGGTCATTTTATGGCTGTTCTTGCTGCTTTCATGGGAGTGAAGTGATTTATGTGCATCCTTGCAGATCTGAGCCTGTAGATAATATCCAAGTCCACACCCACACATGCCACCACGGCAACATCTTACAGGCCCTGTGTAGAAAAATATTTCCTTTTCATTGTAGCAGTAAAGCTGGAATTTCTGAGAGGACTGATGGTGTGAAGTGCCTGACTCCCACCCAGGTAAATGAGAGTTGGGATTGTTATTCTTCCAAGACCCTTTTTGAAAAGCTTCTTGGTTCATGGATCTGGTGATGGATGGGGGAAGTCTGGAGCCTGGTTAGCTTGCTGGTGCCTGTGTTTGCTGGTGGATTTGAAATATCCAGACATTGCCCCTGGAGCTCCTGTGTGGGGAAAAAAATCAGCCAGCCAGTGCTGTGCAAAGCAAGGCTGGTTTGTGGCACTTGATGGAGGATGCTGAGGTCCATCCCTGGCTTTCCTGTGGCTCTTGGTGGGGGATGCTGAGGTCCATCCCTAGCTTTCCTGGGTAATTGACTCTCCCCAGTGTGGCTGCTGGACTCAAGGTCCATTTTGGGTCATCCAGTTGCTGAGATGGCAGCTCTGGCCCCTGACACCGCTGCCTTCAAAGGCTGCATCTCCCCTGGAAGAGGTTTACACCTTGTTGGTGATGGTCAGATCCCTTCTGGTCCTAAGGCTGGGCTCCTGGTCTTCAGCAGACAGGTCCCTCATGCTCAGCATGCTCTGATGGTGTTGGTTTGTTATCAGGGCTTAAGGTTTAGAAGCAGCTCTTGGCCCTGGGTGACGCTGAGGGATGTCACATGTAGATAAGAGGAGGAGATCCTTGGGAGTGTTTTGAAGCCAAGGGGAGAGAGGGGAGGAATAAAATAAAATAAGAGATCGTTTTTGTCTGCCCATCCCACCCCACCCCCCCCCAGCCAGCAAAGCAGCATTAATGAAATTCTGCAGAGGGCAGAGGGAGGGCAAGCCAGCACAGTCAGCAAAAAATGAATCCGGATGGCTGTAACATAAATATCAGGGGGGATGGAGGGAGCTGGAGATGCTGCCCTGCCCTGTGCCATGCCGAGCATTGCAATTTAAGGCTGCAGCCTCCCAGTTAGGAAAGCAGCCATCTGCACAGGAGCATACACGCAGAATCAGACTGGTTTGGGCTGGAGGAGTCCTGTAAAGGCCATCTAGTCCAACCCCCTGCCATGGGCAGGGACATCTGCCACCAGATCAGGTCGCTCAGAGCCCCATCCAACCTGGCCTGGAATGTTTCCAGGGATGGGGAATCTCCCATGTCCTTGAATAACTCGTTTCAGAGAAACCTGCACCTGGTCCAGCCAAGGTCTTGTTCCCTCTGATATCCCAGGCTGCTCTATATCCCTCTGTGTTCTCTTCTCCCACCCTGCTTGGCCCACCCTCTGCAGATGTAGTGATGCATTGCTGGGACTTGGAGGAGGATGGAGATTTTTTTTTCCACTGCAGCCATCTGGTGTGTAGGGTTCATGGATGCAAGCCACAGTTTAGAGCCAGATGTCCAGAGCCCCAAATCTCAGAGATGCCTTGATGGAGGGTTTGGGGTTCTGCCTTGAATTTCTGATTGAAAAAAAAAACAACCCTGAGCCCTGGGAACTCCTCACCCAGGAAGCTGATTAGAAATGTGCATTATGTCTGAGGAGCACAGACTGCCTGGGGCTCTCTTGGCCTTTGGACCGTATCTGTTGAAGGATGATCCTGATCCAAGCAGTGTGACATGCCATCCCAGCCTGGCCCTGTGCCCTTGCAAATTCAGAGCTGAGATATAATCTCAAGGGAATGAAATGTTCTGGCTCCAGATGTGCTTTGAGGTTTTGGGGAACATCAACATCAAGCTCAGAGTTAAGTATGAGGAGAGGGGGATCTGCACCACGACACCCAATGCAGTGTAGTCAGAAGGTAAGTGAGTGAAGATCCTTGTTAAGATGGACATAGCTGGCCTCAGGTGAGCAAGCATGGAGGCCAAAAGGAGGTGGGAGGCCAAGGGAGAGTTGAGACTGAGCAAGGGTGGAGGCCAAAAGGTGGTGGGAGGCCAAAGAAGAATCTAGAAAACACAGGAAAGGAAGAAATGGTCATTTTTCAACAAGGGAGTCCTACTGGGGTGTTAACTGGTACCTGAGGTGTTCAACACATTCATAAATGATCTGGAAACAGGTGACTGTGGAGAGGACAATGTTTACCAAATTGAGGGAAATATTTCAGGCAGTTAAAGCCACAGAGAGGTGTGGAAGTATCCCAGCATCACTCTGGGTACTTTCCTGAAACGTCAGCTCACATCTCAATCGCTGTCAGAAATGGAAGTTGAACCTAAGAAGCTGCTAGGACAAAGGTTGAGAAGAACAAGAGAACACAAGATGTGGCTGAACTTCATTTGCAGATGCAAGGGATAACGTGCAGCCCAAGGCAGAGGGAGTGATGGAGGGAGGGAGAATAGAACAGTTTCTGTAGGGAGAGAGGCTCAGCATAACAAGACCCCCTCAGTGCTGTGAAAAAAAAAAGCCCCTGTCCTTGGAGGCTTCACACAGACAGGAATATCAATCCATGGCTGGTGTGGAGAAGAGGAGCAGGGAACGGTTTATTCATTGTCTCTTTTCTAACCCAGAAACGAATGGCTGTGAAATGAAATTATTTGGCAGCAGCTCTAAAGCAAACACAGGGAAATAATTTTTCACACAGCCCGTAATTAAATTGGGGAGCTTGTTGTCACCAACTATTTCGGAGGCCAAAGGTATCAAAAGGGTTCAAAAAGCAATTGGAAGGAGGCTCAGCGAGGGCTGCTGGCTCTGGGATTCAGATGCAGCTTCCAGCCTGGGAGCCTCTGAAGGGTGGGTGGATGGTCAGCAGCTGGCAGGTTGTGTGGGGAGGAAGTATCTCTGTACATTCATACCTTTTTTTGTACATTTCTCCTGCCTGTCCCATATCAGACACTGTACAAAACCAAGATAAGGGGCTGGACATCCTTTTCCTAAGGGGTTTCTTCTCATGGTGCCACCCTGAGAAGGGTTGTGGTCTCGTATAGGTTACCCATCTCTTACATGGTGTCCTGCAGTGGGAATCAGTCCTTCAGGTGGTCCCTTGAGTTCCCCATGTTTCTGTAGCTTGGGCAGACACACGTTAAGGCTCCGAGGTCCATCTCTTACACCTATTTCCAACCTGGCCAGCTTTTTAAGCTCCCCATTGATCTGAGCTTGCTGCTCAGCTCCTCTTTATTCTGCTGGAAAGCACAGCACACATGGGCTGGGAGAAGGAAGGGCTGGCTGACAGGCAGCCATCTGAGCCTGGACAAAGCTACGGCTGGACTCAAGGAGGCGGTTTGCCCAACTCCAGCATGTAGTGTCACACTATTCTTTCTGCAAGCTGTAGGCCAGCAAGGGGTTTGACCTTAACAGGGGAAGGGATTTCTGAGGGCATTCACCATTGTTCTAGCACTTTCATTTCTGTGTTATTACAAAAGTAGTGAAGAGCCTTTTGCCAATGTGCATTTGCTATTCCATTCACTGGAAGCAGGATTAGCTCAGTGCTGGCTGTATTTGAAGCCCCTGCCAACATCAAAGGACTTCATTCACTATCCACTTTGTTTCAACAATTAGCAAGACGAAAGAGCATCTGGCATGCAAATTGTGCACTAGGACAAATGCCCAACGTGAGGTCCTGCACTGGCAAGCAACAGTTCAAAACAAACAAACAGAAATATCTCTTTCAGAGATCTGCTGTTGGGTTGTCTCCAAATGCCTGAACATTGACACAATACCGCTTTTTCTTACGGTGTCCCTCCAGAGCTGGCCTGTGCAGCTAGAGAAGTCGCTCTCTGTGTGCGTTGTGAGTCGATTACCAACCCCTAATCACGTCTGGTGCAGCTGTATCACATGCCATGTCCTGGCTGTCATTGCAGCGTGGTGCAACCTTGTGCTAAAGCTGAGTCTTCACACCGTTACAGGGTGCCCAGAGAAGCTGTGGCTGCCCCTGGGTCCCTGGCAGGGCTCAAGGCCAGGTTGGATAGGGCTTTGGACACTCTGGGATGGTGGGGTGTGTCCCTGCCCATGGCAGAGGGTGGCACTGGGTGGGCTCTGAGGTCCTGTCCCACTAAAACAAACTATTGTGTGACCCTCTCGCTGGTGCTAAGGAGCTTCTGCAAGAAGCTCTGGAATGCTAGGTAGGAGAAGGGTTGGAGGAGGGCAAGAGACATGCTGCTGAAGGCTAATGCTCTTAAACCCATGATGATGCTCCTTCTTTACTCCTGGGAAAATTTCAAGTCCTGTTACAGGGCCTTGTGAAGGAGAAGGGGAGATCCTAGATCACCACTCAGCTTGAAAACATAAGGCAGAGAGGAAAAATAGCTTGTTATCTACTGATCTGTTGCAGGAAGTAATGCTGGCAGGTGAGGAAGCCACAGCAGCATGTTGCCCTTTTGCAGAGGACCTCCCTGTTCCCTGGTCAAAAGTGCAGGAAGGATGGCAGGCCCTACCCATGGAGAGCACAAGAAAAAATACTTCCAACATTTTCTTCAAAGGCATGAAAAACAAACAACCCAGACTTTGCGTTTGGTATCGCTGGAGCATCAGTGAAAGACCTCTGGAAGTGGAGGCAGGCTTCACTGGGAGAGTGTGGGCCTGGTGTTTTATTGTCCAAGGCACGGTTGACCCAGTGGTGGTTGACCTAGTAGTGGTTGACCCAGCGGTGGTTGAGCCAGCGGTGGTTGGTGTTTGGAGCATGTGGATCCTCATGGCAAGGGTTGTGCTGCTCTCAGGCGTTACAACTACTGAGGGAACAACCCTTATGAGTGGAATAAAGAGAAAATGAGTGGGTGACTAACCAAGTTCTGCAGGCACTTGCTCGGAAGCTAACTAACTGTTGATCTCTTCCCTTGAGGGTGCTCAGATACTCTTCTGTGTCCAGCTTTGCTGGAAAGGTAGTGGGGAAATGCTGTCAAAACTGAAACTCCTTACTCAGTCCTCTAAGGTCTTTCCCTGAAGCTTGAGTAAGGATCTTTGGAAGGTCAGCGTCGGCTTCTGCCGTGGCACGACGGATTCATTTTCCTTTCCCCCACAATGTCCCTGTAGATAACCCCAGCTCCAGACCCTGCTGTCACGCTACAGCTGTGCAAGTGGCAAAGTGCAGATGCTAATTTTTATGGGCTGGCTGAGCCTTCTGCTGTCCCCACGCTTTGGCAGAAGAGGCTGCAATTCAGCGCGCGGCATCTGCCACGGCGCCCGGGCCCTTGGCATCACATGAAACCCGAGTTGCATGAGTGAAAGCAAGGCCAAGAGGGAGGTGGTGGGGTGGTTTGGGCTAGATGCGACCTTGGGAGGGGTTGGAGGCAGGTCCTGACGCCTCTCCAATACCCCCTATCTTCCTTTCTTTCTCGTGTCTGCTTGTGTTGGACATCCCAGCAGATCGTGCCCTCTGCAGATGGGCTTTGACCTTGGCTGTCACCCAGGCTGGTTCTGCTGGGGCAGCCAGAGATAGGAGGATTTCAGAGCCTTTGAGACCAGCAATCAGCCCTTGAGCATTTTCTAAATATGAGGTGTGAATTAGGTCTGATAATTACTCTTTTTCCACTGTAAAAAAAATAATTTAAAATACTTTAAAAATTCAGGGCTGCAGGAAACTGCACTTTAGCTTGAGGTAGCTTCATCTGAGCTTTTTGAAGTCTCTGATCCATCACAAACCCCCTGAGTTGAGAAAATAAAAATAAGACGGCGGTAACAACAATCCTGGAGTGCCCTGTAAGAGACAGAGACAGGCAAGTGGCTAGTTTGGTGTGTTTGTGTGTGTGTGTGTGTGTGTGTGTTAATCTTATAGCTTTGGTGTGATTCATGGAAAATAAATGTGCTACAACTTTAAGGCTTTGCCTGCGGCTAAATATAAGGGTGTGCTGGCTCCACCCTGCCGCTTTGTTAGGGATACAGGCATTTATTTTCTGGGGTGGGTTTTTGCTTTATTTCCCCCCCATCCCCTCCCTCCAATTTCATCGTGAATCCCCACCATGAAGTAACCAACGGTCTGGAGCACACAGGGGAGATGTTTCCTAACATTTTCCCTGCGGAAAGTTAAAAGGATTGGGACTTAAGCAGATCCAAATCTCAACTTCCACGTAAGTGCTGCACTGTCTTGTCTGGTGGGGGAGAGGATGATGATAATGATGATGGTAGGGGTGAAGGCTTAAGGCAGCATTGCTGTCCTAACCTGACTTTTCACAAGCCTCCAGCCTGGTGGATGTTAAGCCAGCAGCTCAGTTGGCCAGAGGCTGCTGATCTTTGCATCCAGCCCTACGCTTGGGGATGATGTCCCTGAGTGGATGACTCTTCTTTTCCTAATCATTATGGGGTTTTTTTAGGTGAAAACTCAGTGTGTTGGTAAAACTCAGAGAGTTTTACTTAGAGAGGTGGTGGCATCCGTGTTTTCTGCGCAGCGTTCACTCAGCTGAAACTTAGTTCACCTCTGACTTTCTGTTTTTGAAAGAGAACCCGGTTTCATCTCCGTTTTCTCTAATAATCTGTTTATTTTATTAGCTTTTTTTTTTTAAAAAAAAGAAGAATTAAAAAAAAGCAAGCTGTATTTCCCCTGATGCCTGGCCACCTGTTTTATATGAGCTGCTGAAGGTCTGAGCTCTCGCTCCGCTTGTGCAGAGGAGATTTCTTTCAACAAGCCAAAAGAAACGACACGGTTATCTACTAAAAAGGGCAAAAAAAAAAACCCACCCCCACATGCTGTGCTATTTTGGTAGTAGAAAATTATGCGTCCTACAAATTACCACTGGTTATGAACATCGTCCGTCTGTCTGGATGACAATGTCCTGCTTTCAGACCACCGCTAATACGGTTAGAGTTAGGATAATACCCATTGAACTCCAAAGCGTCTCCTCTTTTCTGAGCCCTGATTTATTCCTACCAGCAAATGTCACATGTAAGTACAAGTTTTATGGCTGTATAATTCACAGACTGTTAGGCATCTTATTAGGAAGGACTTGGGCTTTTTAAAAAATGACTTGAGGTTGTTCCTTTAGTGTCTGGAAACTATCAGTTCTTAGATTTTTCTTGCTTGCTGGCTTTCTCTTTTCCTTTTTTATTTTATTTTTGTTTTCCTTTTTCCCTTTCCCTTTTGTTTCTTTTTTATTTTTCTTTTTTTTTCTGTTCCTGTTTTTTGCTCTTTTTTTCTATTCCTTTTTCCTGATCTTTTTTCTTACCTTTGTATCATTTTCTTTCTTCTTTTAGTTTCTTCTCCCTTTTCTTTTACCACTTTTTTATTTCCTCCCCTTTTTCCCCTTTTTTTCCCCCTCTTTTCCTTCTTTTTTCTTTCTGATGCTTTACTTATTTTAAAATTTTCTTCTGTTTTCCTCTTTTGACTTCTATTTAATTTCTTTTTCTTCCTCTTCTTTTATTTTTCTGCTTATTTCTTCCCTTTCTTCCCACTTCCATTTAAATCTCCATTTCCTTCCTTGTAAAAATCTTTGTCTTTTTTTTTCCCCCTCTTTTTTTCTTTCTTTTTTTTCTACCCAGTAAAGAGACAGATTTACTTACCTTTCCATCTCAGCTTCATGAACATCAGCTCCGAAATGCCACTCTGAACCCACGGTGGGGACTGTGGCACTGTGAATGCATTGAGAGATAGTTTAGATTTGATTATGTGCAAGAATTTCCCCACCTACAGTACTAGCAGTGCATTCATCATTTGATGCTTACAGATTTTTTTTGCCAGCTGTGATAAAAAGCAGCAATTTGCACTCCTTTTCTGTTCATTCTCCAGGAAGATGATAAAATCCCAACTATTCCCGTGTGTGTTCCTATGTCTCTTGCACACTTATTTGTAGAGGCATGGCAGGCTCGCTGCGAACTGCTTCTCAGGCTGCTGTGTGAGATGCTCCAGTAGCAGTTTTCTGGCTGGTTTTGTGTACGGAGCAGAGGAGCATCCTGAGGGGACACCTGCCTGTCACACTGGTGCTCTGTTCACCCCTGCATCCTGCTGCCCTCCCACCCCATGAGTCACCTTGTGGCTCATGACCATGTCTTGACCTGTGGTAGTCTTCTCATGCAGTGTGTAGTGGATGACCTAAGCAGATGTTGCCAGATGTGATGGGAACTCATGGGCAGGGGTGGGAGTGAGGTGAGGCCCCTGGTTCCTCAGTTCAGCTTTGGCGTGTGCATGGTTGGATGGATCCCAATGCAGGTAGCTTTCTCCTCTCCTACAAGCCCTCTCTGGACCAGTGTGTCCCTTGCAGCCAAAGCAAGAGCAGGTTATGAGCCCTCCAGCTTTGAGGCTCCAGAACAGATGTTGTCTTTTCCCACTTTCACACCACCCACAGTTTCCTTTCCAATTTTCCTGAGTCACCTTTTTCACAAATGGGATTGAAAGAAAGAAAGAGGGTGGGACATCCATGGGGGCAGGTTGGTTTCGCCTTCCACTCTGCCTGGCACATGCCTCTTGGAGACTGTCTGCTCTGCATTTCTGCAGCTTCCCTCTCCCACAACACATCTGTGTTTCTGTCCACAGTCTTCTCCATGGTGGTTATCTGTGTCAGGCAGGGGGCAGATGTGCTGCCTTACTGACTGCCTGGGGAGAAAACCGTGTGGTGGCCTTGTTCAATGCTGCATGGATCTGGGCATCGCTCCACTTCCATTAAATATATTAATGATGAATTCAGATGTCTTCCTTCTCCTTTCCCTTCCTTCTCTTCTTCCTTCCTCCTTTCCCTTTTCCTCTTCCTACTTCTTCCTTCTCCTTATTTCTCCTTTTTACTTCTCACTTCTTCTTCCTTCCTCCTTCCTTCTTCTCCCTTCCTCCTTCCTTCTTCTCCTTCTCCTTCTTTCTCCCCCTTACTTCTCACTTCTTCTTCCTTCTCCTTCTCCTTCTTCCTCTTTCCTTCTCCCTTCTCCTTCCTTCTTTCTCCTTCCTTCTTTCTCCTTCCTTCTCCTTCTCCTTCTCCTTCTCCTTCTCCTTCTCCTTCTCCTTCTCCTTCTCCTTCTCCTTCTCCTTCTCCTTCTCCTTCTCCTTCTCCTTCTCCTTCTCCTTCTCCTTCTCCTTCTCCTTCTCCTTCTCCTTCTCCTTCTCCTTCTCCTTCTCCTTCTTCTCCTCTCCTCTCCTCCTCCTCTCACATTTCTGTTACTGGATACTGGTGCTGCAGCAGGATGCAGGGACAGATAGGTGAGGTCCCAGCATGCCAGATGCTACACAAATCCAGAGCAACATCCCCAGCTTTGACTGCTACATCCATGAGCCTCATCCAACGCCAGAGCTTCCTGGTCCTTGTACTGCAAATCAGCTTTTGCAGAAGGCAGAGCCCACTGTGGTGTTTCAGCAGAGGGGTGGTGTCGTGGGATTCCTAGGAACTGTTGTGAAGGTTCCTCTCTTTGGGGTGTCTGGGGTGTTTTCTGCTGGGATCTGTCCCACCACCACCTCTCAGCTGCTGCTTTGCTGTCTCAGGGTTTTGGGTGCCCAAATTGGTGCTGTCAGAGAGCTCTGTGCATTGTAAACTGGATTTTACCCACTCCAGTGATGAGCGCTGGGGTGGCTGGGCTGCATCCTCAGATGCTCAGGAGCTGCTTTGCATGGTGTTTCAGGTCATAAAACCAAAGCACTGTGCCTGGAAAGACAGATTGCCTCCACAGCATAAGTAAATCTATCGAAACCAGGCAGCTTGCTAATTCACCCTGTGCAGCGTGCGTATCTCTCCACCCTTCCCCTGCTTCCCCTGGCCAGACTGGGAATGGCCTGAGCATCGCTGCCTTCTCAAAGAGAGAAAGAAATTGCACTTCTAGAGACCAGACAAAGCAGGATTAATCCCTTGGGACTCTGGGTGGATTGTGCATCATCCTCCCAGACGGGGAATCATGTCCCAAAGCTCTTGTTTTGAGTAAAATGGGAGTGACAGCCACCATCTGGGTGAGGGAGGATACT
Organism: Laterallus jamaicensis coturniculus; assembly: GCA_022605575.1. NCBI lineage: Eukaryota > Metazoa > Chordata > Aves > Gruiformes > Rallidae > Laterallus > Laterallus jamaicensis. The sequence continues at coordinate 1,302,960 of JAKCOX010000082.1, forward strand.
GGTCCCAACAACAGTGAAGGACTTTTGGAAGTAGCCTGGGCTGATGATTAAGGTTTTAACCTTAATGGGTTTGTTTGGCTCTCTGGGGCTCAGACAAGCAGCCAGGTGACGACAGCACAAGAGGGGCTGTGTGATAGCCACACCGAGACCCTCACCACTGGGACCCCCACTCACATCCACTGGATGAGAGAGGGTGGGATGCTGCTCCCCAGTCCCTCCATGTGTGGCCCTGTGCCCAGAGCATGGTCACAGATAGAGTGGGTGTCCCTGCCCTGGTGTAGAGATATCCTGCCTGGGGTGATGAGCGTGCAATCATCCTGTGGGACCCTGGGCACCCTGGTCCAGGAGATGCTTCAGGAAAGGTTTATCAGTGCACTAAGGAAATGAGGATGAGGAGGGGGAGAGACAGGAATGCGCAGTTCCTGGCACATGGGGAGTGGAGTAAACACCACCAACACAGTTTCATTTGGTGGTACCTGGTAGTGTCTTCTTGAGACTGACTGCTTCATAGCTGCACAGTACTCGCTTGGGGTGGCTTTACCTTGGTCCAGCCCTGGCAGGAGATGTAGCATCAAAAGAGGATTGAATCCTGAAGGATGTTGCCAGGAAGTGTGAGTGAGCTCCTCAGGGTAGGAGCAAGGTGATTGGCATAGATGGGAGATGCCCATCACTTAAAATGATCCCCACGCTGATCCCACCAAGGTGGGACTGGCATGACCTGGCAATCAAGTTTCTTCAGAGCCTTTGTCATTCTGCCTGGGTCAAACCCTTCTAGTAGGAGTGAGGCCCTTCTCCTTTGGGTGGCTTTGGAGGAGGTCTCTGATGGTTTCTGGAACATATGTATCTAAATCTCTACCTCTCTACAGGAACTTTTGGCAGCAAATAGAAATTAAATGGGGTTTTTGGGGTTTTTTTTTGTTTTTTTTCTTTTTGTATATGGATAGATGCGCTGCAGATCAAGTCACTCATTTACACCTTTCCCATCCCCTAATCAAAGGGATGCTGTGTGTGCTGGCAAATGGAACAAATGCTCTACAGAGCACCTAAAAAGGGATGTGTGTGTGTGTGTGTGTGTGTGTGTGTGTGTGTGTGTGTGTATGTGTGTACACGCTGCAGAAGGGGAGTGCACACAGACGTGAGTGTTAGCATTTCTAAGAGATGGCAGTTCTCCTCTGGAAGCCTAAGTGAGCACCACTTTCCGGGAGTTGCCTAATTTAAATCATCTTTTTGCTCTGTTTTGTCCTATCCATTATTTTCAGCTGTCACGTTAAGTGCCACAAAGACTTTTCAAGAGGCTTTTTCTGCTTCCCTCTAATAATCCCAGAAACAGGCACTGGTCCCTTTGTCCGGGGCTCTCTCTGATGGCTCTCAGTGTTCAATTTGCTGGAGAGGAACCACTTTGTGGAACAATAGGACAATCAGTGCTGCAGCAGCTCAAGTGCTGCCATCCTGCCCTTGAAGAGGCAGGAGAGAAGCGAGGTGGAATCCTGTTTTGTCCATCGCAATTAATGACTTCTAGGAAGAGCTTTGGTGGCAGCTCTACAAATTGGTGCATTCTATTTGCTCTGAAATTTGTTGGGGTTTAGCATGATCCTCGGTGCCTAAGGAGAGTGATCAGCTCTGGTGTTCAGCTCAGGATTAGGGCTTGGAGTCCCAAGTCTGATTCCAACAGGAGGGGTCCAAGCCTTGCATGTCAAGGGCAGGATAAAGTCCCGTGGAGATAAAGTGTTGCCTGACTTTCTTGGCTTGTTAAGGAGTTAGTAGGGTACAACGATGGGTCCAATATTGAAGCCAGGACCTTGGGCAGTACAGTACCTCTAAAGAAAATCCTGGTGAAACACCAGGGATGCTCAGTGCTATGGATCCATCCCTGGCAGTTCTGAACGAGGCAAACATTTCCCTTAGGGCTCCCTGCTTTGGACTTGGGGTGAATCACAAGACGTTTTGAGGACTTTATCAGTACTTTATGCTATAGTCTTTAAGTCTTCTTCTGGGGCTGTGTAAGGCATCCTGTGCCTGTCTCGGGGTAGCCTTGAGGGAACTGTTTTCTTGAGAGAAGCAAACAATCTCGTACTGGAATGGAGGAACAGCAAGTGCCCTTATTGCCCAAAATATCCCAAAACATCCAATACCTCATGTGACTCCATGCTGACCTTGTGCTAAGTTTTCCTTACTCTGCTTCAGCTGCTGCCCTCAGCTTTACTCTTCTTCCCATCTCCTGCCCCTTGCACCACCAGTTGCTTTCCAGGTCCACACTCCTAGTCACACACCATTCTGCTTCAGGAATCCCCTCTGTCTGTCGCTTAAGGCAGTTAAAAGTACCCTATGTATGGCTCAACTTACCCCAACAGTGCTGCACTGGAGGTTAAAAGACTACTTCTGTCTTTCAGTTAAGAACAGCTGTGTGATTACCCTTTTCTAGAGATAGCAGGGAAAAGAGGTGTAAAGGTGGAGGTTGGTGTACTTCTGGAGAACTCCTTCAGGCATTGCCTATGATTGCTTTCTGGTCCAGCCACTAGGTCTGGATGGGGTGGGATGGGATGTGATAGACACCAAGACTGCACAATGGAGGGAGCCCTTCCTCTCCCATCTTTGTCCTAGGGATGGCTGGGAATGCAGGTGAAGAAGGCTGCAGAATGCAGCCTTTCTATAGGTACATCAAGAAACAAGCCATTGTGGTGGAATCTACTTGTTAATGCTTTAACATATGTAAACAGGAAGGAAGAAGATAACTTTTCAAGTAAGTTTTAAAAGCAGAAGTAAATTTTGATTTAAAATTTGCATTATGCCTATGAGAGTACAATGGATGGGATGGGTGCCTCTGAGTCTGTTTAATCTTGAGCTTACCGTGCCCACTGGCAGAGGTGGTTTTGCCTTGGTTTTGTGTTGGACAGTGCTGCATTTCATCTGCCATCACACTGCCTAGTCCCTTTGCTTGTTGACTGCCTTTTTTGAGTCCTGCTGGAGTTTCTCATGGGTTTTTGTGGCCTTGTCAAACTTCTCTAAGGCACCAACTTTAGGAATTAGTAGGAAACTAAAAAAAATTATGTTGAAAAAGCTGTTGGTGTAAGGTGATTTTCACAGTCCCATCGAGCTGGGGTTGCCCTGGGCTCATTAAGAACCCCACTTAAAGTGTGACCTGTCTCTGAGGAAATCCCTGTGCAAAATGTCCCCTTGTGTGTTGGCACAGGCTGTGAATACTCCCAGGTACTTTTCATGAAGTGCCAGGTCTGAAATTGGGTGGAAAACTGGAAGGAAAAAAAAAAAACCCAAACCCAAAACAACAAACCCTCTGGAAAACTGTCATGACAAAAATCTGAGCTTGTTTAGCTGGTGTGGTTATGGAAATTAAAAGTTGCAAGCTGGACCTCTGAGCAATCCCAAAGGAAAAGAAAATAAATAAATGTATTTACAAGAGGGGGAGGAAAATAGAAAAGTAAAGCACTGAGTGTTGAAGTCGATCTCATGGCTCTGGGATGGTCTGCAGAGTCAGCGCCGGCATCCACCCCTCCTGAGCCCGCCGGCAGCTCTGGCCAGGGCTGGCAGTAAGCCGAAACCATGGTTGGGGAGAGAACTCTCTCCCTCTGGCTGTTCTTAGGAGGCAGGGAAGGTGGATGGTTTTCCAGCGATGAAATTTCCTATTGAAAAATTGAACGCTTCCCCTCTCGCGCTCGTGAATGGGACGCCCGGGAAGCAGAGCACGCTGGTTCCAATTACCAGCTCAGAGAGGCCAAGTGCTGCAGTCGGGCAGGAATTTATACTTTTTTCATAAGTACTTGAAAAGATAAAACCTTTTTTTTTTTTTCCCCCTTCTCTTTCTTTTTTTTTTTTTTAATGTATTTTAATGAATTCAAAGCAGGAGCCCAGCCAGCCAAGCTGCCTTTGATTTGTTCTTATATTCATATTCTATGTCTGAATATGTGCCTAATCGCTCTAACCTAGTCAAAAGTTGCTACCTTCCGTTGGGCCAAAAATAAAATGGTCCCGGGGAGCTGGTTCAGTTCCTTGCCCTCCTTCATACCATCTATAGGGGTGGCTTGCCTGGGATTTTCCTGGAAGACCACCTGCATGGTAGCATGTCTGCAGGGAAAAATCTTCAGGGAAAGCTCAGTGTAGGTAATATTGATCCCAGCCCAAAAACGGCATCAAGAAGGTAAATAGCACTGTGGGCACATCAACAGGAGTGTTGCTTCCCTATGATGATATGTCCCACAGACATTGAATGCTGCGGAGTTGAGCCCATCAGGGATTTATGACTGTCCTACACAGTTACTGCTCCTCCATTAATGTCCAACGTTTTCACTTGCTTTCTGGGCAAGATTTCCACATGGGAAAATATGTTTTTTGAGCTACATCAGTGCATGAAGTACAGGGAAGGCATGTGGGACCGACATCTATCAACCACGAAGGATGGGGGTATCATTAGAAACTGGAAGGGGGCTTAGGAGGTCAAGGCTTGGTTCCCACCTTGGGCACAGCTTTAGACAACACCATGAAGAGCATCAGCACTGCTTGGCACCTATGGAACTTACTCTCCTCAGACCTTTCCCTGCCCTTGTAGGCTGGATGGCTTACAGAGTTGTGATGCAGTGCTGGCTGTAGCCAACGCTAACTGTGGCTGCAGATGGGGCCATAAGCTCCAGCTTCGTGTGCTGCCTTCTGCAGATCTCAGGCAGAGCACAGAGGCCTCTTTGAAGTGGCTAGTTTGACTACAGGTTCACACCCCTTCCAGTGCACACTTGAAGGCAGGTGGTTCTGCTCCAGGACCAGGCTGTTGCATCCCCGCATTCCTGTTGATATGTAAAATGAGAGCATGTGTCTCTATTGTTGTTTGCATCCCAGTGTCACCTACGGGTCTTCAAGCAAGATGTGCCTTTGGGGAAAGCCTCAGCAAAGCCAAAGCTTGCCACATGGAGATGGGGGTGTGAGGTGAGGGGTGGCAGGCAGGTGCAACTAGCTGGAGGAGAATGAAAAAGAATCATGTTCCTGAAGTGGCCATGGGGAGATGCAGAGGTCCTACCACACACAGAGTAGCTCATAGTATATGGAAATGTTACATATACATCTGTATGGTTGCAAAAGATGCTCACTGTTGGGTTGTGTGATTGGGAAATAGTAGGCGATCACTGGGAGTGAGCTGGAATGGGAACACCTGGAGGGGCAGAGTTAAGGGTGATTATGCAGCCCAGCCCTGACATTTCTTCACTTTGGAGAGCTACATGGCATAATTTCATCATAGATTTATATACAGTTAATTGGCACATGGTTTGATATGCAAATAAAGCCATCATAAATATCAGAGAAAGATTTAAAGCTCTGCTTTCCCCTGTCATGCTACAGTCCTTGCTTTTCTGGTCAGTCTAATCTCCTCGATTTCTCCTTTCATCATCTTGTGTTTTGAAGACATGATATCTCTTTCAAAGAACATCTGTCAGACGTATATTAATTAGTTAATTTTTCTGCATGGAATTAAAAAAACAAGGGTGGGGAACCCAGAGCCCCGAGGATCAGATGCGGTGTGTGCCCAAGTAATTATTTTGTGGTAACATGGAGGTATATCATGGATGGCCTGTACTTAGTCTACAAAGGCCCCTCTAGCTCTTGATGAGAAACAGGTCTCTTACCAGAGACATACAGCTTATGCTACAGGCTGGAGTGAAAGTTTCTTGCTGGAGATAATAGAGCATCTGTAATAGAAACCACTGAGACGTCACTTTCAGACTGAACTTTCTAGATCAAGGATGCTGCAGGCAATGGTGCTGAAGGATGTTTTTGATTCAGAAGATTGAGGTCAAGTAGTTTAAAAATGGGAGAAAGCATGGATGGAGTGAATATTTTTATATTCAAGGACAAATTGGAAGTGTAGGCTTGTTTGCTGGCAACATCAAAGATCACAGCTGGCTTGGGATGCTGGATGCTTCTCATCTAGTTGATTGTGGAAACCAAATTTATTTGGATTGTTGAGTGGTGATCTTTGGTGGACGTCTTTTACTGTCACTGTGACTTCTGGATGAGATACATTCCACACAATGCCAAGGAATATGTTTTTTACGTGAGGGGACTATGAGCAGGTGTGTCCTCCATGTGCACAGCTGTTTTCTTCTAGTTCAGATGAAGAACCTGGTGTGCAGTTCTGGGGACAAATACAGGCCTGGTGCCAGTGCCTAGGAGTGAACTGAAGCTGAGTAATGCACGTGTAGATGCTCTACAGGAATTCCCAAAGGGTGTCAGGAGTGGTGAATCATGTCCTTTCATCAAGGAGATCTTTCAGTCTTGCTAAGATGGGGTCCTCTCTGCTAAATGCCTCCCTGACGCCTCTGATTCTCTGGGGATGAGGAGTACCCAGGCTCACTGGGCAGTTACCAGTCTGAGTGCCCCATTTCTGTCCTCACATGTGAGAGCTGCCTACTGATACTGGACAAGGGTCGTTCTCTTGGCATTCAATACATGGCAAAGTGCTCGCAGGGGGATGAGTTTTGGATTTCTTCAGCTTGCACCACAGCTGTGTTTGACTTCTACCACCTGTCTTTACCACCTCTGCCTTTTTTTGTGTGTGGTTTTTTATTTGCTTGCAGGCTTCCAGTCCTCCTGATAATGTGTTGGGTGTGGGCTACCAACCCATTCCTACAGAGCAACCCTACTTGTGTATTCCTTTCAGAATAAATATATTCCCTTATCCCTTCTTTTTTTTTTTTTCTTCTCCTTTTTGGTTTCTTCTCTTTTGTCTTCTCCTACTTGACACCTTTTTTTCCCCAGTCCATTCCTCTGAGCTGACCCCACTGAAGCATGAGCTCTTCCAGGGGCAGAGGAACTGAAAGGCTGTAATGCAGTCTCTGAGAACCCTGTCTTACCAGAGGGGTCCCCGAGGAGTGGGAGGAGTCATGGAGGATGATAACTGGTGTTATCCCTCAAAGGAAACACCTCTTTGTACTGGTGGGTGTTTCATGTACCGCATCCATATCGGGAGTCCTCCATACAAGGCAGACTGTTGGAACAAGTCTAGAGGAGGCCACAAGGATGGTCAGAGAACTGGAACAAACACCACTCCTATGAAGACAGGCTGCAATAGTTGGGCTGGTTCAGCCTGGAGAAGAGAAGGCTCTGGGGAAACCTTGTTGTGGCCTTCCAGTGCCTAAAGGAGACTTCTAAGAAAGATGGGGAGAGATTTTGTAGTAAGGCCTGTAGCGATAGGACAAGGGGTTATGTTTTTAAATTAAAAAAGGGAAGACAGCCTAGATAAAATGAAGATATTTTTTATACCAAGGGAAGTGAAGCAGAAAGGTGGCAGATGCACCATCCCTGGAAACGTTCCAGGTCAGGTTGGATGTGGCGCCAAGCAACCTGCTCTGGTTGCAGATGTCCTTGCCCATGGCAGGGGGTTGAAGTAGATGGCCTTTAAAGGTCTCTTCCAACCCAAACCATTGTGTGATTCTGTGGTTTGTGTAATTAGACAGCGCACTGCTGGTTGTAAAGGCTTAAAAAAAAAATTTTCTCCCATCTGCCCAGCCAAATAATCACAAACCTGCCTTGAGCAGAAAAGGAAAGGACGTTTGTCATCAGCTAAGGATCTGGTAAAGTACCACATAGAACCACAGAATCATACAATGATTTGGGTTGGAAGGGACCTTAAAGATCATCAAGTTCCAACCCCCTGCCACAGGTAGGGACACCTCTCACCAGACCAGGCTGCTCAAGGCCCCATCCCATGTGGTCTTGCATACTTCCAGGGAGGAGCAACCACCTCCCTGGATACCCTGTGCCAGGGCCTCATCACCCTCAGAGTGAAGAATTTCTTCCTAATATCCTATCTAAATCTATGCTCTTCCAAGTTAAAACCATTCCCCCTTGTCCTATCACTCCAGGCCCTTCTAAAAAGTCCCTCCCAGCTCTCTTGTAGGCCCTTTCAGTGACTGGAAGGCCACTATAAGGTGTCCTCTGAACCTTCTCTTCTCCAGGCTGAACCAGCCCAACTCTCTCAGCCTGTCTCCACAGGAGAGGTGCTCCAGCCCTTGGATAATTTCTGTGGCCTCCTCTGGACTCATTCCAACAACTCGATGTTGCAAGGCGGTAAAGTCACGACACTCAGGCTAAAGATTTTTGTTGGGTCTTGCTGTTTCTCTCCTTGCTTGGTAAAATAAAACCTGCAGAAGAGTGGGTGATGAGCTCCCATCTATCTCCTTTCATACTTCCAGCTGCTTCTGCTTGAATTATTCATGTTCAGTAAGTGATCTGCAAACAGCTTCTGTGATCTCCCTGTGATCTGTGTGTGTGTGTTTGAGACTCACCCCTGCTTAGGCCAGGGCATTTTCTTGTTTCCTTCCTCACGGCAGGGTGTCTGTGGGAATCTCCAGGTTGCTCACTGTCTCTTTCTGATTAACCCTCCATTATTTATCATTTACACGGTGTGATTTGTTCGGCTGTCCTGGGCATGCAGTATTATCTCTGGGTAAGTGAGAAGACTCCATGCAAATACCTGTAGTTGTTGCCTGACAGATCCTATTGTAGAGACAATATCAAGGTGCTACAGAGGCACTTTTCAGTGGGGGTAGTGCTGGCAGCTTCTAGCTCAGTGTAGGATGTGCTTCACCTGCATGTGTCTCAGTAGAGCTTTCTGGGCTCTTTATTTAATTTTTTAACTTCTGGTTTGGTTGTGGAAGGTTTGTAAAACTGTTGAGAAGGGCAGGGTATGGTCAGGCCATGGGCAGATGTCCTGCGTACTTTGTAACCTGTATCGTAGTGATAGTGGCTGTATGCCCACCTCTGCCAGTGGACCCACCTCAGAGAGATCCTGGTTCTCCAGTTTCATCTACTTCATCACAGCATAACGCGATAAACTGGTTTTCATTTTGGGATGAGGACTGGAATGGTTCAGGAACCCATTGTCAGGAGGAGCAGGAGCTGATGCTGCAAGTAAGGCAAGGCTGAGCAAAGACATGGGGGACCCTCAGGTCCCCTTCTCCAGCTAAATGGGTTGCTTTGAGTGAAGAAAGGGTACCTTCACCTGCTCGGGTGAAAAGATGTTCCATTTAGGGTACTTCTATAAAGTACCTCTGAGGAGGGCCTGTGCCTTGCTAAGGATATCCCTCACCTACAGCAGAACTGGAATACAGTAATGTGGTGGTTTGACCCTGGCTGGAGGCCAGATGCCCACCAAAGCCTCTCTGTCATTTCCCTTTTTGGCTGGACAGGGGAGAAAATAGATATTGAGAGGCTCAGGAGTGGAGATGAGGACAAGGAAAGATCATTCCACAATCAGTGTCACGTGCAGAACAGACCCAACATGGAATAAAAAATGCATTGAATTTATTACACACACCCTCCCAAGAAAGTACCCAATGAAAACAGAGTAGGATAATAAGAAATAAAACCAAATCTTAAAACACCTCCCTTTGCCCCTCCTTTCTTCCTGGACTCAACTTTATTCACCCCCCAGGTGGCAAAGGGCGATGGGGATGAGGGTTGGGGTCAGTCCATCACACATTGTCTCTGTTGCTCCTTCCTCCTCGGGGGAGGACTCCTCACCCCCTTCCCCTGCTGCACTGTGGGGTCCCACCCACGGCAGCCAGTCCTCCATGGACTTCTCCAATGTGAGTGTTTCCCCGTGAGGCTTCTGCTCTTCCCCAGCTGCCCCAGTGTGGGTCACTGCTATGGGTGCAATCATCAATCACAGAATGTCTCTCAGTCTCTCAGGCCCAGACTACTCCAGCCCGGTCCCCAACAAGGGTCACAAGCTTCTTCCCAACAAACCTGCCCTGGTGTGGACCTCTCCCCATGGGCTGCAGGTCCTGCCAGGAGCTTGCTCCACTGTGGGCTTCCCACCATGTCACAGTGTCCCTCATGTATCTTCATCTGCTCCAACAGGGGCTCCTCCACAGGCTGCAGGTGGGATCTCTACCTCAGTATCATCTTGCACAGGCTGCACCTGCCTCACCATGGTCTTCCTCACTGGCTGAAAGGGAATCTCTCCTCCAGCACCTGGGGTGCTTATCACAGAGGTGCTGCTGCCGCTGCTGATAGGCTTGGCCTTGGACAGCAGTGGGTCTGTCCTTTAGCTGGCTGGCATTGGCCCTATCAGACCTGGGGGAAGCTTCTTGCTGCTTCTTGCAGAAGCTACCCCTGTGGCATCCTTCCCCTCCCTCCCAAAAAAAACCCAACCAAACAACCAAACCTTGCCCTGCAAACCCACAGCGAGTAAGTAGCACGTTTGTTAAAATGTCCTGCCTCTCTGCATTCTGGAAGGAAGATTTTCTATTAAACCTTAGGGAAATTACTGGCCTGGCTAACTAGCACAGAAGTAATGAACCACAGCAGGGTTACTCGAGAGATTCAGGCCCCGGCTTTGTAAGACTGCATTGTTTCTTTAAATGAGAGAAATAATTTAAGCGAACAAATGAACAAAGAATTTCTGGAAATTTAAGTGCAGTGCGAACGGGGTGGTTTGCTCATCTTCGGTTTAATAGGAGGAGTGCAGCGAACAATTGCATGGCTGACCTCAGAAATCTATCCATGGTAAATAGTCACAGGAGAGGAAAACAGACAGCCTGCCACCAACTTGGTATTAAAGTTATATTTTCTGCTTTTTCCACGGTTGTGGGCCAGTCAGGGACTTTCCATGAGCAATAGGCATGGCAGAAATTCCCTTCTGCTTTGTAGCAGCCACTGCCGCTGAACAATGAAAGGTCTGATGCTGGGTTTTGCCCTGGTTTTGGCATTAGTGGGGTTTTGGTCACAGTTTCCAGTGGGTTCAGGCTGGAGCAGACCCTTCCTGCCAAACGCATGCCGCTGGACCAGGGATATGGGTGGGTAATGCCCCCCCCCCCTTGTTCCTTCTGCCTCATGGCCAAGGCTTGCCTGTGATGGGGTCTAATGGAGGAACCTCAGCTTTCTTTTCATCACCTCTGCAAGGTGCTGGATGTTAAATCCCTGACTTGGGCTGGGGTCTGGGCAAGCCCTGCATGATCCATGCAGCTTTGTGCAAGTCCAGCAAGAAGCTGGAAGAAGGACAGAAAGATGCTGCCAGTCTGGAGTTCATCCAAAAATAAATAAACCAGAAATACTGGGCCTTCGGGCTTGATCGTCTGTTCCTCAAAAGACATTTTTGGATGGGATCACTGTGCTTTTGTTTTTCCATTAGGCAAGTGAGGAGAGAGCATTGTTTTCCTCCCCTCATCCATTCCCCTTATAGGGGAAGAAGAAGGAGGACTTGGCCACCTCGAGCAGAGCATCTCGGGGGACCTTCCAAAACAAAGGGCTGTGTGGAGAAAAGCGCTGTCATCCTGTCCCTGTCATCCTCTTCCCTCCCTTCACCCTGCTCTTGGCACGGCCATGCCCGCCCAGGGCATCACTGCCAGCCGTCAGGGAGCATGGGGGGGGTGTTCCTAGGCTTCTTCCCTGGAAACCCAGCAAACTTATCTCCAGCTTTATCGCTGCCTGTAGACTTGGCAAGGCCGCCCTGGAGTTTGTCTTCTGCCAGCAAGGTGTGTTAGCTCCAGGATGGTGTTGACAGTGCACATGTCCACGTGTGATGGCTCAGATAAACCAGTGCTCCTGAGGAGCATAATTTTGGTGTTCCTGGATGAGGACCAAAGCTCTATGGATGCATCCATCCCAGTGTAGTTTCTCTCCTGTGTGCTGCAACTATCCCTCCCTGATCTGCAAAGAATGCCTGTGGTGTGGAGACCATCTCCATGGGCCTGCTGCGTGACCCTTGCATTGGCTCCCATACAGGAGTATGAGGCCGGCATGTGGAGCTGGGATGTCTGGGGGATTTTTTTAATTATAGGTTGTATAGGTTTTTTCACAAATTACCTGACTAAGATCAATCTATCTTGTTTTGCCCAGGCTTCAAGGCTGACCCTGCTGGGAACCCCTGAGATACTCAACTCTATGGGAGCGGAGACCACTTGACTGCACTCAGCACCTTTCAGGATCAGGCCCTAGGTAATTATTCTAATTCTCTCCCAGGATGATGGGTGAAATTTGATGTTCTGGGCTGTGCAGACCATCTGAAACGATGTTCCTAGCTATCCATCCCATGGATCGGTGGATCCAAGTGACAGTACCATAAGAACCACTGTTCCCTCAAAAATAGAACTATGGATCATCTCCTTTGCTTCCAGAGGGGACATCACAGAATTGCAGAAGGGTTTGGGTTGGAAGGGTTCTGTAAAGGTCATCTAGCCCAGTCCTCTGCCATGGTCAGGGATATCTGCAACCAGGTCAGGTCACTCAGAGCCCCATCCAACCTGACCTGGAATGTTTCCAGGGATGGGGCATCTCCCACCTCTCTGGGCAACCTGCAGATCGCTGTGTCACTGTTACAGTGTCGGTCACCAGCTCTTCTGCTTGGGAAGTTCTCCTAAACTTTTACTTGCAGAAACCTGTAAAAAAAAATAAAAATAAAACAATGTGATTTTCATTCCCAGCAGAACCAACCAAAGGCTGAAAATGCCAGTGGTTGTAGGTGATGATGCCTGCTGAGGTCAGGCTTTTAAGAAGGGCACAAAACCTACAGCAGCAGGAGCTTTGCTGTCTGAACTGATTCTAGGAAGTGCTTTCCTGTGGAAAGTTAAATTGTGAAAATCTTATCCACAGCAGCTGCATTCTCCCCTCCTACCCTGGCCTTGTTGCTGCACCTTTGAGGAACTTCCTTAGGGTCTTTAGATGTTTGCTTCTAGGTGGGTAGATGGAAATCAAAGAGCCTAGAGCCAAGCAGTGCCCTGCTCTGCATCCTCACACGGATGCAGCGGCAGCACAGTGCCTTGCTTGGTGGGGCACAGGGGGCAGGATTAGGCCCAAGATTTGTTTTTCCAGCCCCACAAGGCTACCTCAAACTCAGAGCATGAGCTTGAGAAGTGATCTCGGGCTGAGTTTTAAAAGGAGTAAGAAGGAAGCCAGCAGGCTGCTGTGGATGTTACTACGAAAGGCTAAGGATGAAGAATTTCCTGTATGAAGGGCTTCCTGAGCAAAATTATATTCCTTATGGATTTCTCTTTGCTGATAAAAATACCATCCCAAGAGGGGGCTGGCTTTTAACCTCCTCTGTCACATTCCCCCTCCCTCCCCCAATAAACTGGTTAATAAAAACCAGTTTCCCACTGATTTTGGCAGAGCTCTCAAGATCAGGGCGGTGCGAGGGCGGATCGTGTGTCGCTGGCCGCTCTCCCAGAGCATCCTCTCTCCGTGCAGGAACAGAGGGCTATTCTCTGTCCCTTCCAGCTCTGTACAGTGACATTTTCAGGACTCAGGCCTGAGGACTTTGACTGGGTTGTTTCCTGTTTTGAGAATCTCCATTTCAAATATTCTATACACAGCATTGTGCAGGGAATTAAAAAATATATATATATAAACCAACCACCCCTGTGTAGCCTCTCTCAAACCTTGTGGTGGGCAGTGGGGAGCTCAGCTCACATTTCCAAGGGTGGGGAGAGCACATGGGCAGTGATGCAGAGGGTGAAAGACGGGAGAAGGAAGAATGAGAAGGCACAAGTAAGTCCACCACCCACTCTGAATGGTGTGGGGATGGGGTGCTTTCCGAGCACCGAAGCTCGCAGACTCTGTGTTTAAACGTCTGCTGTCAAAGCTGGGAGAGTAACTAAAACAAAAAGGTCACAGGTCAAATGGATGTTTTCCAGTTGACCGGAGCGCAGTGTAAATCCCAGGGAAGGAAACAACCCACCAAACATCCACCAGCCCTGCTGTCTGCATCCTTCATCCCAGTGCTGGCTGCTGGTGGAAGGTCCTGTGAGGACCTACAGCTTGGTGGCAACGCTGGGAAGGCAGCTGCATGCCTCAACGTCCAAAAGCTTTCTGCAAACAGCATCCTCTTGCCAATACATTTTGGTGCAAATTTAACTGCATCAGACCTAGGCCAGCAATTAGGAGGATCAAGAGGTTACTTCAGGTGAGCATGGTAGGAGAGAAAACATCTGCTTGTTGAGGAACTTGGGCTGGAAGTCCACCCTAAGCCCCTGCAGCACATCTTCAGCCAAGGGCTGATCTGTGCTGCTATAAATACAGAGGATTTGGATAGGCAAGGCTCTCAGGCAACATCAAGGCAAGCGCAACTCTGCTGCCACTTTGTGCCATCGCTCTCAAAGTCCCCCCAAGATTTTGGTGTGGCTGATCGCTCTTAGATGTGTTGTAACCTGAAAATAAGGATAGATAAAAGCAAAACATTCTGGGAGTGATGCCAAGCCAAAGAGAATGAATTATTGAGAGATCTGTATCTGGATAACGGATTTATGCTCCTTAGCAACTTTTCAGGGAAAAATACGGCGTTCGCGGGATCAAATCGGGGTTGTCCAAAGAAATGGAGCTCTCCCTTTTTAAATTGCATTGCTTTTATTATTATTATTTCAATAATAATAATAATATTTTCACAGCGGAGCCCTGTGTGAGAATACAATTTGGGTAGGAACTGGAAATGAACCAGAAATGATCAGCGTATTTTTTAAAAGGCACTTTACAAGTCACTCGGCGTTGGAAAAGGTACAACTATCTGTCAAAGCTAAGGCTTGGGGATAAAATAATTAGAAATCACACAACCATAGCAAAGGAAGATTAGTGCTAAAATTAGAAGCCATAAAGTTGGTTTTAGATTAGGCTGGAATCTGGGCAGGCTGCTTCATTGTACCGTGCTACTTAAGAAAAATGCAAGGTGAGAGGTGTGAACCGCCTGCATTTGGTTGTGTTGCAGTGGAAATGCTGTTTGGTGGGATGATCTGTGAGACAATTTTCAGGGAAATCCTCAGGGAATGGAAGTACAACCCACAAAAGGTGATAAGCTACTAAAGGAGCTTGGGTTCCATGCTGAGCTATTTTTTTCCCCTCTCCCTAGGGATGACCTGCAAGGTTGGTTTGCATCTAGTTTTCGGAGATATAATGGCCAAATGTCCAGGTTGTGTTGAGAAACTGTGGTGGGATTGCTGTGTGAGGAAAGATCTGTACCCTCAGGGAGCATGGGTGTGAGTCAGAGCTGCTTTGGTCTCTGAGTTCATTGTTTGGGGATGGACATCAGTAGTTAGATGGGGTGTAGTCTGTACAGATTTATCCCTTCATGGATTTGCTGGAGCTCCTTATGCATTAACAGGAATGACTCCTCTATAAGAGGAGGCCACAAAAATGGTCAGAGCATCTCTGCTATGGAGACAGGCTGAGAGAGTTGGGCTGATTCAGCCTGCAGAAAGCTCCAGTTAGACCTTTTGGTGGTCTAATACCTACAAGGGTCAGACTTTGCAGTAAGGCCTATAGTGATAGGACAAGGGGTAATTGGTTTAAATTAGAGGGTAGATTCAGACTAGATATTTGGGAGACATTTTTTACACAGAGGGAGGTGAAGCACTGGCACAGGTTGCTCAGGGAGCTGATAGATGCCCCATCCCTGGAAACACTTAAGGCCAGGTTGGTCAGGGCTCTGAGCAACATGATCTGGTGGCAGATTTCCCTGCCCATGGCAGGGGGTTGGACTAGATACCCTTGAAGGTCCCTCCCAACCCAATCCCTTCTGTGATTCTATGACCTGTCATGGAGACTTTATTATATCTGGAAAGTGGGTAGTGCAGTGGGACCCACCTTTACTCTCAGCTGGCATCAGCATGTAGAGCTCCATGTTGCTGTAGTGCTGGTCTTCAGCCTCATTAGACCATAGTTTCCTGGGGTCCTCCTGTGATTAACACTGGGGACAGCTAAGCCAACTGCAGTGTGTGTTGTGTTTTAGCAGATGGGGATGTACCTGATGTGTTCTGATTCATGTGTTGGGGACCAGTGTGGCTGGGGATTTGCTTCTCCCTGTGTGCAGGTTCTGGGAGCTCCTCCTCATTATGAGGGATTGGGACACAAGGATCTGCCACCACGCAGGGTGGGTTTTTGGGATCCTGGTGAGAAAGAAGGATCCAAAAATGTGCAGCCCATTCGGTGTGTGAAGACTCATGGTGTCAGGGAAAACAGGGAGGAGGTGAAGGACATGGATCAGCTTTAGTGTGAAAAGTGGCTGAACAGACCAAGTCCTTCAGCCCAGAGGAGAAGGAGCTGGGGAGGCATCTTAAGAGGGGTATATAAGCCCTGTGAGGTGTGGAGGTGGGTAGGGAAGAGTTGCTTGTGTCTTGCAGCACAAAAGCTAGAGAAGAACCCTGAAATGACCAGGCCTTAAACAGGAGGACATGTTTTTTTGTAAAACATGTACTTCAGCTGTGGACCTCCTTGCCAGAGGATGTTGCAAGATGCCAAAAGTGTAAATGCCTTCAAAAGCTGGT
Source organism: Laterallus jamaicensis coturniculus (assembly GCA_022605575.1). NCBI lineage: Eukaryota > Metazoa > Chordata > Aves > Gruiformes > Rallidae > Laterallus > Laterallus jamaicensis. The sequence goes on from JAKCOX010000082.1 coordinate 1,319,213, forward strand.
TAGATAAGTTTATGGATGAGAGGTCCATCAGACTGCTCTTAGCTCAGTGCTGCAGGTACACACACCAGACTGGGAAGCTTCTCCTGGCCATCAGAAGCATAGACAGGGAGAGGTACTCTTATGTGCCCTGCTCCATACACCCCATGGTCACCGTCAGAGCTGGGATCTTGGGTTGCAGTACCTGGGTTACCTGCTCTGGTGTTGACCCCAATTCATGCTGATGGAGGGCAAGGAAAGCTGTATCTGCTGTCCCCCTCTCCTGTGCTTTCCATGGCAAATGCACACCCTTAGCTATAGGTGGGTCATCACCGTAACAGGCCAGGTGGTGGTATTGTAGGGCATGATATTCCCTGATGTATCTATCAGTAAGCCTTCCCCTGTGAGCTGGTTTACTCCAGCGTGCCCAGCCAAGGCAGGAGCGCAGATCCAGAGGGGTTAAGAATCTCCAGTGAAAATGTCCTATCACCAAATGCCTTCTAAATCCCAGTGAGTATCCCAAGAGACTATGAGGTAGGGGGGCACTGGTGTGCTCCATGTGGGAACACCTTCGGAGAGCAAGAGTCTTGATGCTAGGAAGTTTTCTGATATAGCTGGAAAAGCATGAGATGAGTGGAGGATGTTTCCAGGCATTTTCACAACAACGGTGGCCAACAAAAAGGTCCCTGTCACCTGGAGAAAGGTGAATTCTTCTGTGCTTGTGCCTTGAAATAGGGAGTTGGGGATTTCTGGGAGGGAACCCTGAAAGTGGGGTGTGCTGCTGAAGTATGGATGCGACTGGGTAAAGCCCTGGGCCCACCATAGGTACCAAATGAAAGGATCTAGTAGGTTTCCCTTCTTGCTGGGAAGCACCAAATTCCCTGCGACCACCCGCAGCATCTTGTCAGCACGTTCATTTCCCGGTGTCTGCAGTGGGAGAGTGGAGTCGAGCAGACTGCCTTCTCCCCCCCCCTCCCTTCCCCCCCCAAAACGCTCCCTGCCGTGCCTCCAGCTCAGTGAAAGCATGACAAGTCTTCATTGACTCTTTGTAGCCCAAGAACAGAGCCTTGGAAAAGTCCAGGCAGCGGGAACTTTACTAATTCCAACTAATGACTCCGAAATACTGACTGAAGGGAACAATTGGGCACCATCAAAGGGTGCAGACAAAAGAAATGCACGGCATTGTAATAGCAAACGGAGCTGAATTTGGTCTGATGGAGCACCTTTCATATTCAGAGCGTTTCAAAGCCCTTTGCAGAGTAATGAGCTGCATGCTGACGGCAGGGTGGTGGAGAGGTCTTTATGTGCCCAACAATAGCTGGCACAGCCAGCAGAGGAAGACCTGCTCTTGGTGGGAGAGGGGATGGTGGCAGGGATAGGGAGGTTATCCTCTGCTTTTGTGGTTCTTCAGTGCCGTTAGATATCTAGCTAGATAGATCTCTAGCTAGCCGTCTAGTTTGGAGGGGAGTTGGAGCTGTTCAGGCCACACCTGGCTGTGCTTCCTCTGTGTCCTGATGCTGCTCTGTCCGTAGCATAGATGTGCCTGCTGTGTGCCTGTCTAGCAGCAGTCCATTGCTGCTCTGGGATGGATATGCTGGGGGCATGTGGGATAAACAGGAGTTGTTTTGGAGGGACAGAAAGACTTGAAGCACCCAGGACAGACTGTGAGATGGGGAGATGGGATTCCTCTTTCTTAACACTGGCACAGTTTGCCCAGGGAGGTGGTAGATGCTCCATCTCTGGAAACATTCCAGATCAGGTTGGATGGGGCTCTGAACAACCTGATCTGGTTGCAGATGTCCCTGCCCATGGCAGGGGGTTGCACTAGATGGCCTGCAAAGATCCTTTCCAGCCCAAGCCTTTCAATGGGAAATGTGAGATAAGTAGGATTTGTTTGGGAAGGGACAGAGCAGCTTGAGGTGCCCATGTCAGTCTGTGAGATGGGATTATTCTTTCCTTCTTGAAACTGTAAAAGTCCTTAGGTGTTCCTATGAATCTGCCCATCTTGGCATTGCTTAGATGGTCAGGTAGCTTGTCCAGAAGGACTGAGGAAGGCTCTGCTTGCTCTACCCTCCAAACCACAAGTGACTGAGCTACTTCCATCCTCTCAGGTGTGCAGGGATATTGGCACCTTGTCTTGTGGACTTAACCTTGTCCTATGGACACGGAAGGCCTTCTCCTGCAGGTCTGCACTCTTGATGGCTCTGGTGTCTCTGTCCTTTTATCTTTGGGGAAATGGAGGTGGAGAAACATGTTGTGACTCACATGAGAATCCCTCAGCACAGCTGGGGACAGACCTTGGCCTCCCAGGTCACTGGCTGGTCCTCTAATCCTGTGGTCTCTGTGGCAGTCTTGTGAAGGCCCACACAGGGCTTCAGCTCTTTAATTTTAGCCAAGCCAGAATAGCTCATGGCACAGCTGCATAAGCAGATCTGTTCTCCCTGAAACCGTTTCTGTGGCAGGGATGTCACTTGCCCCTTGCAAGGAGAGGAAAAGGTTAATTGCATTTTTCTTTTTCTTTTTTTTTTCAATTTTTTTTTTCAACTTTTCTTTTTTTGGAAAGGAGGAAATAGATGTACCTACCCCACCCTAAGGGGACTGCACAAATCTGTCAGCCCTTGGTGGGTGGGGGCAGGCAGCTGTGCTGCATTAAGGAAGTAGCCCTTGGGAGGGAAGGGGCTGGGGGCATGGGTGGGGGGCCTTGGCTGCCTGCCCACCTTCCCAGAGCTGCAGCAGGGAGGGGGATACTGTCCTGAGCTATATTTGGAGAGCCCAGGCCGTAATGCTGTCTGTGGAGCCATGGGCACTTGTGATGAGTTAATCTTACCCAGGGCTGGAATAAAAGATCTGCAGCAAAGCCTGGTTTGAGGTTGGAAAATGAGGAAGGAGATTTCAGACCTTCTCCCTGGGTGAGACCTGGGTCCTTTACTATACCATCTCCCTGCTAACCAAGATAACCAAACTCCAGGAGCCTCCTGCTTCGCTGGAGGACCACGCTATGCTGGTGTTAGGCTTGTTGTGTCTCCCCAGTCCCAGCAGAGAAGGGAGGATGGGAAGCAGAGATGTGTTGGAAACCTGGAGTCTCCTCACTCCTTCATCTGTGTTTCTGTACCTCCTGTGCTCCAACTGGGCTGGGCTGATGTCATGGCAAGACTTCCTCTTGCAGGCAGCGGTCTCGCATGCTGTCATCCCGCAGCAGGGGTTTGATGGTGTGCAGACAGCTTTGCTGTTTTCCATCTGCCTTGAGCTGGGGCTGGCTGGGGCTGATTTCCAGGCAGGGGTGTCTCAAAGGGCTGATTGGGTGGCAGTGGTAGCAGATGCAAGTTCTCCATCATAATTCAACCTTTGTGGGTGTGTTGGTTCCTCTTCTGAATTAGTGCTCAAGGGAATATAAAAAGGCTCAAGATTCTCAGTTTCTCTGGGAGATTATTAGAATAAAAATAAAGGGTTTTTGTGGTAAATCCTAAGGTCAAAGCAAAGTCAAATCATAGAATCACTGAGGTTGGAAAAAGACCCATTAAGATCCTCAAGTCCAATTGTTGACACTGCCAAGCCCACCGCTAAACCATGTCCCTCAGCACCACATCCTTTAAATCCCCCCAGGGATGGTGACCCCACCACTGCCCTGGGCAGCCTGTGCCAGTGCTCTACAGTCCTTTGGCTGAAGACATTTTTCCTCATCTCCAACCTAAACCTCCACTGGCACAACTTGAGGCTGTTTCCTCTTGTCCTGTCACTTGGTACTTGGGTGAAGAGACTGACCCCCACCTGGCTACACCCTCCTTCCAGGTGATTGTGGAGGGCAGTAAGTAGCAGGGTTACATCTTTAAACATCTCAGAGCAACCTTTAAACTTCGTGTCCTGTTGAGTTTCAAGGCTTCTAAATTCAAAGCTATTGTGTGTATATCACATGGGGTGAATAGTTGCATAAAGCCTGTCCAAACCTTTCTTGCTTGTTGGTGTGAATAACCAGTGCTCATCTTTTTAGCGTAGTAGGAGCATAGTCATCTCTGGGGCCTCAGGAAAGACTGTCTTGGAGGGGGACCAGGGCTGAAGTTTGAAGTCATGTTGGTCCTGGTGGTGTGTTTGAGGTGGATTTACATCCTCATACTCTTCTTAGCCAGATGGATGCTTTGCCTGTGGTTCTTGTTTCAGCTAAATGGTGTGGTAGGGGCAGGGGGAAGACATTAGCAAGGTGATAAATGAATTTATAATCCCAAACCAGCACTGCTTGGTCCAGGAAAGCATTGGTGGAGCCCCGCTGGTGTTTTCCAGTGGAGGGGCAGACCTGCTAAGCCTGCACATCCCCATGGGAGCTGTGGGAAGATGCGGTGCCTGACAGTGAGGCATAGCCCTTGATTGGAGGTGGCTTTCACTTCCCCCTCTGGCACAGCTCTGGGGCGAGGGGCTCATCTGGATTTTGCCAAATAGGTTTCCTTGCCTCCTGTCTGGGATTCGGCATGTGTCTGAGCTTTTAATATCACTTCATTCTCCCTCCTTACATTCCATGCCCCGGTCCCAGATGTATTTGTTTAAGTGGCTTTAATTAACTTACATTTTCCTGTGCGTGACAGCTCCTTGAGGTTTTGGTAGCTGTTTTTTGTCCTTCCACAGTTGTCACTGACATGTAGCACTTTCCCTGCAGACTGGCCTTCAAGCCTACTGTGTTTTTTTTCCCCTGCTCTGCGGGATTATTTTAACATGCTGGTAGGAAATGGTTTCCATGTGAGCCTTGTTACGCACACTCAATTGATTATTAGGTGTGATTTTCCAGATCCCTGTATCTATGAGGATTTTGAGCCAGGAAGCCAGAGGGGCACAGGATGATGGTTTAGGTCAGATAGATTTATCTTCACGAGTGACAAGACTGATAACTCTGGAGTGGCATGGCTACAGGTGTTATCATTTGGGTGTCTCCTCAAGAGTGAAGGTTAATGTCTTGCCACTACTGATCCATCACGGTGTTATCTGCAGGATTTATAGGTCTTCTCGTGCCTTTCCAGCAACAGCAGGTTTGCTTTTCTGGAGCTCAGAGCTAGGTACCTGCTCCCTGGCTGCAGAAGTTGGAGTGGTCACATCAGCAAGTCCTTGCTCTCCTGGGTTCCTACGCTTTTCAACCCAATGTTAGGAATAATCTTTGCCTGTTACTGTGCAATTTTGCATTTCCCCAGTGGAGGAAGGTGGGATGGATGGAGGCAAGACCACTGTTTGGGTCTTCCCCCAACAGAAGGCATCAGGCAAACGGAGGAAAGGCAAGCCCTGATCCTGCCTTCCCAGAGGATCACCCTAACAAATGGTGAGCAGGAGGATGCCAGGGAGCAAACAGGGACTCAGATCTCAAAGTAAAATCTCTGGGGAGGAAAAAAAAAAGAAGATGAAGAAGCAGCAGTAGCAGCAATAAATCCAACAAATTAAAATAAAAAGGCAACTAACGTGAGTGACAATTGTACGGTATCAGATAGCACCACATCCTGAATTCCAGTGGGATAGGAAATAGGAAGCAAAAATCACTCAGGTGCTTCTAGATAGAGATAAGGAAAGCAATTCCCATTTACTGGTAGAAATAAAATAAGAAGTCCTGATAAACCCTCCATGACTAGACTGGATTAGGGCTCTGGCTGTGAAAATTCATTACAGGCATGCAAAAAGAATGCATATCTCACCGAGCTAAACTGACTACAAACACCATTTATCTGGAGAAGAGCTGATTCACTCGGAATAAATAGATTTTTTTCAAAGAGAAGGGGGAGTGGGGGGAATCTGTCAGAAATCTGCACCCCTGCCTTGTCATTTATTATGCAAATAAGTGTCACACCTTTCTAAACCACGAAGGATGAGCTTGTGTTGGAAGAGCAATCTTAAGCTGTTCTAGTGATTCCAGGGCCAGGAGCTGTTGGATTCAGGAGGGCTTCTGGTGGTGAGCAGTGCCAGTCCCCGTCAATGAGGGCAATGCAATTTGTCTGGACGTTTTCAGAGCTCACATGGAACAAATCTATGGCTTCACAATATTTCGTATCATTTATGATTTTTATTTTATTTTATTTGCCCGTTCTCTGCAGGAATGACTTGGTATCTGGGTCATGTGCAGAAGGAAGCCCGTGGCATGTTCTGCTCTGTCCTTGTCTTCAGCTCTCTTGCTTGTCTTCAGCTCTCTTAACAGGCTGCCCAGGGAGAAGCAGGCTGCCCAGGCTTGAATCTCCTTCTCTGGATGTGTTTAAAAAAAAGGGTAGATGAGATGCTTAGGGATGTAGTTTAGCATAGGACAGGAATGGTTGGACTCAATGATTTTTAAGGTCTTTTCCAACCTTGTGATTCTGTGATTCTGTGAAGGGGCAACAGTTGCAAGCTAGAGCAGAGGAAGCTCCATGTGAATATAAGGAGGAACTTTTTCCCTGTGAGGGTGGCAGAGCCCTGGGACAGACTGCCCAGAGAGGTTGGGGAGTCTCCTTCTCTGGAGACATTCAAACCTGTCTGGATGCATTCCTGTGTGATTTAGTCTGGGTGATCCTGCTCTGGCAGGGGGGTTGGACTGGATGATCTTTCAAGGTCCCTTCCAGCTCCTAATGTTCTGTGAGTCCTTTTTGGTATTGGTGCTGGTCGAAGCTGCATTGCTCTGCTGGGTAGTGCTTAGTGGAACAGGATGCATTTGAGCTTCGGTCCATGGTTGACTCTGAGGTGGCTGCAGGAGCACTTAGTGTGGTGTGCAGGGACTGAAGCATGACCTAACACCTTTTGTTCTAGCAATTAAGAATCTCAGGATGCTAATTTTAGAAACAGAATTGAGATGGTAGGAGCCATGAATAGTGGATGAAACCTTGATGTTCCCTTCGTGGAAGAGAGAGCTGAGCCAACATCAAATGAATGAACAACACCACCCCCCAAACCCCCCCCCTCCCGAAAAAGGTCTGTATAAGGTATTTCCTGACAAGGAGGTTTTAGCCTTTGGTCCTATGTTTTGGAAAAGCTCCTCAGGATCATGTGGCCCCAGTTCTGTATGTGTGAACGAAGCTCCAGAGGTGGAAGCTTGACCCCACCAGCTTGACCAAGTTCCTGTCTCACACCGTTTGGAACAAGCAGGTCTCCTCTCTAAGGCAACATGAAAGTCAAGGAGATGGTCTCAGAGGAATCCCTTTGGGACATCTTATGTGTTCATGAGCAGGTTGTAGGACACACTGAAGACCTGGTTTGCAGAAAAGCACACACAAAAGACTTTCTTCAATGATCCCAGGTTTCTCAGGTATCTTCTCCATTACAGCCAGGACAGATGCTTGCACTGATATCTGGCTCTGGTGATCTTAGCATTGCCTTCCCCTTTCTGGTCCTAGGAGACCTCATCAGTAGATGGCTTCTGGTGAGAGGAGAGGGACAGCTCCTCTGATGAGCAGGAGGGACTGACCACCCTGTGACTGCTGTGGATGAGGGGGAAGGATGAGGGGAAAAGGCAACGCATCTTGATACGTTTGCTGTCGAGTGAATCTCCCTCACTTCTTCAGGGTTGTTTTACGTTTGTGTTTTGCCCTCAGCATTTCTGCAGCGTTGGGCTGGCTGGGCTCTTGCAGTGCTCGAGAGTGATTCTGCTAATGGGATCTGACCTGATGGCTTTGCATGTTTTAAGTAAATTAAACACAGCTGCTAGGAAAATCCAGTAACCTTAACAGCACCATGGCTCTGCTGTCTGCATTGTAATTACAGCAGCAACTGCCTGGAAGTTCTACTTTCTGGTTTATTTTTAAATAACTTGCAAGCTACCCTTTGATCAACTACTTCATCCCTGAGTCCTGCCCGTCTTCTTCCTTGTGCTGAGTTTAACCCTAGACTCCTCTTCAAGCATCCTATGAGGAAAGGCTGAGATAGCTGGGGCTGTTCAGCCTGGAGAAAAGAAGATTGAGGGGGGACCTAATCAATGTTTATAAATATCTTAAGTATGGGGTGCAGGGGGAATTGGCCAGCCCCTTTTCTTTGGTCAGTTGAAACAGGACAAGGGGCAATGGCTGCAAATTGGAGCACAGGAAGTTCAGCACCAATATGGGGAAGAACTTTTCCCCAGTGAGGGTGAGGGAGCCCTGGGACAGGCTGCCCAGGGAGGTGGTGGAGTCTCCTTCTCTGGAGATATTCAAGACCTATCTGGATGCCTATCTGTGCAGTATGAGCTAGGGAGCCTGCTTTGGCAGGGGGTTTGGACCCCATGATCTCTGGAGATCCCTTCCAACCCTTACAATTCCCTGATTCTGTGACCCCTCTCGCTGCAGTTGAAGCCCGTCGCGAACGCAAGCATCTGATTGCAAAGAACAACAGTCTTCCCTCAATGCACCCTGCAATTCTGAGCTGAGGGTGAACCTGGGGAGAACTTTAAGCCAGAGGGTTTGTGGGGATGCAGGCATTTGGGGAGTGGTGTTTTGAGGCTGCTGAGGGAGCGCATCTTGAAATACGGTCGCTTTTTCAGTCGCTTCAGCCAAAAACTTTTGTACCCTTTCAGAGGGCCGGGGTTTCTGTCTCAGTGGTGTGACACTTTAATCAGAAGCCAGAGGAGTTAGTTTTTACATAGTAAGCAAAACTAGGAGCCTAATCCATTTTCCATCGTCAAACCATGAGTGGAGCCCGTGCCTGCAAGAGTGAAGGATCAGCTCCCAGCGCAAGCATGGCTGCATGCTTCTTCCCTTCATTAAAAGCTCATCCCACCCTCGCTGCGTGACCTGCATGGGTTTAAATTTCTAGAGGAAATGCAAGGTTGGGGAAGTGACTCTGGGGTTCTCCGCAGGAGTCTGCAAAAGAACTCAAAAAGGTTTAAAACATTTCCCAGTGCAAGGAAGGCGATTGGCTCAGTGTGATGGGATGCTGGTCCCAGCTTGGGGGTCAGCAGAGCTACAGCTCTCTCCAGCTGCACTCAAGGTCATACTGTATATGGTTATAGAATCATGGAGTGCTTTTGGATGGATGGGACCTTTAAAGGTCATCTAGTCTGACCCCCAGCCATGGGCAGGGACATCTGCAGCACGTTGCTCAGAGCTCTGTCCAACCAGGCCTTGAATGTTTCCAGGGGGCATCTACCACGTTTCTGGGCAACCTGAGCCAGTGTGCCCTCAGCATAAATCATGGTTCTAGCTAGCCTTCATCCTCCTGGTACATGGGATGACTGTGGTGGTTTCACCCTGGCCGGAGGCCAGACGCCCACCCAAGTTGCTCCACTTCTCAGCTGGACAGGGAAGAAAATAGATATTGAGAGGCTCAGGAGTAGAGATAAGGACAAGGAAAGATCTTTCCACAGTCATTGTCACGGGCAGAACAGACTCAGCACAGAATAAAAAACGCATCGAATTTATTACCAGCCCCTCCCCCCCACAAAGCACCTAATGAAAACAGAGTAGGATAATGAGAAATAAAACCAAATCTTAAAGCACCTCCCACCACTCCCTCTCCCTTCCATTTTCCCAGGCTCAACTTCATTCATATTTTCTCTCCCTTCTTTGCCCCCTCAGGTGGCACAGGGGGAGATAGGGATGGGGGTTGGGGTCAGTCCATCACACGCTGTCTCTGCTGCTCCTTCCTCCTCAGGGGAGGACTCCTCACCCCCTTCCCCTGCTGCACTGGGGGGTCCCACCCACAGCAGACAGTCCTCCACCAATTTCTGCAACGTGAGGCCTTTCCCATGGGGCTTCAGCTCTTCCCCAGCTGCCCCAGTGTGGGTCCTTCCATGGGGTGCAGTCCCTCAGGCCCAGACTCCCACATGGGGTCACAAGTCCGCCCAGCAATCCTGCTCTGGCGTGGGCCTCTCTCTCTCTCCCCACGGGCTGCAGGTCCTGCCAAGAGCTTGCTCCATTGCACCAAGTCACGATGTTCTTCATGTGTCTCTACCCACTCTGGAGTGGGGTTCTCTTGGGCTGCTGTTGGGATCTCTACCTCAGCATCATCATCCATGAGCTGCAGGGGGACACCTGCTCCAACATGGTTTTCTCCCCCAGGCTGCAAGGGAATCTTTCTTCCTGGCACCTGCAGCACCTCCTCCCCTCCTTCTTCACTGACCTTGGTGTCTGCAGAGTCTCTTACACCTTCTCACTCCCTTCTCTGACAGCAAAAACCTGCTGCTTGTGGGTTTTTAACCTCCTTAACTCTGTTACCCCAGAGGTGCTGCCACCGTCGCTGATGAGCTCGTCCTTGGTCAGCAGCAGATCCATCCTTGAGCCCAGCTGGTGTTGCCTCTGTCAGACCTGGGGGAAGGTTCTGGTAGCTCCTTGCGGAAGCCAACCCTGCAGCCTCCCCTCCTCCACCCCCAAAATTTTGCCATGCAAAACCATAACGATGCACTATCTCCTGGAGATCCGAGGGTGCTTCCACCAGGGTCACTTGCCAGATTGTTTCAAACCTGACTTCTTTTTTCTTCCACGAGGCTGGCCAGGCCCAGCAGATCTCTGCTGTGTCGCCCTGGTCTACTCTCCCATCTGCTGCCTTCAGTGTGTTGTCATATATCCACGTCGGAAAGCAAAGCAGGTGCCTCTGCGTTTGATCTGGGTGAAGGCACTGATCGTGATTGGGGCTGTAAAGTTTATGAGATTCTGTGTTTTATGGTAAATTTTAAATTGACTTTGCAATCAGGGGACATTAGTGTTTGTAAAGGAAACTCAGTGTGATGTGTTGCAGAACACAAGGTGGCAATTTCTCCTCTTATATTGGCGCTATCAACAGTAAAGAATGGAGCAGCTGCTTCTTGGAGGATTGTTTTTTTAATGCTTTCAATTTATGTAATTTTAGACTGTTATTTATTCTATGGGGGTCCCACACCCCCTTTTACTGGTTTTGCCTCTCCCTCTGTCACTTGAACAATGCAGCACTATCTCCCACTTCTCATCTGCAGGTTCCAAAGCCCTTTCCCATCCTTGAATCCATTTTCACACAGGAAGGGGAAAACTGAGGGCTGGAGATGGGAAAGGATGCCACCAGGACACTCCTCCTGAGCACAACCCATCCACCCATTTTTCCTCAGAGCTGTGAGGAGTGAGCTTCTCTGAGTACACTGTTGGGTGGAAGACACAACTCTGGCAAGCCCTGGTCCAGGAAGGCTTTACCATGGATGGAGAGCAGTAAGCACAGTTTCGATGCCGTGGTTTCGCTTCTCCTGAGGGAGATGTCTAGCTGAGACCAGTTGGGTCTTGCTGTAGCTTCTCTCCTTTGCCAATGGAGTAGTAGCAGTAGCCCAGACAGAGGCATTTTTCTGCAGATAGATGAAGGGTCTGTGACCCTGAGTGTCCCCTTTCCCACCATGCTTTTCAGAATCTTGACAGAGAACTAAAAGGCTGAGAGGAGGCCTTGAGAAGAGGAGGCTGAGGGCAGAGCTTCTCCCCACCACCACTGCCCTGCCAGGAGGGTGCAGAGAGGTGGGCGATGGTCTCTTCAGCCAGGGGACAGGAGATGGGACAAGGGGCAATGGCCTCAAGCTGCCCCAGGGCAGGGTCAGCTCAGATGGGAGGGAAACGTTCTCCCCTGAAAGAGCTGTCAGGGCCTGGCACAGGCTGCCCGGGGAGGGGGCTGAGTCCCCAGCCCTGGGTGTGTTTAACAGATGGGGAGATGGTGTACTCAGGGATCTGGTTTAGCACAGGACAGGAACGGTTGAACTTGATGGTCTTAAAGGTCTTTTCCAACCTTGTCATTCTGAAAGTTGCCCCCAAAAGGCAGCATGGTGTGGGTTTTGCACACCTGATGTCGTGTGCTGTAGTGTTTCACCATGGTTGGGCTTTCTGGTTGCACTACAGGTCCTGATGCACCATCTTTTTATCTACTGCAACCCATATCCAGAAGGGATGGGGCCACCCTGGTCTGCCCAACTGATTGGTCAGCCTTACTAAAGGAAGCTGTAGCTTTATTTTTTAGATAGCAGAGGGGCCAGTCTGTAATTTCTTCACTGTCAGGATAGCTCAGTTCTCAGGCTGAGATTGGAAGGCAGCACTTCATTAGCTTGCTCCTGATTTTCACTCAAGCCAGGGTTCACCAGGTTCTGTCTGACAACATGGCAGCCTTTTCCTGCAGCTCCACATTTTTATTAAGTCTGCTAGAAAATGGTTTTGGCACCTTCCTGATTCACTAATGTGTCCTGTGAGGCCAAAGACTCTTGAGAACATATGAAGGAAATGGGCAGAGTCCTCTGGGAGGAGCCTGGGGTCACCGGGAGCATGAGGGGAGATGTGAGATGAGCTCTTACCCAGGCTTAGGCTTGTTCATTAAAGCTGAATCACAGCAAAGGTGTTTTATGATGTTTGCTTTTCAGATATGCCAAGAAGATGAAAAAAGATGATTGCAAAAGTCCTGGTCATTTCAAAGTAATATTTGATGGGGATTTATTAAAGATGCTGTAATACAGCCTGTAGCAGCATCTGCTTTCCAGATTAACAGAGGGCTTGTAAATGGTACCTTGGAAGCAACCTCCAAGATTATTTGAAAACTAGAGAGCAAATTCTGTTTGGTGAATGATTCATGACATGGGTTTGCATATCAGTTGTTCCTTCTCCTTTCTTGGCCAAATTTATTCTATTCAGTGATATTATGCAGGAGGCACACAAACACTGGAACCATTCTGGAACTGTTTATGTGCCAGGATTGTGCCACTCATCACAGCAGGGGTTTGAGAATGCAGAGCTCAATGGCATCCTCTTCTAATGCAAATGGGTTTTATTTTGGAGCTATTGAAACTTGGACCAGGAGCTGGAGGTGAGCTGCAGTGGAAGATAAAAATATGAACTCAGTGACTAATCTTCTGCTATAGATGGTGAGTATTTGGTCAGTGGTGTCTGGATGATGTTTCACAACTGGAAGTAGATACTGATGTTGGTGTAACTGAATGGGTCTCCAGACACCTGAAATCATGTTGTCTACATCTCCATGGACCACAGTAAGGGCTGGAACAACCACCATGTGTGTAGGTCATGACGCAGCTGCTAGACATAAGTGTCTATTTTTACCCTAAGACATATTACTTAGTCTCCAGCTGTCAGTCAAGAGGGATGCAGGGCCAGGGTTGTATCTGGTAAAGCCATACACATGGGAGTCTAATGTGGTGATGGGAACCCACATTTAGGCAACTAAATCCAGGATTAACATGTGGACACCCCAACTGATATGCTGTAATCTCGACCTGAATCCTATCTGGCAGGCCAGGGGCTGGTGCAGATTTATCAAGCTGTCCCTGGCTGACAGATCAGGGCTATGCTGTGCTTCAGGTGATGTGGTAAATGATGAGCTACTGGCTGGTCAGGGCTAGAGAATGAATGGACTCTTTGGAGGATGGTCCATTGAGAGTATGTAAGTGTTTGTTCTGTTGAGCATAGGGTTGTTCCCAGTGTAGATGCCTCAGAGAAGGGCTGTTTATGCATGTGGAGCTGACATCAAGAGTGGGACAAGCATGACTAATCACTAGGCTGCTTGGGGATGCTCCTTCCTATCTGTGCAGCTCACCCAAGACAAGAGGATGGAGAGGTCAGTGTGGTGAAGAGAGGCAGAAACTCTCCTTTTAGAGACAGGCGGTGGGAGGAACAGACCCAGAAGTGAGCTGATGTGGCATGTTAGTGATGTATTTGAGGAGGGTAATTAGAAACCTTAACGTCACATCCCAGAGGGTGTGTCCAGTTCATCTAGAAACCACCCAGGGAAGTTAAAAGAGACCTTGTGGCTGAGGGGAAAGCCACAGGCAAATCTGTTTGCCTCATGGCTTTTCATCCTGCCTGTGTTTAGGGAATAGGAGAGTGAAGCCTGGGCTGCTCTCAACAGTGCCCATCCCCTCTGGAATTGCCACGGGGGCATCAGAGTATCCTCCCTGCCTCCTGTTTGCTGTTGCAGAGGGCTGGACCATGAGTGTGGTTGTTCACTGTCCTTCAGGCAACAGGTGAGCGAAACTGTAATTCAGGTGCAGCTTTTCCATAGCCCAGAAACCCCCTTTTATACCCTCATCCCTCGAGGATTCTCCTGAGCCTCAAACACTGATATATGATTTTTTTTTTAATTTTTTTTTTTAAGATGTTCCTAACAAGCTGTCGTGTCCCCCGAGTTCCCCTTTGCCAGGAGGACAAACCACAATGCAGGGCTCTGCCTGTAGAAAGAGTGAGACAACTTTAAGTAGAAGTTAAAGCAGAAGCCCAGAGCTGCTCAAGGGAAACGCAGTGTCAGCCCCTGCCCTGATGCCTGGAGGAGGCTGCGCATCGACCTTCACAGAGCTGATGAGCCCCGGCAAGACGCCAGGGCATTGCAGGGTTTTTGAAGCCTTCCCTGGGAATTTTGCCCAAAATAAAGACAAAGGCACTCACCCACGTGGGCATGTTGACAGTGGCCTGCGCTAAGCTCTTTGCCCCCTTGCTGATCACTTTTGGCTGCGGGAGCGGCAAACGAGCCATTAGTCGTCAGCGGTGGCGGTTACTCATCAGCTAATGATCTGAACTGGGGCCGGGGCTAAGGAAGGAGGTCGTGCTTAAGTGCACAAGGTCAGAGCAGCTGGATGCTCTCAAAAAAGCAGATGGACTCATTAGCTGCAGAGAAGTCCCCTTCTTGGGGCTGATCACGGCTTGGGCAGCCTGTGCGGCTGCAAGTCCCCATGTGCTCTACCCGTCACCTGCACTCTGTGTGTGGCTTACAGCCGAAATGTCCTCACACCGGCGGTCACAGAAGCACAAGAAGGAGGTACACAGGTGAACCACAAAGTTACTTGCCACACCAGTTATTCTAGCAGTTTAATTAAATGGGTAGGGTGGTCAGAACCCCTTGGTGCCTCGATCCCGGGACAGTCGTCCAGGTGTCAACCCGACTTGAAAAACATTGTTGGCACTATCCCATGGGAGGGCATCTCATGAAGGCTGACAGAAGATCGTGGTGATCACAGCCTCCCTATAAAAGAAGGGAGAGGGGAGGGTGCCCACTTGTTTGCCTGTGACACAGGTAGCGGGAAGTAGTGCTGGTGGACCCTGCCCCAGGAAACCTGTGCCAAAGACTGCCTGGATATGGAAAGGAGGATGTGCTGAGGTGATTCATTTGGGAACTGCTGAAGGACCCCAGGAAGAGGAGACAGTATTCCCATCTGCAGCTGACCCATGATAATATTCTCCTCACCTTGGTTTCAACCTTCCTGTGTAGCATTTACTGATGGGAATGCTATGAGTGGCTCCCATTTGAGTGATACACAACACTCAGGCTTGGCAGACAGCTTGCTTTCCCCTTGCAGTCTCCATTGGCTGGTGGGAACCCCTTGACCCTGGACAAAGCTCATGTATAAACCCAGGTTTAAGGGCAGGTGTGAGCTGCTGGTGCCATTTCGGGCACAGTATCCCAGGTCATGAGCTCATTGCTCCCTTTGCACACAGATACCCCATTTTCCACCTGACTGCTGAACCACAGGAGTAATCCCCATCTATCTGCTTGCATAGCACATGCGTCCAGCTGCCCTGGTTTTCTAACAGCCATAGTAGTCTCCCTGTGTTCTTACCCAGGAGGACACCTGAGCCACCACCAGCAGCTGTACTGTGATGCTCTGGACCTGCTGAAGTTGTGCTGAAGCAGTCAGGTCCCTTGAAGCATGCCTGTACTAATCTCCATCATCAGCCCTCTGAGCCCTGCCCACCTCCAGCCCAGCTGCTGGTCACCTCATCCCTCAGCAGCAACCCATAGCCTGTATTAGCAGCCATCAGCAAGTTTTTTTATCTCCTCTAGCATGAGCTGTCCTACTCAACATCTTCTGCAAGGAGGTGTGGCCTTCCTGCTTGAAAATGCCAGCCCGCTGTCTCTATCACTTGCAAGTGCAAAGTGATGGCCTAGAGCTTTGCTTTTCCAAAGTTTTTCCCAGGATAAGAGGCATGAAGGACTTGCATGGGCAGAGTTGGGGGGCGATGCTGGTGGTACGCCTTCCTCCCCCTGCACCCCATCACCTGTGGGATGTGGGTTCGTTGCAGGTACCACCAAGCTGCCATCGACAACTCAGCTACGTGTGTAGGAGGACAAGGGAACTGATAATTCCAAAGGGACCAAGGTGTAACATTTAGCTGTTGGGGGGTGGAACAGGTGAAGGAACCAGTGCTGCTGTGATGGTGTCTGTTTCTGGAATGTCCATCTCCCAGCTGTCACAGGAGGAGATGTGATACAGCAGCAGGAGGATGGGTTGGGTTTGCACCTCCAAGGTACTGTGTTGCTAGGTGATTTTGTGATACAGGCATGAGGGAAGGGTAAAGAGCAGAGGAGCAGCTCAACTGGCCATGGGAAAATGGGTGGTAAGAGGGCAGGAGCAAGCCTGGTTCAGTGGATTCTCACCCTCCTGGCAGAAGGTTTCTGCAGAATTGGCCTTTCTTAACCAGAAGTTCAGTTCTGGATCTGATGAAGGCTTTTGTTGTGGGTTTTTTTTGTTCTCTTCATTGTTCCTTAGGAAATGGTCAGAGGAGCAGAGGGAGCAGTGCTCGAGATTTAATAGGAAAGCAAGGGTGCCGGTGAGTATGCATTTGGGTATGCTGATCTGGTGGCTTTGTGGGGAGAGCTGACAGCTCCTCGCGAGCAGGATGCGAATCGAGGGATACAAAGCACCTGTCCTGATGTCTTTCTGGAGTTTTGGGGGCTCTGATCCTGCCCTTCAGTTAGGGAGAGGAGGTAGTTTGTCGTGGGGATGGATCAGCACAAATCAGCTTTACCACCGCCGCGGTTCTCCGCTGTTGTCAACAACTGCACCGCTAATTGCTCTTTCTGTAAAGCCATAGAAGATGCTCTCATAAATATGTGTGCTCTCTGTGCTGCGGTGCTGGAAAGAGCAGGCAGCAGAAAGGCTGGCAGCTGCACGGGAGTGCACTGAGCAACAATATTTGTTAATGCTTGGAGTGCTTTTGGCTTTTGTTGTGCTTGGCCCCGCTGAGGACCCAGTCATGAGGCTGCGATCTGGGTGACATTTCAAGGTCCTCTCCAGACCTGTTTTCTGGAGCTGTTGTGTAGGAGGCTGTGGCTTGGGTGTTTGCCCAGAGGTCTTGAATAGGAAGAGAGGAGCATTCTGGGTTTTATCATCTTAACTGGTTTGGGTGCATCAGAGCCAGGTCCTGAGTTTAGGTTGCTGAACCAAGTTGTCTTGCCTTGCACCAGGTGGGAGGCCAGTCTTTTTACATGATCTTCTCATGAACTACTGTCTGGTTTGCACTGTCCAAACCCTTAGCAGAGCCGTGGTGTGAGTCCCCATGGGTCCCATCAGGGACCCATCATCTCTTCCGGTACCTGTACCCAATGTTATGGATGCTGAGGAGCACCTTGGTTTTGGGTTATCATAAGACTGTATTGGATTGGAAGGGACATTCAAGGGGCCTCCACCACCTCTCTGGGCAGCCTGTGCCAGTGTCTCACCACCCTCAGCATAAAACATTTATTCCTTGTATCTGTTTCTGGGTCTGTGCTGTAGCCTGGACTGTGTGGATGTGCAGGAGTGGTGCTGGTGACCTCAGCTCCATATAAGTTTGAACTTGGAAGAGGAAGAAGGTGATGGAAGCATAGATGAGAAGGGGCTTTGAGAAGGATTCTTCTTCAGTCATTAAGCAATACAGAGCCCCTTTATAATGAGTGAAGGTGTTTTTAGCCCATGTTACAACTGAACCAATTCAGACGTGCATTTTAGGATGGTCTAGCAACCTGTCCCTCTCCTCTGGCTGCAGGAGGAGCCCTGATGAGGGGATGGTGTGTCTGCAGGCTGATCTCCTGGCAAAGTGGGCAGGGAGGGTGCTGGTCTTCTCCCCAGGACCCTTGGAGAAGCAGAAGAGCCTGAGAAGTGAGGCTTTGTTCCCAGGGATCATTGCTGACTCCAAAACAGGTGCTAACCAGGGCCTGGAGCAGTCACCAAACTCCTCACCAGCTCCCACACTTCCCCCTTCCTCCCTGCTGCCTCTCAGTAATTAACTCAAGTATAAACTCCACCTGTATTCCCAGGAGCAGCAACCCCCCTCCCCTGTAAACAAGGCAGCCTGGAAGGTCACTGGCCACAGAGCTGGGTGTGATAAGCATCCCTGGAGGTGTTGGATCATCCCCCTCACTTCCTCCCCCACCTCTGGGGACCCTTCTCACCCATCCACTCCCAAAATCCAGCTGCGTTTCCCCTCCGTGCACCCCATCCCCTGCACATCTGGCAGAGACTTGATAAGCGTGAGGGCCGGCGTGTCTCTGAAGCCCTGGATATTTTGTATCTGTGGCTCTCCTGATTTACACCAGCAGGGATTTGGTCTCTTGAGCTCCTGCGATCCTGGAGTGATTCAGCTTATTAAACATCCGTTTGCACTGTTCTTAGCATTAAATAATTGGCTTCTCAGCATATTTGAGTTGGAGGGTATCTAATAATCCTGTGAACTATCCATCAGGCTCCATTATCATCTCTGCACTCCTGTGCCGGCTGCCTCGTGTCAACTCTGCCTGGGGTTTACAAATAGATTTCGTTTCTCCTGCAGTTTTGCTTCTTCTTTTTTTTTTTCTTTTCTTTCTATTTTTTTTTTCTTTCCCCTTTCTCTCTCTCTCAAAGGAGCAGTTTCGGGCTCCTTACAATTTGTGCAGATGCTGCTGTCGTCTGTGACAGCATCTTTCTGTTGGCTCATGAGCAATGGGGTCCCAATCCTTGTCCTGGCTCCGCTTCTGCCAGAGTCCCCTGCATTTGTCAGAAAGGAATAGAATCGTTATCTCGATTGAAAGAATTTCCTTTTTCCAACCTACAAACTGATAAACCAGCACATTGTTGGAGTTTCCTTATCGGCTGGTAGAATTTGTAGGACACAAAATAATGACCTGTCAACTCCCCTCCGGCAGACCAGCGCTCTCATGTAGGGCAAAACCCCCGGCTGTCTTGATGGTATTTTAATAAGGATGTTTAAAAGGGCTCCTAAAAAAACTCCCAACCAGATGGATAATGGGAGAGCTGAGACTTTCTCACATTATTTTTGGTACCTGGCGCTGCCACTGCTGTACCAGCAATGGGAGAGATGCTCAGCACCGCTGGAAATCAGCCTCGTGCTTGCCTCCCTGGGTCTGCAGCATCCTGGAGGAGGCAGATGGGATGGGATGTGGTGGGATGGGATGGGAGATCATATCCCCATGGATCAAATTTTCTTTTAGAGCTAATCCTGCTGGAAGCACACACACCAGCACCAGGGGCTGCGGTTGCATGTATCCCCCTCTTTACAGACTGCAGAGCTGCCGCTGGATGTTTTATCAATGCCAGGAGAGACATATCTAGGTTTTGCTCATGCAAAATCAGCTTCTTCCTCTTTTATATAGCTCAAGAAACAATCTTCCCCGTGAAACATCACGGTTATCGTCTCTGATGCCTGGCTTCGGCTGACAGGTGGGGATTGCAGGCATACCAGGGCATAGGACTGTGGCAGGCAAGGGGA
This sequence comes from Laterallus jamaicensis coturniculus, assembly GCA_022605575.1. NCBI lineage: Eukaryota > Metazoa > Chordata > Aves > Gruiformes > Rallidae > Laterallus > Laterallus jamaicensis. Next base: position 1,338,550 of record JAKCOX010000082.1, read on the forward strand.
GACAGAAGAAAAGAACCCACCTCTCTTACAAACATCTCTCCATATAGGCTGAACACTCCGTTTCCCACTTATTCTAGAGACATCTTTTCGCTCCTAGGGTATAAGACATGCAAGGCAAATTCAAGCAGCTTCAACCCATCTAGGAGCCCTTCAGCCCTTACAGTGAATTTTACCCCTGCAATTCAAGAGCTCCCTTTGAAAATCCTCTCCTAGTTCTAACCTGTCAAGAGGAGATTGATAAGAGGACATTAATATCCTAAAATAGCTGCCTGGTCCTTCTGTAAAAACATGTCGGTGCAATTGTCTGAAGGACAAAAACATTTAATTTTGTATTGAAAAGTGCTTGCTTTTGCAAGGATGATTTCCACTTTGCATCCTTGTCCTGGGTCCTCTGTGTTATTGGGCAGGAGTCATCTCTACACCAGCGAGGTTGCAGTGTAAACATTAAAAACAGGGAAATTGTTGCAGAAGGAGAGCTATTAATTCTGGGTAAGACGTGGAGGAGACCGGTGCTGGGTGGTGTACAGTGACCCTCCAAAGTCCAGATGCCTTCAGCAGAGGCAGAGACCTGGCTATCAGACGTCTGTGGTATCCTAAGAGCTACAGATTTTACTTCTCCAGAAGGTGTGCCAGCGCTCCTACGTAACTGTAAGACAAAAACCTCAGTGGTTTTCTGCGCATGTGCCCTAATATCATTACTTCCCCTCTTCCTTGGGTCTGCATAACGACATTCCTGGTCACACACACACACACACACACACACACACACACACACTACTTTATATAAAGAAAACGAATCTGGCTTCAACCGGCTCTTGCCTCCTGCTGCAGTTACCTCCAGACCCTGGCTCGCCCAGGGTGAAATGAAAAGGGGAGTTAATGTAGCGGGGTCGTTTCTCACTGCTGAATTGGTCAGCCGTCTACAGAGCCAATTTCTGCAGGTTTTCAGTGGTGTGGCAGACCCCATGGTAATATTTGCCTGAATAGAGCCATAAGTGTTTAAGCTGTATTGCTAGGAATGGCTGTTTTATCCTATGCATCTGAGATTTCAACCCATCAGACATGAAGCAGGTCAAGACTCTCATGCCATTGTGTGCATTATAGCGAACAGAACAGAATATGCTTGATAAAAGAGAGGACTTAAAAGAAATGCTTCTTTAGACCTGCAACTTTCAAGTCCCACAATGCATCAAAGACCCCTCGTACAGACTTTGAAAGGGGCGAAAGGCATTACCTAATATTTGCAGGAAATGAATAATAAAGCATCCCAAGTGCCTGGAAACTAATTTAGGAGTGCACATTGCACTGTATTGCCTCTGCTGGATTCGCTCCCCAGAAGTGCTGCTAACAAAAGATTTAAAAAAAAAAAAAAGAGAAAGATTACATTTGGAGACCAACTTTTCTGCCTTGAAATGCCCCCTCTTTTTTTTTTCCCTCTTTTTTTTTGTAATGTTTCCTGGTAAGAGTTACTTATGAAAAGATGAAATGCAGCCCCGTGCTGCAAACACCAGGTCTCAAATGAAGCTCGGGAGCCCGTGAGGTTTCCCCACCGTCCCCCTCCCCACCGCAGCCTTTTGTTCCTTGGCTCTGAAAGCACTACCCACTCCTGGACTTTAGCAATGTCGGGGGGGGGGGGCGGGGGGAAGGGGGAACCCCAACCCAAACAAAACAACAGCAAAAACCAGCAGCCAACCAATTTGCATGGCCTTTGTTTTTGACCCAGCGAACCCACCTTTGGGTATCGTTGGGACTGCTATGTGGATGACCTGTTGTGCCTCACAGAGGGAACTGGGAGCCTGGCAGTGTGCTGGGGTGGGAGCATGAGATTCAGTGGTGGTGGTGGGATTGCGCGCTGGCATAATCTACCCCAGGGCAGAGTTTTCCCTGGAGAATCAAACCCCACTGGCATGCTGGATGTCTCCAGATCCTGTGAAGCGATAGGAGATAAGGATAACTGGCCATCCATGAGGATGTTCAGGCAAGAAGGGCTCTGCTCTCCTCCCCTCCCTGCTCATGCACATCCCTGCTGCCCGTGCTTCTCACATCCAGCTCCATCTGCAGAGATGCAGTTACATTTGAGAGCTTTCTTACCTGCTTCTCCCCCAGGCCACAATTAATTGAGGCCAGGAGGGCAGGCAGGAGTGCTCAGGCAATATTTACAAGAAGAAGGGGATGTTAATGGGTCGCTGGGGCCAGACAGGGATGGGGATGATAGGCAGTGGGGAGGCAGAGAATTTCCATCCAGCTCCAGGGGTGATTAAAACCACAGCTTTGCATCCAAATGAATCAAAACCTGCCTCCCCCTTCCCATTAAACTCCTAGTGCTGGGGCTAATGTTTAGTGGGACCCTTAGGGGTGGGAGGATGGCAGGGTATAGGGGTGGGGGAGGATATCTTTGAGTTATCTGTCATCGCAAGGCTAGGGGATAGTGAGCTTTTTTCCCCCCCCTCATCTGATCTCAGTCCAGCAGCCCTGTTAGGCTGGGCTTTGTTACTTCAGTTATGAGTTATCAGAAAGGTGGCAGATGCCCCATCCCTGGAAGCATTCCAGGTCAGGTTGGATGGGGCTCTGAGCAGCCTGATCTAGTTGCTGATGTCCCTGACCATGGCAGGGGGACTAGATGGCCTGCAAAGGTCCCTTCCAGCTCAAACCCTTCTGTGTTTCTATTTAGCATTTCTCCACTCCATCCTTCGTGAACAGTGCCTGCTCAGTCGTTGGCTTAAGGCACTGACGGTGTCAACCACAAAGCCCCACTGGGAGATGAGGCACAAAAGTGGTGTGCAGGGGATGACACACCAGTTCCTGGAGAGCTAGGCAACAAAAGCCTGCCTCATGTTTGGCACCACAGCAATCAGAAACTGGGATGGTTTCCCATGGAAAGGGGATTGAGTAGCACTGCAAGGGGAGTGCCATGCCTTGCCTTAACTGGGGACTTGTTTTAGGCTTGTGCTTGAGTTTTATGAGCCGTATTACTTCTTTTTAAATTTTTATTGCTTCTCTTTAGTTTTTGATACAGTGCTGGAAGCACCTTGGTGGGCACAGTCAGCTCTGCTAGTGCTGTCAGCTTATGTCTTGACCTGCATTAAGCGAGGGGCAGAGAGACGCCAGGTGCAAGCTCGACAGCCCTTTTGCATGATGATGCTCCTGCCTGCATCAGTGCTGATGCCCACTGCTGTGAGCTGAGAAGCTGGTCTTGCTGGTCCCCTCTGCCAATGCAAGTGGTGCCAAGCACAGCCACACTGGGCTTGGTGACCGCCTGGACAAGCTCTTAAGCTTGAGCCTGGGCAAAGAGTCACCCTGAAACGTGTGCAGCAGCAGAGTGGGGAGGAAGAGCTTGGCCTGGGCCTGCTCTTGAGGTGAGGCTACACAAAACTGGTGGCTGTTTGTGGTGCTCTTTGGTCCCAGCCCTGTGCTGGGCTGTGTTGCTCTCTCCTGGTCTTCAAGGGGAGCATGGCAGGATGTGCTGTTTCCACTGCAGGACATCCTGTGCAGGGGGTGTCTGGTCCATGCTTGGGTTCCTAGGATGTTGCTGAGCCAGGTAAGAAAGCAAGGATTGCTGTTGGCTGGCCCTGGTTTCTCCTCCCAGAAGGTTAGATGATGTTTGCTTCTCTTTGTGTATAAATAAAATCTCCTCTAATGTCACCCTGATATTTAAAGGCAGTATATGAGGTTCTTCTGGGAAACTCAAACATCTCAGAACCACAGGGGGCCATCCAGGCCTTCCTGAGCTGGAGCCCTAAAGCCCAGCACCCACAGGTCTGCTGGTGGTCCATGCCTCAGAATAGCCCTGGATAAGATGTGCTGTCAAGGAAAGCAAAGGGAAGGACTTGAGTGGGAAGCTGGGACCTTGCAATCTGTCTGGTCATGGGGTGACTTCTTTTAAGGTTGGACTGGACTGGCTGGCATGTTGGCAGGAAGGGACACCTTCCTTGGGTGTCTCCTGGGGCCTACCCATGCCAGCTGATAATCCATGCTGTTCAGAAGGGGATTTGCTCCTTTCTGCTCTGCACTTCTGCCTGGTGCTTGGGGACAGACCCAAACCCCACGGGCGTCAGGGAGCTTTTCCACTGACTTCAGCTGCTGCTGTCCTCCCAGAAAGAAGATGTGACACGACCTCCGTGTAACTGTTTATTCCTGGTGACAAGTGCACCTTCCCCAGTGACCTTTCACACTGCCAAACGGAGGGAAACGGGATGCCTGTCCCCTCCCAGGCAGCCCAAGAGCAGGGCTGTCAGAGCCAGGGAGCTTGCACACGGTTAAGAGAAATCCTTCCTGCAGTACCCAGGGGAACCAAGTGCTAGTTCAAAAGGTTTCGAAGCACTGTCAGCTCCTGTTTGGGGCTGCAGTGCTGAAGGGAGATCCTGCCAAGAAGGTCACAGGCTGAAACAAGCTGAATTTGAAGCGACCGTGGTTTGAAATGATCTTCTGGGTTTGTCAGCTCTGCCAGGATTTAACTCACGTAAGGGCAGCCCAGAGCCTGGGGTGTGCTGGGTTGGGTGACCAGCCAGACGAGGATGGGTGAACTTTGCAGGTGGAGCCCCATGCTTTCTCCAGCAGGTCAGTGCTCTGGTTTATCTGCAGTGAGGGAGAAAGCAGAGGGGCCATAGAAAAAGAAGGAGCAAGGACATCAGACTCAGCATTGAGTTTACCATAGTCTGCCTCCCTCTCTGTTCTGCCCTTGTGAGGCCCCAGCTGGAGTTCTGTGTCCACATCTGGGGGCTGCAATACAAGAAAGATGTGGAACTGTTGGAGAGGGTTCAGAGGAGCCACGAAGATGCTCAGAGGGCTGGAGCAGCTGCCCTACAAAGAGAGGCTGAGGGAGCTGGGCTGGTTCAGCCTGGAGAAGAGAAGGCTGTGGGGGGACCTCATTGCAGCCTGCCAGTCCCTGAAGAGAAACAGGAGGGGAATCAGCTTGTTCAAAGGGCAGAGACTGGCAGAAGAAGGGGGAATGGATTGGAGCTAAAGGGAAGAAGGTTTAGATTAGATATTAGGGGGAAGTTTTTTACAGAAAGAGTGGTGAGGTGCTGGAACAGGCTGCCCAGAGAGGGGGTGGGTGCTCCGTCCCTGGGGGTCTTCAAGGTCAGGTTGGATGGGGCCCTGGGAAACCTTGTGTAGCTCCAGGCCTGGAGGTTGGTGGCCCTGCCTGTGGCAGATGGGTTGGAGCATTATGATCCTTGGGGTCCCTTCAAACCCATGCCATTCTATGATTCTATAGTGCTTGCTGGGGTTCCTCTGATGGCAGCAGAGTGATAGGGCTCCATCTGTCTCCCCATCCCTCCATCTATCTCAGGTAGTTTCCAGACAGTGGACATCCTTCCCTGTGGACATCCCTTTCCCTTTTCAGCAGATCTGATGCTTGCTCATGCCAATGGTAGAACCTCCATTGACTTCCAGGGTGCAGGTTGAAGCTTGCAGGGCTTGTCTTCTGTCAGCTGGTAAAATTTAACCAGAACACTGTTGCTCCACCATTCTTGATCAAAACACTTTGTAAAGAAAATTACAATACCAAAAGCAGCAGAGCCTGCCAAAAAGAAAAAAAGGAGGAATGTTTCTTGGTATGGAAAAACATCCCCAAACAACCAAATGCCAATTTATCTGGTGGAGCAAGGATGATCCAACAGCCTCCCTGTTGTTCTGCAGTTCACAGATACAGTTATATTTGCACCTGGAGTCTTTTACTGAAAATTTGGCATAACTTATTCCCCCTTTTTCCCAGGGAACTGGTAGATTTGAAGTGGCTTCAACCCTTCTGGCTCTGTGAGAACTGACTGCAGCAGAACAGGTAGCATCAGCGGGTTGGGAGCTGCAGCCTGCGTTTCATTACCTACCAGAAGTCCCCTCTGTCAGTGGGAGCTGAGCAGTTCTCCTCTGCTAACAAAATTATTTATTTTGACCCGTCGTTAAGGATATTCATGCAGCAGGGTGAAAGGTGGGAATGATCTATGCTTTGTGAGCTTTACAGGCCCATTTTGTGTTTGTCTCGGTGGTAGAGGAGCGGTAAAGAGCTCCGCGCTCACGCCTGTTATGATAAGTGAGTTGTGGAAGAGGTTTTCTGTCTGATAGTCCATCTAAAACTGTGGGGAAATGCCATTCTAAAGGCTGTTAAAACACAATCGCTCGCTGATTTACACAGTCAAGGAGTGCCTCTTTAGTAGGAGATGTATGCTGAATGAAAGCAGTTCAAGTGGTGCTTTTAATAAATAGATAATGGAGTGGCATTTTATCTTCTGCTTTAATCCCCTACCTTAGCTCAAGGTAGCATATCCCTCTGATAGGTTTTGAGACAGCAGGAACTGAGAGTCAAGCCACTTTCTTTGTATCGCTCTGGAGCCAAACTGCACGCTGGTAAAAGGCACTGGGTTCCCAGTACGCATGGAATGGGACATTCTTTTGCTGCTGGATGCCTTTAGTTGGGTACCACTGGGCTGGTGCGGTCATGTTTCACATCCCCAGTGCCATGTGGGGTATCTTCTAGCCCCCGACTCCTATGAGTTTGGGTGGGAAGGGTGCAGAGCTGCAGGAAAGGAGGTGGCTCTGGGGGAAGGTCCTCTCCAAGCCCTTGGAGGCTCCAGGCTGCTGGGGCTGAGTGCCGTGGAGCTCAACAAGGGTTGGCTGCTAGGTTAGGAAAGAAACAGGACACTTTGGGAAGCAGGAAAAAGGTCATTTATCCTGTCGATGCTCATCCTTGTTAATTCATTGTTTCCGTTTAAAACCCTACACTTAAGCTGCTTCATGAAAGAACCTAGTGTTTGTGCCTCCAAAAACAACTTGGTCCAGTGAAAAGTAAGAGCTGCTTTAATCTCCTGTCTGGTCTGCTGTGCTTTCCCCCCTCCTCTTGGTTTCTTCTGCTCCCTGGGTACCTTCTGCCTGGGTGGCTGGCAATCCAGCTTGTCACTGTACAGCAGGGCTGGAGCCCAAGAGCTGGAATCACAGAATCACTAACAGTTTGGGTTGGAAGGGACCTTTAAAGGACACCTAGTCCAGCCCCCTGCCATGGGCAGGGACATCTGAAACCAGAGCAGTTGCTCAGAGCCCCATCCAACCTCGCCTGGAATGCTTCCAGGGATGGGGCATCTCCCACCTCTCTGGGCACCCTGTGCTGGTGCTTCACTACCTTCAGCATAAAATGTTTTATCCTGGGGACTGCTCCATGGACACAGAGGCCTCATCTGTGGGCAGGGTTTGCTGGGCTTGGACCTCAAAGGGTACCACAGAGGGTCTCAGAAGCCAAAGGGGATGGAAAAGGTTGAAGGAGAGGTTTGGAGAAGGGGAAGTGACTCAGCTGCAGAGCAGGAGGGATATCCAGGAGAAGGAAGGTTGGGGAGATTCAGATTCATCTGTGAAGCTTTGGGTGGAGGCAGTGGGGCTGGAGGATGATGTGTCTGTGGTGGGACTGAGAAGTTGCCCAGCCATGGCAGCTCTGAGGAGCAAAGCCTCTCCCAGCAATGGCCCAGATGTGAAAGGGCAGATGGAGTGGAGGAGTGATCCCTGCTGAGTGGTAGCTGGTCTCCTAATGCAGTTTAGCAGCTGGGATTGAGGAGAGCTGGCACCATGTCAATAGTGAGCTCTCTGAGGACCATCTGTGAGCGAAGGGCAATGAGAACAATTACCAGCCAGAGCAAAAAAAATCGCTGAGAGAGAGGGAGAGAGGCTGGAAAAAGCTGGGCAGAAGGCACAGAGCCAAGCAGAGGCAGAGAAAAGGGGACAGAAGCATCTCTAACCTACTGAGTGGCCACAGAAAGTCCATAGGATGTTTCTGATCTCCCTATCTCGTAACACCAGATCTGTTTAGGAAAGCAGCCATGGCTGTGAGAAAATGCTCCCCCGATTGAGTTGGATCTGGAAAGCTCACTGCTGCAGGATGCCTCTGAATCCATGAACTTCAGGCTCACATAAGGCTTGGGTGTTGCTTGGGAATGGCAAAGAAAACAAGAGCAGGAAGACCTGAGATTTGGAAGGGGGATCAGAGCTCCTTATTCAGGTTTTAAAACAACCTTGAGCTGGTTGGGGCTGAGACACTACTTTCCTGGAGGCACAGATGGGATTTGGTGCAGGGGGCTGCTGGTGTTGCGCTGGTTTGGGGCAATTGGCAGACCCTGGATTTGACCTAAAACCATAACACTGAGTTGCTTGGGCTCCTCAGACTGCTGCTGTTCGCAAAGCTTTGCTCCCTGGAATCCTGCCAGCAGGGAAAATGGCTTTGAAACTCTTCCCAGGGTAGGGAAGAAACCACTGAAAGAACAGATATTTCCTAAGAGGAATCTGGCTGGCCCATTTGGTACTCCCAAAAAGGCTGGTGAGGTGGCACAGCCCTTAGGAAGGCTGTAAAAGAGGGAAGTGGAGTAATTAAAGTAGAAGGTGATTAAAGCCCAAATAAAATAGCAGCGAGGATGTTCTCAAGGGAGGGAGAAATTCTGGCAGGGATTCAAAGGGGAGGGTATGCAAAGGGAGGCTTGGAAATTAAAGCAAGGCAATAGTGAAGGTCAAGCGTATCTCCAAGGCTTTGGGAATGGGGACTAACACTAACTCTGAGCTGCAGCAGCTGCTACTCCAGGGGAGAAGGATGGGAGGGAAACGTTGATCTGTTAAATGGGTAGAAATAAATTGGTGTATAAACCTGTGACATTTGTTTCCCCAGTCTGAAGGCAAGAGCTGCAGTTGAGCCTGGTTAGGCGGGCGTTAATGAGGTTTTCTCAGGTCTTTTTAAGCCAGACTTCCTTTTGGATAGCCCTGCTTATAAACCTTCCTTCTCTGTGATGTTTCTCAGTGAAATGAAAGTTGGACTGGAGGTGGAGGTGCTGCTTTTCTGACCTCTCAGTTAGTTGTTTGGTGCCTCTTTTCTCCTACAGCCCAGGAGTGCTGGGGAGGGAGAGGGTATCTGAAGGGATTAGGCAGCACAGCTGAGATGGACCAACTGGTTCACCTTGTCTCAGATGTCTCCACTTCATCCATGTCACCCCAACCATGACCTGGTTCAGCCTGCAAGCCCCTCCAGAGCCCATTTTCCTCCTGGGGCTCATCCCAAGGGTCTCCTTTGCCAGGTCAGCAGTCCCATTCCAACCCCGTTCCCTGCCTGCATCCCACCCAGCTGCAGGACAAACTCCTCCTTATTAATGAGGCTCATTAGGCTAACATGGGACAGTAGACATGGAGGACATCTCTTGTTCCTTCCTCCCAGCCCTTTTAGCTATTTCTGCTCCATCCTTCAGCTGGGACATCGCCTGCTCCAGTACTCAGAGTGTCATGGCAAGGTGTGGGGCCACCAGCAGGCCACCACACTGTGCTGCCTTCAGGGTGGTGGAAGAATATGCCCTACCATCACCACCAGTACGAAGCAGGCGAGGGAAGATGTGACCCAGCTTTCAGTTCTCACTCCTCTCTGAGCTTTCTCACAGCACTCACCAACTTTCCAGCTTGAGTGGCTGGAATGGGTGTTTGAATGGGTCAGGCTTCATGTTAGCATGACCTGGGAGTGCCCCCACACCCAGCTGAGGTTGTGCCTGATGGGGGCACAGCTCTGGTCCACACAGGTTTGCTCTGGGATGGCAGCCTCACTGCCCTTCCCTGGAAACTTACCAGGCCAGAGATCACCACCTTAGACCACCAGCTTAGCAGCTGATGTTTGGGTGTGGGGTGTAACTCCCAGTTAACATAGCCAAGCCACTCCCCCACCCCCGCACCAATATGATGTGTGGAAGGGCTGAGCAGCCATCTCTCCCATGGCAAGCTGAGCATGACCCAAGTGGAGAAGTCCTTAGCCAGTCCAAGAGCTGCAAAATAGCTTTCTGATGCAGAATGATGCTCTGGTGATTACCCTCCCCAAAGCGACTTCTTTTCATTTACAGCACCTTGACCTTAAGACCTGTCCTAGCAGGAGAAGATCGGGTGGAAATCACAGTGCTCCCCTGCTTCTGTAAAGCTCCTGATTGCCTTTTTGTTTCTTTGCTGACTTTCTCTGTTCCTGTTATCTCATGATGGGAGAGCTTTTTAAACAGGCAGGTTTGGGAACAGCAAGGCCAGGTAGATAAGAGCTGTCTCCTACACGCAGAGATTCATTACCTGTTCCCATCTAAGCCAGGAGAGAAGGGAGCAGGCTTTTCTTTTCCTTTTTGTTAATTAAAAAACACGACACTGGAAATTTTTTTTACAATGAAATTAAAGCACAGAAGGACTTGAGGAGCTGTGGGGGCTACAAACTAGTGCTGGACCAAAAAGGACTCATTAAAATACAAATTATTTCAGAGAACAAACTGGAATGCCATTATACAAAGTGTCACTGACTCATTTTCATTTCACTGAGTCCAGCCTGGGGTTTGGCTGCACATGATGAACGAATTCATCTTACTCCTCCTTTCTCTTTTTTTTCCCAATATAAGTGGAGGGGAAATACACAATTACAATTTCAACCTGTTGAAAAAAATCAGGTCCCACCAGAGCCAGGTCTTTTTGGAGCACTTGTGGAGGAGGAGGGGGCACGGGTGGTCCCTCCCTGATGGGGTTTGGGGTGTAGCTGCAGTGATCTGGACCCTCATGGTGCCAAATCCAGAGTGATCCAACTCTGCAACAGGAGTACAACACACCTCCCTATATGCAAAATCCTGGACCCTACACATGTGTTAAAACTGGGCAGTCAGGGTCCCTGTTGCTGAATTCGGGGGGGTGCTGCAACGAGGTGCCTGGGCCAACCCTGGCACAGCCCCTGATCATGGTGCCAACCTGCCCGATGCGCCGTCTGAGTAAGGCTTTTAAGACAAGAAGCCTTTTGTCTGCTGTGGCTATTTACTTTTTCTTCCCCCCCCTTCCCCCCCTCCTCCTCCTTCTCTCTTCTAAATAATTTGCTCTAGCTGCACTGTTTCAGGCTTGGCTGGAGCAGGGTGGGGGGTGGAGAAGGGGGGATGTTCTGCCCTGTCAAGTGTTAACTGCAGCGGAGTCAAAACATGCTGGCCGGGCAGGGAGCTGGGGTGGGGGGTGAAGAGGAAGGTGGGAGTGGAGGGTAATATCTTTTTGGGAGGGATGGAGTGCTTGTGGTTGCGCTGGGCTCCTCGCCCCGCCGCTCCCAGATGCGGAGCCAGGGAGGATGAGGAGGTGGGAGGCAGGCAAGGCAGGAGGCAGGCAAGGCAGCAGTCAGGCAAGGCAGCAGGAAGCGTGGGGCAGGGATCTCACCCACTGAGGACTTGGTGCTAAGCAGGGAAGAAGTTTAAAGGCACACATAGGAGCTATGCTGTGGCCACTCGTCCCTCTGTTGAGTGCGGGGACGTGGGGGCAAAGTTCTGGAGGGCAGCCACTGAAATGTGGGTGCTGACAGCTTTGGTGTGTCCTTTCTGATAAAAAAACATAGGTGAGATGGAAGGGGCAACTAAATTAGCAGCTCCCAGGGAAGCTGGGGTCTTCGGTGAGCCACGGGCAGCTTGGGTGATGGAGGCCATGACAGGGAAGATGAGCCTGGGTTGAAGGACTGTGGCTGGTACCTGCTGTATCTGCAGTAGCCTTTGCAGCTGAGCCCCTAGATTGTCTTTTTTGGAGAAGCATCACCACGTTTTTACCTTGCATCTGGGCAGCCCAGTGAGGTGGCTGCAGCTCCCTTGACAAAGGCTCCACCATCGGTATGGATCACCTGACTGAAAATGCCCATGGGGTAATTCAGTGTTTTTAAACCAAACTGGCTTTTTTTCTTTTTTTCTTCTTTTTTTTCCCCCTAAGTTGGAAACATTTTGTAATGCCTAGCATTAGATAAGACTTTGATTTAATGCCTTATCTCCTGAATTCACCTCCAGCAATAACAATGTGTTCTAATTCTCCGCTCAGGTGTTGATGGATGGGGCCTGTTTGGGTTAAACATCTGGGATCTGAATTGTTGACCCCTTTCTGTTCCTGAAGCAAGAGCAGCTGGAGGAGCCCTTGATGAATATTGTGAAGAACAAGTTCTCTGTCACTGGTTAGTCACAAAGTCAAATGGAAACGTGAGGCCAGGGCAGTGGAGTGCCCTTAGCCAGAGCTCATCTCCAGCTCCTGTGGTGAACCATGAAGGTTTAGGACATATGCAGTGTGTCCTAGACACATCTGCAGATCTTGGCAGATGGGCTAAATGTGTTGGAGGATAAATTCTTCCTTGAGGATGTTCGATGCACTGCTAGATCAGTTCATCTGGAGCTGAGTAAGCCTTTGGTTTTGGCTCAGGCTGGGGGTTAGGGAGCAAAGCTTCTGGTGGGGTCCTTCCTGGGAGAAGCCACAGTCAGTCCCACATGAGACCCTCCTCCCCATTCTTTCTGCTTCAGGGACCTGTGCTCTCTCCCCATGTCAAGGGTTGGGAGAGCAAGGAGGAAGAGGCAGCCCCAGGGACCTCAGGGTTCCATCAGGTGCCTAACCTTCACGTGCCTAGTTAGATCATGAGATGGCTCAGGGCTTTCAAGGCTCTTGAGACAGAGCGGTTTCCCCTCATCTATTTCATGGTTGAGCAGGTCTGGTCTCTTCAAGGCAATTGCAGAAGCATCAGAAAGAAGGACAGGTATGAAGCTGCCCTTCCAGACCCACAGGAGAAGACACAAAGGAAGGTTGGGCAGGAAGGGCCCTACTCCTGTGGCCTGGATTGCAGTGTCCTAATAACAGGAACCTGTTTCTTGCCTCTGAGGTGCCCTGACATGGACCTACCCTTGGGATCTGAGAGGGAGGAGTGCACATCAGCCAATGGGCGTGCACCCCTCTCTACCCTGGAGGGCCCTTTTCTGCTCTGAACTCGGAGAAAAGTGCTCTCCCATTAATTTCCTGAGCCACACATCTTAATTCCAGCATCCAGTCAAGCAAGGCGTGGACACTGGGTGGCTATTCCCAGGGTTGAGCAGCTCTTCCCACATGCCTTTCACCTTCAAATCCCTTGCATGGGCACCTCTGCACCCTCTGCCCATCACTCAGCCTTCCTTGGTACCACAGCAGCCACTTGGTTCATCAGGCCGCGCTGCCTTGGCGGGACAAACCTCTGTTTTTCTAAGATGGCAGAGTGGAAATAAACCACAGTAAATTTAAAGACGTGGTAGTGCATGACTTCTGGGGAGCTGGATGATGCCTCAGAGCGAAGGTGGAACCTGTGGAGGGAGGCACGGTGATGCTGAAGAGGGTGCTAAGGATAGTGTGTTCCTGGTGTAACCGAGACACAGAGAAGGTGCTTCATGTAGGGTTGTTTAAACGTTTCCATTTTCTCTTGCTGAAGGTTTCTTTCAGGTTTCTGGTTTTGGAGCAGCAAAGAAGACCTGGATGTCCAAGTCTGTGGGGCTGCCTGCAAGGGTGCCTGTGCTTGTGTGGCTGGCACCCCTGCGCTTGCCTTCATGGTGTTGCTGAGGTGTTCACCCATGCATTAAGTGTTGTGTTTCCCAAGAGGCAGCAGAGGCTGGGGGATAGGAAAGGCCAGATGGAAGTATTAATGTTGCAAAAACACTGGATCAAGGTTCAGTTGATTTCCTCAGGGTCATAAGGGTCAGGTAGGGCTGGTCTAGGTCTTGTGTTCTCTCCTGGGCAATGGCCAACCGCACGTGCAGTGGAATCCTGCAGTATGGTATCCTCTGATCCCAATCTCTCTCATCTCAGGCTCCAATTTACTTCCCCATTCCTGCTCCAAGGATTCTACCTTGGAGACATTGGGGTGTGTGTAGCACCCAACCCTCTGCCCTTCTGCCCATCTCTTTGTGGGGGCATGGTCCCTACCACCGCTTGCCATGCTGTCGCCTCCCAGTTTCTGCATTGCTTCTGAGCATCCCACCTCTGTTTTTTTATTTTGCTGACTGTCCCCTTCCTCTCATCCCCTGCGGTGGAGTGATGACCCCAGCCAGATGCTTGGCTGCCATCCTCTCCTCTCTGCTCAGATGGCTTGGCCTCTCTTGTTTGTGTAGCACATAACTGATTTATCAGCAGCAATGTTATATTTGCTTCCAGATAAGAAAACGCTGAATATTGGGGCTGGGATTGAGCCTTGTGAAATCCCCCTGGAAACAGTCTGTTTCCCCTCTGACAGCTATTTGTTGAGATCAGCTCTGAATCCCCTGCACATGTGCTTTACTCTTATAATACAGCACTCATTTTTAATCAGCATGTCACGTCGTAGTAAATCAAATGCTGTACAAAAGCCTATGTATATTATCTCTAGGCAATTATCTTTATTAACCAAACTTGTAATCTCCTCAAAGAACAAAATCAGCTTTGTTTGACGTGATGTGTTTGCTGCAGAACCTCTCTGGTGAGCATTAACTGTATTCCCATCCTTTAATTCCTCTTCAGGTTGACTCTCAGGAGGGTTCCCATTATTTTGCCCGTGATTGATGACAGACAAGCCAACCTGTTCATCAGGCCGTCCCGCTTGCCCCTTTTGCAGATCAGTGCAGCATTTGCATGCTTCCAGACGTCTGGATCTTCCCTGGTATTCCAAGATTTATTAAAAATTAACAACAGCGGGCCAGAGAGCTTCTCAGCCAGCTGTTGGAGGGCTCTTGGGAGCAAGTTATCCAGGCCTGCTGATTTAAAAATGTTTATCGCTAGTAGATGCTGTTTAACAACCTCCTTGGTTACTAATGGACTGGAAAGTACTTCATCCTCCTCATGTGATACAAGCATCTCATCCTGCTTCTTTCCAAATGCGGAGCAGAAATATTGATCGAACACTTCTGCCTTTTCTGCATCATTACTCTTCTCCCTATCTGAGGCTGCACCACTGATTTATACAAAGGCATTGTAATATCTCCAGGATTATTCTCCATCCCTTTCCATATGCAGCCGAATGGCGTGTTAGCTTTGTGGCTGCGGCTGCGCGCGGAGCAGAGCTCTCCGCCATGTTGTCTCCGTTGCTGGGAGGGAGGTCTCTGCCTTCATTTGACACCGTTTAGGACCCTGCCTGAGGAGAAGAAATTCCTCTCCCTGCCCTGCATCACTTTGCAGTCATTAACGAGGAGTTATTAATTTGCTGCCCTGTTGCCTATCAGTTTGGGTTGCTGAGTAGTTGGGCCAAGAGCTCCAAAACCATCAGACATCTCAGCCCTTCCACAAAGGGTGAGATTTGCATCCAAAAATCTTCAAATATGTACTTTTTTAAGCCATGAACATTCTACATCTTGGCATATCTGGTCACATCCCACCCCACCTCCATGTTGCCATGCTAACTATGTTAGTCATCCATGGATGAAGAAGCCCTCAAATGTCCTTAGCAGTTTGTGACTGCTTGGTCTTTTCCCCAACCTAGAAAAGAGCTGCTATTTCTTTCTCTCCTCTTATCTTTGCCCTTCTACTGTCATCCTGTTTCCCCAGCTCCATCCTGCTCTGAGTTTCTGCTACAAGAAATCCTGGAGCTCAGGGTAGGGAGTGCAAATGCAGCTGATGCTGGGTCAGGGCTACTCCAGGGGCTCCACTTGCAGGTAGCAGAGCCCTGGGACTGGTGGTACCAGCATGGGTGAGAGAGGGGTGGTGGGTGCCCTGTAGAAAGGATAGCCCTATTTCCATCTACCACCCACATTCATCAATTTTCTTCATTTGCCATTTCGCTCTCTCCTTCAAGCAGCTCAGAGAGGCGAGGCCAACTGCAGCGATGCTCTTATCCCCTTCATTGCTTCTGATTCAGCACGGTGGGAGGTGATGGGAGGGCCTCTGACCTGCAATCACTGCACATGCTCGGGGGCAGCACCCCAGGATCCCTGGGTGATGGGACAACCCATTCACAATGTGCCATATTTTTGGCTGATACAAGTTCTTCACATGCCATCCCTGTTCATACCTCTCTCCTTCGCAAACGTGATGCAGGACCAGATGTATCTGTTTACATTTATTCTGTACCAAATACTTTACCATATAAGTACCTTTTCTCCCATGATTTGGCCAATCTCATGCTCTTGAAAGGGCAATGCAGTTACACATGGTGGGCCTGAGCTAGGAGTTAGGGCAGTCAACGTTTTGGGTTTGGTAGGTTGTGGGGTGGGGTCTTTTTTTGGCTGTATTTTGCTTTTTTCTTGGTTAGGTGTAGAGAAGTGGGTCTGGTGGTAAAGAAGTCTGGGTGTCTGTAGGGTGGGCACAGGTAGGAGGTGTGTTTTGTTGCCTCATGTTCTCCTCATGGCATGCTCCAGCCTGCTAAGGCTGGGAGGAGGTGGGCAGATGGCCTCTTTCTCTCTCCCCCTCAGGAGAATCTGGGGCTGTGACAGCTCCTGAGCATCACTTGCTGCTGGCATTTCACCCTCTGACTTTTCCCAGCATGAAGAGATGGGAGGCTCGAGGCTGAGGGGACCCAGTGACACTGAGAGACCACAGGGTCCAGCTTTTAATCTCTGCACGCCTCCACTCACATACCCATGGCATTTTTCCTGAGCAGTCTCCCTCCCTGGTCCAGCTCTCTGCAGCCACATCTATTGCTGGCAGAGCTGTGTAAGCCCAGCAGCGAGATGCTGCAGGAAGGAGATGCTCATGGCTCTCATCCTGTCTCTAGGGATTGTAGCCTTTAAGTCCTCAATTTGGGAAGAGAGCCAAACCACTTTCTATAGCAGAAAAAAGGTTTAGTGTGGTTAGATGCTCAGAAGCTAAAGCTAGGTAAAAAATATCCAGGCAGGAGGAAAAAAAAAAAAAAGCTAATTTTTTTTAATACTGAGACTAATAAGCTGCTAGAAACACTTGCCAAGGGATCAGGGCAAGACCCTCTTGATTTGAAATCTTCCAACCAAGATTGCCTCTGCTCCTAAATACTGGAGGGCAAGCAGGAACGAGGTCCTTGCTGCAGAAATTGCTGGGTGAAGTATTTTATTTTGTATGAAGCTGGAGGGCATAATACATGATCATAATGGTCCCTGTGGCTTGAAAACACCAGTAGGAAATAAACCTTTGTTTTGTAGCTGAGGTCTCCTACCAAGTGTGGTCTGAAATCCATGCCCAGAGTTAGTGCAGACATTCAGACCTGGAATAATGGGGTGAATATTAGGAGGAACAGGCAGGGGAGGACAAACGCTCCGCCGTAAAGTTTGTCACAGCGAGGGGTGAGGATGCTTGGGGAGGGAAGATGCAAGCTGTGAAGGAAAATACTCCTGCACCCACTAAAGGGTGATTGATCGGTTGTGTTCAATACTGTGTGCAGCTGAGGTCCTCCCCACCCACCCCCCCACCCCGAAAAGCACAGTGTGAAAGCAGAGGAAATAAAAGGTTGGCTTTTGCTAGGGAAAAAGAATCACACACACACACACACAAACTCCATTTTTTTTGTGGGAAGAAGGGCTGAATTCAGTGTTTTCCTTTCTGGCTCCATCCTGCTGCAAACGTTTCGCTGGGCATGCCAGCGAGCAGATAATGAATCTGCCGAAGTGTGGTTATTGATATAGCTGAGATCATTATACCTAAGGGTCTTGTGAGCTCTCCCATCTACAGGGGCATTTTTCAGGAGGTTGTGGTCATGACATAAACAGCCTCATTTTATATGAAATCTCGGCTGGCGAAGTCCTCAGCCTGGGAGCATTTTTTAGATACGTTATAGGGAAGGTAAATCAGGTCAGCCACATTTTTTATCTTTTTTTTTTTTTTTTTTAACATTTTTTTTCCCCAGCTAGGAGAAGTAAAATGGCTCATTTGCCTCCCACTATTAATGTGAGATTCTGCAAGGAGCTGCGGCCTGATCCACAGCTTTTGAAAGCAAATGAGACTGTTTCCACGTATATCAGGGAGCTCCTGATAAATTTCTTGCTCCCAAATCAGGGCAACTTTCTGGATGGTGGAAATGGAAGCAAGTGGTCTGGGCAGAGGGGAGCTGGCACACTGGTTACGGTGGGCAATTTGCTTGGTTGTCCCTAGCCCATCCATGGGTCAGATGGGTGAGCAGACCCAGCAAGGAGCCATGGCTCATGTTGTGCAGGAGCAAATCAAAAATAACCCATGCAGAAATTATGAGGCAGGAAACATGTTTTGAAAGCCTCATGTAGCAATTACACTGGGGCCATGAATTGTCCAAAAATGGTTATGGTCAGGTCAGGCTGAGGCATGCAGCCATCACTAGGGTCTGGGTCTTTGTGGATGCTCTCCACCTCCTCTGTTTCATCCCCCTGTAGATTGTATTTGCATCACTTAGGCTTTTTACCACCCATCTCAAGTTTGTTCTGAGGTGCTGGGAAGGTGTTCTGGCATCAGGGGAGGCGACACATGTAAAGTAGGTGTTCAGAAGCCCCAGGTGGTTTGGACCTCCCTGGAAATTCTCATCTCACCCACCTTCAGGTGCTCTGAGGTGATAGAGGTATCTCCAGTGAAACCCCACGCCAACCCATCAATCTCTGCAAAGTGGCTGTTCAGTCCACATCTTGCCTTTTATTATTAACATCTGTTTGCATTTAGGATTCACCCTACGATCATCTCCTTTTAGCAGCCCTCACCCAGTCCCAGCCCTGCACAAACACAAGCTGCAGCACGCTCAAAAAGCCTTTCGTGATGAAGAGGAAGGGAGAACTGCAGTTCTAAAACCAAGCAAACTAACTTGCCTGCTGCCTTCAGGCATGTGTCACCTTACCAAGTAATCAAGCCATACATCAAGTATTTGTATAGGCATTGGTTCAAGGAGGAAGGTGTGCGTGTGCTCCATTTGCAGTGCATGCCCTGGGGAGCAGGAGCTGGTGTCATTGTCTCCTCAGTGGTGGCTTCGGGGAAGAGATGAGGTTCCTGCCTTCTGGTCCTCACCTCTGGGAATGGCTGTTATCTTAGATGAGCTGGTTACTGCTTTGTTTTGGGGGACGGAGGAGGATTTAATATGTTTAGCCTTACAGTACCCCTCCTGTGCCATACCACCAAACCTTCTGTGTCCTAATCAGTCACCCTTGGAGATGATCTTACTTCCCCACTGAGCAAGGTTTTGCAGAGTCAGTTGGTCCTTTTTCAGTGGTCTGTGGGCACAGGAAAACGGGCAATGGCTGCAAGTTAGAGCGCAGGAAGTTGCACACCAACATGGGGAAGAACTTCTTCACAGTAAGGGCAACAGAGCCCTGGGACAGGCTGCCCAAGGGGGCTGTGGAGTTTCCTTCTCTGGAGATATTCCAGCCTTGTCTGGACACCGACCTGTGTGACCTGTCCTAGGGACCCTGCTTTGTCCTGATGAGCTCTGGAGGTCCCTTCCAACCCCTGTGATTCTATGATTCTACCTGGCTTCATCTTCTTTGATTAGAATAAGACCCAGTGGGGAAAGGTAAATGTTTTCTGAGCAAAACACTGTTTTAATTGAAAGATTATGCAGAAGTTTTTCCATGTTCATGCTAGTGTGGGATTGTTCTCATTCTGTTTTGGCACCATGAAGCTGAGAAGGAGCAAGAAGGACTGGAAATAAGAGTCATTGAATCACAGAATATATTAGGTGGAAGGGACCTTCAAAGCCCATCTAGTCCAACCCCCTGAGGTGAGCAGGGACACCTTTAACTAGATCAGATTGCTCATCTCCCTGGGCAACCTGTGCCAGTCTCTCACCACCCTCAGAGTGAAGAACTTCTTCCTAAGGTCTCATCTAACCCTGTCCTGCTCTAGTTTAACACCATTGCCCCTCCTCCTATTCCTTCATGCCCTCACAAACAGTCCTTCCCAGCTTTCCTGTAGGTCCTTCAGAGACTGGAAGAGGCTTTAAGGTCTCCACACAGCCTTCTCTTCTCCAGGCTGAACAATCCTTACTCTCTCAGCCTGTCTTTGTAGGAGAGGTGCTCCAGCCCTTGGATCATCCTCATGGTCTTCTCTGGACCCACTCCAACAGGTCCATGTCCTTGTGCAGAGGGCTCCAAAGCTGGACACAGCACTGCAGTTGGGGTCTCCCCAGAGCAGAGCAGAGGGGCATATCTTCTGGCCACACTTCTGGTGATGCAGCACAGGATCTGATTGCACTTCTGGGCTGCCAGGTCACAGTGTTGGCTCATGTCCAGCTTTGTGTCCATGTCCATCTCCCCAAGTCCTTCTCCGCAGGGCTGCTCTCTATTACATCATCCCCCAGCCTGTATTGGTAGTGAGGATTGTCCTGATCCAAGCACAGGACCTTGCACGTGTCCTTGTTGATCTTCAAGAAGGATTGGGAGCTGTGGATTAAGGAGGACTGGGAGCTGTGGGGCCAGGCATTTCCAGAGCTGCTTAGCAGTCCCTACTGGAGCAGATGTAGTGGGGGAAGAGGGGAGGTCAGCATGCAGCTTCCCAGTGAAACCATGTGGTGTAGCAAAGTTCCATCATATAGCTAAACATTCAGTGTGTATACCTACATATATACTCTTTACACCTGTAGGATATCATCTTGCCTACATCCAGCCCTGTTCCTTGATGGAAATCAATCTGTGTTTTCATTTCACAAGGAAATCTGTGGGTAGTATAAATGACCCTGTTTCCACTGAAGATGCTGTTAGGCAAAGCACTGGAGATCCCTCAGGATCAATCTGGATTATGGCCATTATGGTTTCAAATGTGAAATCACTGCAGCTATGTTGTTTTAAGCACTTAATCAACATTGGTTTTCACTGATTGGATTTAGAACTTTCGGGGGCGGGGGGGCTGGGAATATTATGACAATAGCTTTGCTTGTACATGTAGCCTGGACCCATGAATCTGCCTAATCTATGGCATGGGGTTACTGGTAATTCAGACTCTCACTGGAAACTGCTCCACACCTGCAGTTCATGGGACTGCTAGCAAGAAAATCCTGTTCACAACTCACCCATTCACCCTTTTGAAACATCCACATTTACCTTTTAAGGATGAAAATCCATCAGCTCGTATCCAAGCTGTGAGCACAGAGACCTTCTTACACTGGATGGGTTGTTGCCCCATCAACCTCCCGCCTAACCTGGTGGTAACTCCAGCCATGAGGTTGTGCATCAGGGTTGTGGGCTCACATCTCTTCTTCCCACTTCCTCTACCACCTTTAAAACAAGGCCAACATTTGGAAGCACTTAGGCAAGGTTTAATTTTATTGGTGTTGAAGTCATCAGGGATACGCACCATAGCAAACAGAAACACGTGGGGGTGTATGGGGTGGACATCCTGGATGAAACCTTGTCAGGCTTCTCCAACTTGCCCATTTGAAAGTAGTTTCTGTAATATTTGGGGAGGAAATGTGTTGTAGGGATTTATTCCTTTACCAAAATTAACCTGATAATGAAACCCCACTCTTTACAACAACAGTTTTAGGCAATAACATAGGGATGTTTGGGAAAGAAAACTATCTTCCTTTGAAAAACGTGCCTGGTGCAGCAAATACTCTTAGAGAAAGTATCTGAGGAAGTACTCTTAGAGAAAGTATCTTCCTCTGGCTCTCAGAGAGCTGGAATTCACTGAGGTTGATAATTGGACTAAAATTAACCAAAGTTTAAAAACAGCCTGAAATTCTGAAAAACTCAGGTTTGAAAGGGAAAACTGTGGAAATTCACCAAGTTTAAGTTTATCTTTAAAAAAAAAAGAAAAAAGAAAGCTGTAGAAAACAGAACTGTGTCAAAAATAATTAATTCTTTTTCCTCATAAAAATCTTTAAAGTTTATTGGTCAGGCATCCTGTGAGTATTCTTTCTTCTGTGAAGCTTTCAATTCTGTAATACTTGTAATTAGAGCTTTCCTGACCTGGGATAAGCAATCATTACAGTGTTTTCCATTATTTTTATCTATTATCTGCTTCCTGTTGTGCTTGAGAACAGAAGTTGGGTCTGACACAACCTTTTCTTCTCTTCTTTCCCCTACTATTCTGATTTCACACCGTGTTAGAAGTAGTTTGGGCTCTCCTTCCTCATAGTCTAAGACACTGGTTCATTCCTCTGTTGATGGTGGTCGAAAACTGGGAGTCAGTTCCACATGGAAAACTAGAAGTAATTTCCCGGGTTCAGTGGGGACCTGTTGGTCTGCAGTGGTTTTGGACTCCAGTTCATCACTGAGGTGTTTCATTTGACACTGTGTCCCTATTCCCAAATATTCTTCTGTATGGAAATGTTGGGTTTGGCTTGCAGGAATTTGTAGACATTTTGAATCATAGAATTATTTTGTTGGGAAAGACTCTTAAGATCCTTGAGTCCAACTGTTAACTCAGCGCTGCCAAGGCCACCAGTAAACCATGTCCCTCAGCACCACATCTACACAGATTTTACATACCCCCCAGGGATGTTGACTCCACCACTTCCCTGGACAGCCTGATCCAGCACTTGACAGTCCTTTCACTGAAGGCATTTTGCTTCTTCTCCAATATAAACCTCCCCATGCACAGTTTGGGGCCATTGCCTCTTGTCCTATAAGGTCTCTTCTCAGCCTTCTCCTCCCCAGGCTAAACACCCTCAGATCCCTCAACAACCCCCCCATCAGACCTGTGCTCCAGACCCTTCACCCACTCTAGGCCCTTCACCAGCTCTGTTGCTTTTCTCTGCACATGCTGTAGCACCTCAGTGGTACTGGGGACATTTCCATAAAACCATCTGGGGAAACAGCACCATGAACAATGGTACCATGAGCAGTGGTAGCCATTAGCACAGGGTGGAAGCAATTGTGTCTTGGACAGGTTGGCTTTGGTGGATTGATGGGAGGAAGTCATTTTGGTGGAAAGAAAAAAAAAACCACACACAACTGTTTTTGTGGTAAATGAAAAGCTGCTTGGCTTTGTTGCTTGGGGTGCGGGCGGGTGCTTGGATGGGTGCTCCCATCCCATGGGGGATGCAGGCTGTGGGAGTACCAGGAAGAGCAGTGGGTGGCAATTGGTGTTCCTCTCTGCGCCGACTTGGCACTCTCTGGATGCTGCCCAAGTTTTGCTTTACCCTTATCTGGGGCCAGACATTGTTCGCACTGACTTCATTTACTGACTTACCCAGACACTCCTTAGAAACCCAGCAGTCAGAGGAGTTGCAGATAGTGGTTTGGGTGTGGGGATGGAAGCAGCGGGTTGTTTTGGGGTTTTTTTGTTTGTTTTTTTTTTCTTTTTTCCTACAGACCAAGAAAGCATGTAATAAAATTTTCAGAAGTAACCGTGCTCTGAGCGTGGTGCTCTTCCAAGCCGTGTCTGGGAGTGCCAGGTTGCTGCAGGCTATCTTACACTTGATTTTGCCTCGTGCTTCAGAAATATTTCCCTTCTATAAACAATTTTGGTTGTGACTTGGGGGGGGGAGGGGGAGGTTGGTGTGTTGGGTTGTTTGGGTTTTTTTATATGTGCTTCTTTAAAGGAAAACCAGCAGAAAAGCATGTAATGGAGAGCTCAGTGTCCAGCTGCTCTCATCACATTTACTGTATTAACAAAAAAAATCTGTATTTCCTCATCATAATACCCGTGCCAGAAAGGAACTAGTATTTTACCAAGTGCATTGTTTAACTTAAAGCTCAGAGATGTGGCTGCTTAATTTGGGGCAGCATCTCGAGAATGAGCTGATCCCCAGGGCACCCAATGAGGAGAAGAGGAGGGACCTGTTATTTATCACTCAAGACAATGGCCAGCCCTTTGAGGTTGCGTGCATGCCAGCAAGCCAGGCTTAGCCAGGTTAAGCTGCTCGTGGCCGCGGAGGCGGCACGCTCTGCTGAGCCAGGCTCTGGCAGGGTGACTCCTCTGCTGCGGACATCCTTGTGGATGGGGACCGCAGGAGGTGGGTGTGGGATGGGGCTTTTGGCCCCATGGATGAAGCTGAAGTTGGCTGGGGGAGGGTGTGGGCTTTGAAGCCCCACTCTGAAGACTTGGCAAGGGTCTCAGAATCACTTCTTACTTGGATTTGGCACCCATTTTGGGCTTTTGTCACCTGGACTTGAGTAAGCAAACACCTCCCACCCCCCTCTGAAAATACCTTGCCTTCATCTTCTTGCTTGCTTGGGTCATTCACACACAAACTGGTATTTCAGTTAAATTACACCCAGTTCTTCCCCAGCGGAGGAGTATTCCTTCCCCCCTCCCCAGCTTTACTTTGTCTCAGACAAAACCAGTGCAGGGTTTGCAGAGCAAGTGGAGCAGATTGATAAGAAAGTCACCCAAGGTGTCACCAACCGAGCCAGGTCCTCTGTGGAGGCAAACCAGCACATACTCAGGGGTCACCAGTTACACCAGGGAAAGACTTGGCCCGCCAATTAGAAAACAAAAAAATCCCCCCATGTGATAAATCTGCTTTAAGAAAAGTGAGATTAAAAGGATAAAAACCCAACAACAAAAAAAAAACCCCAACAAAACCCCAAACCCTACCCCCAACCACCAAAGACAAACAACCCCCTGAGTTTTCCTTTCCGAGGAACTTTGTTTAAAAAGGAAACGTGAAAAGATCCCAGTAAAATCGGTCGATGTCCCACACGTTGTTTAGATGTTAATAGTACAGGTGGACGAGGAGGGCTGCGTGCCAAATACTTTTGGTTTAGAGGGAGTGGTGGGAGTGAATTCTCCCAACCGCTCCTAGAAAGGCTTAACTTTCCGCACACAAATCAATGACAATCTCCACTCGGCTGCAGACACCCGGGGAGCGACGCTGATTCCCCTTGCAGCCAAGGCAGGCGAGAGGAGGACGAGGGTCGGCTCCCGGAGCGGGAAGGTGGGTCAGATGCTGTACTTTCAACTTACAAAAATATGTGATTTTTAAAAAAAAAAAAAAACCAAAAAACACTTCCCACCCTTTTTAGGGCTTTTAAGGTTTATTAAGGGGAGGGGAAGGCTCTTGAATTTCATGCTCGGAGGCTAATCGTGTTCCGTGTTGGAAATCTTCCGCGCGTCGTAGCGATCCTCTGTGCTAATCTATCGCCATTTGCATGCGTTTTTAATTGCTGTTTGAACTCGAACCTGTGATTCCCTTTCGGATTTCCTTGCTTGGTATCTTGAATCTTTACCAAGCCCGGAGATTTTGGCTGTGTATCAACACCTGTACGATAAAACCTCTCAAGTTGCGGCGTTGTAATGTGGGGTTGGGTTGGTTTTTTTTTTTGGGTAAGTCCATTCTGAGTTATTTGTGCATTTGTTTTGAATAGGAAATACCAGTGTGAAAATGCATCTTCTTATATCTCCTGGCGGGTGGGCAGAAGGGCTTTGTTAAGGCAGACGGTTAATATTTATAACAGAATAGAATGTATATTATATTTTGTGACTTATTTTTTATATTTGGTTTAAAGTCATTTTTGTTTCGGTTGTTCTTGGTGGAAAACTTGCCGGGAAAAAAAAAAAACCCAAACCACACAAAACCTCCAACTATCCTCTTCAATAGTTAAAACATCTCTGCAGATTTGATGCTCGAATAGAAATCGTGATTAAAGACAGCCTGGAAAGTGTGGCTGGGATGAGGCTGCTGCTTGGGGCAGGGTTAAGCCCGGCTCAAGCCGACCTGCTCTGTGCTGCCTGTACCACATGCGGGGGTTGCATGGGGAAACCAGAAGTCCTTTATCTGGAGACCCCCAGCCCAAGTTCAGGTTTAAATCTCAGCCTGTCTCAGGAACGTTCAGGTTCTTAATTAACAAACGGGAGGCAGCAGGGTGGTATGCTGTACCCAGTTAAGCTTTAATGTTTTTAACAGCCCCTTCTTGAGATTAAACACTGTTTCAGCAGTGCAAACCCCCTTTCCAGCTCCCCTGACCCAGCATAGGTAATTCCCAGAGCCGCGCTGCTGATAAAAACAACAGCCATGGTTTTGTTTAAGGTTGGGCTGAATGAAAACAGGAGGGGAGGAATGTACTCAGCAGAGGAAGAACGGGAGCTCGGCCATCCCGGTGTTGCTTTCCAGAGCGCATCAGGTGGATGGTGTGGTCGTGTGGAGACCTGCGGCTTGCTCTGCCCTTGGAAAGGGGATGTGGCAGCCACCTTCCAGTTCAACAACGTTCAGTATTTGGGGGGAAATGATGCCGAGCAGGAGTTTTGCCTACTTTCTGCTTGGTGGAAGTGGGATCAGACGGATGGTTCTCCTCCTGGGAGGATTTGGAGGCAGCGAAGGCAGGTGGATCTATCCAAACCCTGGTCACAGGGAGCAGATGCCGTGGGCATTGCTGGTGCTTGCTGCCTTCAACATTTCCAGCACCCCACGCTGGAAAACAAAACCTTTTGCAGGCTTCTTGACATGTATCCTGGTGTACCCACCCCAGCACAACACAGCAAGTAACTCCTGGAGAGGTAGATGAGCTGTTCTGCTGGCTCTTCCTAGTTTTCTGATGCCTTCTATCACTCCCACGGCTGGGAACTGGGCATTTCAAACCTGGGTCCTGGAGTGGGCAGCGTTTCGCTTCCACTTTACACTCATGCTGTTTATTTCAAGCACCAGGCAATGCAGAGTCAGACCCAGCATGTCTGAGCGCTGAGCAAGCATTAGCCATACAAACCTGGGATTTTCCAGCGAGCTTGGGGCTGCCCGGCACTGAGCTCCCTTAGCCTCCTTTGAAACTCCTCCTCTAATTAATAAATAAGTGGCAAGTTTCACTGACATAATTTCAGAACTATTGCTCTTAATTAAGTAGCAGGCTATTAAAATAGTTTCAAAACACTGAAGTCTTCCCTCCCTGGTTGGTAGTCCTGGTCTTATTCCCATTAAGAGTTGCCGGTGGAATGATTCTGTAGACTTGGAAGTAATTAGGGAGGTAAAAGATCCCAGACTGCAGCGAAACGTGGTATTATCGAGTGTGTGTGGATGATCCTAGGGAAGGAGGCAGTGGTAGGAGAGTTTATCCCTGCCCCTGCTCGTGCCCCTGCCCTCACAGCAGGATGGGGACGGTAAGGCAGCATCGCTCCGGGTCCCAATGGTGTGGGTCAGCCCACACAGGTCTCTTTGTAATATTTACATGTTTATACACACTGTACATGGTTTTTTATATCTACATTTACACCGTGCGCAACCTATATGTGTTATACCCTCTTATATTAGTGTATATTGGTGCAGAAGGGGCAGCCATGTGCTCTGGCACCCAGCAACACCGCGCTGTGGGTCGGGTCAGCGAGGTAGCTTGCACGGTTTATTTTCCTTTGGCTGAGAGCTTTAGCGATGAATAGAGGGAGGGGATCCGGGGCTGGGATGCTTCTGCCAAGAATGATTTGGAGGCCTCTTTATATTAGTCAGAGCTTTTTTATTCCTTACTGGAAGCCTGAGAGGAGCTGCGCGCCCGATGGCAACGTTGCTCACAGGTCTGCATAATTTTCAAGTATCGCTCATGTGAGCAGCTTGCCTTAATTATAGATTTATTTCTCGCTGCCTTTGGATTGCTTTGTTCCTCGTCCCTCAAAAAGATGTCCTTGCCCGTAAGGAATGGGTGTGTGGTGGTTGTGAGTGCTTTTTTGGGCAGGGGGAAGGATGCCACATCCTTCGCTGGTGGTTTTGCAAGGGGCTTGATGTGCTTGGCCGCTGCAGAAGGGGAGGAGGAGGAGGAGGAGGAGGAGGAGATGGAAGAGGAGGTGGGGATGTCCCACATCATGAAGGATCTGTGCCACCTCCATGTGGGTCCAGGCAGGCAGCTGGATATTGGGACCACCAAATAGGTTCCACCTCCCGGGGTGTGGGGAGAGGCAGCAACCCAGCGTCACCGTCCCCCACCCTTCCCTGCCTATCAGGGAACCAGTTTGGGAAGTGCCTCTGTGTTGCCCGCGGATGAGCCAGCCCAGGAAGAGGTAGGAGACCACTTTCTCTTGAGATCTTGGCACTGCAGGGAGGGCGCAGGGTGGAGGGATGGAGACCAGCCAGCTTCCTAACTATGCAAACAACCCACACCCATGTTCGGTGTTTATCCCTGCCGAGCCCGTCACCATGGTATCTGGGCACCTTTTGCCAAGGTGAGTTGAAGCTGATGGAGCAGATCCTCTGCCAAACCCCAGGCTCTCTAGGCATGTGTCTGTGAGGTCTCTTAGATCAGCTGGATCTCCCGGACTTACTGTTGCTGGGATGCTCCCAGTTGTTTTGTTGCTGCCTTTGGACCCCCTGTCAATGCTTGCCCTGTCCCTCCCTGGCTCCACTTTTCCATGAGCTCATGAGCTCCTCAAAGTAGATGCATCTTTACCTCTGCCATGGGGTTTCCTATGCTGCTCACGCTGCAGTGCCAGGCAGGCATCACGAGAAGTGGCTTCACAAATCCCTGTGCTGAAACGTCTGCCTTAATGCAACATTTTGGCTCTTCTCCCCCAGCGTGGCTGTGGCTCTGGGCTGCTGGGGAGCTATCTGGAGCCCAGTGAGGCCTCTAGGAGTATGTGAGGTCTGGGGACATCGCTGGGGACCAACTGGTGTGCTATCATCTCTTCTCCTCACCATTCATGGTCTCTATCGCTGTTCTCCCTGTGGTTTGGGGCAGGTTGCTTCATCTTCCCTCAGCAAAATGAAGGTGGGGAGGCTTGATGTGCTCCCAGGAGGCAGGGAGTGGAGAGGAGAGGGGAGGCAAAATAAGAGAAGAGGCTGGGAAAAAAAAAACAGTGAGAGGAAAGAAAAACGAGAGCTTCTTTTTTTCTCTTTTTTTTTTTGCAAGGTATTTAGCTGGGGAAAAAGAAAAAAAAAAAAGAAAAGAGAAAAAAAGAAAAAAGAGAAGAACATTTTCTGTGTTGAGCAATTTCCAAATGGGAAATTTCCCCTTCTGCCCCAACTGTCAAGCTGTTGCCCTGGCCGCTTGCGGGTGGTGTGCGAGAGGAGATGAGTCACATCAGCTAATCCCTGTCTCCTGACTCCCCTGTCCCTTCCAGACCGCCTCCCCAGCCTCGCAGGGAGGAAGGCTTCTGGTGCAGCTGCCTTCCTTGCATGGGAATAATTGGCCAGGGGGATGAAACTTGAGGCAGCCTTGGATGCATTTGGCAGCTTCTCCTTTCTGAGCGGCTGCCCAGCGATTGCATTACTGCTGCTCATTACAGCCTGCGCCCCGGGAGGGAACTCTGGGAGTCCACCTCAACCAGGGTTAATACCTCCGTGCCATGGATAGACACTGGAAATAGGAGAAGGAGATATACTGCAGAAGAAATGGGTCGGATTTTCTTTATCAGCCAGTCCAGGTCTCGCTGCTTTCTGTCTCATGGTTGTTTTTCGGGATGAGACAACCTTCTCCTTCGGCAGCAGGCAGGTCCTAGCCCCTTCAAGGTTCTAGGTGGCTTTGGGAGCTAGCAGGCCATATGAAAACATCTGAGCATCCTGGGGCAAAGGAGGAGGTTGCAATGCACATCCAGGCCCAAGTTTGGTTTGCTTCTGGCAACTTCTGCATTTTTATCCTGTCTGGAGAGAAACTAGATTTGGCCCTCTGTGCCTTAATTCCCCTGGAGTTAAAACAAGCCAGTAGCCACCTTCCATGGGTCTTGGTGTGTTTGTAAGAGGACTTGGAGGTTCTCTGGATACAGGGTGGTGAAACGAAGGCTGAGAGTTCCACTGAAAGAGGATCAGAGATGTTACTCTGGTGGCTGCAGAGGAGCAGGGGGGTTGCAATATTCCAGCTGTTCCTCCGTGCACATGCACTTTCCAAACAGTTTTGTTGCAATTAATTACACTGTAATTAAAGCAGAACGACAGTGCTAACTAAGGGCAAAATCTTGTGAAACAAATAGTGTTTGGGCTGATTTTGTAATTGCTCCGGGTTCCCCCGGATACAAATTACACTGTCAGGGCTCCTGATTTATGGCAGAGCAATTTACGCGCAAATAACTCAGGGTAAGAGCTGCCTGCGTGGGTTGCAGGTGCTGAGGTCTGTGCCCCTTTGGTTCTCCTTGTGGGTGACCCACAGAGGTTGGGGTTCTCCTCAGGTTGTGGGTTCTTCTTGAAGTATGGGTTCTCCTTGAAGTGTCCTGTGGCCAGCAGGACATGGGTGGCACCACCTGTCCCTCTCTGTCCCATCCCCAAGGTCTGTCATGAGGTTTTCTCACTGGGGAGGTGGCAGTGCTACCCCTGGGTGTAACTCCAGCATGGGCACAGGGACACAGACAGCAGCGAGCCACCAACAGGGAAATTGTGGGCAGAGGGATCTCATTCATCTTGGATGGTCCAGCCTATGGAACAACATGGCTAATGGAGTAATTTAGCCCTTGAGTCCCTCCCATGCTCACAGGAAGTCCCCATGTGGGTGACCAGGCAAGGGCTGGCTTTGCTAAATCGCAGGCGGATTGTGCTGCCTGATCCTTTCCAGGCTATCTGGTTGGGGCCATGATCAATCACGCTGGAGCAAGCATGGTGACTCAACTGGGGAAGGTGACCTTCAAAGGGAACACAAAGAGGTTGTGTCCTTATCTGCTTCTAAGAGGGGGGACGGGGCGTTTCGCTTCAAAGATTTGTTTCCTCCGCTCCTGTTTCCACCCGTGCTGGGAATATCGTGCTTTGTTTTTGGTGCAGGAAGTCCCTCTCCAGATTAGAGAACCGGAGTGGGTGTTTTCTCACCTTTAATTGAAAGGAGTAAAGCTGTGACTTTTTAGCAGAGAGATGCCGCCTTGGGAGGTCATTTGAGTTAATGCATTTCAAGGAATGCAAACAAAACCCCCGAAGTATCTAGACGTAGTCGCTGCTCAGGAGTTCAGAAATAAGTGAGGTACGCTGCTGAAAAAAGTCAGGAGATCAAGTGAAAAGCAAGGAGGTGAGATAAAAGCATAAATTCTAATAATTAACCCCCTCCCTGCTCACTTGTTTACCAGTGAATGGCTTGGGCTGTGACGTGCCTGTGTCCCAGTGCCAGTGTGAGCTTGCCCAGTCAGACCAAGGGCTGCCCATGGGTTCTGGCTGTGGAGGGATAATATCTTTACCAGCCACCACAAAATCCCCTCGTGAGCATCCTTAGGGTGGGTTCCCACAGAAAGCCGTGGTGGTTCACACCAGCATCCCGGCTGCGGCTTGGGGCTGAGCATCTTCCACTGTCAGGATTTGGGGTCAGGTACCATTGCCTTCCCCCCTCCATCACATCCCACCAGCAGCCAGGCTCCTGCTCTGAATACTAAATCCTGAGACAGAGAGAAGGAGCCCGTACGCTGATTAATTTGAGCCTGCGCTGCTTTTATCCTGGTTTCAAAGTAATTGTCTCTCTTGTCCACAATTTTCTCTCCTTACATTTCACTGCATATTTATTAGGTTTTTGTGAGGCTATCTGCAGCCACATTAAACCAATTTACTCCTTGAAATGTCTGACCTTTGATCTGCCAGACACTGCCTTTCGAAGCCAGAAAAAGAGCCTTTAATAACGTGTCACATGAAAGGCTCGCTGCAGAGCCTGCCACTTGCACACCCCAACTCCCGTTAATAAAGTATCGGATGAATCAATTATTGCCTAATAATTGTTACCTATATTTTTGTGCTAAACAAGGAGAGTATTTTCCCCCTCTTTTCCCAGTTGCTTTACAGTCTCCCACTAGAGAAAGCTAACAAGGCGAACACGGGTACACAGCGATAACTGGTATTTCTGAAGCGACGCCTTCAACCTCTGTAACCAGTCTTGATCCTAGCAGACATGGGGATCTTTTTTTTTTGCAGAGGTGTTAGGCTGCCTGGGTGCATCTCATTTTGGAAGTCACTGCAGCATCCCTGTGGGCTCTGCTGTGTGCTGTGTCTCCTGAGCCCTTCCAGATGCCCTCTGCAGCAGACACGGGAGAGGAGAGGGCTGTGGGTGGTTTGTAAAGTCCTTTGCTAGGGATGTTTCAGCTGTTTTCCAGCCAAGGGCAGTGAAAAGTGGGGAGGGGGGTTGGGAGGGGGGGGCATGACTTGTCCATCTTAGCAGGGTTTGAAGCAGCCACACCAAGGACCTCACTCCTCATCATCACCTCCCAGCACCCTTTGTACCACCTGGTGTCCTTATGCATCAGGGGTGGGTGTACCTGTGTCATCACTGGAGGACAGGCTCCAGGGGTGATGCCGTACTTCCTAACCCATGGGAAGTACAAGGTGGGGAGATGACCCCTTCTAGCAGGCTGATGGCACAGATATCACAGCTGGCTCGCCATGCCTCAAGACTGGGCAGCTCACATCGCTGTCATGGCTGCATCCAGCCACACTGAGTACTTTCTATTGTGCATTCTTATCACGTATTCGAGGTGACCAGTGAGTTACCTTTTACTGCTACAGAGCCATGGAGCTCTCAGGGATTTGCTGAGAAAAACAGGGGTGGATCTGGCTGCTGTTGAAACAGGGATGTGAGGACAGAGCTGGTGGGATGCAGCATAGCTCCCTGGGGGTCTTTGCAGTCTGTGGGCACAAGGCACCACTGCCCTAAACCCCGAGCCATCATCAGTAGCATCTCACACTGGGGCTGAGACCCCCTTTTACCAGGCTGCTGGCTCTCTGCACCTGGTTTCATCTGTTTCTGGGAATGATGGAGAACATTGTTCAGGTCCTCATGGAAACCAGAGCATTCCTGAGGTCCCAGGGGTATGAGATGGCACAAGGAACCCTCTGCTCAGGCAACAGGGCTTTGCTCATGCTTTGGGGAGAGGTGTCTCTAACCCTCCCAGCTTTCCCCCTGGTAGGAACATCAATCCTGCTTCTGCTGAAATCAGCAGCAAAGCTGGGTTTCACAGGGGCGAAATAGGCTGGCGAAGTTAAATCGCAGCAATTACAGTTTCTGTCACCTGCAAGGCTCTCCGATGCATCACTCTGAACCAACGTCTCACCCAGGAGCTCCATTTCACTCCCTGTGACATCTCTCCAGGGCAGGAGCATGCAACTGTCCAGAGGGGAGTGTGCCTTGGTACAGATCTATCCTGGAGGTGGCCTTGGCAACACACTTCGGCAATTATGTATTATTTATTTTCCCCAACGCTTTTCATCTCTTACATAGTTGCTTAACAGCACCAGGCTCTCACAAAGTGATGGAGAAGGGCTGAAAAATGCAGAAGGCAGCCCAGGTCTCCTCTCTCTCCTTTAATCTTCCTGGGATGACTTCTCGCGTGCCATATGGGGAGGGACGTGCTCCTGACATCCCTCGCCTGCAAAACACCGCAGCAGCGTCGAGCAGAAGCAAAGTCTCGAGTTTCAGGGGAAGGAGGAACCATCTGCATTGCTCTCTAGCACATCTGTGCTGATTTGGCTCTGCAAGGACTTGGTTGCAAGCCTGTAGGATTCATCTTCAGAAAGGATGGTATTAATTGCCGTTGAAATGGGAAGCGTTGAAAGCTGGGTGAAGAAGAGGTGAGGAAGAACGGAGAGGCTCAGAAATTCTATGGGCTGATAATTCTTCCCGTCAGCCTTGGGTGTATTAACGAAGTTGATTGTTAAAATCCTAACTGTAAGAGGCCATCTGCTAGGCTTTGCCTACCATGATTTTTGGGAGGGGAGGTGGAAGCAAACGTCACTGGGGAGGTTTCAAACCAAATCCTGAATTTTGGATGAGATTCTGATGGTCCTGAAGATCTTCACAAGTCTGCATTTCTTATCTGATTTAAAAAAGTAAGTGTACCGAATCACATCTCATTCACTGCCTTGTCAACTCCCTTTCAGATGGAGGTGCCTAATCTACCCTCCAGCTTTAATACTGGCTCAAGTCTCATGCCTTCTCTCCTTAGCCAACCAAAAAACCCCCATGATCTAGGGCACTTTGTTACTCGTGACCATTTCCAAGCTGAGCTTCAGAGGGGAGGTTAGCTTGGAATAAGACAGGGATGGGGAGAGGGACCTGTGTTAGTCCGGACTGTGAAAATCCATGCTGCAGTATTAGCCTGGAAGTCCTGTCCTGGAAGACCCTGTGGAGACTTTCACCTTGTTCTTGGGTTTCTCAGAAGTTGGGACTTTGCTTTCACACCTTACAGCAAGGAGAGCTGTGGCATCATGGGTTGATTCTCCTTAAAATGATGTTGTCACTTTTTCTTTTATCATTTTCATTCGACAACCCACAGCGCCCAGGCAGGAGCATCCCAGTTGAGACACTCCACATTGTTTCCCAGCCTTAAATCCTTGGATGCTAGGCTTATGAGCCCCCACCATACCCCATCCATGCAGGCGAGGGGAAATTCAAGCCTTTTTGATCTTCAGTTTTCCTTCTCGGGAGATGAAATTAATACTCCCTGCCATACCTTGCAGGGATGCTGCTGGGATTAATTAGTTAATAGACCAGATCTCTCTCTCCTGCCTCTGTGAGGTCAATCACCATGTGCCTGAGTCTACTGTTCACATTTCCAATGACCGTAGAGGATTTTGGGTCGGGACAGCTGGGATTTGGCCGCGACTTGGGCGGGAGCCTGCCAGGATCCAACGCTAGGGTGGTGAAGGGATGAGGCTATTGCAGAGATGCCACAGACATCTCCCTGCAGCCCCACATAATTTCCAGGCTCGCTTTGCTTTCTCTGCAAAGGTAGATTTGGTTTCTATTAATAAGGGCATAATAGCACGGGAAACCTGGCTGCAGGATGGCCCGTACCCAATTACTGCTGTCGCTGGGCTACAGCAGCCGCTTCCTTGCAATTATCCCACCGCACACCAGTGCGGCACAGCCCTCTGCATCATATTCTTAGTAACAGAGCCCCAGGCAAGGTTGGGGGGAACCCTGCAGCCAAAAGTCACCATCTGGGGGATGTGGGAGCTGAGATGGGAGCTGTGGAGCCACCTCGGTGTCACCCATCGGTGGAGGAGTCAGTGGGGGCAATGTAGGTGTCGTCTACCCCCCCCAGTCTCTGCAGAGGCTGGCAGCAAGAGTGTCCTGTTTTGCCCTTGCCCCAAAGCAAGAGGTGCAGGGGTGGGTCCTGGTGACTCCCATGGGGTGCATTGGCTGCCGTGGGTGGTCTGTAGCAATTCATCTCACTTTTGAGGGGCACAAAAGCTCTGATCTGGTCAAGACATGGTTTAGTGGTGGGCATGGTAGCGTTCGGTTCATGGTTGGACTCAATGATCTTAAGGGGCTTTTCCAACCTAAATGATTCTATGGTTCTATAACTTAAGACTGGATGCGATGGTCCCAGTATAAAAAGGGTGTTGTGGAAGCTCTGCCTCTTTGCACCCACTGGGAACTGGCCTGTCCAGTTTAGCAAGCCAGCATGGGAATTGGGGAGGTAGGAAGGGCTTGCAGTGGTGTGCGGATTGAGATCTGGGGAGTCCAGGGGGAGGGCTTTTTCCAGCATATTCCCTGTACATCTGTAGGAAGCCGCTTTGATTCTTTATCCCTCAGCTGGGCATCCGTAAACATGGATAATAGCCTGAGAGAGGGATGCATTGAGAAGAAACACATTGCAGCCTGAGAGATTCTCAAAAGCAAGCTACCCAAATCATTCTAAAAATATGGAAGGCCATTCCTAAACCTGTGTTGGATGTGGGAAAGCGGTGAATGGAAAATATATGTCAGGGATAAAAAGTGATGCTTAAAGGGCAGGAATAAAACCTTTCTCATGAGAAAAGCCCAGCTCTAGTCCGTGCTGTTTCAAATTAAGTTTTTGGTTTCCTAAAGGCAGCAGACAATGCTTCACTCAATTCTCTCCCCACTGTCATTAAAACTCGAGTGTGTTGTCTGGATATAGTATTTTGCCCTACCTTAAGAGCTCTAATCTTTTTAGGACCATTTCTTGCCGCTATCTGCAGACACTGGAAAGCCTTCTCGACCGCGGAGTGAAATACAATCCCTGTCTTGGGGAGCTTTACCTCCCCTTTGTCTTCTGTAAAGACAGAGGGAAAATAACCACTTAACAAATCTGCCAGGTCTGAATTTCTCTCCCCCCAACCCCCCACCTCACTCCCTCCATCTCCCCTTTTGCAGCTATCATTTGTCGTGGGTTGCTTTCTCCCAGTGCCACCCGCCTGTTGCAGGGAGATGGCGAGGAGCCTTTTATTGTTTGCTGAACAATTCCCTGCAATTTGCTGTTCGCTATTTCTTTCGGGCTCCTTTAATCCTTTTTCACTTGCTGCTGCTTATTTTTAGCTCGTGCACTGTTCTCGTTTCTTCCCAAAACTGTTTACATTTTGCAAAGACCCTTTTTGCTGCTGGTAGGACTTTTTTTTCTTATTTATTTTGAGCATCCCTCTGTGCCTGCAAAGCCCTCCTGCAAAACCCTGTGGGGCTGGGTGCTGGGTGCAATGAGCTGCCATTCTCAGTTTTCCTGGCTTTCCTTTTTTTTACCTTGGGTGCTCTCCCCCCTCCCCCCCCCCCTCTGGAAACCCACTTCCATGCCCAAATCATTTTGCTTTTGCTTAGTGAAAATCCCAGAAACTATGAGCTCCCAGCCCAGTCCCTCCCATCCCAGCTCCTTTGGGTGATTTACTCTGTGCAGTTTTGGGTCCCTCAGGACAAGAGGGACACAAAACTATTGGGTAGTGTCCAGAGGAGGGCAGCAGGGATGGGGAAGGGGCTGGAGGGGAAGCCTTATGAGGAGAAGCTGAAGGCCCTGGGGTTGTTCAGCCTGGAGAAGAGGAGGCTGAGGGGAGACCTCATGGGGGTCTGTGGTTTCCTGTAAAAGGGGAAGCGAAGGGGCAGGCACCAATCTCCTCTCTTTGGGGATCAGTGACAGAACCTGAGGGAATGGTGTGAAGCTGCTCCAGGGGAGGTTTAGGCTGGGTGTTAGGAAGAGGGGGGTTGGGTGCTGGCACAGGTTCCCCAGGTCACAGCCTTGAGCTGGGCTGAGGGCAAGAAGCATCCAGATGATGCCCTCAGTGCCCTGTGCTGACTGGGCTGGGCCTGTGTGGAGCCAGGAGTGGGACTCGATGGTCCTGATGGGTCCCTTCCAGCTCAGGGTATTCTATACGCCATTCTGGTGCAAACCAAAATCCTCTGGCTTTGCCAGGTGCCAGAACTCTGCTGGGGATGTGCTGAACCAGCCAGTCACTGGGCTGGTACAACCAGCCATGACATGGGCACGAGGTTCAACACGTGTGCCATGCTTTAAGCCCAGCCCCACGCAGCTCATCCCCACGCAGCCGGTCGCTCACGTTACCCCCCAGCAGGATGGGGGAGAGAGAAAGTGAGAAGACTTGTGGGCTGAGAAATATTTTGATAGGGGCAAACCAAAAAAGGGAAATAATAGTGTGTTATCAACATGATTCTCATCCTAAATCCCAAACACGGCACTACACCAGCTGCCAGAAAGAAAATTAACTCTATCCCTGCCGAAACCAGACAACGTGGCAACCACCCGTCGCGGGGAGCCCACGTGGTGGTCCTAATCTAGAGACCCTCTGCACTGTAGGCTGCCCCTAGTTTTAGGATAAACCTGAGCTTTAGGCAGGAGCCAGCTGATGGTCTAGATCAGGTGGCGAGTTGGGATTTGGAAGAGCTAATTCCAAATCTGGGCTCTACCATGGGCTTCCTCTGTGGCCTCCAGCACATGATCAAGCATCTCTTGTTCCTCATATGCAGGAAAGGGGTAACCTCTTTTTTCTCCTCCTGTTTATCTAGAGCATGAGTGTTTAGGGATGGATTGTTCCTTCTTTGGTCTTGCTTACACAGTGCCTGCAAGGGGATGAGCATCCTGCTTGGAGCTGTTAAGACACCGGGGCAGTATGAATGGTCACTGCAATTAGTAATAGTAATAATAATAATAATAATAATAATAGTGGCAATAAAAATAATGATAATAAAACACGTGGCTTGCACAGTAGAAATTTAGCCTCATTTGAAGATGCTGTGAAGCTATCATCAGCAAACAGTAGCGGATATTTTTATTTCCCTGCCTGTATATTTGCTGGTAGGGCTATGATTTTCTCCTCTTACTCAAAGCTACAGATGGAGAACTAAAATCCATCCCCCCTCCTGCCCACAACCAGGATTCAGAAATTCAAGCAGGACTTTCTTATCCATACAAACATCTCCTGATCTGCCCCAGTTGACTGCCCCGAAGGCAAACAGCAACATCCAGCGTAACCCCCTTGTTCGTGAGCTATCCAAACTGTCCCCGCTGTGTCAGCCAGGAAGATATATTTCATTTCTCCCTGGCGGTCCCGTCTCCTCCCTCGTTAATATTGCAACAAGCATTCCTCCTCAGGAGCACTGCCTGTCCCTCGGGAAGGCTTTCAGCCTCCCTGTTTTAGGCAGGTATATGGCATCTCTCCTAGCTCCATCCTTCATGCAGACACAAAGCCAGTAGCATCAACTGTCCTATTTTATTTTATTTTATTTTATTTTATTTTATTCCTGAGGTCACCCAGAAGGTAGAGATTTATCATCATCTTAATCTGTTTGGCATTTTTAATGAACACGTGAATTTATGTTGGAAAACCAACTTGAATTCCTTGACCTAAGAAATTATCAGGAATAGGGCTGGAGACACTCTTGTTTTGGCCCTTTTTTTGGACTTTTTTTGGTTGGGTTTTTTTTTTTTTTGCTAAGATATGCTGATGGCTGGAGGTGCAACCCCTGAGCTTCATCTTTAATTGCTGTTTTTATGAGCATCACGGCAACTGTGCTGCAGTTTGAAAGATAAAAAAAAGGGGGGGGATCTCTGTTAATAACCAACTGGTCTCACTGCTGGCATCTTGGACTGGCTAAAAAGAGTTGTTTCTGTTATCTGGTAATAACAAACCAATTCTCTCTGTTGTCTTTCAACATCAGATGAATTCTTGCTCCTATTTCCCTTTAATAAGTGGTATTTTGTTTCCATCATTACACAATAGTAGAATCTTTTCCCAGCGACTTTACCAGAAGTAGATTTACGGCTATGAAAATAAACTTGGGTGTGATGAGATCTTGTCGTTTTATTATCTATAAAGCACCTCTCATGACTTTGTAGTTATCAAAAAGTAATTATGCATTTAGATTTTTCCATCGCCTCTGTTTGTTCAGGGTTTTTGGTTGGTTTTTTTTAAGAGGGAAATGGTGAAAACTAAGAAAATCTGCTCTTGGTATAACTCAAAATAAAACTTCTCTTGCCTTTACACTGTCTTCTTCCAGAGGAAGGGCAGAGAATAATCACTATGTGCTGTGATGGTAAAGATCTGCCCAAAGTGATGTTCATGTTAAGACACATCTTTGGGTTGTTTTTTTTTTTTGGGGGGGGAAGTTGGTTGGTTGGGGTTTTTTTCCCTTTATGTGCATGGAAAATGTCTATGTTTCCTGGTTTGAGATATGGTATTTACTGATCCTTACACGGGGCTGGATGTTAATTGTCGTCGGAGGCTCTGGGTGTGGGTGAATCATTGTATAATGCCCACACCCTTCGGGTGGCTTAGGGTGCGGCCTTGTCTTTGCCTCACCGTGCAGTTTTTAAGATGTATTATTACCCAAAAGTAACACACCCTTCCGTGCTTCGTTGTTTTTATTAGGGATAGCTCTGAACCAGCGCTCCAAGCACCTGGCAGAGCCGCCGTTGGATGTGGAGCTTGTAACTTAGACTTGCCTGGGCTTCCCAGCAGAGGAGATCTCATGGCTGATGCTTTGTGGTGCGAGCGGGTCACTTGAGGCACTTCAGTGGGCATGTTGACACATAGCCAAAGGCATCTGGCATGGTTGGAGACCACTGGAGATTTGGGCTGATCTTACCTGGGCTGAGCTCCTAGATGGAGCTTACCTTGATGGATGTTCTTGTGATGAGTAGCTGTAGGAGGTGGGAGAGGTGGGAAAGGCTAGTATTTCTGCTGGGACTGGGCAAGGTAGGAAAGAATTACCCCTTTGCAGAGGAATTCTAGCCTGAGCCCTGTTCTGGGGACTTTGTTCAGACCTACCCCGTGCAAGGGCTTTTGAATTCATCCCGTCTCAGTTTCCCACCTCTCTGTGAGATGGCCATGATAACTGTCCAGACACTTCTTCCATGTGGTGCAGGCTCCTGGTGATAGCTAATAGGATAAATTATTCCTCCAAATGAAGCCTTTTCTTGCAAATTACTTAGGAAAGAACTGTCCTGTTAAATAACCCACTTCATACACCCCACATGGCCTTTTCCTTAACACACTGGACGTCACATCATTACCACGCTGACATGAGCGCCACGGTGGGTCTTCCGACATCTCTGCAAGGCCAGCCCTCAGGAGCAACTGTGGTGTCAGTAGTGACTCTCCCCACCCATGCTGATCCCCCTTGTGCACCTCTAGGCAGCTGCCATCTTCTCCGACCACCTAGTTCTCCTTCTGTGAAGGGTTCTATTACTTTTCCTTCCCTGAAGTAGGGGGCTGTATTTAAATGAAACACATCTGAGGCAAACTCACAGAGAAGGCTCACCTTTCCCCGTGCCACACGATTGAATAGGGGGGCAAAGATGCAGCCCCCTTATTAGAGCGATATAATTTTCCATCTCAAATAGGAACCAGGAATGTTTTAATGATTGGGCTCATTAGATGGACTTTCCACTTAAAGTGTCTGTCTGGCAATTAAGGCTGGGAAAAGCATGACTGATGACCACACCTTCTGTGACTTAATGGGGAGTCTGAAGGCTGATCTTATTATCACACTGATACAGTCTGTGATAAAAAAGAATTTAAGATACTCTCCAGAGATTTATTTGCCCATTAGGAAGCTGCCAGGAGAAGGTTAAGGGAACTCGTAAGGTCAAAGCTGAACAGAGAAACGTACTAAACGCTTGGGATCTGGGTGGGCAGAAACTGGAGGACATGGTTTCTGCTCTTTGCTCCACCGCTGACCTGTTGCATGGCCTTCACCAAGTTGCTTTGTTTCTGGGTTGGGTTGGGTTTGTTTTTTTTCCCTGATGTGTCTGGTCATCACCTCGGGTGGGCACCATGGTATCCCTGCTGATGCTCAAAGTAACATCACTGTGGATTTGCCTTGATGGCACAAAACCCTGCAGCCATCACGTGGTGAAAAGAATGTGTGGAGTGGAAGGAAGTACCTACAGTCAGGAGGAAAACAATGGTGTTTAGGGCAGGGAGCTGACAGAGCGTATGGCACCGTTTTCCGTTCTCCACCAAGAGCATCCTCATGGGTCCTCAGTGCTTCCCTTACCTATTCTGTCCGCTTTAAAACGTGACCTGCTGTAATACTTTACTTAAGCCTGGTGTTTAATGGACTGGAACTTATTGTAGAGCTCACTGTGCTGGCTTCAAACCTCCTGTTGGGTACCATTTTACTGACATTAGCTTGCTGTAGCTTGTCAGTGATTTTAACTGTGCTGATGGGTTGAACACCCCAGGATATAGGAGCCGGCTCTTTCAACTCAGTACTTAGCTTTGGCTTCCTTAAGTGCAGTTGGGATGGATCATTCAGCCAAATATGTTTTCCTACAAAGTGAGGTTTTTGGTGACAAAAAAAGAAAACCCCACACACAGCACGTGTGGGTCACTTTTGTCAGATTAATAGATGAATTGTGAAAAATGGAAGCATTTCGTTTCAGCAGCTTCAAAGAGAAAGCCTTGACTCTCACAGGCAGTGTGATTTGTTTGCCTCAGCATTTCCTGTGTTTTCAGTTAAACAGATGCACAGTATTTAGGGAAAACATTTTGTTTGAGGCTGAGCACGTAATTTTCTAACATTTTTCTAGTTCCACAAAGGAGAAGCCCTGGTCACTGCCCCTCTCCTGCTCCTGTGAACCAGAAAAACCTCCTCCTCTCCTTTGCACCGCATCCTTTGCAAGGAGTTAATGCCAACTCTGGCCCCATCCAGGTCCATTAGGAAAGCAAAGAGTCACAGACTTCTCTCATCATCCCTTTGTGCCAAATTGAGTGTTGTGAAGCAAAAAAAAAATTTAGAAAAAAAAAACAACCAACCCACATATTACTTAGATTTGTGTGAAAACTAAATAATTGAATATGAAGGCATTGGTTTTATATCTTTTAAGGAATCCTTTTGAAGTTGACTCTTTTGACCTTCAAGGCCCTGCATAATTTTTCCTCCTCCTCTCTCCTCCTCTTTGTTGTTCCTTGCACTCCTGTAATCTTCTCTCCTGCCTGCTTCCTTCATCTCCTCCCACCCTGCTCTGCAACTCCACTTATCTGTGCCCCATGTTTGAAGCACTCGATGGCTCATGCAGCCAGCAGCCTCCTCTCCCCCCTGCAATCATTCCTCCCAGCTCCTCTCTGTGAGGAGCCTCTCCTACCCACCCTGTTTTCTCCAGCTCACATATTACCTGGGCTCTTTCCATCCCCCCACCCCCCACCCCATCCCAAATTGCTTTTTTTCCCTCCCTTCCATTGGGAAATGTTAAATTAGGGGAACTGCCTTAATCTTCTGTCTGGCCAAGTGCAATATGTCCACCCACAGCTTTCAGCAGGGGATGGGCTCTCTTCCCTCTCTCTGGACAGAAGTAGGGCTCCACCCTCCCGTGCTAATAGTATAATAACTGTATGACCTTCCTGAGCTGAGTCCACACCATGTCCAACCCCATTGTCTTCTCTGTTGGCCTCATTGTCTCCCCACAGGTGAGCATTGGGGACGTACGTTCCTATGGTCTCCAGCACACAGTGGGGTCCCTGCATCCCATCAGCGGGCTCTTAGCAAATGCTCTAAAGTCAGAGTTTGGAATAATTCAATAAAAGAGGTTTCAGACAGTGAAAAAGGTAGCATATTAACCCAAAAAAAATGTTACAGAGCTTCAATTTACTGGCTCAGGGGAGGGTTTTCTCTATTTACCAGGAGTTGTAGCTTTGTTGGGGTAGATGGGAGGACTCAGCTGCCTTATCACAGGAGCACAGAAGGGTTTGGGTTGGAAGTGGACCTTTAAAGACCATCTAGTCAAACCCTCTGCCATGGGCAGGGACATATGCAACCCGATCAGGTTGCTCAGAGCCCCGTCCAACCTGACCTGGAATGTTTCCAGGGATGGGGCATCTCCCACCTCTCTGGGCAGCCCATGCCAGTGCTTCAACTCTCTCAGTGCGAATAGTTTCTTCTTTCTTTCTGACATCAGTGGGACAAGCAGTTTTCCTTCTAAAGAATAAATTTAGCTCTGAATGAAGGATGTGTACACATGCACACTCATGTTTCATAGAGGTATTTAGGCGTGAGAGTGCCAGTATGGGAGGGGAAGGGAAACTCTCACCCTACATTTATTTGGGCAAGGTTTTCTTGCTTATTCCCTGGGAGGGAGAGTATAAATTTGCTCCTGGTGCAGGTAAATATTCACAGTGATTTCACGAGGGCTTGAATTCCTCTTGCAGCAACCGTGTTAGCTGAGAAAGGGCAGCGGTCGTTGGCTTTATGAAGAAAGGCTCTCCTTTCTTGCCAGGGTACAGAGTTCATTTTTCCACTGACACATCTCTGACAAACAACCAATGCAAGCGTGGCACGGGGAGCCAAGTGATTGTGTTGTCATGGCAAAGACTAGTGAAAGAAGAGCAAGATTTATATCATGGCTGCTCAGAGGGTTGGAGAAAAATGGCCCAAAGCCAGGAGTCATGCAGGCATGGATGATACGGTCTTCGGTTTTTTGCCAAGTGTGGGCTGGTTGGTGGCTTATGTGAAATGGGCTGCAGAGTCTTGGTCCAAGTCTTGGCGGGCATGATTCCACATCACAGAAACCAGCCGTACAGTCGGCACTTTTGCTGACACTCTCAGCAGAAAGGCAAGTTGCTGAATTCGCCCTGAAGATGAAAAAAAAAAAAAGGAGGGGGAAAAAAAATACTTAAAAAAATTTTTTTCAGCTAGAGAAGCGCTGCCTTCTACCAAAGAAGCAAGAACAGGTGACCCCAGAAAGCCCAGCACACACACATGTGCAACTGTGTTGATGTGTTCCAGACAAAAAGCAACGAGAGGAAGGCTTTAGGTTTCTCTCTGGGGATGTGATCTCAGGTGCAGGCTCCCTACGTGCCTGTGGTTGTATTATTTCATCTCCTTTGAGCCTTGGTTCCCTTTCTGCAACGGTTTTCATGGCAAAGACCTTTGGAGGCTCCATGGTCAACCTCTCTAGGTCAGGCTCATGCCTTTGTGTGGGTGAGCTCTGAGTTTTTCCCAGGATACAAATCCCAACATCTCTCTGGCTTCATGGTTCAAGGCTTGACCAACCTCTAAAAAATAAAATGTGTTTTTCTTACATCTGATCTAAAATTTCTTAACTGCAGCTTCTGTCCATAGCTTCTTGTGCTCTGAGAAGTCTGACTCCATCTTCTCTATAGTTACACATTAGGT
Source organism: Laterallus jamaicensis coturniculus (assembly GCA_022605575.1). Taxonomy (NCBI): domain Eukaryota; kingdom Metazoa; phylum Chordata; class Aves; order Gruiformes; family Rallidae; genus Laterallus; species Laterallus jamaicensis. The sequence goes on from JAKCOX010000082.1 coordinate 1,382,316, forward strand.
AGGTAGATGAAGAAATTAAATCCCCCCCTTAACCCCTTTATTCTCCAGGCTGAAGAAGCCTCTGCTCCTACCTTGTGTTCTCCAGCTCCCTTACCATCTTGGTGTACTTCCACAGCAGCAGTGTCTGTCTGGGGAGCCCAAACTGGACACAGTGCTTTATCAGTGGTCTCACAAGTGAGGCACAGAGGGAAAGGATCACTTGCCTTGACCTTTGAGCAGAAATTTTGCTAATGCAACTCCATGTCTGTCTGCCCATCTTCACAGCAAGGACGTGCTGCTGACTCCTGGGCACTTTGTTATCCAGCAGGACCACCAAGTCTTTTTCTATAAGGGCAATGCTTTCCTCCTACAAAGGTGGCATGGATGGGAAGTGTCAGGGTCTTGGCAGAGCTCAAAGGGTGAGAAGACTGCCCCAGGACATGCAAGGTCTGGAGAATCAGGTGGACTATGAGCTTGGCCATGTTATGTTGCTGACTACACCAAGACTCAGCTCAGCCTTCCTGTTTGAAGCCATGAGCCGCGCTAATGACTGAGTGGTGAGATGGCTGCAGGAGCAGGAGAGCACTGTAGAAAGCCTCAGGATACACTGAAGCATTTATTTATTTAACTCTTTTTTTTTAATTTTGGTCTCAGAATTGTTCTTGTTCAGAGGTGGTGCAGCTTGTGCAGCCGCCGCGGTTGCTGGTGCGGTACCTGCCCTGTGCATATATAAAAGGAAGATTTCTGTCTCCGCTGTTGCCCATCCATCACCTTTCACAGGCCTAGAAGCAAAAAGAAGAATAAAAGGAGTAACAAGAAAATAAGGAAACATTGCAGCCAGAAAGCTATCCTCTGTGCTTCACAATTCTATAAATTATGCCCTTCCCTTCCTCTCTAATCGCCAGGCATATAAAATACGCTTGCAGCAGAATCATATTCTTCCCCATTAAAGTTTCAGAAGAGAAATACAGGTCCCATCTGCCTGTTTAGCAAAGCAGGGCTGTGCATGACCGTCTCTTTTTTTCTTTTTTCCCTTTTTTTTCCTCAAAATCTGCTTTATGGCAGGAGCTTTCTCTTTTAGGACCGGCCGTTCATTTCATTTTCTCATTTCAGCGTGCGTTTTCACAATCAGCCTCCTCCTTACTCTCATGCAGGGCTTCCTCCAAAGCCATCAAACTCAAGTGCTCCCAAAGAGAAAAGGTGATACCTGCCCTTGATGAAGGTAAAAGAGAGATGGAGGTCACTTAGGAGCAGGGATGCTAGAGGTGGGTTTCTGCTCTGTGGACAGGACAGGCACTGGACAGCAGGAGTTAGCAATAATGTGAAATTAATAAACCAGATTGTGGAGGCACCCAGGTTGCTTCCATGGTGGTACGTCTCTGCCACCTGTCCCGGCTTGACTCTAAGGATATTTGTCTTTGTATGATCTTGATCTGGATTTGGGATGGGTGTGAGATGTTAAGGGTGGGTTGTTGGCATGGTGCAAGGGTAAGCGTGGCATCGTTCCCTGACACAGATCCACTTTCCCCACAGCTCACCCATGCAAAGAGCACGGTGAGGAGGATATTCCTGCATGATAATCCCTTGGTGTGGGGGGTTGGGTGGCAGGATGGTAGCGTGTAGGGGGACTGGTGCTGACTCTGGTTGTATGTGTGAATGGAAGCGGCTCAGACCTTCGGGAAAGCAGAGATAAACAAGAGCACACAACAGCCTTCATCTCTAATTCCACCCATGGGGTTGTCATAGAGCCACAGAAGGGATTGGGCTGTAAGGGACCTTTGAAGGCCATCTGGTCCAACCCCCTGCCATGATTGCAGGGACATCTGCAACCAGGTCAGTTCGCTCAGAGCCCCATCCAACCTGACCTGGAATGTTTCCAGGGATGGGGCATCTACCACCTCTCTTGGCAACCTGTGCCAGTGCCTCACCTCCCTCAGTGTAAAACATTTCTTGTTATATCCAGCCTGAATCTATCTTATTTCAGTTTAAATGATGATCCTTTGTCCCAGGGCTACAGGCCCCACTGCAAAGTCTGTCCCTGTCTTTCTTCCAAGTCCTTTTTAGCGACTGGAAGTTGCTCTTAAGGTCTCCATGGAGCCTTCTCTTCTCCAGGCTGAACCACCCCAGTGCTCTCAGCCTGTCTCCAGAGCAGAGGTGCTCCAGCCCTCTGACTGACCATTTTTGTGGTCTTCTCAGTACCTTCTCTGTGACTTTTCATGAGGCACGTGCAAAATGGCTCAAATGATTATTTATAGTGCTGGGCCCTTAGAAATCCCTCCTGTTCAGCAGAAGGACATGTCCCTCTTTTTTACCATAAGGCCTCATTTTTATGCAGTGGCATTCAGAGCAGAGCTAATTCAGAGGACAGGGGCTGCTTTTTTTCCATGCCTGGAGATTTACACCCGCGCTGCTGCTCCTGTTAAAGTTGCCCTGCTCTAACTATAAATCAGACTCTACTCTATTAGATGTCTTCTACATTTCCAAGAAGCCATGTGTGATGGTAGAAAGGACCCACTGCAAAATGTTTCAGGGGGAATAGAGACTTATATTCCTCTTCCTGATGGGTTCACCATAGAAGAGGCTCTCTCTTTTTTTTTTTTTACCACCTTGGCCAAGAAGCTGTTTGGTTTGATATAGGTTCAAATTTTATTTTTAAGCAAAATATGAAAAATACAGGAGAGGAAACCACACTCTGTTCCTTAAAATAAGTGGAGGAAAAGAAAGAGCTTGAAAAATATTCTCTGATGCATGCACTTGGTGAGCATGTACCTTGGCAGCAGCGATAAGCTTCGATAGGCAGCATTGAAGAGCTCTGGAAGCTTAACTGGATCGTATCGTTTCCCTTGTAAGGTGCTTTTTTTATAAGTCCTGGTTGAAAATCCTTAGAAATCCTACATCCAGTGTCTGCACATAAAATACTGGCAGTGCACATCAAGCTCTGACTCTGGCAATGCCACTCAGAACAGGGATTGAAAACCCAACCTATCTCATGACCTACCTGAGCAAGCTACGACTCAGGGAAAGGGAAAAGTTTGGGCATTTTGGCACTCCCATCTCCCCTTAAAGCCCCTCTTGTTGTTGCTCCGAAGCAGCTGTCTCTCCCAGCTTTTTCTTCTCCGTGCTTTGTGCCTCCTGCACGGGCTCCTGCTTGAGTGCTCAGCCCCCAACAGCCATGGAGGGAGAGTCTGAATCCCCACTTACACTGCCCAGAAAGGCTGGAGCCACCAGCATCCCACCTGGGCAAGGGCAACAACCCTGCACATAGCCTCCCGCACCCACATCTGCGCTCCGCTCGCACACACGCCCACAGCACCATTACCTTATAATTAAATCTCTTTCTTTTTTTTCTTTTTTTTTTCTTTTTTTTTTCCCCCAACTGGAAGGATTCTGCTATAAACAAGGGTTTTCTCTAACCATAATTGCACTCGGTGGAGGGCAAAGCTCTGCAATAACTCGGGGCTTTGTTCTGTGTGCAGGGAGCGAGTCCCTCTGCCTCTCCTCAGGTATGCCAACAATGCGAGCGTAACTCCCCTCAACCTGACATGAATCTCAGGGCAGGGTTTGCAAATAGAAGCCGTGGTCAAAACGGGGCTTAAAGTGCATTTATAGATATTTTGAAGTGCCGGCTTGGAAAAGGAAAGTCCCCAGCGTGCTGCGGCGCTGGCGTTTCATCCAGCGCTGGTGTGTGGCTTTGAAGTGCGGCGTTGGCAAAGCTGCTGCGTTCCTGCCCATTCCTAGGAAGGGCTGAATGGACATATGGACATATATAGGTAGATACATATGTATTAACCCTCACCCTCCTCCTCCCTCAAAACACCACCACATAAAACGCAAGACACAGCATTTTTTTGGTGAACATTCTTCACAGGCAAACGGGGAGAAGAGTTGGAAATGCTGCAGAGGGGGGTATTTTGCCAACACGAGGCGTGTATGACATGGCATGGTATGTGTTAGAAGTGCCAGAGATGGGAGGTGAGGTGGGTGGGTGGAGAGGCAGATTTTCCAAATGTCTGCTTTTATTGTGGCCCCCTTCACTAATGGATTTTCCTCTACTAGATAGGATTCCCTACAAGATGTTTAACTGGGGTCTGACATACTCCTTTGCTGTGGAAGGAGATGCAAAGCGCAGGCAGTGAATTGATGGGGGGAGGGAAAGTGGGGTAAAATGCCAATTTTTTTCCCACTTGGGACAACAAGCTTGTCCTGAAGTAGTGTGAGCGATGGTGTTCATCAGGGTGTTTCCGAAATGCACAGACCTAGATCATCCTCCAGCCCTTTGCTCGGAAGGTGGATCAAACCTGCACCCTGGTGAGAGTACACAGGAGGAGCCACGTGCTCCCCCTGCACATGTGATGTGGGTTTTATTTCCATGACACGGTTACTTGGGGTTGCTGTTGAGTTAGATGTCTACATCTCTTCTTTTTTTTAATATAAGATAAGCAGCTGCTCTGTTAGATACTCTCTGTCTGGGAGCTGAGCGCCAAGACCTCCCTAGGTATGGATATGCCACGCTGTGTTGCAAGGTTGAGCCATAACATCCCATACATCTGCCTGGAAGTTGTAGCACTTTAACTAGGCTGGCCTAGTTATACCTGTACCCTGATGCAGATGCAGCCAGAGCTGTACAGATGTTGCCTTATGCAGCCAGCTGTGGCAATGGAAGGCGATGCCTCTCTCCTGGAGGTTCCTGCTTCTATTGCTGTGCTGCTGGAACCGTCATCCAGGAGCTCTGGACAAGTTCCCTTCACCCACCTGCCCACAGGAGTTGGAAGAAACCCGGTTGCTACCTTTTCCCTGCAGAAGTAGGGGTTTTTTCCTAAGAGCAGAGCTGTGAGGAGTGGTTACTTCTGGCCTGGCAGTGGGGGAAAAGTTCAGGATCCTTTCTTATATCTCCAGCACATCTTGGACCAGGAGAGAGCATGTCTCCTCAGTCTCCAAGTGCTGCACAGGGGCACATGTAGTCATAAAAGGGAATCTGCCACCTTGATATAAGGTGCTTCTGTAATGGTACAGGTGTCCCTGCTCTAGCTCTTGTGCCTGTGCCGCTCTTTCACCAACCAGCTGCAGATCCCACGCCAGCATCTGAATGGTGGCACCAGCACAGAAGCTCACTGTAGGATGGTGAGGTTCGGATCCATCTGCAAGGCTGCCCTCATCCTCTTCGCAGTGGTACAAGTCCAGAAAAGCATCAGTTAAATCCCTGAAGTCAATCCATAGTTACACCAGGATAAGTAAGAATATGCTTTACTCAGCAAAGCCCACCCCCCCCTCCAAAAAAAAAGTGTAAAATCCATCTGTTCAGCACCAGCAGGGCCAAGTTCTGGCTGTATCCAGCGTCCTGTAATTCAAAGGCTCTTTTTTGGACATCCCTTTTGAGTCTGGACATGTGAGCAGCTTCCCTTGAAAATGTTTCCTTGTAAAGCCTTTGTGGACTCGTGCACGCATGGATGTTATGGTTATTGCACATGTAATTTCATCTGACATCGTAATGACAGCATGGGGAGTTCAAAATGTAACAGTAAATATAGTTGTTAGGGGGGGAGAAAAAAAAGATTAGAAAAAAAAAGAAAAATCCCATCCTGAATGCCTCTTCACGTCATGGGAAGGATGCAGGCAGACTCCAAACACCATCAGCATTTCTGGGTTCCAGTTGGAAGCTGCCTGGAGTTCAGGACAGGCCAAAACAAACAGGGGAGACTGTCTCTCTTTACATGGCAGGGCTTCATCTTCTCCTCCTTTTCCCTATTTTTTTCTTTTTCGTCCTTTTTCTTCTAGCATCACCCCTCTACAATCCCTAAAGAGGGGAGAGGCAGGGTTTTTTCCCCTGCTTGCTTGGTCTGTTTTTGCTGCCTGTACTCACACCCAGCCGAGAGTCGAACCCTGACTGGTTATTTTTGAACGCAGCCAGTTTGAAATGCCGTGTTGAAGGGTCATTTGCCAATTCCATTATAACCCTCATTTACAACTTAACTGCTTTAAATCGAATCAGGCTGCGAGTTTGCTTGCGTGCGTAGCCAGCAGGGATGGAGGACTTGCCTTGCTCAGGGTCCTGATCCTACAGCCCCCACCCCCCCATCCTTGCTTGCAGAACCATGGGTTGAAAAATTAATCCTATTGATTTTGCACTTTGATTTTTGTTTAATTTTTCCATGCGTTTTGAGCTGAAACATCTAAGCAGTAGACACTTTTCCTTCTTCCTTCCTCCAGGCTGCATCTTAGAGGGAGAGTTGGGGTTTATTTTATTTTTTCCTGTTGGTCCTTCACCAGCTTTGACTGTTTTTACCAAGCTGGGCATGGGTGGGCCCCACTGGATCACTCAGATTGCTCAGGCAGGTGAGGCTTTGCAGGATCAGGTCCGAGCTGACAAGTGAGCTGCTGTTCAGCTTTCAAGCTGGTTGGCAGAGAAACCAGGGGCTTCGCTCACAGAAGTAGTTGGGATAAAAATGAGCTCTGAATCTGACCCCTGATCTCCGCTTAAATTGCTCTGCAACCTTGAGAGGTGGATTAAATTGTCCCCTGAAGATAGGGAGTTGCCTCTGGATATTCGGTGCTTGGGCCACACTGTAAGGTTATGCTCATATATTACCTGTGGTCTTCAGAGAGCTCATTAGTTGGTTGGTTTACATACAAGAAGCCTGGATGAAAGCCTCATCACCTTTTCCTGACTGTCCTCTGCCAAAGCCTGGCAGTATTTCCTCTAGAAGCATCCAGCTCAGGGGTTAGAGAAGCGATGAACCTCACTGGGGTTTCAGAGAAGTGGTGGCTTGAAAAAAAATGATTATAGAATCACAGAAAGGTTTGGGTGTGAAGGGACCTTTGAAGGTCATCTAGTCCAAGCCCCTGCTGCCATGGGCAGGGACATCGGCCACAAGATTAGGCTGATCAGAGCCCCTCCCAACCTGACCTTGAATTTTCCAGGGGTGGAGCATCCATGATGTGCCTATGGTCAGCAAAGGATGGGAAGATGCAGTATTCACCCCCGTGCAGCGGGAGCTGGGGCTGTAGGTGTCTCTGAGGGCACCCTCATGTGGGTAAAACCTGGGTGGATTGGGTCCTCTCTCTGAAGGCAGGGACGGGAATTTTTATCCTGTGTTGGGGTTGACTGAAGCAACATGGTCCAAGCACAGGACTAGACAGACCTCTGTGGTGGTACTGGAGGGTCCAAAGTCTTTGCAGAGAGGATTGCTGTTGCAGGATGAGATGCTCTGCAGACGCACCCTCCATGAGCACATCTCTCCACAAGCCTCTTTCTGTCCACGCAGGAGCTATTCTGGCCTGGCCGTTGCAGAGGAGCTCGTGTGCTCAGAGCTCAAGGACTTAAATGGCAATTAAAAATGAATGAGGCTGCAGAGGCTCTCACGACAGCCAACCAGGAAAATAATATTTTGGGTTATGCCAGAAAAAAAAAATAGACCAATCTGAGGTACTGCTCTCACAAAAACTGGTAGGACTGAGAGCCAACGGAGTGTAAGCAGTGGAGGGCAGGGTGGGAGGTGAAAGGTGAAGCTGTATGGGACCTATGGGGCTTAGCCCAAAGCAGTCTGGGATTTAGAGATGTGCTAGCTCCTCAGGTCATCCTTGTGAGAGGTAGGACGAGGGTCGTGCCACTTCTTTGGTGTGAGGCTGACAATGCCTTGGCCACGTGGTGGGTGCAGTTGTGGGCACCTCTTGGCCAATGCAGGAGATTCAGGGCTCCTCCTGGAGGGATGATGCTGGGAAATGTGATGGGGACCAGCAAGAAACTCCCCCAAAACAAGGGATGTGCGTGACTGCGAATGCCTGGCGATGCTGCAGGGGTAGCCTGGGGAGGGTCCAGAGGAGCAGCCCTGCCCAGGCAGGGGAGGTGGAACACCGCCAATGCCACTGCCGAGCTGAACCTCCCACCCCACCGCTTCTGGAGCCTGCCCGTACCTGCTCCCAAGCCGATATTAAGCCTGCTCAAACACTGCACCGCCTTCTCCTCGCATTGTTTTCTGTACCCCACACCCAGCACCAAAATAGCGATAACCCCCCCCCTTCCCCACCCTCCCGCAGTGACTCAGGCTGGCGAGCAGGCACACATCTGCTTCTGATTTACCGTGCTAGCGCTTTGACCCTTCTATTTTTACTCCCAAAGTCCTCCCTTCAGTGGCGTTCTCTCTGGGGGTGTGGGGAGAGAATAGAATGGGGAGCTGAACCCCCATCCTTTACTCCCCCTCCCCCCCATCCTCACTGGTTTTGGGAGCACCCAAAAGTTGGTTTAATTTTATTTTGGAACCATGTTTTCATGTAGGCTGGTGACAGCCGTGCCCAGATCCCTGTCCAAGTCCCTTGCAATCCTGTCCACTCCGGAGGGACATCAGCCAAAACCAGTTTTCCATGGTTAAGCTGGGCACATTTTTCCACCGTGGGGTTGTTTCTTTTTTTTTTTTTTTTTTCTTTTCTTTCTTTTTTTTTTTTGGTCAGGAAGCAAACCCACCCAATGTGTGCTCGCTCTTCAATAGGAGCCTTTTAAAAAAATTTTCTTTTCCTTTTTCTGGCTCTGGAGAAAAGCAGAACGAGAGGGAGAGAACAGGCCTGCCTGTTCTCCCAAAGGAGCTCAGAATGGGAGGAAATGGTGCTTTTTTTTTTTCTATTTTTAAGCCCTTTTTTTCTTTTTTTTTTTTTTTCCTTTAAGGAGGTACCCACCAGCGATGGGCTCGCAGCATCGCGATGTTGTGCACCCAGTGGGATGTCTCATGTACATGCAGCCCAGCAGTGGCTGGGCAGCTTTCACGAAGGGAAAGGTGATGTTGGAGGAGAGCAGCTGTGAGCACATGGGCAGAAATGCCACCAACAACGTCACCTACCTACCTTGTGGACACCCATTCAGGTCATGTCAGAGATGCTGGAGAGACAGGCAACCTGATGTTCAGCCAGGCCAGCTCTGGCATGGGCATATATCTGATGAGGAGTTTCCTCTCATGCTCTTTTTATCCCCTCTTTCTTTGTTGGTTTTTGGGGTGGTTCTTTTTCTTTTTTATCTTTTTCATTTATTCTTTTTAACTTTTTAATTTTTTCTCTTTTTCTTTTTTCTTTTTTTCTCTTTTTTCTTTTTTTCTCTTTTTTCTCTTTTTTTTTCTTTTTTTTCTTTTTTTTTTCTTTTTTTTTCCCTCTTTTTCTTTTTTTCTTTTTTCTTGCTGAATGTGGCATAGGAAGTATAACATGTCACTTGAAGTGTGAGTTTCCATGAGGGTAAGGTTGTTGCACAGGATGACTGGAAACTCTTCTGTTTCACTTCACGTGTCTCCCCTCCCATGGGATTTCTATGCACACACACACACACACACACACACACACACACACACACACATGTAATGTGTATGCAAATGTGTGCCTATAGATACATAGGGAGGAGAGCTATTCAGCTAGAATAATTTCCTGCAAAGTGATACTGAATTTCAAAGTCCCCTACATGCTGGAGACTAATGCAGAGTTGTGTAGAGAGGGACTGCTGAGAGTTTCCAAGAAAAAAACCTGACAGAACTGGATACTGAGCATCTGCAGCGTCTCCCAGACCTCAGTGGAGGGGAGCAGAATGGACCTGATGTCCAAACCACCATTTTCTTGGACACCAGACCTCTGAGCTGCTTGGATGGGAGCGACAAGTCTACAAGGAAACGCTGTGGTCAGATGTGACTACCCTATAATGTCCTTTCCTGTGGTACCTGCTTAGACACTGTGGTTAATTAATTTGCCCCTATTTTGTGTGTTGATGAGGCCCTCAAAACAGCATCTGGAGCCAGACTGTGGCTTCGATGTAGCTTCTGTAATTGTTTATGTTTATTTGACCATTTATCACTGGGATTCCCCTTTGCCAAAAAGTGCTCAGCACATCAGACAGGCCTTGTCATGAGGCATGCAGACTTTATCAGGCTGCCACACAGAAGTGACCCTGAGCTCCTGATTCTGAAACTGGGAAGTGTTCTGGGTAATTTAAAGAAGCTGGAAAGAAGAAACCAAAGTGTAAATGTAGCACTTCAATTACAGGAGGCATCAAACTTGACTCTGGCCCTGCCAGGACTCCTGATTGCATTTATCTGGGGCCTAAGAACTGGTTCCAAGGAAATGGGAGAGCCTTGGGGCTCCTGGTCTGGGATCTCATTATAAAATGATAGTCAGGTCAGGCCAGGGTGGGAGACCTTGGGGTAGATCTACGGGCTTTTCAGATACCTGTTGCCTCCCATGATGTCTGATGGGAGAGGAGAGGAGAAGAGAAGAGAAGAGAGGAGAGGAAAAGAGGAAGAGGGGAAAAGAGGAGGAGGGGAATAGAGGAGGAGGGGAAAAGAGGAGAGGAGAGGAGAGGAGAGGAGAGGAGAGGAGAGGAGAGGAGAGGAGAGGAGAGGAGAGGAGAGGAGAGGAGAGGAGAGGAGAGGAGAGGAGAGGAGAGGAGAGGAGAGGAGAGGAGAGGAGAGGAGAGGAGAGGAGAGGAGAGGAGAGGAGAGGAGAGGAGAGGAGAGGAGAGGAGAGGAGAGGAGAGCTCAACACATTTGTTATCACCTGCCAATGGACAGGGACAGCTTGAGCAACAAGCCCATATTGGAGCTGAGTCAAGGGAAAATGGCCTTAACTTAAATTCCCCCATGGACTGTGGTTGGGCCCTGGTCATCATGGAGCAGCAGCAGATTCCCATTACAACCAGTAGCAGCCAACCATTCAGCTTGCTGGGGGAGGATTTGATTCATGATTTGCAATTTTGCCAGATAGTATCTGTACATAAACAAAGCTGCTGAAGTACAAGGTGCCTGGTGCAGTCTCTCAGTAGCTGGAGTTAACCTGCAGGGACAGATTTGTTGAGAGATACATCGTATTTGCTGCAACATATAACTACCCTTTAAAAATTACCAAGGATGGATTCACAAATGGCGCAGGAGATGCTTGTTCCTCCACACCTTGGTGAACGAGTGAGTAGCACCTGTAATCACTGTTTATCTTCTTTAGAAAACAGCCCTCATGGTACTTTCCAAGTGGTGTCCTACCAGAGGAAAATGATAGATCTCCAGCATTGACATGTCTCACGTCTGTGTGGCTGGTTACACTTCTGGATGAGTTTTGGAAACTGTGAAGAGTGACTGTCACTAACATGAAGCAGGGGTTAAGCTTGGGGTTGTTGGACACTCTGGAGGTGGTTCTTCAATGCCTTTTATTTTGAATTCCCCCTCAGGTTAAGATGGCCTTCTGATAGCCTGTTTATAGTAAGCTAATAGTTGCAGCCCCCAAAACATCAGTTTTATATAGCATGTGTGAATATACATTGTTCACATGGGCTCTGCTTGCCAGCCAGATGTTGATAAGGATAAATCCTTGTGTGTCCAAGGATTTTGTCTAGAGGCTAGTATGAACATTGAAAACTATAGTAGGTAATGGCAAAATACCAGGCTGAAGGTCACCCATGTGATCTCAATCCCTGGCGTATAACCACTTTAAATACGTGAACAAACCATGTTCTACTTCTGGGGTTCTTCCTTCAGACAGAAGCCCTATCACACATCCTTGGCTCCATGGAGGCTGGCCAAAAAGAGTCAGGTGACCCCCCTACAGCCTCATGGCCAACCCTCTCCTCCCAGAACCAGTGGGAGGTCTCCATCTGTGTCAACAGCACTGGGACTCTGGCTGGGCACCATGAGTAACCTTGGCACCAGCATCCTATGGAGCATCCTCTTGAATCGTGCTGACCTGCTCCACTTACGGAGCTGTTCCCTTGCCAGAAGCCACATGGACTTTGTCCCCATACTCGCTGCAAGCAAGTATCTTCCATGATCAACACAACCCTCTTTGCATCCTTCCTTACCAAAGCATCGCTTTGGAAACCTCTACCCTGGACTCGTGAATGTGAATTTTTTGATAAAGAATCCTCAGTTGTGGGTGGATAAACTTAAGTACCTCTTTAAATCCTAACACCTCCACCTTTCCCAATTCAACCCCCTGCTCCCCAAGCATGACTGGTCCCAAGGGGAAGGTTGATCTCAGTTATTAGAGGCTGGGGCGGGTGCCCAACCCTGGTATTATTGCTAGAGAGATGGTTCCCTCCCACAGCATCATCTTTGGGTCTGCAAAGTGGCTCATCTTTTTTAAAAAGCCCAATGGTTTCCTTTGTGAGGGAGGCAGTGGTTGGTGTCACCGTGTTTTCCTCATCGTTTCGGGCACCTTGCAGGGAAGTGATTGAAAGGCGAGGAGCAGTCTGCCCCACCTTCCTGCCTGAGGGGAGAAACGCTAGGTACTGGGGTGGGTGGTTTAATAACATGTTCTTCTGGAGACAAGATGTTCAGAGGGGAGGTGTGTTTAAGGAAATACTTGCTTTTTGGGGGTTTTACGTCTTCCTTCCTTCCTTTTCTTTCTTTCTTTAAAGTAACAGGGGAAGTATACCCCTCACACTTCTGCCTGCTTTTCAAATAGGCTGTTAGGCATCCCAGCTCCTTCTTGGTATGAAGAGGCACCTTTCAAATTGGAGTCAAGCATCTGGCCATGGCAATGGTGTCATCCCTGTGGGCTGGCTCCAAGCGGGGTGGCAACGTAGGTGGCTCTGCTCAGGGACACTTGCACAAGGGACTTGCTCAAAGTCATGGATGAATCGGCAGATGCGAGAACAGGGACCCAGCATCTCCCCTGTGAGGAAAGGCTGAGTGAGCTGGGGCTGTTCAGCCTGGAGAAAAGAAGCCTGAGAGGGGATCTGATCAATGGTTATCAATATCTGAAGGGTGGGACACAGGGGGAAATGGCCAGCCCCTACTCAGTGTCTGCGGGGACAGGACAAGGGGCGATGGCCTCAAGTTGGAGCTCAGGGAGTTCTGCACCAATCTGGGGAAGAACTTCTTCCCAGTGAGGGTGAGGGAGCCCTGGGACAGGCTGCCCAGGGTGTGTGGAGTCTCCTCTCTGGAGAGATTCCAGCCCCATCTGGACACCGACCTGTGTGCCCTGTCCTGGGGACCCTGCAGGGGGGTTGGACTCAATCTCTGGAGGTCCCTTCTAACCCCTACAAGTCTGTGATTCTGTGATCACTATGCCCCGAAAATAATGCCACAGTGAAGGAGCAGGAGCTGTCAATCACCCATCTGCATAGCCCATAGAAAGCGCCTGTAATATTTTGACAGATTAGGGCAATCTCACACGCATGTGTTAATTGCCTCATTATGACTAGGCACAAATAAACCTGCAGGGGGTGGGAGGGAGGAAATAAATCACATGTATTTATGGCCTGATGGATGTAGCAGGCAGGTCTACACACATGGGACTGTGGGTAGCTGTAGAAGGAGAAGAGCCAGCCCACCCCCGGTGCTGTCTCCGAAGCCTGGAGCAGGGATTGGGAAAGAGGAGCAGGTAGGAAAGCAGCAGAGCCAAAGCGTCTGTCCCTCCGGTGATGAGGTGCCCCAGGCAGGGGAGGGAAGGAGTTGGTGGTAGAAAGTAAATCAAGATAAAGAAGGCTGTTGAGACCTCCTGCTGACTCCTTCTGCTGCCATGGATAGCGGGCTGTGGTGACCAGAGATGCTGAGCACCCCAAATCCAGGTCCAGCCACCTCTGGGATGTTTTGCTGGAAGGTCTGGTGATTCAGGTGCAGGATGAAGTGAGAGGGATGCCATGTTGGGGTGGTGGGACCTGGCTGTGGAGGGGAGGGTGTTCAACCCCAAGGCCTGCCCCTGGGCTTGCAGCCCCAAACCTTGCACAGGCTGAGCGAAGGGGGGGGATTGGAGACATGGCTTGTTTTGTCTGGAAAAATGTCATTTTGACACTGCAGAGATCAGCCAGAGCCTCAGGCTCCTTCCTCCGTCACACTGAATGCAGAATGAGCATGGCATAGTGGAGGGAAGGGGGAGAGAGGTGGGCAGCCACTTTGTGCTCCCCGACTTTACCTGGGGTGCTCCCACCTCTGCTGGGTGGCAATGCTGGGGAGAGCCCAGCGCTTTGAAACGTGGTCAGGAGCCAGCTCCTTCCCATGGGAAAAAGTCTCAGCAAAGAGAAGGCCAAGCAATGCACATTTTAAGGCAAAATGCTCTGAGAATCACAATAAAAGTACAAAAATGCTAAAATATAAATATATAAATATGTAAAATATAAATATATTAGAATATACTTATAATCAAATGCTAAAATATTAAAATGCTGCACGTTACGGTGATGAAGCTACATGACAGCATCCAATTAAAGGCCAAAATTGCCATCTCCCTGCTAAGACTCAGGTTGTGAAGCATTTTTCCCACAGATAGGGTGGATGGGAATGGGATATCTCCAGCCTTGCTGTACATCTGGACCAGGAGCCACGCATTGCACTAGCCTAGGCTCTTCCTGGCAGCCTTTATTTCTTCCTAGGGCCCAGCTCTGTGGGGTGTTATCACTGCAGAAGAGGAAAGGAGGTGGGAGAGAGAAGTGCTGAGGAGTGTAGCAATGTATCAAGAGGAGTGAGCTTGTGGCCCATCCAGATTTATTGCTACAGATGAGGACTCAAAGAATTGTCTTGGTTGGAAGGGACCCTTTAGATCATCAAGCCCAACCATCATCCTAACCTGCCACCCACCACTAAACCACATCCCTCAGCACCACATCAAACCACCTTTTAAATACCTTCAGGAATGGAGACTCCACCACTTCCCTGGGCAGCCTGTTCCTTGAAGACGTTTTTCCTAATATCCAGTCTAAACCTCCCCTGGCATAACTTGACACCATTTCTCCTATCACTTGTCACTAGGGAGAAAGGGTCAGCCCACACCTCTCCACAACCTCCTTTCAGGTAGCTGTAGAGAGCAATTAGGTCTCCCCTCAACCTCTCCTTCTCCAGGCTAAACTCCCCCAGGTCCCTCAGCCACTCCTCATAGCACTTATTCTCCAGTCCCCTCACCAGTCTCATTGCCCTTCTTTGGACACCCTACAGCGCCTCAGTGTGAGTCCTGAACACAGGACTCAAGCTGGGGACAGGGGAACAATAGCTTCCTGAGTCGTACTCACCACACTGTTCTTAATCCAGGCCAGGATGCTGTGGGCCTTTTTGGTGACCTGGGCTTACTGCTGGCTCATAGGTCTCCTGCTACAGGCTTTGAGTGATGCTGAGACCCAGGGGCAGGATACTGTCCTACCTCAGGTCTGGCACATCTTTCCTGGACTCTTCCTTTTCTCCTCCATTTCCACTTATGCAAATGAATACAGGCAATATTTATGTATTTGTGGACTCTCCATCTCTGGAGATATTAAAACCTGCCTGGATGCTGTCCTGTGCAACCTTTGCAAGGTGATCCTTCCCTGTCAGGGGGGATTGGACAAAATGATCTCCAGAGGTGCCTGCCAAACACTGTCATTCTGTGATTTTCTATACATATGACTCGATGATCTCTTGAGGTCCCTTCCAACCCCTAAAACTGTGAGTCTGTGAATCTCTATGATCTGTTCAGTATGTTTCTGTTTCTGCTAAGTGCTAAGTGCGAGTTTCACAGAATCACAGAACCACAGGGATTGGAAGGGACCTCCAGAGATCATCAAGTCCAACCCCCTGCCAAAGCAGGGTCCCTAGGACAGGTTGCACAGGTCAGTGACCAGATGGGTCTGGAATATCTCCAGATAAGAAGACTCCACACCCCCCTGGGCAGCCTGTCCCAGGGCTCTGTCACCCTCACTGTGAAAAAGTAAGGGTGACACCTCTCTCTCTGATCTTCCAGTTTTGTATCATGGTTTTCAGGGGCTGTGTTATACTGGAGGAGGCTTGGAGTTAAAGGGAGACGTGACAACAAAGCAACCAAAAAAAAAAAAAAACCCACCCCAAAACCAAACACAATAAAGAAGCAGAGTGAGTTTTTGAGGAGCAGAGTGCCCTGGATGGGCTTTGGATCACCCAGGGAGTGCTTGTCATGGGCAGTTTGCGATGGCGCTACAGTCCTTGGCTTCTATCTCGGGTGTTCAGCCTGGAGAAGAGGAGGCTGAGGGGAGACTTTCTCCTCACCTCCCCTGCCCTGACAGGAGGGTGCAGAGAGGTGGGTGATGGTCTCTTCAGCCAGGGGACAGGAGGTGGGACAAGGGGCAATGGGCTCAAGCTGCCCCAGGGCAGGGTCAGCTCAGATGGGAGGGAAAAGTTCTTCCCTGAAAGAGTTGTCAGGGCCTGGCCCAGGCTGCCCAGGGAGGGGGCTGAGTCCCCACCCTTGGGTGTGTTTAACAGATGGGGAGATGAGGTGCTCAGGGATCTGGTTTAGCACAGGACAGGAATGGTTGGACTTGATCTTAAAGGTCTTTTCCAACCTGCTGATCCTGTGACTCTGTGATTCTCTATCACCCATGCTCAGGCAGGCGGTGAGGTTGAGACCTCAGCATCACAGCTGAGACTCCTGCCTGCCTCTGCCTGCACCTGCCTACACATCTCCATTTGCACTGATGTGGCACAGCATTATAAAGGAAGGATTTTCACCCTAAAAGGGGGTAAATCTCAGCTTCCCCTAATCCCCCCCTTTCCCCTGTTGCAAATGCAGGTGCCTAAATACACTGGGGGAGCTCACCATGCGCCCAAAGGCAACGTGGTGGTGGTGGGAAAGTGGTCCTCTCTAGGAGCAACATCTCCCAGCATAGTTCTTTTATATATATGGGGTTTTCATGTTGAGAAAGTAATGAATGAGAGTTTTTAAGCATGCCCATAAATGCAATGTTTCAGCATGTCCTCTGCAGAATACATTTATTTTGGGTGCCCTCCATCCTTCCCCTCTCCAACCCCGCCCTCTCCCCTCCCCTCCCCTTCCCCCACTCTCCCCCCCCCCCCTCTTCCCCCCGACCTCCCCACTTTATTTCAACAATGCGGTAATTTTCTATTATAAAATGGGATTTTGGGGTTTAACTGCATGCCATTTGCATTTGCATGTGTGTGTGTGTGTGTGTGTGTGTGTATGCCCTGGTGACATTTGTCACCATCAGATGCTATTTTTAGGCCAGTTATTCTTGAGGACCCCACCCTTGGCTTGGGGAGGGGAAGGGGGGAGCGCAGGAGGAGGGAGAGGAGGGAGGGGGAGGAAGGAAAACGTCAGCCTCAGCACACTTCCAGCCTGTGGCCATCAACCTCCCCGGAGGCATGGGAACCATAAGGTCATTTCTCAGGCTGGCTGAGCTCTGGAGCTGTCAAACCACCCTGCAAGTTAAAAAAATGCAAATGTATGCAAATGAATGGGCTGTTTCTCTCTTCCTCTCCCCCCCCCCCCCCCGCCCCCGCCCCCCTCCACATTTAAATGACATGAATCACCTTCAATTTTGCCAGCATCCTGTAAAGTTACCTGCTTGCCTAAGTGCTTCTGTTAGCAGAAACGCATCTTGTGAGGACCAGGAAGGGGGGGAGAAAGAAAGGAAAAGGGAGCCAATTCTCACCAAAAGGAGCTGTACCTTGTTTTTCTTTGTAATCACATATCCCCCATCTCCCCATCTCATTTTTTTCCTTGCTTCCTTGCCGCCGAGCGAATAATCCAAAAATTAGGGAGGACACAGTAGAGTGCCTGGGGAATTAAAAAAAACCCAAAATCCTCCATAAAAACAATTGTCAGGGTAGTGGAATATTCTGCTTTTTCTCATCTTTTGCA
This sequence comes from Laterallus jamaicensis coturniculus, assembly GCA_022605575.1. Lineage (NCBI taxonomy): Eukaryota > Metazoa > Chordata > Aves > Gruiformes > Rallidae > Laterallus > Laterallus jamaicensis. The sequence goes on from JAKCOX010000082.1 coordinate 1,399,845, forward strand.
CTTGGGGTGATCTGGCAGCAGAAGATCAAGACGGATTTGTCGGAAGGCACGGTCCTTCATGCAAGGGACTCCCGTTAACGCTAATGCTCCTTCCAAACAAAAATAAATGAGTGGAAGATAAATACAGCGATAGAAATTTAATTGCTCATGCTTATTATGAAGGATACAAAGCCCTCCTAAAAAGGAAGCCCTCTTTTTCCTCTCTGGCTTGGGTTATTTATTGCCTTGCTCTCCACGTGCAGAGCACATCGGGTTTAGTTTCGTTTATCGGCGATTTTCAAGGAAGATTTGATATGGAGCCGGTTGGGGCTGGTAGAGGAGCGTAGCTAGTTAACATGGTTAAGCACAGCACACTGTAATGAATCAATTTGTTTCAGACAACAGACATAATTAGCGTGGAGCTAATGGGCACACCAGGGGAGGCAGGGCTGGAGCATCATTCCTCAGCCGAAAACCGTGGCTGGAGCTGAGGGGGGCTAAGGAGGGTGTGATTCCCTGCTCCTCTCCCCATCTCTGGGCCCATAGAGGTGGCTGAAGAAGGCTTCCCATGGTGGGGACTGCCCTCCAGCCCCCCCAAAAGGCTTTGCTAGCTACAGGACAGCTTGATTGCCTGGTGGGAGCAATCCTGGCATTGCTCCCACCAGGCTGCTGCTTTGGAATGCTTCCCTGGGATGTGCTCACTGGCTCCCAAGTGGCAAGTGCTCAGCAGCACTGATAAGGTGTGAGGGAGGTATCTGCCAGGTCTTGGCTGGAAATTGACCCTGTGGAAGGAGGAGAAGGGAGATGGTGTTCCCCTTCCTATGGGAGTGTTTGCTGCAGAGTCGGACCCCTATACAGCTCCCCAGTTTCCCCCAAGGGTTACTGGCTTGCTGACCAAGGTGAAGCAAGGATTTCCCTGGATGACCTCCATCAGACCAGCTTCTTTCTATCCCCAAAGAATGCTGGCTAGGTCTCCACATCTGGTGGGAAGGAAGTTTGTAGTCAGCACAGCCAGAAACCGAGCAGAGAAAGACGCAGAGCATGGTGATTGATCCCAGGAGACATGCGGAGGTGGCATGGGGTGGGACTGGGAACCTGCCAGAGATGCAGAGGCAGGGACTGGGAAACTACCTGATGGTCTCAGCCTTGCAAAAAGGGCCAGAGTGGGGCTGCAGTTTTACTTATGTATTGCCTGGGCTCTCTTGGAGATCAACACTTGGCTGTGAACCTGAGTGTCTACCTGCAGTGGGGCCACGAGCTGGGGCTCATAGAGGTGACACTGCATGAGCACGTGCTCTGTGTCCTGGGGGTTTCCAAAGGGAGAGTGTGTTCAAAGTTATTCTGGCTGTTTGATGTATTCTGTGTGTGATGGGATTAATGTATTCATCGCCTGCTGGAGGAAGTTGCTCTCCTTTCCTGGGATTTCTCATGTGGAAGGGCCGCTGGAGCCATGTGAAAGAGGAAACATCTTACAGATTAAAAAAAAAAAAAAAAAGTTCCAAAAAAAATCAGGTTTTCCTTTTGGGTGTGGGCTTTTTGTTTCTAAATTTCCCTTTGAAGGTGGAGCTGTTCTGGCAGGGGAAGGTGCCTGCCAGATGTACAGGGCATTTGATACCCTGCTAACAAGTCCAAACAGGGAATGGAGCAAGCTCAGCTCATGGGTGAAGATAGCAGCCAGCCATCTGCCTCTGGCCAAGCCCTTGCACCCTGTTTGGGTTCCTGTTTGTCTTTCTTTGAGTGGTTAGGTACCCTGGGACACACAACTTCTGGTTTGACTCACCCATTCCCACATCCCTTGGGAAGACATCCCTGTGTGGGTTATCTGTGTGCTGAGAGGACATAAGAGAGCTTCCAGGCATAAAGTAGCAGGGTGGGGACACAGAACCAGAGACCATCAGGTCCATAAGGACCACAGTCCCACTGCAGCAAACATTCATGACCTATTTGGGATGTTCAGTTGTACCAGTCCCAAAACTGGTTGCGTAGATGAGATGGGCACTCCCTGGCTCATCTTGTTTAAGTGCTGTAGGTACTAGCTCTTGGTAGTGTGAAGCAAGACAACATCACCCTTTCCTCACATAGCTCCTGGCAGGGCAAATCCAACACGTGCCTGGAAGGATGTTGGCTCTGGGAGGATGTAGAAGAATTGTGAATGGGAAGGGAGTGATTGCACAGGGCTCCTGGGGGAGGCATGTGGAAGAGAAGAGGGAGCTTGGGGTGGCTGTGGAAAGGTGAATAGGGTGGGAGCCAAGAAGAGAAGGATGGAGACAAAAAGGAGATTAAGAGATGCAGAGGGAAGCAAAAGTTAAAGGAAGGGGTTGAAGGTGCCATGGAGATGCACTGGGGTGGAGCAAGCAGGAGGTGATTAAGTAGGTCCAAATGGCATAAGGGAGTACACTGAGGTACTTTGATTGGGAATTCCCTGCTAATTCCCTACTGTTTGTGCTTTGTCCTAGGGCACTAAATGAGAATATGGCCAATGGCATTGAAGATCTTATCGGGATCCCATTCCCAAACCACAGCAGTGAAGTTTTATGTGGTTTAAATGAACAGCGGCATGATGGTCTCCTCTGCGATGTCATCCTCATTGTACAGGACCAGGAGTATCGGACCCACCGGTCCGTCCTTGCTGCCTGTAGCAAGTACTTCAAAAAACTCTTCACTACTGGCACTTTAACAGACCAGCCCTATGTTTACGAGATTGACTTTGTCAAGCCTGAAGCACTTTCTGCCATCCTCGAGTTTGCCTACACCTCAACCCTCACCATCACCACCTCAAACATCAAGCACATCCTCAGCGCTGCCAAGATGCTGGAGATCCAGTGCATTATCAATGTATGCCTTGAAATCATGGAGCCCGACAGAGAGGCGGAAGAGGAAGATGACAAAGAAGATGAAGATGATGACGACGATGAAGATGAAGAGGAGGAGGAGGAGGAGGAGGAGGAAGAAGTGGAGGATTTTGTCAATCAGGAGAGCCTAACTGACGTCCAAGAAGTCAGCTGTCACCAAAGCCCTTCTAAGTCTGATCTTACTGAGGAAGCATATACAGAAGCACCTAAAGACTTTCCAAATCACTACCCAGCCAATAACTCCTCTGGACACTTAGGTGTGATACGAGACTTCTCCATCGAGTCTTTGCTAAGGGAAAACCTGTACCCTAAGGCAAACATCCCCGAAAGGAGGCCAGCACTCTCTCCTTTTGCCCCTAGCTTCTTCCCCCACCTATGGAATGCCAACTTCGGCTCCTTCTCCCAGCCTGAGGAGCCGCAAGTAGACAATGGCCCCTTGGATCTGGTGATCAATAAGAGGAAGATCAAGGAAGAGGAGGAGAAGGAAGAGCTGCCTCCACCTCCTTTCCCTAATGACTTCTTCAAGGACATGTTTAGCAACACTCCAGCGGCTCCCTTAGGGCACATTAAGGCAGAGACTGACTACAGCGCTTATCTCAACTTCCTAAGCGCTACCCAGTTTGGAGGAGTTTTCCCCCCATGGCCCCTGGAGGAAGAGAGGAAGATAAAGCCCAAGGCGTCCCAGCAATGTCCTATCTGTAACAAAGTCATCATGGGGGCTGGCAAGCTGCCCAGGCACATGAGGACTCACACGGGAGAGAAGCCGTATATGTGCAATATCTGTGAAGTCCGCTTTACCAGGTGTGCACTGGTTACCCCCACCATGCATGGCCTCTGAGGGCGTGGGGTTGGTGGTGGTTGAAGGGGCTGTGTCATGACATATGACTATTTCCCAAGCTACACATCCTTTTCTCCCCAAAAAATGTAGCTAAGAAAGCAGGACATGACCTCTGTCCCTTCAGGGATACAAATAAAAGAGGGAGGAGGGGTGTAAAAGGAGGAGGGTGGAGGAAGAAAATGTGACCTAGTGATTTTCGAGGGTTGTTGATCACACCCACATCTCACTGGATCCACCCGCTCACTGGGCAAAGGCTGAAATAAGTAACAGGGTATTTTCAACCACAGTGTAGATCACCACAGCTGGACCAGAGGGAGCTGGGAAACAGATGGTCAAACCATCCAAGGAAGCTTCATCTCTAGATGTGCTGGGAGATGCGTTGAGTTGGGAGGGCTGCAGGATGTAATGAGTTTGAGTTTGCATGTTTTGGTGTCAGTGCAGACCACAACCAAGCTGCACATGTTTAGACATGATGGTGTCTGGACTTCCTGAGGCTGGAGTGGTCCTAATTACTATAGGCTAGCAGTGAGGTGGGTGTCAGCCTCTTCTCCCAGGTAATGAGTGATAGGATGAGAGGAAATAGTCTAAATTGGTTTACATGGGATATTAGGAAAAATTATTCGCTGAAATTATTGTTAAGCACTGGAACAGCTGCCCAGGGAAGTGGTGGAGTCATCATCTCTGGAAGTACTTAAAGACAGGTAGATATGGTGCTGAGGGACATGGCTTAGTGGTGGGCTTGGCAGTGCTGGGTTAACAGGTGGACTCAGTCTTAAGGGTCTTTTCCAACCAAAATGAATCCGTGATTCATCAGCCCAGATATTGGCTGCCAAAGAGCCTGGCACCTTGACTCCTTCCATGGCCAATGGAAAGAGATCAGCACCCTCAGAGAGGGAGATGAAGAAGGGGGATGAGTAGAAGCATCATCCCTAACAACAAAGACGACCTGTGGGGCTTAGATTAGGGCACCTAACTTTTAGGTATCTCAGGTGAGGTGAGACCAGCCCAAACATGGGCTGCTCCAAGGCTGGTGTGAATGACCAGATCCCACCCTGGTATCAGTGTTCTTAAAGTCCTGACCTTTGCACCTCTCTACACCCCAGCCAAGCCCTCAGGGACAATAAATCCGAGCCGGCTACTCAAACCTAACTCTACAGCCTGCAACCCTTCCCTGAAGAGCTGGGCAAATTTAATCTGCGAGCAGAGGCAGGTAGATTCCTGGACCTGCTCTTGCTGGGTATAATTAATATCTAATGGGTACAATCTTTACCATAATAATAAAGCTTTCTGACAAGAGCATGGTATTTCAGCTCCTGGCTGCATGTGAGAGAAGGGAGCCCTATTAGGCTGGGGCGAGCAAACCGGAGGAAAATAATATGCACAGTAGGCAAAGCCGAGCTCCCTGACAATGGCCGGACACCTGGGGTGCTCCCACATTCAGCCCGTCTTTTCTTCTTCCGTCCCTGTGATAATTTTCGAGTGGAAGTTATGCAGATGATGAGGATTTGACCTGAAAATAAATTTCCATGCTCCGCTCCATTAACGCAGCAGACATGGTATTATAATGCGGGGAGCATCGTGCCTTGGGCGGGCGTACGCGGTGTGAGCCAGCTCACCCTGGTGTCTGCAGGGGAAAGGCCATTGCCCCGTGATCATTCCTGCCTCTGGGAATTTGGATCCGGCTCCCTCTGGTGTGACATCCCCGGGTTAGTGCTGGGTCGTCACCTCTGGATGTGGGGTTTCTGCTGGGAGGAGCGGGGTGGGTTCAGGCCTGTGAGTGTGGCTGCATCCTGTCGGGATCTCCACCATCCTGTGTTCCCCATCACTTTCTGGGGTGGGATGCTGCAGGTGCTAATCACTGTGATGAGGAAATAACGCGGTTGGACCCGTCACCAACACCTTCCCTGTAATGGAAATGATACTGCTCAGCCCTCCCAGGGGACTCCAAGGTCCCTTACAGGCAAAGGCAGCGTTGCTGGCTTCACTTGGGGAAACTGAGGCATGGGCAGGATGCTGGTGTTGACTCAGAGTCACTGTGGAGGGTAGTACAAGGACTCAGGTGAGAGCTCAGGCATCCTGTTGCCAGACTCAGACAGGGTAAATCAGCATCGTGGAGGTTCACAGAATCATAGGGGGTGGAAGGGACCTCAAGAGATCATTGGGTCCAACCCCCCTGCCAAAGCAGGATCCCTAGGACAGGTCACACAGATAAGAAAGGTCAAAAGCTCCACGCAGAGGTGGCCCAGCATGGCCCATTCCTAACACAGGGTTAAACCCAGCAGCTTCTATGTCCCCTCATATACTCAAAATAAATTAAAAGCCTAGGAGGACTCTAGCCCAATAAAATGCCCACAGAGAAAACTGGTGATGAACCAACTGTGCAGCCTCTTATCAGTGTTTCCAAAAAACAAAGCCCTTTGTTTGGGTCAGCCTGCAGAGTGCTGAAGGCTGGAGGGCCTTTTCCTCCTTTTGACACCCCGGAGCGCAGGGGACATTTCAAGCCACCGGTCTATTTTTAGCTGTGTTTGGAAGTGTTTTGAACAGCAGGCGTCTGTTTGGGCTTGTTTGAGGTTTGTTTGGGTTTTTTTTTTTTTTTTGGGGGGGGGGTTTGTTTAGCCACTTCCAGCATTACTCCAACACAAGGGCTCTCCTTTAGGGAAAAGTGTATTTAAGCAGCCAACGTGGAGTGATTGAGATGTAGACAGAGATATTTCTGCCGGGGTTTCCTGCACACTGCCACTTGCCTTACATGTTTGTTTCGCTCTCTGGGAGCAATCTCAGGGAGGAATCTCAGGCTTCCTGCAAGCAGCAGCATCGGGCGCACCCCCATGGCAGGGAGCAGTGCCTTTGCCAGGGTGATGCAAAGCCCAGACGTTCCCTCCCCTCCCCGGGGTCCCCAGGGAATTGAAGGTAACAGGGAAGCAGAGGTCCCCGAGTGGGATTTCCGTGGGAATCAATCCTTTGCATTATTTTTGTGCTTGAGGAGCTGTGGAGGAGCAAATTTAACCCGGGGGGGGTGGGGAGGGTGAGAGTGGAATAGAGAAAACACATTTTCCTGGTCGGGGAGTTCCCCCAACCTCCTTTTGCATCAGTGGGATCCCGCATCCCACGGCAAGGACCCCACAGGCACCTGGACCTGCTGCTTCTGACTTCCAGGGACATCTGATCGCAGGAACCAGGACTTCATTTAATAGCTCATTAATTTTTTTCCTTAAACAAAGGCTGCTCAGCTTCCAGCCTGCCGTTTTACCCTGCTAAAAAAAGCCAGAGAAAACTGCAAATATTTCACCTTTCCCACCAAGACAACCACGGAGTGCTCAAGGAGAAACTGTTCCAGCCAGAAAGGTTAACATTATTTGTTCCTATTATTTGTGTTGTGACAGCTCGCAGAGCCCTAATCGCTCTCCTAATGCAATTGCATTAAGGTTATTCACACACACGGAGCGTGGCTCTCCTTCGGAGACCCTGCCAGCCCAGCTCCCACCCTGCAAGACCCGTGTTCCCCATGACACATCCTCCCCTGGGTGCTTCGCCACAGCTGGAGCATCTCCCTTCCCCATCCTCTGAGATTCTCCAAGTAGAGCCATAAAAACCTCTCTTCCATCCCACGGAGATGATGCCGGGGCAGGGAGGATTGAGTTTCTCCCTGTCTTCTGCCAGAGATGGGTAATAGCCTGGAAAAAAAACCCCAACAAAACCAAACCAAAAAACCCAACAAAAAAAAAAACCCAACCCTTTGCCTGTATTTACATTATACAGTCCTGGCACGCTGCATGTTTATTAGGAAAAGCAATCCTGCTAGGTGAAACATTACATATATAGGTTTAAATTATATTATAGGTGGGGCTGGTAGCTCTGCTTTTTATTAACATTTCCCAAGACTCTGTGTTACGAGCCCCTGCGTTCGCCTGCCTACGACTTTGCTGCTCATTATCCACTTGGGATGAAGTTTTTCCATGCTGCTCTGTCTTCAGCCCTTGTGTGTGTGTGTGTGTGTAGGGAAGGGGAGGAAACGTGCCCTTGTTAAAACCCAGGGGTAGCAGTGGGAAGTGGGGATTTGGCCCTGGGTACCGCCAACACCAACACGCTGATGGTCATGTCTCCCTTTTTTGATGTGTTTAAAAAAAGGGTAGATCAGGTACTTAGGGATCTGGTTTAGCACAGGACAGGAATGGTTGGACTTGATGATCTTAAAGGGCTTTTTCAACCTGGTGATTCTGTGATTCTGTGAATCACTATTTTGAGTAGATGCTCACAGGCAGGGTGGGGGCAATTAGGGCAAAGATGGCACTTTGGAAGTTTTGGGGGCTCAACCTATAAATAAAATCTTTGTGTGGGTTTTTTTTTCCTGTTTTTTTTTTCTTTTTTCCCCTGCACACTCACATGTTTTATATATAATAATGACATGACTCCATGTATTCTCTATATTCCTAGCTGTGTTACCAATGTCTTGGAGTGATCATGCCGAAAATATTTTGGAGGGCAGTACGAATTCCCCCACTTCCCTGTTTACTTTCTGAACTCCACTCGTGCAACCCAGGCTCAGTTCAGCTGCTACTGGCTTTGCCTTTTATAATCATAGGCCCTAGCTGTGATTTATTTATTTTTTTGGCAGGCTGCAGGATGAAACGTTGATTGGGCTCTCAGCTTGGGAAAGTATTCCTGCTGCTTTTAGATTGTTTCCCTGGAGGGGGAGGAAAAAAAAAAAAAGCTGCTGTATTTGTAAAGTGCTGTTGGGGTGGGAACTGTGCTGTATTTATGAACTTCCTATGAGATGTGCATGAGGCTGGATGGGTGCTGCCCTTGGAGAAGGTGCTCCCTGCACCTCTGCCTGTCTCACCCCATGCTGTGCTCCAAAGGAAAGCTCCAGAGACACCCAGTGGTCAGTGCAAGGATAAAAGGAGAGGAGAAATCCTCCCCAAGAGGGACTTCTTTCAAGCAGCCTTGCCCCACACTGCTGGGCTCTCGAAACTCAAGCAATTCCCTCCTTTGCAGGCAGGAATGCTGGTATACTCCTTTAGATACTCCCATACGGTTTTAGGGTTTATTGCGGGGTGTGTGTGTGTTTTCCTCCAGTTTTGGCTGTTCTGAAGTCCTTGAGATGGAGTGCAGACTCCCAAAATGGGAGGGATGGGTCTGTGCGGTGTCACCCAGGTAATGAGGAGGTGAATGCAAACACCAGCCTGCGAGACCATCCATACACTGCATCTATGCAGTGGCTGGAAGCCCTGGGATGAGCCTTCCCCTCCTCCCAACACCTTCCCACCGCCTTTCCCTCCCCTGATCCAAGGAGCAATCTCAAACACATCCCCTTCCCGTCCACGACACATGACCGAGAGCCTTTTCTTTTGCAGGCAGGACAAGCTGAAAATCCACATGAGGAAACACACAGGGGAGCGGCCGTACCTGTGCATCCACTGCAACGCCAAATTCGTCCACAACTACGACCTGAAGAACCACATGCGCATCCACACCGGCATCCGGCCCTACCAGTGCGAGTTCTGCTACAAGAGCTTCACCCGCTCCGACCACCTCCATCGCCACATCAAGCGCCAGAGCTGCCAGATCGCACGGCCCCGGCGAGGCCGCAAGCCAGCAGCCTGGAGGGCAGCTGGCTTGCTCTTTGCTCCCGGCGGCCCGCCGGTGGAGAAGAGCTTCATGATGCCACCGACGCTGGAGGAGATGAGCAGCCACCTCGGTGGGGCGGCCATGTGCCTTCCTGGCCCCAGCCCCAAGCACTTTTTGAGTGGGGCCAAGAACCCCTTCAGCCTGCAGGAGCTGGAGAGCCAGTTTGAAGAAACCCAGATGAAGCTCTTCAGACGAGCCCAGCTGGACATGGAGAGGAATGCAGGCATCTTGGCCTTCGCCCTAGGCCATAACGAAAACCTCGCCGCCCAACCCTTCTTCCCCCTTCCTGATCCTTGGAGCACGGGCTTCAGCGGCTTGGCAGGGCTCGGCCACGTGGCTCCCATCTCAGAGCCGAGCAACTAAACCCACATCCAGTCCTGCCACGGGTCTGCTCCCTTCCCAGCAGGGCGACTGGCTCCATCACAGTCCCTGCCAGCTCTTTCACATCATCTGGCTCCCAAGAAGCTCTTCATCCATTTGCCGTCACGGCCTGTTGTGGGGCTTGGGGCAGGGGTCCTTTCCTGGGGTGGGTGGGTGGCTTCTGTGCCTCATGGCCACCGACACTTTAGTCTCTGCGATGCACTTGGCTTTGGGGCCATGAAGCCACTGCCCCATCCAGCTGCCCACCACTCATGGCTGTATCTGGGAAGGCCAAGCCAAGACTACTTCTCTCTTCAACGCTCCCGAAAATGTCACTTGCCTTAGTCCAGGGCATGGCCATCACCATGAGATGGCTCTTCTAGGGGAGATGTTCCCCCTTTTTCACCCGCAGGGCCCACTGGACACAGACAAGCCTCCTAGACTTGGTTTTGATATGCTACATTCCTTAGCCCTTTGGGTTAAAAAACTCAGTCTTTTTTTCTGTTTTTTCCTTTTTTTTTAAAAAAAAAAATTCATTTCCAAGTCTGGCAACAAAATATATTCTACAGGGGATAAAGGAGATGGTCAAACAGCCACGCTGGGAGGTGGAGGATGCAGGCTGTTGACTTTCTCAGCAGAATATCAGATTTGCAGGGATGCTGAAAGCCCTGCTGTGCGGGATGAGTTGGGACCCTATACAGATAAAATAAAAATTAAAAAAAAAAAAAAGAAAAAAAAAAGTCACCCAGGAGCAAATCTGGGTGGAAAAGGGGATATTTTACTTACTTTGGTTCTCTGGTCGTTTCCAATTTTCAGGAGAACCAAAGCCTATTTTTAGTATTTTAACTTTGGTTGCTTGAAAAGGTGAAGGAAGATTTTTGTTTGAAGGATCCGAAATGTTTCGATCCTGAGGTGGTTTTGTTTTGTTGTGGTTTTTTTGTTTGTTTGTTTGTTTTTTTAAATTCTTGTTTTGTGAAAATGAACCATGGGGGAAATTTTAAAATTTAAAAAAAGTATCGTTTAAAAACCAAAGAGTCAGAATTCACCGCCACTGACTGTTCTGAAATATCTGGGTATTTGTCCGTAATTCCCTCTAATTACTATACATATTTTGATGACAAATACTTACAGAACACTTGAGTGTCCCCAAATCTGCAATGTTCATGGGAAAAAAGAAAAAAAGAATAAAAATTAGGCGTGCAGATTCTCCTGCTGTATGTCTCAAGGCATCTTTATGGAACAGAAGTCCACTAAAGATTTCTTGTAGGTGAAGTTGCCTAGTTGCAAGCAAGTAGAAATACTATTTCTTCACCATTTGTTGGTTCAAAAGATGAGGCGGTAACATATGATGGGGTGCTCCAAGCTGAAGGTTGCCCACAGTGGCTACGAAGTCTAGGGGTCCTCCCCAGCATCCCTGCGGATCCTGGTCTGGATACCCCTATTCTAATATTTGAGGACAAAAATGTGGCAGATTGACTGGAATCGCCTCACTGGCCTCCTTCAGCCCCTAAAAACCTGAGCTACCCTCTAGAATAAAGGCTTTTTATGGCCATCTGCTGCTGATGGCTCCTCTCCAATGTGGTGGGACCCCAGTTTCACCACCAGCTGAAATGGCTTGCGGCAGGTGCCCTGGGAAGCTGGTTTTAATGCGAAACCATCTCTCAAAAATGTAAATGTTACGAAATTAGGGCTCTTTCTCTCTCTTTTTACTGTTACCTTTTAACGTCAGCAGAATCAAAGGGAACCAGAGGACCACGGGTTCATTAATTTTTTTTTTGGTGTGTTTTGCCCATCGATGGTGCCACTTGGAAAGCGGTGGCTGGATGAGGATATACCCACCAGAGCATGGGGGTGGGGATATAAAGGGTCCAAGATCCAAAGCCCCCCATGAGGGCACGAAGGACTTCTGCTCCAAGACCATCCATAGCAGAACAATCCTGAGGAACTGCCCAGCACTCACTTCCTCTTCCAAAAAAGAAATCCACAAAGACTCCATGTGCAACAAGCCAGTGGAGATAAAGAAAACAAAAAAGAAGGAATAAAACCCCCAAACCTTCTTAAAACTGCATCAAACTTTTTGTTTTGTTTTTTGGTTGTTTGTTTTTTTTTAAATCCTTATCTTCTTACACAAGTTTTGCAGATGACTGGTTACTTCAGGTGGGTTTTTTTTGTCTACGATTTGGAGTCATTGTAAAGTATCCAAAGATGCCAAGTACTGAATAATCTACAAGGACTTGAAGCAAGGTGGTTTTTCTGTCTGAATTTGTTTGTTGGGTTGGTTGGGTTCTTTTTCCTATTTGTCTAGAGGGGAAAAACCTTTGCAATTTTTCTATTTATAACTATTTTTATGTGATTGTTTTATGTACAAAAACAATGGGAAGGGGGGATCAAAACAAAAAAAAAAGGAGAGAGAAACACACACACACAAACAAATTTGCCTTAGTTTCTCACGGGACAATCACCCTTAACTTTCATTGATGCTAGAAAGTGGACAGGAAAAAAAGAGACTAGATCCTCCTTTTATGTATTTATTAAACTGTATGAATTGGTGGTCTTAAATTATTACCAAGACTTAGTTCTTTTGCCTGTGGCCATGCTGAGAGGGCTAAGCCGCTGCAGAGGCCTCCTTCCTCGGCCCAGTGTGGCCATCCCCATGGCCTCATGGTCACATCTGTTTGCCAGGCACACAAAGATGGTGCTTTCCATCGGCGCCTTCTCGAATGCCAAAATAATCACGCATTAATTGAGCATCTGTCTGGAATGGGCCATGGGCCTTGCGATGGTGATGACGATTAACGAGTTAAGGTTGATTTTCCCGCGTTGCGCTCAGTTGTGTGGGATGGAGCTGGGTGCCGGTGGCGATCGTGTGTTGGGGTGGGAAGGGAGGACTAAAGAAAACCCTAATTCTCGCCCTTTTGATGTTGTGTGGTGACTCCAGGCCACAGGTATCCACACAGGAGCCCAGCTTAGCGTGGAGGTGCCTTCTTGAGGCTCTGATCTACTTCCCCAGCCTAGGCAGGTGTGATGAGCACCAAGCCTTGAGCTGGAAGGACACAGGGCTCTCTCCCAGCTCATGGTATGGTGGTTTCTTTCTATCATTCCACCATGGCTCCTAGGGCCAGGCTGTAGCAGGTACTGATGAACACTGGGCTGCATCAAAAGAAGTGTGACCAGGGAACGTGCTTCTGCTTCTCAACTCTCATGAGACACCCCGGGAGTATTGCACCCAGCTCTGGGGTCCTAAACAGAAGAAGGACATGGAGTTGTTGGAGCGAGTCCAGAGGAGGCCACAAAGATGGTCTGATGTCTGGAGAACCTCTGCTACGGACACAGGCTGAGAGAGTTGGGGTGGTTCAGCCTGGGGAAGAGATGGTGGCTCCACAGAGACCTTATCATGGCATTTCCATTAGAGGGGGCTTATGAGAAAGATGGGGACTCACTTTGTAGAAGGGTCTGAAGTCACAGGACAAGGGGCATTGAGTTTATACTAAAAGAGGGGAGATTCAACTAGATATAGGGAAGACATGTTTTTACACTGGGGTGGTGAAACACCAGCACAGGTTTCCTAGAGAGGTGGTAGATGACCCATCCCTGGAAACATTGCAGGTCAGGTTGGACAGGGCTCTGAGCAGCCTGATCTGGTTGCAGATGTGTCTGCCCAGGGCAGAGGGTTGTACTAGCTTGTCTTTAAAGGTCCTTTCCAACCCAAACCCTCCTGTGACACAGATGACAAATGCCTGTAATCCATGTTGCCACTATGGGGCAGCAGAATTTCCTTGTTATTTGTGAAAGAGGTGCAAAACTCTGGAAAACAGGTCCTAGGTACAAATGGTGGGACTCAGTCCATGTCGTTCAGATGCCCAGAAGTGAAGTAACAGTCGTCCCATCTGCACAGAGCCACCTCCACGTTGACACTTGTGATTTTGGATGTCCTAACCTGCAACATGATTTCCAGGCTCTGAAGCCAACCCAGCTCTGGATGGAGGCAGATACTGCTGGAGGGTGATTTCACCCCACCTACGCTGGACCTCCCAAGGGTGGAATGAATCACCTTGGACTGCACATGCCTATCTACGACCTGCTGGTGTGGTTAGGGAAAACTAGCTTGGACTCAACTGCTTTCCTTTCCCATAGCTACAGAGAGATGAGGTTAACTGCGGGAGGGATGGTCTTGGCACCACAGCTCATTCCTTGCTCAGCTGATGGGACAATCCTCGACAAAATCTTTCCCAGAAGGATGGGATGTTGGCACAGCCCAGAGACCATTCCCAGCACTGCTGGCTTGACTTCCTCACATTTTGTTTTGACTGGGATTGCAGCGGGAAACAAGTGCACAAGTCCATCCTCCTAAGCCTAGGGACTTGGGGTCATTGGTCCCACACCCCACTGCAATCCCAGCAAAATCCCCCAACCTCCCACAGCCACCAGTTATTTTTCCTTCCCTTGTGCTCCTGAGGAGTGCACCACACCATCCAGTGCTTGGCCAGGGGTCTGGACCTGCAAGCACAGTCCAAAAATGTGCCTTGAGAAGATGGAAATATCACTCCCCCTCCCAGGGTAGGCAATCAGTTGTTGAGCATCTCATCTATGCTCAGTGCCTGCAGGACCATGGCAGGGTCAGCACATAAACAGTGTGTTTCTGAGCACAAAAACCCCACAAAATTAAGAGTGAGTTATTTTTTAGCTATTTAAATGGGGGGTTTTCTTGAGGTTGTTTTGGGGTGGGGTTTTTTCAATCTTGGGGCTTTTAACCCCATTTTATGCTCATATCCTGGGCTGCTTGTAATAAAAAATAAAAATAATAATTAAAAAAAAATTTAAAAAGAACATTTGCAAGGGGAGGTTGAAAAAAAATCTTAAAATTGCTCAGAGGAGCTGTGTGCTAATCAGACACAGGGGAATCACAGAAAGAAACCAGCTTCAGTAAATGCTTGTTAGCAGCAACATATGGCTACACCGGTGCTCCTGAACAGCTGCTGTTATCTGCTGGATCATCCACACCGTGGTGGGGGAAGCGGTTTCAGGATGATGCTGTGTGCACAAGCATTTGTTTGCACCAGGTGCTGCTGTAAAAAGAGCATCTCCTGTGTATGACCAGCATGGAGCTGGGTGGGGTGGGCAACTACCCCTGCCCTGGGCTTGGAACCGTTTGGGCAGGGGGGCAAGACGTTCTTCTTGAGCTGGGAAGGGGAAATTAAACATGGAAGAAAACAAAAGAAAAGGGAAGAAAGAGGTCGGAGTTAGGGAAGAGAAGTGAATAACTTCTTTAAACTGCCCCCTAAAATGCTTTGGATCCGAGTGTGTGATCCCCAGCAGCACTCCCAGTCACACCAGTGGGGCTGCAAATGCTGCCTGGTCTCTGCCCACTGGTGTCACGGTGACCATCCCAGTCACCCTTTGGGAGGGGGTCGGTGCTTTATTCACAGAGCAGGTGCCCTGAAGCTGGAAGACTCAGTGGTTGCAGAGTGAAGGTTTAAGAGAGTAAATGAAGTGAGAGCCCAGCCGCCCTCGCTTCAAGGAAGTGCTGTGTTTGGGACCAAGTCACCCATGGTTGGGCCTTTAGGGTCTGCCATCACCTGCACATCCGTGGTCTGCACATGAATTTCTTTCCAAACAAAACAAAATAAAACAACACCCCACCCCTCCCAAAACAACAGCAAAAAAGGGAAGAAATGACAACCCCCCTCACTCTTGTAAAGCATTCTCCCACTCCCTATGTAGCCCTCTGCCTTCACCCAGGCATCCCACCCCTGGGATCCCCACCGCCCTGATGGTAGTAGAGAAAAATACCTGTGGCTTGGAAATGCCTTTCTTCTTTTTCTTTTACTTTTTTTTTCCCTCCTCCTTGTTTTCCTGTGTCGAACTGATGTTTTACATGACTTGCACTAATTGCTGTAGGGCAGGATACTGTTAGGTTTCTTTGTGACGGTCTCTTGTTTGGTTGTGACTCCTCTTGGCTAAGAAAACGGCGGTCCTATACACGTACCTGCTGCACATTTTACACTCCTGGAGAAAATAAACTATTACCTGAAGCGGAGAGTGGCTCATGCATCCTTAACGCTGACGTGGGGATGTGGGATGGAGAAGTTACGGCATCAGATGGTGGTGTGAAGGGTGATGGCCCACTTTGTAGTGGGCCCCCACAGTGACAGAAACACAGAGTCACAGAATCAGCAGGTTGGAAAAGACCTTTAAGATCATCGAGTCCAATCGTTCCTGTCCTGTGCTAAACCAGATCCCTGAGCACCTCATCTCCCCTCTGTTAAACACACCCAGGCGTGGGGACTCAGCCCCTTCCCTGGGCAGCCTGTTCCACAGCCCCACAACTCCTTCAGGGAAGAACCTTTCCCTCCCATCTGAGCTGACCCTGCCCTGGGGCAGCTTGAGCCCATTGCCCCTTGTCCCATCTCCTGTCCCCTGGCTGAAGAGACCATCACCCACCTCTCTGCACCCTCCTGGTAGGGCAGTGGAGGTGGGGAGAAGGTCTCCCCTCAGCCTCCTCTTCTCCAGGCTGAACACCCCCAGCTCCCTCAGCTGCTCCTCAGAGGATTTGCCCTCCAGCCCCTTCCCCAGCCTGGTTGCCCTTCTCTGGACTTGCTCCAGGACCTCAATGTCCTTCTGATGGTGAGGAGCCCAGAACTGGACACAGCACTCGAGGTGCAGCCTCACCAATGCACAGTGACCCTTCAGGCAGCATCTGTGCTGTTACTGTGAAGATGCTCAGGCTGAGGAGCAGCCCCTGGTGATGTCTGATACCCCAGCACGAAATCTGTCTGTGGAGTAAAAAAAAAAAAATAAAAGAAAAAAAAAAGGGAAAAACCCGGGAAAAAACACACGGGTTTGGGTTTTACTCCTCATTTCGGCTCATCTGCTTCCCGCAGCTCCCGGGCATGCTCTAACTTGGACTGCCCTCGTGTGGTGGGTGTCCTGGTGACAGCTCTGCCACCCGAGCGGTGCTGGGCACAGGGGTGGTCCCCGTACCCATATCTCCAGGTATTCCGGGGGTCTTGTTTGCACAGGCTCAGGCACCATCCTCCCCTACTTCCCATTGTGCCCAACCGCATCTACCTGCCGGGCTGAGGGAACACAAAGCTCCACCACATCGTGTTTAATGGTGGAACTGGGTCTTACAGGTCTTCTCCACCCAAACAAATTGACCAATTCTAAGAGTTTCCTGAACCTCAATTAACTGCAACCAAATAATGAGGCGGTGCTGGGCACAGGGGTGGTTCCTTCCCTCTATCTCCAGGTCTTCCAGGGGTCTTGTTTGCACTGGGACAGGCACCATTCTCCACCACCTCCCAACTCCAACTGTATCTACCTGCCAAGGCCAAGGAAACACAAAGCTCCACCACATCCAACTGGTTGGACTGGGTCTTATGGGTCTTCTCCACCTAAATACACTGTGTGATGCTGAGTTTTCTGGACCTCAATTAACCACAACCAAACGACCAGGCCAGTGAGACTGGGCATATCCCCACCCATGGGGACACTGATTTCGAGGAGGTTATTCCCAGCAGCACGAGGGTGAGGTGGGATGGGACCCCCTGATGCCCAAGACAGGCTCCACTGGCATTTCCCACTTCCCATGGTAACATTAATAACGTTGCCCAGGTGAGTATAAATCTCAGGCAACTGCAGAAACCTCTTTTCCTTAGGAATTGAGGCTAAAAGACGCGGACACAAACACCAAGATGAAGCCAATTAGCAGTGCCAGGCTGCAACCTCCCCCTCTATAATTGGGCTTTTCATTTTATTTCTGTCTTCCTGTGGTGAAGACACTGACCAAGATGTCAGAACTCTGATAGAGCTTCCTCACATTTCAAGCAGAGCCTGGAGCCTCAGGGATCATCTTAAATTCAGGAAGCCAATTCGGCAAGCGAGCAAGGCAAAGCACACAAGGTGCTGGCTTGCTCAGACCAGGCAGCGCTCACGGTTTTAAGGGCAGATCCTGGCTTCCAGATTAAACCCCTCCTCTGCTCCCAGGTAACCTCTGGAAAACCCTTATGCCAACACCTGTAAACCTGCCAGCCTTTGCACATGGGAAGGTGTTGGTGCTGCCTAGGTTTCCATGGGAAACAGGACGTTTTTCCTGGTGGGACCGACTTCTGCACTGTTGGCTGGAGTTTTGCATCATTTAGGAAACATTTAAGGCTTCACCCTTGAGTTCTTGGAACCCACATCCTCATTTTAGCAGCTTTTATGGGGTGTTTCTGGCCCTTGCCATTGCCAGGGGGTTTTGGTGATAATCACTGAAAAAAAATCAGTCGGAAATTCAAAGTTCTCCCCAGGTTCCCTGCATCCCACCAGCATCTGCAGCCTTCCTGAGATGTGGTCCCTGGATCTTCTGATGCAGAGGTGAGCAGTGATTTGCTCTGAGCTTTGCTGCAGGAGTGGAGAAGCCAAGCTGTGACACACCAAAACGGGAAGACAAGGGCTGGATGGGGAAAGTGAAGAGCGAGCAGAGGCTCTGCAGGAGGTAGAAGATGGTCTCCCATGAGGAAGTGGTGGAGCTGGGAGCAACCACCACTCCTGGAGCGGCAGCCTATGCACAGGTGTGCTCCTCGTCCAGCTGGTTTGTGTCCTGCTCTTGTGTTTGCTCAACCCATGACCAAGGGAGCTGTGACTCCAAGCACTGGGGATGCTTTGTCCCTGGAGCAGTGACAGCCAGGTTGGATGCTGTATGTATCTGCTTTAAGATAGATTCAAACCCCCTGAGGGATGTGTAAATACATATGCAGAGCTATGTACATATACCATGTGTCTAGCTGTTATCCACACTAGATCTCAGATAGAAGGCAATACTACTTCTTTTTAGGTGGGGAAACTGAGGCATGGGGAGGCACAGACATTTACTCATGGCTCCCTTGCAGCACACAGGTATCTGAGCATGTGCTGCCAGCCCACTCTGTACACACAGTCCCTGCATGGGTGCAAATCGTCGCTGGGGAGTGGTCAACCTCAGCAGTGGCTTCATCAGTCTGTTAAACTCAGTGATAAGAAGGAGCATCCCCAGGCACCCTGGCCCCCCTCTCTCCAGCGTCCCCATCCGATACAGGGAGCAGTAGCAGGGTGAGCACCACCAGACACAAACACCCATCCACCCAGCGATGCTCTGAGGCAACGAAAAGGGACACCTGAGTACATGGGTGATTTAGAGAGGCCTTGAGGACTGGAGGTGCCTGGCTGGGAAGGGCCTGGGTGTCATGGGGGATGAGAAACTTACCGTGAGGGGGCAGTGTGCTCTGGCAGCTCAGAAGGGGAATGGGATCCTGGGCTCCGGCAGCAGAAGGGTGGCAGCAGGAACAGGGAGGGGATTGTCCCTCTCTGCTCTGCCCTCAGGAGGCCCCAGCTGGATCCTGTGTCCAGATCCGGGCCCCCAATACAAGAAAGATGTGGGGCTGTTGGAGAGGGGTCAGAGGAGCCACGAAGATGATCAGAGGGCTGGAGTAGCTCCCCTACGGAGAGAGGCTGAGGGAGCTGGGCTTGTTCAGGCTGGAGAAGAGAAGGCTGTGGGGGGACCTCATTGTAGCCTGCCAGTCCCTGAAGGGAGCAGAGAAACAGGAGGGGAATCAGCTTGTTCAAAGGGCAGAGACTGGCAGAAGAAGGGGGAATGGATTGGAGCTAAAGGGAAGAAGGTTTAGATTAGATATTAGGGGGAAGTATTTTACAGAGAGAGTGGTGAGGTGCTGGAACAGGCTGCCCAGAGAGGGGGTGGGTGCTCCATCCCTGGGGGTGTTCAAGGCCAGGTTGGCTGGGGCCCTGGGCAACCTTGTGTAGCTCCAGGCCTGGAGGTTGGTGGCCCTGCCTGTGGCAGGGGTTTGGAGCTCTGTGATCCTTGGGGTCCCTTCCAACCCAGACCAGTCTATGATTCTGTGATCCTATGTAGGGGAAGAATGCTCAGCAGACATATAGGGAGTCATGGGGCAAACAGCTCTGTGCCCAGTGGCAGTGATGGGGCCCTGATACGAAGCAGCTAAAGATGGAGCTGGAGGTTATTGAGGGGTGTCAGAAGGCAGTGTGTATCTCAGGAAGCTGCATGTGCAAAATGTATTATGAAATGGGATTTTCAGGACAGCAGTAAGCTTAGGAAAGAAATTCACGCTGGAAATCTGAAGATGATGGGTGTTGCTGCACACTGGGAGCATCACCTGGCAGGGTGGCAGCAGCTGAACAGATGAAGGAAAGGGATTTGCCTCATACAGGTCAGACACCCGCAGCAGAGGCAGCACCTTCTCATCTTGCTGTCTGGGAGAGCGATCCCTCTGGAGGTAAGCATCTGAAATAAGCTGCTATTTCCGAGTGCCTGTTGCACTCCAGTGGCCAGGAAAGGAGGGTGCATGTCCTGACTGTCCCCTCTCATGCACCGTCCCTTTGCTTATCTCCCTCTCACCACATGTTCTTTGCCTGGTCCTTTGCAGAGACACAGCACCGCTATAAACCCCATGCAAAGCTCCCCCCTCCCCAGTCCCATATTTATGCCCAGGATGGGATGCTGCATGGTGCTAGAGGAAAAATTCCCTGCATGGATCAGCAGAGTAGAGAGGCAGGAGGCTCTGAGTGTGCCCACAGCTCATTAGGGGTCAGATCACAGAGCCACAGAACATTAGGGGTTGGAAGGGACCTCGAAAGCTCATCTAGTCCAACCCCCTGCCAGAGCGGGATCACCCAGACTACATCACACAGGAACACATGCAGGTGGGTCTGGATGTCTCCAGAGGAGACTCCACAGCCTCTCTGGACAGCCTGTCCCAGTGCTACATCACCCTCACAGGGAAAATGTTCCTCATGACATTCCCATGGAGCTTCCTCTGCTCCAGCTGCACCTGCTGCCCCTTGTCCTGTCTCTGCCATCCCTGAGCAGAGCCTGGCTCCATCCTCCTGACTCTCACCCTTTACATATTTATAAACATTAATGAGGTCACCCCTCAGTCTCCTCATCTCCAGGCTAAAGAGGCCCAGCTCCCTCAGCCTCTCCTCATCAGGAAGGGGATCCACTCCCTCCATCCCCTTGGTGGCCCTGTGCTGGGCTCTTTCAAGGAGTTCTGTGTCCTTCTTGAACTGAAGGGCCCAGAACTGGACCCAATATCCCAGGTGAGGTCTCACCAGGGCAGAGTAGAGGGGGAGAAGACAGATGGAGGACTGGGGCCATGTCCAGCTGAAGCTCCACTGCCATGGCCAGCTGCAGCTCCATAGGTTTGTTCCATAGCTCTGGGAAGAGGTATTAGGCTGTCCTGAGTTAATCCTAGATCCCTAAGGGAGGGGATTGTGGGATCTGCGTCTCCCTTCAGTGCTCACCATGGGGTGAGTGGGATTTCTCCTGTATCCCTGGTAGCTCAGCCAGATATGGATGACAGACAATAAAGGTTACTTAAAATGCTCAAAAAGCCAATTTTTCGCTTGAAAAAAATCTATTAATTCATCTGGAAAACCACTAGTCTATTGGCCTCAAACAATGCAGGGGACCTGAACCAGATTTAGAGGCCTCCTGTTACATTTAATAAGCTACCCTGTGTCCTCTCACACAAGCCTACCTGAGGCATGCCACGACTTCAGCCCACAGATGTTACCTGCCCCATCTCCCTGCTTAGGAAGGATCTCATTTCATTTCTGAGTTAGGGGCTGAGGTTTTGAGCTCCTTGAGGGAAGACAGCTAAGCTTTCTGCCTTAGCTCTTCTAGTTACAAAACAGAAATGATGACCTTATCCATTTTTACAGGCTGCAGTGAGGATTAACTGCTTAATCTGGGACTCTGTGGTGCCCTGGTGTGAGCTGCACTGATTGGGGTGCTACCACCCTGCCGTGGCCATAATCACTCCGAGGATGCGGTGGGGTTTGCAAATGGAGAAGGGGAGGGGTGGATTTGGGGGCTAATTGGAGTATCAAGGGGAGCAGGTATGATATTCCACTTTTCCAGGGCAACAATGAGTTTGGGTTGGTGCTCAGATGCTGCTTAGTTTGGGGTTCAACGTACTACCAGGCTTTGCTAATGACTATGATTTGGAGAAGGGTTGAAGGCCAGAGTGGCCTGAAGGCACCAAAAACGGGCAGGAGCTGGGGAATGGAAAGGTGTCAAGGGGGGATCAGGACCATCCACCCAATTAAAGGGCTGTGCAAATGACACCCCCACACCTTCAAGGGTCACGGGTGCTGATTCAAAGATGCTTGACCCACAGCAGCCCATGCAATTAGTGATTACTAACCAGTCAGCATTGGCTGAGGTGGGTCTTTCTAACCCTGCACCGAGGTGAAGGTGTTGTGGGTGCTGTGTGTGGTGGGCTGGCTCTGCAGGATGGCCACTGAGCACCCTGCACAGAGCTGGAACCAACCAAACACCTTGGCACTGCGTGAGTCGTACCACACACCAGGAAACCATCCTGCTTGTTGGGGCAACAGGTTCACACTCATCCCTGTTGCCAACCGGGGAGCAGCTTGAGGGAATTCAACTAACAGGAGAGATGAGTCTCTCCGTGCCCTTAACCCTACCTGCACATACTGATGTTCTTGTGTGTGGCCCCACCATGGGCCAAGACATGGGAAATGTCACCAGGTGTTGAAAAGCATGAAAAGTGCAAAAGCTGAAACAAGGAGGTGACAAAGAAGCTGTAAAGAACAACCAGGGGGGAGCAGCTGAGAAAACAGGAGGAAGTGCCGGGGGATGGAAGGGAGGTGGCTTGGAGAGGAAGCCATCTCCTTTGCTGTTCCTGGTCCTCACCACCCTCACTGTGGGGCAGAGTGTGGCATCGAGAGCAACCACCAGCCTTCCCCCCATGTGCCAGACTGAGAGGGCATCTGATCAATGGTTATCAATAGCTGAAGGGTGGGACACAGGGGGACATCGCCAGCCTCTTCCAAGTGTCTGTGGGGACAGGACAAGGGGCCATGGCCTCAGGTTGGAGCTCAGGGAGTTCCACACCAATATGGGGAAGAACTTCTTCCCAGTGAGGGTGAGGGAGCCCTGGGACAGGCTGTCCCAGGGGGTGTGGAGTCTCCTTCTCTGGAGATATTCCAGCCCCTGGACACTGACCTATGTGACCTGTCCTAGGGACCATGCTTTGGCAGGGGGTTGGACCTGATGGGCTCTGGAGGTCCCTTCCAACCCCTACAAATCTGTGATTCTGTGATTAATCCAGCTGCACCCTGTCCATCCCCACACTGTGCACGAGTTGGGCCAGCTGCAGGTTATGCTGGTGGTGGATGGACCAACTATTGAAGCATCCCAGATCCATCTGGAAAACACAAGTTAGAGTGTCCAGTGTCCTCTCTGCCCAGCTTTGGTTTTGGGGGGGTCCCTCCCCTTGGGCAGAGAGTTGATGTGGACAGGGATGTGCTTTGGTATTCCGAGGGGGTTTGAGCTGGGATTTAACCTTGCTGTGTAGGCAAACCCATGACTTCCCTGTAGGTGCCCAAGTTTAATGCCCAAGTCAGGGCACCACCTTGTCTGCCAATGTCCTGGAGGAGACACAGGGGCACCTCCTGGATGGATGCAGAATTCTGGGTGAGCAGGAATGCCTTTGGGAGCTGCTTGTTTCTCCCCATGAGATGCAGATGCAGTGTTACTATGGGAGGATGAAGTGCAACAGGACAAACGTAAGTGAAGGGCTTGCAGTAGCAAGGACCTGATGGCAAGGGGCAAAACTACCACTGAACATGTCTGGTCTGTTATTATTATATTATTATAGACACAATTTCCAACTAAATCTTTGAGCTCAAAATGTGATTTCTTTCCCAGCACAGCTGCCACGGGTAACACAGTTGATAACATCCAGAATGCAACCAGTTTTGGTGCCCTACATCAGTGCCCTGACCAAAGACCTTGGTAATTTAAAGGTGCTATCACTGTTTAGCATTTTTCTTCCAATCTCTGCCCTTGGTCCTGTTGCTGGGGCATCCAAGGTTTGGTTGCTGTGAGTTAGTCTGCCTCAGGGTTGCTAATTGCTTGGAGACATTCAAAATCCCAGCAATCTCATTGTGTCCTCCTAAGTGAAACCATCAGATAGTTTGGGTTGGAAGTGACCTCACGGATTATCTAGTTCCTACCCCCTGCCATGGGCAGGGACACCCCCCACCAGCCCAAGGTGCTCAAAGCCCCATCCAACCCAGCCTTGAGTCCTGCCAAAGATCCAGGGGCAGACACAGCTTCTCTGGGCACCCTGTGCCAGGGCCTCCCCACATTCCCCAGGATTTTGTCCTAATATCTAATCTGAATCCACCCTTTTTCAGTTTAAAACAGTAACCCTGTGTTTTACCACTACACTTCTTGATAAACAGTCCTTCCCCATCCTTCCTGTGGGCCTCTTTAGGTGCTGGAAGGCTGCTACAAGGTCTCCACAACCGTGGTTACCTGTGTGGGGGGGACTGAGGCAGTTTTGGAGACACTGCCCCAGGTGTACAGGCTTCTGGTTTTGCTTCAGGTTTGGAAAACTGGTTGGAAAGAAGAAGGTGTTTCCTTCTGGTAATGCTTTAACCCCAGATGTGTAAACTCTGTGCTCAGTTCTCTGCCCAGACTTTTCACCATCATGTGTGCTGTGTCCACATACAGCAAACAAGGACTCTGTGATCTGGCCATATGGGGCTGGGTTGGACCATCCCCCAAAGTGCCTGTGGTTCTCCACTGACCCCAAGCCCAGAGTCTCCTCACAAAGGTATTTAAAGGTACTTACATTCTGTAACCACCA
Organism: Laterallus jamaicensis coturniculus; assembly: GCA_022605575.1. Classification (NCBI taxonomy): domain Eukaryota; kingdom Metazoa; phylum Chordata; class Aves; order Gruiformes; family Rallidae; genus Laterallus; species Laterallus jamaicensis. The sequence continues at coordinate 1,424,180 of JAKCOX010000082.1, forward strand.
AAATTAACCCTGGTTTCAGGTACTGCCATGGCAAAATAATCAGTCCTTAGTAACCATAGAATCATTTGGGTTGGAAAAGACCTTTAGGATCATCGAGCCCAACTGTTAACCCAGCACTGCCAAGCCCACCACTAAACCATGTCCCTCAGCACCCCATCTACATCTTTTAAATCCCCTCAGGGAGGGTGACCCCACCACTGCCCTGGGCAGCCTGTTCCAGCACCTGACAGCTCTTTGGCTGAAGACATTTTTCCTCATCTCCCATTTAAACCTCTCCTGGCACAACTTGAGTCCGTTTCCTCTTGTCCTGTCACTTGCTACTTGGGAGAAGAGAGCGATCAGGTCTCTTCTTATGACCTGTTTGTGTTTTATGACTCACTACACCTCACTACACCCTCCTTCCAGGGAGTTGTAGAGAGCAACTGGGTCTCCCCTGAGCCTCCTCCAGGCTGAACGCCCCCAGGTTCCTCAGCTTGCTCCTCACTGGACTTGAGCTCCAGACCCTTCATTGCTCCTTTGTCCTTCTCTGGACATGCTCCAGCACCTCAGTGCCCTGGTAGTGAAGGGCCCAAACCTGAACCCAACCCTGGAGGGGTGAACTCACCAGTGCCCAGTACAGGGGACGATCCCTGTCCTGGTCCTGCTGGCCACACCATTGCTGTCACCAGCCAGGATGCTGTTGTCCTTCTTGGCCACTTGGGCACGCTGCTGGATCATGTTCAGCTGGATGTCAACCAGCATCTCCAGGTCCTTTTCCACCAGGCAGCTTTCCAGCCACTCTTGCCCCAAGACTAACGTTTCCTGGGACTGTTGTGATCCAAGTGCCAGGCTAACTCCTTTAGCCCAATGCCAACTGTATCTTCTGCTTCAGCCAAGGACCCCTCTGCAGGGGGGTGCTTGCCCCAGGTTGCATCCCCAGGGAGCAACCAGGCAGCTTGCATTCTTGAGCTCACCACCTGTGAAAGAATGAACAGAGCTGGGCAGTTCTGCCTTGGACACATGGGCACGGGGGGGGCGGGGGGGATAAGCAGAGCCCCCACAGCACTGTGAACACGTAAGCACCATTCCTGCCCATGTAAGAGACAAAGAAATCCAGCCATGGCAAGCTTTGCCAGGCAACAGGACTGAGCCAGGATTCTCCCAGCTGGAGCAGGACCAAAGCCTAAGAGGATCTGCATGTGCACATCGTCCTCCAGCGTCTCCATAACTCACTGTGGTATGTCTGATACAAGCTTCCGGCAATGTGTTTTTGTTACTGCCCTTAAAATAGGATGCAGAAGGAAAGGTTTATGGGAGATAATTCATTTTATTGGCTCTTCTGCACCAGAATTAATTGCAGCCATATTTATTGCTCAGGAAAGTAGAGATGAGGTAGATAAGGGAATGTCTTTGTTTAGGGCAATGAATAATTTATGTCATAAATTCACCAGAACCTTGAAATCTGAAGGGCTGATTTTGCTTCCTTCCCTGTCCAGGGAGTGAGATGAGCCTTAACCCTTGCGTGTGAACTGATGTTTTATGACTTTCCCATCACTGTGATCATCTGATCAACCTTCTGCACCAGAAAACGCAGAGTTTCCCCACGTAGGGTGGCTGGGGCTACATCCAGGCTCTACATCCAGGCTCCTTATTGAGCAGGGGTGAGAAGTATATCTGAGGAGTAACTCATCCTATCCTGTGATAGGTGCCTAAGGTGTAATAAAGCATAAGGCCAACTACAGAGGGGGCTTTGGTGAAGGGTTTGATGGCTGATTTCCCATCCATCAAGACAAGGGTTATGTGTCAAACCCATAACTTCAAGCTGAGCTGGAAGAGTTGGTTTTAGAATAATACCCAAACAACATGGACTAAGAACTTCCCAAATGTTACTCTAAAGGTACTAGAAGGGTGGTTTCTTTCCCAAAGAGACTTTCCCCCAGGCTGTAGGCTCCTGATGAGTGTTAGGATTTGTGTTCCAGGAGATCCCTGACACAGAATCACAGATTTGCAGGGGTTGGAAGGGACCTCCAAAGATCACTGAGTCCAACTCCCTGCCAAAGCAGGGTCCCTAGGACAGGTCACACAGGTCAGCGTCCAGACGGGGCTGGAATATCTCCAGAGGAGACTCCACACCCCCCTGGGCAGCCTGTCCCAGGGCTCCCTCACCCTCACTGGGAAGAAGTTCTTCTGCATATTGGTGCAGAACTCCCTGAGCTCCAACTTGAGGCCATCGCCCCTTGTCCTGTCCCTACAGACACTGAGAAGAGACTGGCCATGTTCCCCTGTGTCTCACCTTTCAGATATTAATAACCATTGATCAGTTTCCCTCTCAGGCTTCTTCTCTCCAGGCTGAACAGTCCCAGCTCACTCAGCCTTTCCTCGTAGGGGAGATGCTCCAGGCCCTTCATCATCTCCTCAGCCTCCTCTGGACTCTCTCCAGGAGATCCCTGTCTGTTTGATCCCAGGGAGCCCAGAACTGGACACAACACTCCAGGTGGGGTCTGACCAGGGCAGAGCAGAGGGGGAGAATCCCTTCCTGTGACCTGCTGGCCACGCTCCTTTTGATGCCCCCCAGGATCCCATTGGCCTTCTTGACTACCAAGAAGTACCTACAGTAGCCCAGTAACTACGTTTTCAAAGAGGAGAGATCTTGTTGAGACCTGTTCTGCCCTGGGGTGGGCACCAGTACCTGCCCACCTCCTAAGAGCCTGCACTGTTATGCAGATGGCTCCATTGGTTCCAAACAACATTTATTGATATGGTGATAGGCATTTTATATATATATATCTATAATATATATATATATATTCCCCATGTAGGGTGGCTTGGGCTACATTCAGGCTCGACATCCAGGCTATTTCTGTGAGCAGAGGTGAGAGGTATATCCAAGGAATAGCTCATTCTGTCCTGTGATAGGTGCCTAAGGTGGAATAAAGCATACTGCTGACTACAGAGGGAGCCAAAATATATATGTATATACCCTACATATATATATATGGAGTTGGATGGTTTTGTAAACCTTTGCCTCAGAGACAGGGGATGAACGTGGTTTTATCAGTCCTTCCTGCTTGTGCTCTGGAGCAAAGTCAGTGCTCACATTGGTGTCCCTTGGATGATCTCCTACTTCAAAACAAGGGGAGTGGGAGGGAGACATAGGAAAGTCAGAAACTGTAACTTCAAAGGGGAGCTGGGATGGGGGCCTGTGCCAGGGTGGGAGAGGAAGAACAGGGATGGTTTTGATTAGTGAGAAGGTAAAGCACAGGCGTCGCGGTTCAGCACCAGCCAAGCACCATGAGGATGCTCACTCACCCCCAACCCTGGCAGCATGGGGAGGGGAATGGGGAGACAGAGGCAAACCACCATGGGGTTGGGATAAGGCCAGCTTGCTGGGACAGCAAAGGGAGGGGGAAATAACAGGAGCTGGAATATACAAAACTGGTGATACACAATGCAGCTTCCCACAGAACAGCACGACTCAGGCCGGACAGCTCAGGAGCCAGTTCATCCCATCCTGTGCCCCACGCCAACCAGGCCCCTTTAATGCTGAGCAGGATGTCATATGGTATGGAACACCCCTTTGGTTAGTTTGGGTCACCTGCCCTGGCCCCAGCTTGTTGCTGAGCTCTATCCTAGCCAAATCCCTTGGACAGACCAAGCAGCAATCTCCTTTCCTAGCTATCTTCTCATCAAAGAAAGGAGAGTTGTGGGGAACAGTGGTGTTCTTGGTGGAAAACATTATGTCTTGGGAGAAAAAAAAAAATCACATTTATTTTAATTAACTGATAAACTGGTCAATAAATCCTTCTGCCTCAGAGAGGCCCTGAGAGAGCAATGCTCACTGGAGCCAGTATGTGTGACACCAGTGCTGCCACCTCCTCAGAAGAGACGACTCTGGTATCAAACTGGGGTTAAAAGGGGGAACTGGGATGGGGAGGACAGCTCCGTGCCTCCACCAAAGCTAACATAGCTCTAAAATCCCAGATGCAGGGTGGCTGTCCAGATTTTCCAGTGGGAAGGGAGGTGACCAGCAGATCTCAGAGAGACCCTGTACCATTCAACACAGGCACGGACAGGCATCTGCAGGGAACATGGGGTTTGTTCCAGAGTAGCAAAAAGCAGCAGCGGAGAGTAACCAGGCCACAGGATGGCAGAGAAAAGTCAGGCTTGATAAACAAGTGCTGAAGGGGGGGGGGGGGGGGGGGGGGGAAGGGGGGAAGCGGGGGGGGGAGGGCTGTGGAAATGATGCCACCACAGTGACTTGGGTGGTTTGGCCAGAGTCTGACAGATGCCAACAAACATCAACAGTGGCTGAAAATGGATAATCAGGGCTTCGATCTGGGATTCAGACACCTAAAATGGGATCCAGCTGCCTGATTTGGCAATGATTTATCAAGGGATGCCCTAGCTGCTCCATGTGTGAACCCTCTAAAGCCAGGTCAACTCTAAAGCCCCTGTGTCTGTTGGTGCATGCTGTCTTTACTCTGGTCAAGCCTGAACTAAATCCAGAAGACCTTGTAGGTCCCTGATTCTAATACCCATCTTCACATCTGTGATAAAACTCAGGTAAAAATACAAATAAAAGTAAAAAACACCCCCCCCCAGAAAAAAAAAAACAACCCCACAAATAAGCCTCACCTAATTTTATAATTTTTTACAGAAACAAAACCTTTCAGGTCTTGCTTTCTTTTGTTGGAGAAGCAAGGAAGCCCAAGCCTGTTCCCCCTCTTTGCCTTCCCTGCCTCCAATTTGCAGGTCAGCGTTCATCCAGCAGTTGAATTTTCAGCTGTCAAAGAGGCAGAAAGGAAAGGCTGGAGGGGGAGGGGGGGAGGGGAGGCGAGGGAAAAAGAAAGAAGCCTGATAACTAGGAAGCAACCTGTGGGTCATTCACGACTAGACAGCCAGAGATGGCGGCTGCTGGGTAGGTAATTTTCACTGGCAGAAGTGACCAAACAGTAGGCAGCCTTTTCCCCCGCTCGGTGTTGTGAGTTGTCAGACAGATAGTGAGATGATCTCTGTCTTGCACTGGGAACTTCTGGGACAGGAGGGGCAATTCATCAGCTGATGAAGTGTGTTAGCCCTCAGCTTCTCTTGTATTCTTGGACTTGAAACTAATCTTCTGCGGATGAGATGACATAAGCACCAGGGCACTGACTCCTCCAGGACTGTCCTGGTGAAGCAAGGACATAAATACTCCTAGCCATCTATCTCCAAACCTGCTGACCTTATCCATGCTATTTGCCTTCCATTTTCCTTCCCTGCCTTAGTTTTTCCTCCAGTATTTTCCATACTCCTCAAACCCAGTTGTTACCCCTCCTTGGCTCCAAGAACAGCCAAGAGTGGGTTATGCTGGTTAGAAAATGGTAGGTCTCAAATGTTCGAACCAGCTGGGAGATGTGGAGACTGGAAGAAGGTCTGGGCAGTGCCTGACATAACTGTGCTCCCATGGACTGGGGCAGCAGGGTCTGCACCCTGCTTGCAGCTGGGGAGGGGTTGCGCTGGGGAGGCAAGGATCACCACAGGAAGAAGGGTGGAAATCTCTCTTTACCACGTCTCAGCAGATGGTGGTTTCCACAGAGGCTTCAGGCTAGCAGAGAGGCACACCATCTTACTGCGTGGTGACATTTTGGTCTGGAAGGGGACACTCCCCAGCAGGCCTTGGCCATAGGAGGTGTCACACCCCCCCGTGCATCCCTTGAGCCACCACTCTTTGGGGTTATGATTTCTACTTTTGTTTTCCCCAAGCCTGAAGTAATTTACAAGGCAAATCACTGCAGTCACCCTGTTCTTGTATACGCTGCTTAAGGCTCCTGTGCTCCTTTGCAAGGCTTAGTCCTGTTTCTCCCCCTTCACCACCTCCCTCTGCCCACTCAGCCCCAGAGTAGGTCCACAAAGGCTTCCACTTGCTCGCATCCATCTGGGGCATTTCAAGCTCATGTAAGGGAGAGGGTGAGGGCTGAACTCATCTGTTCCTGAGGGGTAGAGCTGCAGCCCCTACCACCGATGGCCAACAAGGTGGCCACACCATGTTGCATGTGACATCTTGTCTGCTGGGCTGCAACAAAACCCCAAAGCTGCTGCCAGCACTGAGAATAAAACGTGGGGTGTCCATCAGAAAGGTGGTTGGCCACAGCCTCTAGCACAACCCACCCATGTCCTTCTGCTTCAATACTTGGTGGTGCACACCTAGAACTCCCTGAGGCAGCCAAGAAGCTGAATTCACAAATTAAGGTCTTGTAGGGAAGCAGTTGGGGTTGGCATTGGCATCAGGCTGCACACGGCGGGGTTTTCGGTGCTGAAAACTAAAAATAGAGACCAAGTTTGCATTGATCAAGCAAGAGAACAGATATTTAAAATTCAATAGTTAAAATCACTGCAATTTAATGTAATGCTTCAATGAATGTTAATGAAATGTAAACCTATTCTGAATGATACAAAGGAAAAAAGGGAGTAATTACTTAACCAAGCTATAATTTCATTCACTGTTATTAGGTGGATTTAGATTACTTGCTCACTCGAGATTAGATATTTGAAGGACAAGGCTGAAATCCTCTTTCTAATCCAGAATTGCTAAATCCTTGGGTATTTCTTCATTATCATGCTTTGACTTGCATCTACGTTCAAGTTCATTCCTTTCTTCTCCCCTAAACACAGCCCCCTATTTTCCTGATAGCAAACGCTGTAGACGAAACAGCACCAACCCCTCCCAGGTTCCCCAAGGCTCCCAACACTTCATACTTCAGCAGGGTCCCATAATTACAAACCTCAAACAAAATTATAATTGATTACATTGATACAAAAGATTCCAACAGCACGAAACCACTTGAAAAAGAGGTTGCTTGTTGTTTGGTTGTATTTTTTAATTTCTTTAAACTTTAACAAACTTCTATATGATTTGGCAAACCTTCTTGTTTGGATTCCCTGCCCCCAGAAATGAAATCTATCCCCTGTGTCGTGTTGCTTGGTCCCTTTGGCCTTGCCTGCCCATGAGCTGCTGCAGGGTGTGTGGATGTGGCAAAGGAAGGAGGGAGCAGGTGGATGTGGTGCTCCAAGAAATAGGAACTAAGCATCAGTTGGACCATTGGAGTGGCCCCGATGGTTTCAGCAGGGTGATGCCAATTTATGGCAGGGAAAGGCTTGGTCCTTCATCTTTTGGAAGGTGACTTTCCAGACCCTGTTCCTACTGGTTCTCATATAAATCCATTTTCCTTGGTGATACAGGTACTTTGGGAACTCGATGATGTGTTGCCTGCCTGTCCTCATCATCATTAGGGATAAGGTGACTTACCTCTGGGTGAGCACGAGAGAAGATGGAGCTGCTGGTGATTTATTTCAGTTTGCACAAAGGAGAAGCATCGTGTCCCCTGGAATTGATGGTGATTTATTTCAGTTTACACAGTCAAAGGGGAAGCATCATGTCCCCTAATTCTGCTTCCTGATGTTCAACCCCTGGACTACTCTGGGGTAGCAGGATGCCAGTTCATGGTCACTGCCAGATCCTAAGCAACCGAATTTCACATCAAGACTGAGCAAGGAGTTAACAAAGCCAGAGACCAGCTGTGGGGCATGCAGGGAGTTCAGGCAGCTCTTGAACTGTGGCACTTACCACCTTGCCTATTAGTGGTGCTGGAAAAAGCATCTGCATTTTCCTGAGAAAAGTTAAGAAAAAACAGGCATTGCATTAGGAAAAAAAAAAAACAAAACCAAAAAACCCAAACCAAACCCAAACACAACCACCCAACACGTTTCATCTGCAGAGAAAACCAGTCTGGTGGAGATCTAACTCCAGCCCTCTTGTTTTCTCATCTGCTGGGAAGGTGGGGGCACAAAGGGAGTGGTTGCTTGCCCGCTCCCCAGAGTCATAAGCACAGGGGTTAATGTTTCAGCGCTCAGTCACGTCTGGTTTCTAGCTGCTACCTGCTCTCACTCAACTGATTTTTAACTCTCTTGGCGTCCTCCACGTGTGAGAGATGTTTGGTTAGATCCCTTATGCTGCGTGTGTGGAAATAAAGGGCCAGCTAAGAACAGACAAGCGATTAGGCATTAGGTGAGGTATAATCCCTCCCTAATCACATTTTTAAACCTGGTAGTTGGAGGTAGGATTAGAGTTATTAACATGCGGACACTAAAGCATATAATTTATTTAACAATTACTGGCTCTTTGTGGAGGGGGTTATGCACAGGCTGCAGCCACGCTCAGCTCCTCCATCTCGTGCAGGATGGGGCTGCTGTCAGTGACAAAGCTAGCAGACACAGCTTGCTGCCCTGCTGGCACAAAGGGCAGCAAAATAAGGGTTACCTCGGATGTTAGATGAAGCAGATCTGAAATCCCCTCGCAGAACCCCTAAGCAGTCCCACAGGACCACACTGGACATCTAGATACTAAGCTGCATAAACATAAACAAACAAATTATCACAGGGTTAAAAACAAAACCAAACCACACAATTAGCCAGTGGTCCTTAGTCATCTCTTTCTGAATATAGGATAGCACCAATGTACAGTGGTTTTAAAGGCTGGATCTGCTCAGATTAAGAGCAGGAGGCAAAAGCAGCAGCCACCAGGAAGCAGTGATGTTGTGCAAGAGGGAATTCCAGACCTCCTGGACCAAACCCTTTTCTGAGCTCCTCATACAGTTCTCCCAGCTCAGCTGGGCACTGCAGTGTTGCACCAGAGATTTACATGTCAGATAGACATCCCTGTAGTCAACAGATTTGTATTTTAATTCTTCTGTCTATCGTGCCAATGTACCTGTCTGCCTTCAGAGAACTGAGGTTTGATTTGTGATTGTGCTGAGGGTGCTTGGAACAGTGAGGCTTCCCCCCACTCCCCAGTTTATAAAATAAAAATAAAGTTCTGCACCCCAGCCTGTTGCCTAGTATGCATTAACTCACTGAAGGATAGTTCCAAGTTGGTCTAAGGATGCCAGATCTGCCCAGCAGCAGGACAAGACGCCAAAGCCTGGGGGCAGCTCAGTCTGATCCCAGGACCATGTATATGCAGATGGGAAGTTCCCATGCCCAACATGCACAGCTCCATTGTCTGCGCTCTGTGGCTGGCACAGTCCCTGGCAAAGGCTTGGCCCTGTGCCACTTGCACTCTTCCAGACAAGTCTTGGGCATGGTTTGTTTGGGATTTAGGTCAGGCTAGGGACCATTTGCAAGAACCTTTTTCATGTGCCCGCCCTGTTTTGAAAGCTGAAAGTCTAGTACTCTGGGCGTTGCTCATTCCAGGTCAGTTGGTGTCTCTGGCTGCAGCCAGTTGGCATGCTACCTACACCACGCACTGCTCTGTGCTGGTATACCAAGTGTGCTCACAGTGCTGTGTGGAAGAGAAAACGGTGCTGCTGTGGTTGTGTTTAGGACCCCACACGCTCTGCTGAGTGCCTGGGGCCAGGTTTGAGGATCTGAAGCATCCTGAGGCAGCTAAAAATGAAGAGGCTTCCTCTGGAGTCAGTGCAGAGTTACAGGAACTCCGGGGAGGAGGGGGGGGTAGGGGGTGAGGGGGAGTGGGGTGTGTGTTTATTTATCCCACCCTGAAACAAGCTCTAAAATAGGCCAGATGAATGTGCCTTGGTAGGAGGCCTCTTGTCCTGATGACTGCAGAAATATTAGGGTGACTAACTTGGTCTTTGACATCTAACTCCTGGCATTTGATGGAGTGCATCCAACCATCCGTCCACAGGGAAAAGGGGCTGGTGTTGGAGGTAGCCTCAAGGCGCTCCTCAAAAGACATGACAGATCTAGCCTGTGAACCCCAGAGGCGCCTTTTCTTGTGCACATTATAGAGCAAAACCATATTCCAAATATTCTTTGCTGAGTGTTGTAGTTTCGTCCCAGCCGGGAGCTGAGCACCACACAGCGGCTGTCACAGTGGAGGGAAGGGGGAAGGGGAGGTGGGGGAAGAAAACCAAAGGCAAGCCTTGCAGGTTGGGATGATAGTTTTCTGGGACAGCAGAGAAAGAGAGATGTGACACAAACTGGACTTTATAGCAAAATAAATGAAACTGGTGATACATGATGCAGGTTCTCACTGAACTGCACAACTCAGCCTGTACAGCTCAGAGTCATCCCAAAGCTGGACCATCCCCAAACCACACATCCTGGAGCCGTGCACTCCTCCCCCCAGCAGTCCCCCTTTATGCTGCACTGATATAGAATAACATCTTTGGCCAGTGTGGATCAGCTGTCCTGGCTGTGTCCCCTCCCAGCTTCCTGGGTGCCCCTGACTTCTCCTTAGCAGGGCAGCATGGGAAGCTGAGAAGCCTGTGACTGCTTGGCAGCAACTAAAACATCAGTGTGTTATCAGCACTGCTCTCATCCCAACTCCCAAACACAGCAGGACACCAGCTGCTAGAAAGAAAATTAACCCTATCCCTGCTGAAATTAGGACATTACTCACCATTCTATACCAGTTACGTTATGCTGCTCAGATCCAACAATTTCCTTAAGAACCACCACTTTTCCATCTTTGACATACACACACACACATATATCTCCATATGCACACAGGTATTGTTCCTTTAGTCTATGGGTCGTCCCTCTAAACTGTCTGTTGAGTTCATTCAGTCCGTGACTTTGGGCTCCATCTGTCACAACAGTCTCTCAGGGTTGTGTGTTGGATTGTTGGATTGTTGCATCTGAAGTGGTCCATGCTTGTGGACTGCAGGTTGAAGGTGTTGATTTTCAAAGAAATTTTCTGGCACTGGTTGCTGAGGCCAGTTCCAGCCTCATCATCATGGCACTCCTCCTTCATTAATTTGTGTGCTTCTTGCTGTAACACTGTTGGTACGGCACACAGCAATTGTAGCAGTGATAATATATAATAGCAGGGTTACTTAGCAATTAGTATCACAGTACTGTGTCCAGAGCTGGAGCCCCAATACAAGAAAGATGTGGAACTGTTGGAGAGGGTTCAGAGGAGGGCCACAAGATGATCAGAGGGCTGGAGCACCTCCCTGATGAAGAGAGGCTGAGGGAGCTGGGCTGGTTCAGCCTGGAGAAGAGAAGGTTGCAGTGGGATCTCATTGCAGCCTGCCAGTCCCCGAGGGAGCAGAGAAACAGGAGGGGAATTGACTTTTTCAAAGGGTAGAGACTGGCAGGACAAGGGGAATGGAGTGTAGCTGAAGGAGGGAAGGGTTAGATGAGATCTTAGGGGGGGAGTTCTTTCCAGAGAGAGTGGTGAGGTGATGGAACAGGCTGCCCAGAAAGGTGGTGGATGCCCCATCCCTGGAGGTGTTGAAGGCCAGGTTGGCTGGGGCCCTGGGCAACCTTGTGTAGCTCCAGGCCTGGAGGTTGGTGGCCCTGCCTGTGGCACAGGGGTTATTCCAAAGCAGCACACCTCACTGCTCTGCGCCGGGCCCTGGCTGCTACCTAGTGTATGCTGCTTGATAAGATGCAGCTCACTCAGGGACAGGGATCAGGTTCTCTGGTTCTGCCTCTTTCTCCTGTTCTTGGGATCGTCCCAGTTCATCATCGCCCTTCACAAAACGACTTCTTTGCATATTTCCCCTTCTCTATAGGGCCAACTGACACCTGTGTGGGTTGGGTATTTTTTGGCTCATCTGCATTGCCTGTCACACGGCTTATGGTAGCCGCAGAGCCCATTGTGGAGGTTGCAGTAGCTGCTGTGTCTGCAGGACTGTTTTCCTTCCCTTCTCCCTGATAGCACTGCATCTTAGCAGCATTCAGTAGGTAGCGGACAGGGCCTGGCACAGAGCAGTAAGGTGTGCTGCTTTGGAATAGCTACAGCGCTTTTCTTTCAGTTATGCTGATGCTTTCTCAAGGTCCTGTAGCTGTTCAGGAGTGAAGCTCCAAATCATGGGGGTGAGAAATTCACAGAATTGCAGGTCTTAGGGGTTAGAAGGGACCTCCAGAGATCATCGGGTCCAACCCCCCAGCCAGGGGTCAGGTCACACAGGTCGGTGTCCAGATGGTTCTGGAATATCTCCAGAGGAGACTCCACACCCCCTGGGCAGCCTGTCCCAGGGCTCCCTCACCCTCACTGGGAAGAAGTTCTTCCCCAGATTGGTGCAGAACTTCCTGTGCTCCAGCTTGAGGCCATCGTCCCTTGTCCTGTCCCCACAGACACTGAGAAGAGGCTGCCCATGTCCCCCTGTGTCCCACCCTTCAGATATTGATACCCATTGATCAAGATCCCCTCTCAGTCCTCTTTTCTCAAGGCTGAACAGCCCCAGTTCCCTCAGCCTTTCCTTGTAGGGGAGATGCTCCAGGCCCTTAATAGCCCTTCGAAAGGCTTCAGGTGGGGCCTGACCAGGGCAGAGCAGAGGGGGAGGATCACCTCCTTTCACCTGCTGGCCACACTCCTACTCAGGCACCCCTGGATCCCATTAGCTCTCTTAGCCACCACGGCACACTGCTGGCTCATGGCCAACCTGTTGTCCACCAGGACCCCTGGGTCCATCTCCGCAGAGCTCCTCTCCAACAGGTCACCCCCAGCCTGTACTGGGTCCATAGGTACTGTCCATACCCTGCCACATGCCTTGCCACTCCCAGTTATCCAGCCTCAGGGAAATTCTTAAGCAGATGTTGAATGTGAAGCAGAACCCGAGCCACCTGCAGAAAACTTAGCAAAAGCACAATGCTAGTTCAAACATCCCAAGGATGCTGAAAATTCTCACAAGCTTTTCTAAGAGCTGTTGTATTTAATCCAAAGGAGACAGTGGTGTAGTTATTCCCCTCTGTGCAGCCTCCAAGAGAGGGTGCTGTTACTAATCCCTACCTGTCCAAGGATGAACAGGACAGCAAAACCTCACACAGATACCAGATGAGGCTTGTGATTCCACGCCCAGAGATGGCAAACACCACTCCATGGTGTGCATGGAGCATGTCCCATCCTAAGCACCACAGCCATGGGATCGAATACAACAGTGTTGTGACCAGTGACTGCTTAAATGATAATGCTCACCGCAGCTTTGTTTGTAATGCAATCCTGCCAGACCTACCCTATCCCAACCCTTCCTTTTCCCACCAAGGTAGGCATATCAGCACAGCTGGAGAAGGTGGGCCTCTTTCGCTGATCTCCCTTCTCCAGGCTTTGCTGTCACCCCAAGCAGCAGCCATGGGATGCAGCTCCTGGCTCAGAAGATGGAGATCTTTCAGGTAATGCCTTTTACAAGCGACCTGGCAGCCTTGCAAACGTTTCCAGCTGAGACTGTAATCAAGCCATGTCACAGGCTTGAGTCATATCAGCCACTGCTAAGTCATCACGCTCAAAAGAGTGCAAGAAGTCAGAAGAGGGGAATGGCAGGATCCCTTCATAGCAACAGCCTTGCCTGTCTGGAACAGTAAATGGTGCTGAGAAGGCTCTCTGGTTCCTCTCCACTCCTCACCCTGTTCCTGAGAAGCAACACAAGAGGAGAACCTGGAGATCTGTTTCAAAATAGATGTTTTTCCAAGCCACTACCCTTCATTTTTAAAATTTATGTGGATTGTAAGTCATGGCTTTTCTTCTGGCTTTATCTAGCAGCAGGAGACCATTATCTACTGACATTACCCGTTAAGTAAGTGCGAACTACCTGTAACTGCAGCGCTGCTTGCTCCTGGGGAATTTATGTAAGCCTGAGCTTATGTCATGGATGGACTTCCGAAAAAAAACCAAACAAACCTAGAATGTCTTAAAGAGGTAGAGCTTATTAAGAAAATCACATCTTCATCTGAAAACGTTGTACCTGCCACCACACAAATAACCTCCGAGGTGAGGACTGAAAGAGGATTCATGGGGAAAATATTCTCCCCTATCATTTTGTCAGCTTTGTGTGTTTGACAGCACATCACTGCGTCTAGACAGTTTCATGGGTAGGCTGACAATCAGCTGTCTGGCACTGACACGTGGTAGGTGAGATGCTACATACCTTTTCCTCTGGATTAACAGAGGAGAAATAACAGGAACATCAGCTGAAGGATGAGAAAGTAGCAGTCAGGAGCAGATAATCAGAAGAAGCCCAAGCACGCTTGCTGTCATCTCTCCAAGCATTTCCAGGAGAGGACTGTTCATATATGGAACACTGTAGCTGCCAGTGCCCATCAGCAGAGTCATTAGGGTTTGTGCTGGGCACTTTTCTTGGGTAGAACTGACTCCTGGACTCAAAGCTGGCTAGAGGCATGTCTCCTCTGTGTTTCTTAAGGGTGGACAGAGTTCAGATTGACATTCCCTGACTCTCTTCCTCCCCAGGCAGCGTAGTCACCTGCAATGCCAAGTTTTCTGCATTGCAAAATCCACCCAGGAGCTGGGTAAGCAGCCAGCCCTGAACTCCGTGTTGCTCTGGTTACAGCACTTGCCAACCCTGAGCTACTGAGTTCAATCAAGAGGTTTTCAACTCTGATTAAATTACAGACACATCCTGGAAAAGGCTTTCCAGATGATTCTTCTGTTTCCTTTAACTTCAACAGGACTTTTTTCTCACTAGTGGGCCAGAGGAAACCTGAGCTTCATACACAAATACTTAACAGCAATACTTGCATCTGATTCAAGGTCCTTGAAGGCCTTGCACTGTGGTAAGATTACCCACCAAGAGTTCTCGTAGAGCTCCACAGAAAAAAGCACAAACATCGATGGTTTGGGTTGGAAGGGAACTCACAGATAGATTATCTAGTTCCAACCCCCTGCCACGGGCAGGGCCACCTTGCACCAGACCATGGTGCCCAAAGCACCATCCAACCTGGCCTTGAACACTGCCAGGGACAGGGCATGCACAGCTTCTCTGGGCATCTTGTTACAGTAGTGCCTCACCATCCTCTCAGGAAGGATTTGTTGCTCACATGTATAATCTCAATCTTCCCTCCTTGAGCCTAAGGCCATCAGCCTTTGTCCTATCACTCCCTGTCCTTGTAACCAGCCCTCCTCTAACTTTCTTGTAACCCCTTCAAAGACTGGCAGGCTGCTGTAAGTTCACCCCAGACACTTCTCCAGGCTGACCCATGCCAGCTCTCCCAGCCTGTCTTCACAGCAGAGGTTCTCCAGCCCTGTGAGCATCTTTGTGGCCTCCACTGGACTTGCTCCAACAGGCCCATGTCTGTCTTGCCCTAGGGATCCCCGAGCTGGACACAGTACTCCAGGGGATGGGGGTGGGGGTGTCTCACCAGAGCAGAGCTGAGGGGCAGAATCATCCATCACCTCTGTTAGCTAAGGAGAAGCCTATGAGTTACACTTAGCACAGTTAAGTTCAAAACTACACTCAGAGGCAAGCTGGGTCCTTTGTCCTCAAAAATAACTGCTGAAACTTGCTTTCAACCCTCACCAACAGATACCGCTTTAAAGTTTGTGAAAGATACCTGCATTCGTTCCACAAAGAAAGACACAACATCCTTGGCACATCTCTAATGTCACGTCTTGCTTTCTCTTCTTTTTTTGTTCCCTTTTCTCCCTTGCCCTTCAAGCCAGTCGATGGGGAGCAAGACATTGTTTCTGAGGGGCATTTACTGTTTGTCTTCAGCTGCTGTAGATTAGCAATGGCTGCAGACTACTGCTTGCATAGATTTGGAAAGCGATTTGTCTTGGAATCAGCACTATTATGGGGCATTAGTGTCTTTCCTTTCTTTCTTGTCCCTTGCAGACCACTGCTTCTATTCAGTTGCTGCCTCTGTTTATCTGCCCACCGCCTGCATCTTCCAGGCATTCTGAGGTTTTCACCTTCCATAGTGTTTCCTTGCTTAGTTCCTTGCTGTGACACAGATCAGCAGGCTGATGGAGTTTTGGACCTGACTTTTGCAGTTCCTGTGTGCTCTGCTTTCCTTATCTCTGGTGCTTAAAACTATACGATCTGTAATATGTTTGCCTGCAGTTGTGTCAAACTTGCATGAAGAAGCTAACAGAGCTGGGCTGCAGTTTCAGATGTTCAGTTGCCTCTATCAGGAAATGTAACCCTCTGCTTCCATTCTCACTAGCAATAGTACTCTGAAGCTTTTAAGATCTCATTATTGTCTGACCTTTCTTCACCTGTAAATGCTACGGTCTTGGGAACTCGGAAGCTGTCCTTGCCCCTGGCTGTAAGCTGGGAGTCTTTTCCTACTGCCATGTTTCATAAATATTGACAAATTACTTTTATAGAGTGATCTGTGCAGTGCAGTAAATGTAGTCACTCAGATTGGTGGCTTTAAGACAGCTGTCTCAAGGAATCAAGGCTGCACATCTCAAATTTAAGAGCAGGGGCTGCATTTTGGAAAGCAGTGATTTTAAAAAAGGATTTACAGGTCGCTGTTGAAAACACTGTGAGCATATATATTGCTGATTTTACGTAGCAGAGGAAATGGGGCCCTTGAATCCACAAGCAGAAGACAGCTGAATAAAGGCAGGGTGGTGTTGTAACCACACTTAAATGTATTAAAGGAGAGTTCGTGGTTTCAGTGTCCATACTTTAGAGAGGAAGTTGTAAAGAGGATTTGGGAGAAAAGCTGAAGTTTGCCAAATCCTCCTTGCAAGGAAAGACCAAAGGAACTTGGCTTAGGTTGTTTGTTTAAGAAAAGCACTGAGGTGCAACTCACTACCGGTTGCCAAATACTGTACGCAGTAAAGATTTCCACGTAAAGACATCAGCCTAGCAAAACAAAGCCGACAAAAAGGTATAATGAGATCTAAAGGCATGAAGCTGAAGCTAAACATACCCTGTACAGGTAAAGGAGGCACTCATTTTCACCACACCAACTTAGCAGGCAGTTGTTGCATCTCTCCAAGCAGGAGTTTGTGCTTGGAATTGAGCTGCATTTCCCATGGCTGACTCAAGACAGCTCAGAGCTGAAAAGGTTATGGGCTCAAAAAAAAAAAAAAAAAAAAGGACTCTGTGAAGGAAGTAATTTGGCCTTTGAAATGAATGACATAAGGTGGATGGTTGCAATGGTCCATCTTAGTCATAAATTCAAAGACTCTAGTAAAATGTTGATTTTTAACCTTAAATCCTGTAGCCAGAACATGGTGTCAGGACAGTATTGTCCCACACATTGGTCTGTGTTGCCAGAAAGGCACCTCCTGAGCACAACAGCACAAAACTTACTTTTGCCCAGGGTAGATTTTGCTGTGCTGGGGGAGGAGGTGTGCCCAGCACCAGCCTGATCTGACTCTTACACCAAACAGCAGAGGCAGGGATGACTCCGAGTTGTCCCCAGCATCCTCTGTAAATACGATACTTGTCACAGTGTCACACCACATCAGGGTTGTCCAAAATGCTCCTTCTTCTGTCACCTCTGCTGAAGAAACCAGAGTGCCTCCCTGGTGATGCGGAGCACCAGGGACGGTTGCTCCAACACAGGCTTCCCTGTGGATTAAACAGAAAAAGCTCTAGGTGTTGTTAGAAGGATGGAGGGCTTTTTCCCATCAGTTTTTCATCATGACAGATGCCAAAGAGCTGAAGTAAAAAAAAAAAAAACAACAAACCTGACACTTCTGTAATGATAAAGTCTCAGTATGTTTTTAAAGCCTAATTTTTTGTTATGGTAACGTTTTTATTTGGTGACACCCTCACCTGAATAACAGGCGAAGATATATGCTTTATGTCTCTAAATAAAACTAAGCAGGAAAGGGTTTTTCAGCTTCTCTGAAATCTTCCTTGATCTATTCTGTCCACCAGAATAACAATAACTTTTAAAAAGATGAGTTGTCGTAAATCAATAGTTTCTGAGGGCACAGAGAGAGTGTTCAAAACCTGTGACTAAAGCTCTGCAAGACCAATAATAACATAAAGAAAACTTCTACCTCAAAAGATTCTAAACACTTCATCGACTAATACAGACAATATACAGAGATCACTTCCAACTCGGCTACCAATCTTGCACAGATGGTGTAGAAAACTGGGGTAAATCTCATTGAGACTAATCTATACAAACATATGCTTAATTAGCATAGTGCATCTTACACAGTGTAAAACAGAAACAGACTGTATTGCAATAACTGATCACAGCATAAATTGGTTTATTTTGATCCTTCCTAGGGAGGCACCAGCTTTTTTTTTTAATTTTAATTTTATTTTTTTTATTTTTGCAGATTTCACGGTAATGAGTTAATTTCAGCTTGGTGGAAAAAGCAAACAGAAAAAGGAAATAAGGATGATAGAAAAATTAATCATACCAAGGTTTGTATTCATGCAGAATTTTGTTCCTATGACTGACTCCACTGCCTTCAGCTGGCTTATTCACTGCATAGATTTAAACATGTACACAAATCCTTGCTGGACTGGGACCTACCATTAATTTAGAAACAAAGCTATTGTCCCCCAGGTCTACTCACAGACATCATTTGTTTATTTAAGTCAATAAACTTGTGTAAATCTCTCTGTAAACAAAGTTATTTCACTTTAATGATGGCTTATTTGGGGTTAGCATAAATGTGTTTCTAATCAACTTCGACTAATCCAAACTAAAGGATGTAGGCAGATGAATGGTGCAGTATTTGGAATAATAAGAAGGGACAGAAGGATAAGCTGAGAAAAAACAGAAATGCTGATGACATGAAACACGTCTCATCTCTAAAAATCAGGAAAACAGGAAAGAAAATCCAGTTTTGGTGGCTATTGATGATTGAGAGTGGACATCCAACTAGCAGAGAGAGGGAGCCCAAACAGGTCCTCAGTGAGCTTACATGGGGAGCCCCTGCACCTCCTCTTCTTGGGAGGGAACGCCAAAATGCAGCTGGACCCCAGGGAGTCCTGCAAAACCTCAGAGTCTGCTGAACTGCAACCTCTGCTGCCAGGCAAGCACAGTCAAAAAACATTTTGAGTTCAAGCAGTGGAAGACATCACTGTTCCTCCGTGGTGGCTGACAACACCTACAGATATGTGTATGAGCTAAGGACCCTGCTTTGGCAGGGGGGTTGGACCCGATGATCTCTCGAGGTCCCTTCCAACCCCTTCAACTCTGTGATTCTGTGATTCTGTGTAAAACCCAGACTTTGAAGCCAGCAGACTAAGAGTTCAACAAGCTTACGTTTAACATCTGTGAATGCAACGGAGCTACCAAGCTCCCTAGATGGACCCACCAAGCTCCCTAGATGGACCCAGGCCTTCAGGACTTCCCTGCAGCAAGCAGCAAGATATCACCATTGGGAGTGTATGGAAGCTCCTGATCTGTTCCAGCACAGTCAAGCCAGTTAAAGCAGCCTCAGAAGGGTTCAAAATTCAAGTGTTTGTCTGGCTGTGACAAAGTGCTCTGCTCTTGGTTACTCAGGGCAACTGGGTTTATGCTCAAAGAGGCAGCAAGTGAAGGTGGTTAAATCATTTCCTCATCAGAATTGTAGTAGAGTGCAAACAAGGAATGTGAGCTGATACGCAGATCTCATTGTGTGATGAAATTTCTTACAGGAGATGTCACTCTAAGGTTTGATGTCCTGTATAATGATGCTGTATAACACAAACACCAGCCAGTTTGTACTGTGATGGGTCAGAAAGGTAGATCTTTGCTTTTAGGGCATTATTTTGGATACCAGTTATTTCTCAAGTCCGCTTTGACAAGGGTAGGGGGCAGGCACAGCAGGCTTACATCAGGAGACGCCAAACTGTTTTGCACTATGGGACTTTTTTTCCTTTTCTTTTTTCTTTTTTGCTTTGCTTTGAAATCTCCCAACAGCCCAGTCTGAAATGACAGTGATTTATGTAATATTGGAAACACACTTCTGCATTTCTGAAGAGGTAGTGAACAGATCTGAGTTTCAGGATTTCAGAGGAATTTCATTACTGAAAAGATAAATAGAAGAGCAGAAATATGAAATGCTTTTTTAAAATGTATTTTTACGCTGTCACTCCCAGCCTTAAGTCACCAGTGCTTTTTAAAGTCTGAGGAGTACCTGGCCCTTTGCACATGTCTAGCCTACTACACGCTGGCATGACTGAGTAGAAGTTCCTTCTCATTTTGGAGATTTTTATGCCTCGTGCAATAACTTCCTTTTCATTTATGATGTTAAAGCTCTTCTCTAGTCACATTA
Organism: Laterallus jamaicensis coturniculus; assembly: GCA_022605575.1. Classification (NCBI taxonomy): domain Eukaryota; kingdom Metazoa; phylum Chordata; class Aves; order Gruiformes; family Rallidae; genus Laterallus; species Laterallus jamaicensis. Next base: position 1,444,080 of record JAKCOX010000082.1, read on the forward strand.
ATGTAGTGCCTGCTTGGCCAGGACCTCAGCCGTTAGTCGTCTGGAAAACCAACTGATATGTTCCTCATTACGTGATGGGGAAAACATAGAGCAGTGTCCTCTTTAACCCTCTTTGTGCTACCACAAGAAGTGATAGAGCACGAAGCTGCTTACAAACTTCACATGACAGAAGGAGAAGTGGTTCAAGCCTGTATTTAACCCTCTGAGTCCAAAGGAGATACAATCTCAGTCCTAAGGGAGTTGTTTCGTGCTGTTACCTAGATGGGGGATGTTCTTACCAAGGGTACTGTTTGCTGCTGTGGCGGGCAGTCCTACGGTTACACGGAGTGGCTGCTTTCATGCCCTGTGGCCATGAAGCCATGTGGCACGAGAAGGAATCTGTCCCTCTCACTGTTTCCAGACCCAGCTCCTCTGTGCACCACTCTCCTTCATAATCTTGTGCAGACTTGTGGAAGAAGCAAGCTACCTCTACCTCCACCTAAGGTTAGAAAGAAAATAACATGCTCAAATGGCATTTGCAGTAAGCATCAAAGCAGTACTGCAGCTGCTGGGGTAAGAGGCAAAGCCCTTGCTGAAGTATATGGCAGTGCTTTGATGAGTTAAGAAGTCTGGGAGTGTTTAACAGTGGTTCTCCATGGATTTATGGTCATTTTTGTCATACATTATTATCTGTCCTGAACATGCTTGCTGATCTTTTGGTACTATAACTCTGTTCAAAGTTCTTCCTTTTTTCTTTTCTCTTTTTCTCTCTCTCTTTTTTTTTTTCTTCACTTTAACAGATCACTTTGACATACTGGTAATAACGACATCAACACAAAACCTACCTGCTCTGTCGCCAAGCCCTGCCTTCCTGGCACTGCACTTCACACTCGTCTCTCCCTTCACCTAGCGCTATCTGATAGCGTCGGGGTCATTTAGAAATCCTGGGTGTCTTTGAAGTGATCTGATACCAGCATTGTATTGCTTTTACCTCTTAGGGGATTCGGTCACAGCCCTCGGGAAGTCAGCATGTATTCTCTGTAGCTGAGTGCAGCCAGCTACCATTTCATCATGGATTTTTTAGATCTTAGACTATTTCCCTTGTTCTTTCCCGCAGACAGGTGACTGTGAAACACCACTGTGCTGTTTCTGTCTCTCTGTACAAGAACACGGCTCGTGTGGATGTCGATCTGTCTGGCACATGCTAACATGCCTTGCAAGGGACGCTGATGCTCCTCCACTGCAGGATCAAATCCAAACAGAACTGTCAACCGCCTGTACCGAGCCTCTTATGTCCAAAATGTGCTGAGCTTTGGTATCAGGGATGGAGTTTTGCTGTTTGTTTTTACCAAATCAAGTCCTACTTCTGCAGTAGCAGGTGTGCAGCTGGGAGTCCTGTCTACAGCCATGTTCAGGTTGAAGATGCACACGTTGCCTGGCTTGTCCATGGCAATCATGCTTCTCCAGAAATGTCTGGGCCCTCTGATTTGCAGCCCCAATGCCGTCTGCTTCCCCTTCTGCCACTTACAACTTGCTTTCCAAAAGAAAGGAGGTTTATGCAGATGATGGGGTTTGGGGTTTTTTTAGTCATAGTCCTCCCAGTATAAACCTGACAACCTTTTCACCTATTTCAACCAAACCCAACAGAGACACAGAGCTTTTGGAAACATAATGTGTGTCAAGTTTCATGGCAAACAGCAGTTGCCCGAAAAAAGAAAAATCTTGTTAGTGGTCTGCCCAGGAGAACAGCAGAGACAGCTCAGCCCTTATCAGCACTGTTTGCTTCCTTGGCAGTGGAGGAGTGGTGGGCAGCTGGCCAGCCTGCACAAGTGTAGTCCTGAACCAGTCATAGCATGTGCTGCTCCATGCCCAGACTGCAAGTCAATAAATGAAGGTTAGGGACACAGACGGAAGCTTTGGATATATCTGAAGTTACCCTTGGAGATATAAGGGGGGGGTGGGGAGGGTGCAGGTATGCTGGATTTACAGCAGTGGGGAGGACAAGAGAATGTCTGACAGAAATCCAGAGAAAAACTGTGCTTAATTAACTTGCTGTTTATAGAAAAAAAATTATCTCGGAATGCAGTGAAACCTTCACAAAGCAAGTGCTGTGCTGGCTGAATAGCCTGTATCTGTTTCCAGGTTCAACATGCCCAGAACACCTCCTTAACTTTCAAAAACCTGATGATAATCTGTTAGCAGGACCACATTGCTTGTGGTGGGTATCTTCTCTGGTTTAGTTTTGCATTTATTACATGACTGCCTTGGAAGCTCAAACTGATGGCATTCAGGGAAAAAACAAAACAAAACCTCCAAATAAGCTGTACATCTGCTTCATCCTGGGAAAACCCAAGGAGAGATGAGGCAAGGGGGAGATTTCTGCGAGTCTGCATCTATCATTCTGTCAGGAGGGCTAAATGACGGGAGAGGTACCTCACCTGTCTCCTGAGAATACCGAGCCTCTTGAGATGGGATATGTGCCCAAAATGCTGAATCACATAATACCTACGTCATTGAGTGCAGAAACCCTTTCAGTCTGGAAGAGGAGCACGTCTCTGGAAAGCAAGTTGCTGTGTTGGTGAGACAGGATGTCAGGTGTAAGAGAGATGGCCAGAGGTAGAAAGATACGGGGGCGGGAATCAGGAAAAGTATCCAAAAGTGGCAGTGGGAAAACAAGACATCCTTAATAGCCTGAAAGCAATGCCAGAACAGACATTTTCATCCAGAGAACACCTGAAGAAACCCCGTTGAACTCCCATCTTGTGACTGGCCACTCCTGCTCTAGGGGAGTCTGCGGGTGCCTTGGCAGTGGCAGGTTTCACAGGCTGGCCAGTCCCCAGCTGTTAAGTTGAGGGCAGCAGCCTCGAATTACCTGTGGTGAGCCCAGGCATCAAGTCAGGCGCAAGAATTTGGTTGTATGACATCCTCTCTGTGCTGCAGGCTGTGAAGAGCGTCAATCGAAGGCAACTGCTTAAAGCAAAACCCCAAAAACACCTCCCCCACCCCCCTCCCCAAACCCACACAACCCACCATGAGAAGAGACCCACTTCTCTAACAGCTGCTGGACTGGAGCAGGGCAGCCCCAACCCCAGGAAGTGATGGCAGCTGGGCTGGTGCCCGGAGCAGCGGGAGGCCAGGCAGCCTTGCTGGAGGCCCTACCTCAGCACTGTCATAACCCTCCGGCAGGCAGCTCATCCTGGCCTGCAGCTGTGTGCTGCAGCGGGAGGCAAAGCCTCGGGCAGCTTGAATCTAGTTTGGGAATGAGAAGGCTGCAGGGAGACCTCATTGCAGCCTTCCCATCCCTGAAGGGAGCAGAGAAACAGGAGGGGAATCAACTCTTTAAAAGGGCAGACAATAGCAGGACAAGCAGGAATGGATTAAAGCTGAAGGAGGGAAGGGTTAGATGAGATCTTAGGGGAAGTTCTTTGCAGAGAGAGTGGTGAGGGGCTGGAACAGGCTGCCCAGAGAGGGGGTGGGTGCTCCGTCCCTGGGGGTGTTCAAGGCCAGGTTGGATGGGGCCCTGGGCAACCTTGTGTAGCTGCAGGCCTGAGGTTGGTGGCCCTGTCTGTGGCAGGGGGTTGGAACTCTGTGACCCTTGGGGTCCCTTCCAACCCTGACCAGTCTGGGATTCTATGATTCTGTGAGGCAAGGGAGCCCGCGGAGTGAGGCTGCGCTGCCTCAGGACAGTGCCCCGAGGGGCAGCTCTTGCAGCCGCCCCTGATGGACAAGGCTTCGCCCTCCCTTGTCCTGGACTTAGACTCCGTTCCAGCCTTTTGGCTGTTCGAGGGCAGGGGGCCCGGCGAAGCCGCCGTGCGAGGGGTGTGTGTTGGGGTCTGGGGGTGCCCGTGCCCCCGCTGCCGCCCCTGAGGCAATTCCTAGTGGGAAGGGTCGCACTACTTTTTCTCAGCTCCCACCCGTGCCTCGGGCGGAAGGTTACGGGGAAGGGGAGGTGGGTGCCTCTGTCAGCGCTGCGCCATCACGCGGCCAGTGCGGCTGCGCGCCTGCGGGTCACTCAACCCAGCCCCCCCCCTCCGATCCGCTTCTCGGTCAACCGCCGCTAGCGGGCGCGTGGGGAACACAGTGACAGCCGGTTCGGCCAATGAGCGGAGCCGCTTGCCCGGCCCCTCCTCCCCCCGTGCGCTCCGCCTCTCGCCTTCTATCTGCCGCGGGAATTGGGCGACGGGAGGGAGGAGGAGAGGCCCGGTTCGAGCCGCTGATTGGCGAACCTAGCCGCCAATCGACGGCATGGGCCGGGCCTCCCCCTCCCATTACCCAATCGTCTCTTGCTCTTTCTGAGGCGACGGCTGGGGCAGCCAATGAGACCCCGCTCCCGCCCACAGCTGGGGGCGGGGAACGGTAGTAGCCAATGGGCGCGGGGAGGGCGGGCGCCCGGGGGAAGATATCACTGAGCGAGGAAGGCGGCCGTGCAGCTCACCGAGGCTGAGGTTGGTGTCGGGCTCTTCGGGAGGGCGGCTCGGCCGCGCCGGGAGAAGGGGAGAGCGGCGACGCGCAGCGCTGGGACGGGCGGACGCCGTTCGGGAAGGGAGTTACCCCGCCGGCCGCGCTCAGGCCGGGAGGGCCGGGCCGGGCCGGGCCTGGTCCCGGCGAGGGACGGGGGCGCCTCCCCACGCCCTCCTCCCCCCTTTGTTGTGGTGGGACGCGGCCGGCGGTGAGAGCGGCGGGCGGCTGCGGTGGGCCCCGGCGGCGGCGCGGGCTGCGGGAGGGCTGCCCCTGCCGGCGGAGGAGGGGTGTGGGGGTGTGTGTGTGTGGGGGGGGGGGGGGTTGGGGTGGGTTTGGGAACGGCGGCGTGGGGCTGGAGAGGGAAGGGGCCCGTCTCGGCGCGGGGCCGGGGCGGTGGGGAGGGTCGCTGTCACCGCACGCCGCAGCAGCCTTTCCCCGGCGCGGGGCGGCGAAGGGTGGGAAGGGCCTGCTCGTCCCTGGGGTGGTGGGAGGGAAGGGACCCTAAAGTTGTGCTGCCCTATCCTGCTCCCCCCTCCCCTGCCCCCGTCTCTCTGCCCGCTCTCTTTTCCTTGCAGGCGTCAGGTGCGCCAAAAAAACAAACTTCGTGCCGGGGCGGTGTAGGAAGTTCGGCGCAAGTTGCAGAGAAGGGCTTAGGCTTCGCCTCAGCCTTTTGTCTGGTTCCTCTCCCTTAGCCCAGAGCCCTGGATACGAAATAACACGCTGCCAGCTTGGGAACCGTACCCGCGAACGGAGAGATTAGTGGTTTTCTCCGTGGCGCTGGCTCTAATGCGGTAGCTGCCTCCCGCATTGTGAGATGTAAACAAACGTAGTCTGCTCAGTGCTTCATCTACCTAGATAAGCGCATGGGGGAAGCTGAGCTGCGATAAACGCGGGTAGTTGGTGTCCCTGCAGAGCTGTAGGGTTCTCGGTTGCTTGTTTTGGGGTGGGGGTGGGGTGGGAAGGGAAAGCATGAGACAGTGTGGCCTTCTAGTCTAGAGAAATAAGGGGAGGAAAAAGGTGGGTGGGTGAGGAGCCCTTGTGATGGTTGTGGAGAGCTGTTGGGCTGAACAGCTGGGATGCAGGCTGCAACCCAGCCTCACGTCTTCCTGGGTGTCCGTCACAGATTTTGACTGAAAAGAAAACATGACCATGTGTGTTCTCCTCTGTTCAGAATGGCGAATGGGTAGCGTTAGGAAAAAGCTCCACTTACCAGGGTTTTGTTGGACAAGTGTTTCTGAAAATGCTGCCAGCAGCTGCTGCAACCTGTGTGTGTTAGGTGCAGTGCTCCTGTTATCACAGTTCGTGGTCGTAAACACGTCTGATTCCATCTGTAGCAAGAAGTTTATAATGACAGCTTATTAGGAGACCGCACATAACAGCAGGCTTGTCTGTTCTTAAGTGTTCCTCTCTTAGCCTGGAGAGCTGTACTTTCCAACTGACTTCGTGGTGTTACTTCTGTGGGGATGGGACGCTGTAGGAAGAACCTGCTCAGTCTTTGCTCTGTTCTCCAGGCTGGGAGAAAAACCCCCACAAAAAATCCTCTTGCTGTTAAGGTGAAAGGCTTCTCTTATCAGAACAAGGTTGCCGTTTAGACTTTCCCATGCTTTATCACAGTGCTGGAGCTTGCATGATGTGTGAGTAGAATTTTGCGTGTGTGTTCTGAGGTGTAGCTTTAAAACTAGCATTTGCTGGCTCTGGGGAATTAGAGGGGAATGACACTGGTAAGTAAAGGGGTGGCTTTTGAAGTCCCTTCCCCCCATTTGCTTAGCACTGTTGTGATGAAAGATAGCCTTTAAAAAGGGGAAGGGGAGGACCTTCTTTAAGGTGATTTAAACTTTAAGGATGAGCCTTAAGCGCATTTAGCGGTGTACTGGGATGTTTAGTAGAGTAACCTGGTAGTTGATTGTTGTTTTGTAGTTGCTTGGTTCAGGCTTGGACTACACTGACAGTCACCCAAATGAACAAAAGTGTTTGAAGATCCAGTTTTCTCTATGGAAGAAGCTAGGTGTGTGTAATACATTATGGGAGGAGAATTTCTCAACTTTCCTGAGGGTCTGTTTGATGATAAAAAGGAGAACCCAGCTGAAAAAATGAGGTTGAAAAAAAAATTGGTCTCTTAGCTGAGTTCTTTTTTGCTCCACCCAGAAGCTAGGTGCATGAACAAACTCGAATCTCCAAATGAAAAGCCCTCCTGGGTCCTCCTCCATCTTCCCATTCCACTTGATTTTTCAGAGTTGTTGAGCACCAGTTGATATAATTGAGTTTATTGGACCTCAAAAGGGGGGGGGGGGGAAATCTCTGCTACTGAGAGCAACTTTATAAAACAAAACTTGTTTCCATCTCTCTAATCCCTTTCCCACCAGAGTACTGGGAGAACAGGCTTTATAGTAAGTTCTGGATAACAATGAATCCGAGCTGTGCTTGAGACTGAAGAGAATTCCTAGGTTTTGTTTCTATAAAGAACAGTACACAGAGTTTTAATTATTATAAAAAGCATTCTAGAGTTTTCAAATGTATTCAGTGCTGCCTTAATGATTGTGCATGTAAATGCCGTGTAATTGAAAGCATCCATTTATGGGCCTGGCTTGCTAAGTGAGCTGTAAATTCTGCTTTTCAGATTGGATTTAATGACTTTTATCATAAAGCCACAAACTGGTTGTGAACTGTGCCGAGAGGCAAACAATACCTAAGCTTACTTTGCCAAAATATTTGTAATTGTTGATTTGTTAAACTGAATTGCTGCAGGTCATGCGATGGGATTAGTTTTTTTTGTAATGGAGTGGAGAGTACAGGCAGCCCTGTGTTCAATACTCTCTGGGATAGAAGAAGTCGGCTACTGCAGAGAGCCTTCCTAAATGCTGCTCTCCCTATCCAGAGGAGAAACTGTAGTACCAGGAGCCAGGATTCATTCCAGATGATCACAGAATCACAGAGCTGTAGGGGTTGGAAGGGACCTCGAGAGATCATAGGGTCCAACCCCCCTGCCAAAGCAGCTCCCCAGCTCATACTGCACAGGTCGGCATCCAGACGAGTGTTGAGTATCTCCAGAGAAGGAGACTCCACACCCCCTGGGCAGCCTGTCCCAGGGCTCCCTCACCCTCACTGGGAAAAAGGTCCTCCACATGTTGGTGTGGAACTTCCTGTGCTCCAATTTGCAGCCATTGCCCCTTGTCCTGTCCCCACAGACACTGAAAAGGGGCTGGCTAATTCCCCCTGCACCCCATACTTAAGATATTTATAAACATTAAGTCCCCCCTCAGTCTTCTCCAGGCTGAACAGCCCCAGCTCTCTCAGCCTTTCCTCATAGGATAGATGTTCCAGGCCCTTCATGATCTTCGTAGCCCTTCTCTGGACTCTCTCCAGGAGATCCCTGTCCTTTTTATCCCAAGGAGCCCAGAACTGGACACAACACTCCAGGTGTGGCCTGACCGGGGCAGAGTAGAAGGGGAGGATCACCTCCTTAGACCTGCTGGCCGCACTTCTCCTGATGCCCCCCAGGATCCCATTGGCTTTCTTAGCCACCAGTGCACACTACTGACTCATTGCCAACCTGTCGTCAACCAGGACCCCCAAGTCCCTCTCCACAGAGCTCTTCTCTGTGATGTTGTGTTACGATTTTGTGTCTCTTTGACAGCCACAGTGTGAAGTAAGACTGAGATGGGACTGCGAGAGACTGGTTCATGGGTCTCCTATCAGTTTTGTTTGGAGCTTAAGGTTGATGCAGTTATGCTGGAGCATCATGAGAGCTTGACATAAGGATGCTCTGATAAGCACAGATAACTGCACCAAGGGGGTTGGGGCAAAGGAGGGGCTGGCCTGTGTGAAGGATGCTTACCTTAGGCCTGTTTTGAAATGGAACTTGCATAAACTTACTGTAGAATGCAGCTGTTTGTGGCTGAACATGAACACTGAAAGTGGAGGAACTGATGAGCTCCACAGATAAAATCTGAAACAGGTATTTAGGTACCTGATAATCAGTTCTGTGGATACTTCTGTCAAATTCAGCCCAAGAATATTTTGTTTCCAAACCAGAGAAACTGACGCTTGCCTGTTCCACATGGAAAACTTTCCTCAAAACAAATGAAGTGAGAAGGGATTTAACTGCTGTGGTTTGGAGTGCTGTTGTGGGGCTAATTAAGGTCTCTTATGGAGCAATGCTCTGAGGTTGTCCATAAGAGTATGTGGAAGAATTGTTACAGCTTTGCAGAGAGGGTGGATTGACTGGCTGCCATTGTGGTAACTTTTTTCTTTTGTAATTCCAGGAGAGCTGCTAAAACGCATCGGTCCTAGTTCAATCAAAGGTTAGTACAGTTAACATTTCTTCTTTCATGTTTCCAGTTGTGTGCAGTTTTAGTACACTGTGAATGTGTGTGTTCATACAGCATGCTAGTTTTCTAACAGCAGTATAGCTTTTTGTTACTACATTGTCTGTAACTTGCATTAGTCCTCAGTTGGGGTAGAAAAAATGCAGCTTCTGAAGCTTTCACAGCATCGTGACCGTGCTTATTTTAGTTCTGTGCATGAGAAACATGAGTTTTTCTCATTTGATTTGTAATCAGACTTCATGAGATGAGTGAAAGAAGTCAACTTTGAAAGTAGGTGGGTAACTCTGTTTTCAATGAGCTACATAAAGAAAATACAGCTGCGCAGAGTTTCAAGATGTGCTGCAGTACTAGGGGATAGTGAACTTAAAAAATTAATGTGTAAATTGAGTGTATATGTGGTCATGTTTCAAATCCTCAGTCTAAAGCTGACCCAGAGGGAGAATTTTCTTTGCTCCTGCCCTCCCCATCCCAGATCATGAGCAGCCAGCCTTGGACTTCACCGAGTAGGGTAAAGCTGAACCAGGACCTAGGCTTTGCCTTGCAGAGCTTTGGCCTGTGAGCAGGCCAGATGGAGCTGTGAGCCAGATGGAGCTCCTTGGGAGAGAGCTCTTTAGAGCCACTCCCCACTGCTGGCTTAATTGGCTGAAAAGCTGAGCTGGGGGAGGTGGATTCCCCTTCCCCTAGCTCTCCAACCCCACCTTTCCCAAAGCCTGAAAAACCCCAACAGCCAAAGACTGGTAAGAGACTACTTGAAGCTGTCCTACTCTGAGCTGCGTATGAGGAGAGGATAGGCACCATCTTGCTGTCTCATGTGGCTGATCTTCAGAAAAGTATGTATGTGGATCATATGTATGACAAAACTGGGTGTCTCTAGTATGCATTTTAGGGGAAGAATCAAAAATTACACCTTCTGGAGATGTTTTTTGGAAGGGTTGTGGGTGCAATAGAAGTGAAGTATTCTCTTGTCTGTTCTATCAAGTGCTTTAACAAGAGTTTTCTATCTAAAAGGGCTGGCTTTGATTTTAGCTTGAACTTCATACGGAATTCAGGTTTCCTGCGAGCTGAGATCATTAAGGCTGCTGAAAATTTTCTCTGGTTCTCCTGAGAATAAGCAGCCCAAAGGATCCAGATGCAGATCATAAGTTTTGTGTTGCCTATATTCAGTGCAAGATGAAATACCTGTTTTATTGTTTCTCTAAGTCCTAATGACTTCAATATAAAAGATGTATGCAGGACTGCATAAGCTATGCCCTTTAAAACCTCAGCTCCATGTTGTTTCACCTTAACATAAGGTCTTGATGCTAGATGGACTGTGCTTCAATTAATGCAACCTTTTTGTGTAGCAACTAACGTGCACATGAAGGAAAAGGGGTGGGTATTCCTTCCTCTTCTAAAGGATCTGAAACATGGTGCACTTGGTGAAACTGATAAAGAATCTTGTCCAAATTCCAGCATTGATGAAAGAAAACATGGCTTTAAAAAAAACACAACCCACAACAAAACAGAATTGACAGTAAAATAGAGAGGAAAGGAACTTGTAGACTCTCTCTGAAATGCCACAAATTATTTTCCTTGATCTTCTTTCCTCAGGAGCTTAATTTCTGTCGTCTTTATTCCAGAACAGCTCTTGCAAATGAAATTCATCTCAGCCAGAATACTTCTAGTAAAACCAGGGAGATCAGCTTTCTTTATTTCAAGTTTAAGATGAATAAGCAGACTGATATGAAATATGTTGCGTAAGGTTTTAGAATAAATTAGCTAGAAATCACTTGATATTTTCAGTAGTACCAGTGTGTTTATATTATATTCCAGACACTCAGGAAAGGAAAATTTCTCTTAAAGATTTTAGCCTGCTAGCATGCTGCCCTTAAGGTTTTCTTCATCCTTCGTGCTTAGCTATTGCTGGGATCATGGGCTTAATATTTAATACTTGTTCCAGAGGACCAGCAGAATGGAATAATAGCAGACATGACTCAAACTGTGACTTTAAAAGTTGCCAACTATGACACTGTTTGACCAGCTATAGAAACATGTGTGCATCAGGAAGCAGAGATACAGTACGGGGGCAGAGATGAATACCACCCAAGTCAGGCAATTTGTAAATCTTCCAGTATTAATCCCTTGGGAATAGCAACACGTGCTCCCCGTGTTCCAGCAGTCTAAAGAAACACTCCTACCTCTCTATGCAAACCAAGTGAGTACTCCTTGAGTATTCAAAGCATTTCTACCCAAATGTAGGGCTCTGCGTTTTTGTTTGAGCCCCTGCCAGATGTTCTGCAACAGACCTGCTGACTGCCTTCTATCTCCAAATTCCTCAAGAGGTGTAGCTTTCTGTCTCTGTACTTTTTATTACAATGTTGAGAGCTTTAGGATACTATTGCCTGCCAGAGAATTGAAAACATGATCTGATACAGTTTTTTATGGTCTTTAGATTGGTCCTTATGTAATGTTTTCAAGGATTGCTAATTTAATTGCAGTAACAAAGTTTTCAGCCTTGTCATCTGTCCAGATGAGCTTCCCAAACTGTGAGCTGTGTTTAGATGGTTTCTTTGTGACTAAAGGCTGGTTGCCCTCTGTGTGGGAGCCATGGGATTCAGATGTAGAGAGTCCCCCCCATCCCAGCTTGTGGAGGATGAGATGAGTGCGAACAGTCCTTCAGCACAACTTGCAGTGGTAGAACAAGAGGCACTGACTGAAGCAGGGAGGTGAATAAATTACACCAGCTAGAGGTACTTATTTAAACAGTGGGCAATTTGGTGCTGTCTGCCACCAGAGGTGGGGGAGGCAGCTTCAGGAAGGGGTTGTAGGCAACAGATCTGTAAATGGAGTAGACAGGAACATAGCCTTCAGTTCCCTGCTGCAGCAGTTAGGATGCTGAAGAATTGTGAGGATAATGAGCTACCTAACATATCCAGGTTCCTGTGCTTTCCTTGTGTCCAGCATATTCTTTTGTCACCTTTGGAGATGGAGCACTGAGCTATGTGCACTCCACTGACCTGGTAGGGTATTCCTTATTTCGTTACTGCTGCTTTTTCCTTGCATAATTAGCATCTTTTTAATTGCTCAGTGTTCTGCCTAACCATGCCTCACGCTTCGCCGCTGCTTTCTCCAGGCTTGGGGAAGAGTGCCACTTCTGCATAAATTAAACTGGCTGCAATATTCTCCTGTGAGTACTCATCACAATCAGCTGAAGTATTAAGCTGAATGAAGTCCTGTCCTACTTGTGTCACATTCTCTCTGCTCAGCCTTTGAAAGATACGGGGCCACTACTGGAATAACTTAGTGAAATTCTTCTTGATATTCCTGGCAAATCTCTGACATGGCAAAACAATAGCTTGAAGGAAGAAGTTAGCTTAAGCCTCCCAGACTCTACTATTGCAACTGTGCTGTAGGCTTGTTTAGGGTTTTTAAGCTGCAACATTCCTTGTAATAAAGAGCTCTTTAAGCATGTTCTGTTGTGCTTTGCTTGGAAAAAAAAGCTAACTTTCACAGGGATTAGCAGATCAACCTGTGCGTTCTGACAGCTGCAGAAACTCAGCAAACATCTGTAAGGGAATGAAGGTTAGAGCTGAGTGAAAACTTCTGATTAGCAAGGTCTGAGCTGACAGCATTTTGGAAATGGGAAGAGAAAGGGTTTTTTTCTTCTTGAGTTTTAAGTACTCAATTAGTGTGTGAGTTCAAATACAAAAACTGAAATGAATGGGGTGTCTGAGTTATTTCCTGCTGCAATACTTAGATCACCCCATGTGCATTTGAAACAGAAAGGTAAACCTTGGTTTATAAAAAGAAAAGCACTAGAGAGTACAGTAACTGATATACAGATCAGTATTATGTATTTAAGGAGAGACTACTGCAAAATTTGATACCTCATCACATAGGCTATTGTAAAGCTGAGAAATTAGATTAAAACTTTGAGACTGTTTAGAGGGCCTGGAAGAATAGACAGCTTACCTTGTTGGTAAATGAGACTCTATTGAAGTATTTTGTAAGCTTGGGAATCAAAGGAATATTCTGGGGCATTAAAAGATATCAAATTTGAAGCTAAAGAACAGGAAATATGTATATTATGTGTCAGTGAGCACCATAAATGGGAGAAGAATTGGTGTGTGGATAAGCAGTGATGCTGGTACTTAGATGCCTTCATCTTTCAGCATTGAATTTAATGTTCTGATACCACACTATCAATTGCTAGTGCTTAAACCAGCATGTCTGCAGTAAATGAGGCTATCCTCTTTGGTCTTTTCCATGCCTGTGAAGCGTGCAACCTCGGCCTGTGATCCCTGCTCCCTGTTTCAGAAGCCTCGTGTGAGTCTCTCTTAAAACAGCAGAGCCCATGCAATCCTCCTGTCTCATCTCTGGAGCTAGGCAGTGTACTGCAACAGAAGTTTAATGTGTTTCACTCCCAGGCCCATGAACAGTTCAGAACATGTGGAAGAAGTAGTAAGACTTCTTTAATTTGTCTTTGCTACCAAAATAAATGACCTAAATTAAAAGTACATGCCCAGGTTGCATTTCCAGTGATGCAGCCAGTGTTGACCCTGCTGTTGAAGTCTGGAGATGGAGTTATCCTTGCATGCTCCTGTAACTCAGGAATAACAGCATCAGCATGAGTACTTAGAGTGCCATGGATGAGCTGGTGCAACTTCTTAACCTGAAGGAGAACTAATTCAGGAAAAAAATCCCACCTTGGTCTGTTGTTAGGTAGTTATCTAGCTGAGTCTTCTGGAAAGGTATTGGCACCTGTGTCGAGGTGGAGGGGGTACCATAGGGAAGACAGAAAGGAGACCTGAGCTGCTGGTAGGAAGAAACTGTTGTGTTGGCATGGCTGTCTGAAATTGTACCCTGAGTGTCCTAGTCGGGGTTTAATTTGAAAATGTTGGGTATATAGTGTATTTTCATTGCTTATGCTGCAGCCAGGGCTCTAGTGTGATGGTTTTGTGGCCTGCAAATCCTGCTGAAATACCAGGGACAAATTCTGTAATAACTTATTGAAAGGATAGAAGTTGTTTTCCTGTTACAGTATGAAAATGAATGCTATGACTTTTTACCAAGGCATCAACAGACAGGGCAAGGCGGGGGGTGGTTTTACACTGGAAGAGTAGATTTATGTGGGATATCAGGAAAGAAGTAGTATACAGCGAGGCTGGTAGGCAACTGGCTCCCAGTGCCTCAGAGTTGTGGATACCTCATCATTGGAAGTGGTGGAATTCAGGTTGGATGGGGCTTTGAGCAGCTTGGTCTAGTGAAAGATGTCCCTGCCCAGAGCAGGGGGTTGGACTAGATGATTCATGAAACTCAACAAGGGCAAGTGTGGGGTCCTGCACCTCTCCAGGAATAACCCTGGGTACCAGTACAGGTTAGGGGTGACCTGCTGGGAAGCAGCTCTGTGGAAAAACACCTAGAAGTGCTGGTGGGCAGCAGGTTGACCATGAACCAGCTATTTGCCCTCTTGGCCAAGAAAGCCAACAGCATCCTGGGGTGTGTCAAGAAAGGTGTGGCCAGCAGGTTGAGGGAGGTTCTTCTGCCCCTCCACTCTGCGCTGGTCAGGCTTCATCTGGAATGTTGTGTGCAGTGCTGGACTCCCTGGGTCAAGAAGGACAGGGAGCTACTGGAGAGGGTACAGAAAAGGGGCTATGGAGATGAGTGGGCTAGATCATCTCTCTGACAAAGAGAGACTGAGGGACTTGGGACTTTGTAGCCTAGAGAAGATGGAGGGGAGATCTTACCAATGCTGATAAATCCTTGAGGGGTGGGGTCAGGAGAATGGGATCAGTCTTTGTTCAGGGATGCCCAGGGACAGGCAAGAGAGGTGGTGGGCATAAACTGGAATATAGGATGTTCCACCTAACCCTGAGGAGGAACTTCTTTCCTGGGAGGGTGGCAGAGCCTTGGGCCAGGCTGCCCAGGGAGGTTGTGGAGTCTCCATCTCTGGAGACACTCAAGCCCTGTGATCCTGTGCAGCCTGCTCAAGGTGATCCTGCTCTGGCAGGGGCTGGTCTAGGTGATCTGTCTTCAGAGGTCCCTTCTAGCCCCTGTCATTCTGTGGTTATTTTGTTAATGTCCCTTATGACCTGAACCATTCTGTGATTCATTCAGGATGGATTATTTTGAATCACTTACATAGTTACCATTGACTCCCTGTTAATGGGACCTCTGCCTCCTTGACCCCAGCACACTACAGTACTTGCCTCAGTGATATTTTTAGGTGCTCTCAGGAGCTGATTTATGGCGGTATAGTTTAGTTGAAACTGAAATGTCATTCCTAATGAATGTTCTGTTGAAAATTTATGATTTAAAGTTACCTGTAGAATGAGGTTTGGTGCTTGACTTGAACATGACAAGGCATAAATTGGCCATGAATACTCTTGCTTGAAGTATCCCAAATAAACCATGCTGCTTTGCAGATGGGACATACAAGTAAGATGAAGTTTGGTATATTTTGGATAGATGTGTGGGATGCACCTATATAGGATGGAAAGGCATGTAAGATACCTAGAAAGCTCAAGTATCCTGAAGGTACTGTGAACTCTTAGCTAAAACAAGATGTTTTCAGCTGCCTGAACTCACCTACACAGCTTGGAAATACGGTAACTTTCTGGAGTTCAAACACAAATTTGCTGCTCAGAGAAAAGGTTGAGTTTAACTTCAGTGCCATGCTTTAATTCACAGAGCTGTTATATCTTCAAGGAATTTTTAACAGCCATCTGAAATAATATGGTTGATTTGGGGCTTTTAATGCTGAAAACTAACCCCACAGAAACTGCAAAACCAAGATACTTTTAAACCTCTTTTAAATTGAGGTGCAAATAGCTAAACATGCTTCAAGGCTCAACATCCCTCCTAATCTTTCATCTATAAACATCCTGATCAGATAGTTGATACTGAATGAAAGGCTGTCAGAATTAAAAAGACAGTTTAACTGCTCAGGTGCCCACCAACTGAGATTTTAAATATCCTTTAATGAATTCTGAAAGAATCCATGATTTTCAGTGCAGCGAGTTGACAAGATAATTCCTTATCCATAGGCCATCGAACTCAGGATGGATAAATAAGCTTATTCCTGCCTTTCACACTTATTAATGAATTTCAAATTGTTCTCCCTTGTGGGGGGGAAAATATAAATTGGTATTTGTTTAAAACATGACAAACAAAATGAGAAAAGGATTATGAAGTGGCTGACTCTTGGAGTACTTCTGTCAAGCTGTAATGACTAAATGACATGCCTAATGTAATTTTGCTATCTAAATTAATTTGGAGATGGGCAGAACATGCGCATGTGTGTATGCAATTTGTCAGTCAGTTGTGGAAAACTTCTAAGTTACTGAAAAGAGTCAGCCTAGGTGCCTAGTCAGCTGGACACAAGTTAACTTCTGCATTTTCTGGAGTTGGCTTTAGCCGAGAAAGACTCAAGGAAAAATGAAATGCCTACTCCAAAAGTAACCTTAGTTTGCCCCAACTGTTGAAAAGCCTGCAGCAAACTTGCATTTTAACTTTATTGATCACAGAATCACAGAGTTGTAGGGGTTGGAAGGGACCTTGAGAGATCATGGGGTCCAACCCCCCTGCCAAAGCAGCTTCCCAGCTCATACTGCACAGACAGGCGTCCAGACGAGTGTTGAGTATCTCCAGAGAAGGAGACTCCACACCCCCTGGGCAGCCTGTCCCAGGGCTCCCTCACCCTCACTGGGGAAAAGTTCCTCCCCATGTTGATGTGGAACTTCCTGTGCTCCAATTTGCAGCCATTGCCCCTTGTCCTGTCCCCACAGACACTGAAAAGGGGCTGGCTGATTCCCCTGCATCCCTTACTTAAGATATTTTTAAACATTGATTAGGTCCCCCCTCAGGCTTCTTTTCTCCAGGCTGAACAGCCCCAGCTCTCTCAGCCTTTCCTCATAGGATAGATGTTCCAGGCCCTTCATGATCTTCGTAGCCCTTCTCTGGACTCTCTCCAGGAGATCCCTGTCTTTTTTATGCCGGGAGCCCACAACTGGACATGATGTAGGTAATGGAGATGGAAGCTACTTCTAAACTATTATCAGGCTTGTTTTGGGATGTAGTATCCTGTGGCATTTGAGGAAAGGTCCTAGAGTAGGTGTTCATATGATGTGAAACCTGAGTGCTAATGTATGTGTGTTGGTTTGTGTTTTTAGGGATCAGACAGGAACCTCCACTCCTATCCCTTGCTGAGTGTCCTGTCTGGTGGAAGCCATGTCATCCATATTGCCATTCACTCCACCGGTTGTGAAGAGACTTCTGGGGTGGAAAAAATCTGCTGGTGGCTCTGCCGGGGCTGGTGGTGGTGAGCAGAATGGTCAGGAGGAAAAGTGGTGTGAAAAAGCTGTGAAAAGCTTGGTGAAGAAGCTAAAGAAAACAGGACAGCTGGATGAGCTTGAGAAGGCAATTACCACTCAGAATTGCAATACAAAATGTGTGACAATACCAAGGTAAGTGCTTGCGTTGGAAATTGTTACAATTGAAGAAATTGCTAAATGGATGTTTAAGCTGTCCTGTGGACAAATGACTAAAACCAGTTGCGTGCTTTTTGGTTCTTTAAAAATCCTTTAAAACTTACTCTGGTTTTACATAGTGCTTGCCTACAACTGCATCACATGCTTTGTAAAGTCACAATTTCTAATAATATCTTCACATCTCAATTTTCATTACTACATAGGTTCCAATTTTTAGGTATGCTGGTGGTGCCTAGCGCAGCTCTTACTTTGTAGCACTGCTCTGTGATTTTATTCAATAACCCTGTTGAGGTTTAAGTATACCGCTCCAATTATAAACTTAACTCTTAAAAAAGACTAGTTTTTCCTTGGTCAACACTTCAGTAATCTAATTATTTCCAGTTGTATCTGGTAGTTTCACTTAAATTGCACAAGCTGAATCCATTCTCCCTTTTTGAGGGGAAATTGGAGGCAGGTTGTCCGAAGACCAGTTTATTGACTGTAATTTGTTGTTAATGAAAGTGCCTTTTATTTGGTGACTTGGAGTATTTCTAGAACTGCTCTCCTGCTTACATATGTATGTATAGGTGAATGACTTGCATTCTACCCCTTTGACTTTCTCAACTTAATTCATAGCAACTGCTGTGCGAGAGGCAAGGGTTACGTTTGTAAGTATAACGCAGTCTGATCTCCATTTGTCTTGTACCAAAATACCACGAAGGTGCCTGTGTAAGCTCATTGTGTGTGACATAAGGTGTCAAATCACTTCACAGGTGTGTTTTTCTGTTTTAAAAGCAGGGGATTTGGTGGCACAGGAATATTCTGGGCACTTACCCCCATGGCACTTAAATAATTTCTAGGGAAGAGAATTTGCATCTGGTCTATGACCTTAATTTCTCTATTGCCACATTCATCTCAGCTACTTTTAAACCTTGCTTTAATCATAGCACAAACTAGCTTTGAGTATTGTCAGTAATGATTTCCATGTATCAGCTGTGTTATAGTTCTTCTCTGATAAAGGGTTTAGTATTCTTTTAGACTTGACACTGCTTTCTGGGAAAACAGAGTGACTATTATTCTGTCTCTTCACCTTTTCTTCTCAATGCTGTCCTCTGCTTGTATTTTCTTTCCTAGAGCAATCCCAAAGTTCTGTGGTTTTCCCTTCTGCTTTCTTCCCTTTTGCCAGATGGAAAACAATGAGAAATAAAATGTTCGTGTGTATCAGTAGACTTAAGATTGAAACCTGTAGAGATGTGTATTTCTTGACTTCACATGAGACAACTCGACTCTGTATTTAGCAAGTATTTGCCATGACAAAACCCAAATGCTTAATTTGAAGGTGTTTTGTGTGACAGAAGCTAAAAATGACCTACAGAGATTCACTTGACATAAAATGTCTATCTGACTGGGAGAGATGACTGAGAGCTCTCCTGGAGGGGTAATATTCTGAAGGATAATTGTCTAAATTTCGTTTTGAAGATGTTTTTAGAAGATAGAAGAAGTATGACAATTTATCATTGTTTTCCTAGTTTACTAATCATCTGTATTAGAGTATCTCCTGCTTGTGTGACCTTTTGTGTTAAAGTAGACACAGTAAACATCTCTTCAAAACCAAATACAGAGGTCTGTTAGACTCTCTGTGGTCTCTGTGTTGCAACCAGCAGTTCTGGAGGGGCTCTTAGCCTTGTTCTCATCTTTCCAACAGTCAGCTGTAAAAAGCATGCTGGTCTGAGGTTTTACTTTTCTTGATTACCTTAGGAGTAAGCTGGTAGCTAGAGAGCTCTTCAAGTGGCCTTGGCTATTACACAAGGTTTAAAATTAAACCAAGAAGTGGCCCCGCTATTAAGGGGTGAGATGATAGCAGAGTTGCCAGCAAAGCTATACAGATTCTTGAGTTTCATAGTTGGCTTTTGGACTGTTAATATTATTTCACTTTGACAGCAGTAGTCTGGGTTCCCAAGAAGGCACAAATGTCAGCTCAGTACTGTAATGACTTCTGGAGAGTCTTGTTCTTGGGTTTACTAAGTTAAAGAAACTGCTGCTTGAGACCCACTTTAATGAATGTCTTAAAAGATCTGCAGATCAGCAGGAATAAATAATAAATTGCTAATTTGGAAACTTTTTTTTCCTTCCTAGTCAGCAGGAAGCTTGAGGTGCTAAGCTGTTGAGATACAGCTCTGATCTGACAGCTGGGCTAACTTTCCACACATTCTTCTGTGGCTGGGGCTTGTGTGTGTTTGGGTTTGTGTGTTTTGGGGTTTTTAACTGGCTTTAGATTTAAATGCTGCTTAACTTGGTGTAGATCTTGACAAATGTTACGGGATGCTTCTGTTTTCAGCAGCACAACTGAAACTTCTGTGAGGGTTGTTTCACAAGTTTCTGGTCCCCTTGGGAGTTTTCCAGCGAGTTTGATATGGTACTTAACTCTGGTGTGCTTTTTCATCAACTGAAACCCAAAGCAACTAAACACCTACAAGCTTTTCTCAAAGCTGAGAGCAGCTTGGGCAAAAGTTGGGTTAAACTGCCTCTTCAGAAACCTGCATATACTTTGTCACTGATAATCCTGCTGCAGCAAGGGTTGGTCTCTGTCAAGGTGAATGCTTACTAAGGGAGGCTGATGGTGTGTGTCTACTATGCAAAAGCTGCTCCTGTGGTAATTAACACAACTTCTTATGCAGACTAATAGAGGTTCTGAGAAAGCAGAAGCAAACAGATGGAGTGGGTGTTGGCATTGCACAGCAGGGGTGCTTAGCTCTTCATAAGTGGGTCAGTAATCTAGAGCAGAGGCTAAATAAGTACAGAGGTCCTTTTGACACTAGTCCTCTAAGTAATTTGTAGTTATCTTGCTGAATCCTCCCATCAAGCCAGTGGGATTCTAATCACATAATCCCTGTGTATCCTGAAACTAAATATTGGCACGTGAGTTCACTTTTCTGAAATGTGTGGTGAATGTGGTAGAATGTAAGGTCCCAACTTCATGGGTCTCCCTTGCAGCTTCAGCACAAGTGGAACACAAGCAGTCAGTGAAGAAACAGCCTTTGAGCATCCATTTATATAAGTCATCTCCTAATAGGGCAGGTTCTTCCTTGTTAGCATGGATTACTCTCTTGAAATAAATGATCTAACTAGTGATAGCTAAAATCCAAGGCATGCCAGGTAGCAAACAGGCTATGACTATGCTGGCTTGCTATCTTCATTGTTTAAAAAGTAATTTCAGTGATGACAGTGCAGAGTATTTATTGGAATCCCAAGTAGGGAATCACAGAATCATTAGTTTCAGTGTTCTGCTGTGTTTCTGTTGATCATCTCTGTGGGTTTTTTTCTGTCTTATAAAGATAATAGGTCAGTGCTTTCTTCTTGCTTCTTTTAGAGAAAACTTAGCAAAATGTGGTTGCTTGTGTAAAATATCTGATAATCTCCAACTAAGCTTTATTATTAGCTGTACTAAGTCTGGGATAAGGTTGACCTGAGTTGTTGTTAGCTCCTATATTTTTTAAAAGTTAAAAAAATACCCCAAACAAGCCCTAGAGGAAGGGAAGCATTGAATTTAGGCTCCTTTTGTGATGTGTTATGTTCCTCTAGAGAATACATATTGGAAAACTAACGTGGAACTGTTCCTTTTCTGTTGTTGCATCTGCAGAGCACTGCTCTATCTCTCTGCTTCCCTCTTGTGCTGCTGGCAGCTCAGTGCTGAACTGAGACATAGGGGATCATTTAATGTATAGGTGCACCCCTTTTTTTCCTTCCAGTATATACTGGAGGATAAAGAAGACACAGGTACCTCCCATTGGTCTCAGCACCTCTGACTTTCATTCATTCTAACTTCAGATGTTCAGTGTCGTTTTCATGTCCTTGTAAAGGCTTTTTGTAGTTGGGACAGAAGGGGGGCAGCTGAAAGGTGCATCTGTAGCAGTATGCCTCAAACATCTGAATAAAGAAAATAGTCTACTCATGTCAGTACTTGTGCAAGGGCTTGTTACAGCATCAAATAACTTCCTGTTTAATAAAAAAGTATTCTTGAGCAGATAAAGCTTGTGTTGATGTTAGTGGGGCTGTATCACTGTTACTATGTCAGCTTTTGATAGTGTGTGTGGAGCAGCACTTAATCCTTGAATCTGAACTTTAATGGGAGGACCTGGGTTTCTGCAGGGGAAGTGAATTTAGTCACTGATTTATATGAGAGGAGACTACAGTGCAAAAGCAAAGCTGGTCTTGCATGCTGGCTAAAACTGATCGGGCAGATAACTGGCTGCAGAAAGGGTTTAAGACCAACTTCCTTAAATCCTAGTTCTGATATTCTTTGCTGGGGTGCTAGTACCATGCAAGTGCTTTAGAGTCTTAGGTGAAACACAGCAGTTGTTTCCAGGGCAGAGAGGAGGCTAATACTCCTGTCAAACCCTGTCTTTCCAGCCTCCTGTGGCACTAGACTTTTAGAAGTTATCTGAAAAATGCTGCTGCTTGCTTAACAGTCCAATATGCATGTAGAAAATGTAGTCTTATCTGTGCCCTCTGTCCTTCTTGCTTAATATGAGGATAGCATCTCTGTGCTGCATTTCCTTGTTTTCAGAAGCTTATTTTCCTTTGTTTTCATCAGTTTCCCAATTCTGACTTGTGAGAGATAGTGAGAGGGGCTCCAATCCTGCCATTGGCTTTGTGGAATTTGCAGGCATCAGTTAGACTCCTGAAGCACCTGGCTTCTGCTTCAAATAAGAGATGAATTCTGGATCTTTGTGCCATTCAGAGACAGAGAAGAAGCTGTGCAACGACTTTGATGGTCTAGGAAACAGGGGAGATGGTGAGATTGGGAGCGTGAAACACACAGCTCCAAGTGTTGGTTGAAGTTAGGAGCTACTTACTGACCAACTTTGCTAACAGTGGTGGTTCCTGGAGCTTGTTAGGATGATGTAGTTATTGTAAAGCCATTCCTGTTACATATCTTTCACTTCAACCTATAGTGAGAGCTGGTAACTTCTTTAACCACTGTGGTGGAACCAATCACACCCTGAGGCTCCTGGAAAAACAGTGTGGTGGTGGAAGGAGTTGCATTCAGAATACCTTGTTAATATTTTTCCTTGAGGAAGCAAAAGAGTAGAGCTGCTTCTGCAGGCTGTGATGTTTCTTTGTGAAGCAAAAATCTACATATGCAGGAGTTTCTTCTTCATGTGACTTCTGAGCCCAAAAGACTGCTCTTTCTGTTAGTGAGTAATGCTATTGATGCCTGATTTCTTTTCTTACATGTGCTTACCATGTTCAGGAAATACATCAAGCACATCTTAATTTTGTTCTATTTCCAGTGTATTCTGTGGGTATCTGGATATTTAAATACAGTGAAAATTCATCAAACACTTGAAGGCAAGACCATTTGATTATAGATTTCTCTTTTATGCTAGTGTTATTCCTTTGCTTGCTGGTCTTCCAGCCCTTCCTTCAATCCCTGAAGTGAGGTAGCAGTATGGATAAGATCAGCAGCCTAGGCATGGTTTATGGCATCTGTTAAAATTGTTTTCTGAAGGCTGTCTCTCTTTCGTAGTCCATACTGACCTCCATACATGGAGGTTATTAGGGCTGATCAAAGTATTTACAAAGAAGTTAACATCAGAAGTAAGCTGGGCAATGAGAAGACCTGTTTAAAGATGGGAAAACTGGCTTGGAGCTACTGTTTGAGAACAAACAAATCTTTTAAAATGAGGACATTTTGATGCCTTTTTCTTCACATAACTGAGTAAAAAGTAATTTCTGATTTAGAGTAAAGGCACGAAGCATTTTTTGAATATAACCTGTGCTACCAGTTCAGGTGTTTTCTTGAATTCCTTGGGAATATTTGTCAGGAAAATGATCCCATAGCTGCATGCAATAACCTAGTTTTAAGGAGGCTTTTGATCACCAGTAGAGCGGGATTGTCAAGCTAATGTGGCTTCTAGAATAGGTTGTTTGCAAGCTTTAAGATCTTTACTCAAAATAGGTTACTTCAGAGGATAGCAATGCAGAAACTCCTTTATTCCTTGTCAGGGTAAAGCCATAGGAGATGGGTGACTGCAACAGTTACACTGGGTGAAGGAAGGGGGAGCTCCCCTGGGAAGTGGTGTAGGCGAGCTCTCAATATCTGCTATGCTATGTTTGAGTGAGCTGAGGACTGCAGTCAGTTGGATTGGCACAGTAGACCCTAAAATAACCTAAAATTGCTGCCCATACAGGTGATATCTCCTTTCTCAGAAACCGAGCTTGACACAGTCAAGCAGAGTTGGGGAAATTCACTGTTCAGGTTGGGGATGGACACTGGTTCTTGGCCATAACTCCAAGCTGAGAGTTGCTATGTATAAAGAACACCCTAAAACCACGTATTGCATTTCAGCTTGGATGCATCCACTTAGATGTAAATTGGTTCTATAAATGTTTGAAGAGTGAGTTTAACATCTTAGGCTTTCTAAAATAAGTATAGATATTTAAGACAGTGCATCAGAATACAACAAAGAACCATTTTTATTTCTGAGATGATAGGAAGACCACGCTTGTAAATTGTTTGTTGATAGGCTTACTCCTTTTTTTTCATGGCAGGATTATTGAGGGTGAAGCAGAGCCCTCTTCACTTTTCTCTTGCTGGAATTGCAATAAAAATAATGCTTTAGAGCAAAGCCAAAGAGATCTCTTCTGGAATTATGGTGAGAGATGGCTGAGATTGAGGAGTGTTGGCCAAAATTAGCCTCAAGGTCCACTGATCCTCCTTGTGATGCCTGTTGCTGTGAGGACTTTAGATGTGTGTGCTGGAAAGGTGTAGCAGCAGGATCAAGCTGCCTTTGCAGTTCTCAGTGACATAATTATGTTGCAAGTTGATTATCCCTACAATCTTTACAGACGACTGAAGGAAGCTGTTGGTGCTTTCAAAGTGTTTGGTGCAGACTCTAGCCTCTGTAGGGCAGTAGGGACAGCCTGATGGTGTGCATGGTGTGCTGGCTTCTTGTTGTGCATGACATCTCTCTGATCCGTGTGTACATACCCCTCTGGCAGCTTGCTGTTATCTTGCTGACTTCCTCTTAGTAGATGGTGGTGTACAGCCTGAATTCCAAGGGTAGAAAACCACCAGGCTTGCCAGGTGAGTAGCGTCCACCTGCATTTCCTGAATGTAAAGTGTGAGAAGGTGCTCCTGCAAGAGAGTGTGGTGTTGCTGAATGTGGTGAGGGCAAAGCAGTTGACTTCAGGGGTGTCTCTCTGTTTTGCAGTGTCTTCTAATCTGTGTAAAGAGTTTACTCAATAGTGGTATGCTGCCAGCTTTCAGCTGGCTCATGTTCCATATTGTGAGGTCTGGATTAGTGTGTAGAGAGAATGAGAGTGCTCTCACATGGCAGTAATTTCCTTGGAGCCTTTCTCAGAGCTGGCACCTGGTTTTCCAAGAGCACCTACTGCCCAAAGCTAACTGTCTCCAGTTCTTAGTTTCTGAATGTTCAGGGTGGTGTGGTGGTAGGCAGAAGGATGCTGGTCCTAATTACATCTAAGTAAAATGATGTGTTCAAGGTGCAGGCTGCAGAACATCTTTAGATGCTGGGAATTTTAAAGGAAATAGAAGTTCATGTCAAGTTTTACTTCAGCTCTGAACTTGAGGTTGGCAGTCAATAGGACAGTGCTGGTGACTTCAAACAGATGCAGGTGATAAGTACTGTTATGCATTTCCTTATACTGATTATTGTAGTTCAAGTGGTTTTATCACAAAACTAAACTTAAATAATTGGTGATCACTCACAAATTTCTCTATTTCTTTTAAGCTGGTGAAAGGAAAAAAGAGGTCTGTTCGGACTGACCATATGGAAATATCACCTTGTCTGGCATTAATATTCTTAAATTGTATGGGCTTTTATAATGCTCACTCAGGGAAGGAGTTGAGTAACTGCTCTGCCTGTCTTCAGAAGGTGGCTCCAAAGGTGTGTTTGAAGCTTAGCTGTGAAAACAGTGCTTGGAGCAGTTACTACTAAAAATGTGTTGTGAACTGGTGGACACTGTTCTGAGGTTGATTTAATTTATTGAGAGGAGCCATCACGGATGGGTGTGTGACAGTGCAGTGAATGGTCAAAGCAGAGTAAGCAGAGAAGTAAAATACCTCTTATATTGACCCTTTCTACAGAACGTCCACATTCTGTTTTCTTTCTCTGGTTCATAGCATCAGTATGTTAATATGTAGAGTAGGATGCAGGGTTAGTGTGGGCAAGTTTTCCAACATTCTAATACAGTGTGGGTTGACACTAAGAGTAGAGATTGAGTGGAAGTGTAATTGAGGCTTTATTAAAAATACTAAAGCCTAGCTATTAGCTTGGTTTGCAGCTTAGCTCTGGCTGATGGTGAGAACTGAGTTGCTGTAATTACGGTGAAGCTCTAGTGTAGATACAGTTCAGGTTACAGCCTCTTATAATATTGATGTCATCCTGAAAAAGGAAGTTGTAGAATATTAAATAAAGAAACTTGGGGCTGCCAGTTTTAAGCTTGTGCAATTCAGGAAGCCGCATGACTTACCCACATAATTTGTTACAGGGTTGGTGTGCCAAGCAGAGAGTGTTGGCATGTCGTTTGAGCTAGGTCAGTGTGTAAAAAATATGGGTGCAAGATACTTAGCCAATAGCAAGATGCTGTATAGTTCAAAGGAGTTTGCCTCTTGAATAGAGAAGACTAATTGTTGAATTTGGGGGGGGCTGTATTGTATCCTAACTGGAGCACTGGATAAAGGCTCTGGGGATGTGGATTCTGGTTTTGGCTGTGCTGCTTTTCCCAGGTAACCTTACAAAGTTAACTCGTTGTCATTCTTCAGTCTGTAAATTGAGACAAATTTTTGTAAGGCAGGTGATAATCCCACCTCTTCACCTAGCTGGTATAAGCTGTATTGTTTGGTTAGGGAGTGTAAGTGTAAGGCATTGTTCCCATTGGAGCATCAATGATGTGGAAAGGGTGATGGCTTGTTGCAATTAAGTTCTTTATCTTCAAGTTACTGTTGCTCCTCATTAGGATTAACTTAATGGTAAGCAGGAAGAGTCAGACTCAAAAATAAGTGTTAAAGCTCTCTTGGTTTTTATATGCCATTAACTGTTAGGTTAACAACTGGTGCTGAGGCAGTTTAATTTTAAGCAAATGAAAAAGTGCTACTTGTGATTACTTTTGAGTTACGTACCCCATGTGCCCCAGTACAAAGCTTCTAGGAAGAATAATCTCTGACACTTCGTGCTGCCATTAAGATGACATGTTGATCATTCAAGAAAAATGTTGACTGTGCATTATTACCAATACCAAGCCCCAGATTATCTCATAAATTGTACTTATTTTTCCTCCAATAGAGGAACTGGGGCTTTTGACAGCACAAGTCAATGCTAAACTGTTCTCTGGCTTACTGTGGTAATTAGTGTCCTTATATCAGGCCAGCTATCAGTTTGGTGAAGATTCCTGTCCTCCTCATAATGTTCTTATTTTGTAGATGTTGGCCAGCTTAGTCATCTTGGTGCTGTGACAAAACACCTGAGCACTGCTTTTAACTAGTGCAGTGTTTTATGACAACCAGAGCAATTTTACAGGGAAACCATCCCAATTGTGTAGCTCAGGCTGTTAGTCGAGGAAGAATTTATAGGATAAACAACATACTGCAGCTCTTCAACTGCAGCAGCTTTGAACACAAATAGTGGTTCCCTACTGATTTAATCCTGCTTGTAATCTACACCTGCTAATTTAATAAGAGTGACTTCCCATGTCTTGTTCACTACTTCTTTCTGTTCACTTCAGCTGCAGTACTGATTGGTGGAAAACTTCTAAAATTCACTGTATTCAGTACCATGGTCTATAATCATGAACAGCTTTCATTGGCTTCTGTTGTACTGCATTGTTTGAAGCAGACCAGCAGGATACAAGAGAACAATCAAGAGCTGGAGTAAGTTCACATCTCGCTGCATATGCCTCAAAATTGGCAGAAGAACAATGAGATTGGGGAAATCCCCTTGAATGAGTGCTGCACAGTGATCTGACTTCAGCATTTGTTCAGAAAAGATCCCCCAAATTGTGGGGGTTTACTCCAAAATGCACAAGCAGATTTCACTAGGTCAAGAATTGAAAAGTATTTAGAGACTTTCCCCATAATTGTAGGTAAACTGTTTCTTCAGATGGTTTGGTTATCTGCTCTTAGGTACTGCATAGAGGAAAAAAGCCTCATGCAAAAGAACCAAATGTATTTTGCGTAAATGCAGAATTTCAAAGTTACTGTGTAGTTGAATTGGTGAATAACATCCCAGAACTGGTCTTCACTTCCTCTTAGTTTTGTGGGAGGCTTCAAGTTCCTCTGATATTTTAAATAACTTTAGCTCATGCTGTAGTTTCTGAGATTTTGAAGGTGAAGAAAAGTCTGATGCCGACTGATGTGGAACCTTGCAGCTTTGTGATGTGGACAGTCGTGCTTGAAACGGTGGTTGGTGCTTGGTTGAAAAAGTCTTACCACTGCCTCTGTCCCCTGTACATCTCAATTAGATGAATATAGTAGGAGAACAGAAGGACAAAAGTGATTTTTACCTCTTGCAAGCTGCATTGGTGGCAGCCATTTTAAAAAACACTGCAGTTTGGTGATAGGAAGATGTTTTTACTAGAGCTCAGTGTCAGCCCAGTCTTTATCATGTGGGAGCCCTTCAGCTTTCTGACCAGTAACCACAGCCATGCCAAGAAGGGTTTAAGCAGCTCTCCTTGCAGCAAGAAGCCACATAACCGTTTACTGGAGTGCTAGTGTTCCTCAGGCCTTGGAAACTCCCATCTCTTTGGCTGCAGTAGGGCAGAGAGCAGAGCAGCTCAGCAGAGGGCAGATGGTGGTAGATCAGGGTTGACTCCTGTTAGGTGGAGTGAGAAAAACAAGCTCATGGTTGTCCTGGGAAAGCGCAATTGTATGTGAGGCAAGAGCACTTGTGAGCATGGCCTTCAGATGCACCTCGTCCTGGGTGTGGGCCGTGAGCAAGGTGCCTAGGACTGCAGGTCTGTCTGTGATATTAACACCTCTTACCTGCCTTGCTCTAGGCATGGAAGCTCAGGAAGTAGGTTTTGATTCCTCTTCCAAGGGTGTCCATGGAGTACTCTGGTTTTCTATCAGTAGCATCTGCCCTGTATTCTGCTCTGGGCCTGAGGGAAGCAGAGGCCTCTAGTAAAGTATATTAAGTTAGAGCCATAAAGATGATTAGTGGGCTGGAGCACCTGCCCTACAAAGAGAGGCTGAGGGAGCTGGGCTGGTTCAGCCTGGAGAAGAGAAGGCTGTGGGGGGGACCTCATTGCAGCCTGCCAGTCCCTGAAGGGAGCAGAGAAACATAAGGGGATTCAACTTTTTAAAAGGATAGACAATGGCAAGACAAGGGGGATGGATTAAAACTCTAAAGGAAGAAAAGTTTAGATTAGATATTAGGGGAAAGTTTTTTACAGAGAGAGTGGTGAGGGGCTGGAACAGGCTGCCCAGAGAAGTAGCGGATGCCACATCCCTGGGGGTGTTCAAGGCCAGGTTGGCTGGGGCCCTGGGCAACCTTGTGTAGATCCAGGCCTGAGGTTGGTGGCCCTGCCTGTGGCGGGGGGGTTGAAGCTCTGTGATCCTTGTGGTCCCTTCCAACCCGTGCTATTCTATGAAGTTGCTCTCTTGATTTTGTTTTGCTAAGCACTTAAGGTGGTGTGCTATCAGGAAATAGGCTAAGTCCACTTTAGAAATAAGACACTGCTTTTTTGTATCTTGAACATTGAAACTCTGCAAGCCTTTTTATGTCTTCCTTGCTAGTTGCAAGCTTCCTTTAATTCTCATAAAATACTGGCTTTGCTGTGAGTGTTGGCAATGTCAGTCTGGCTTAGTTTTTGTATTTACATATTTATCAGAATGATAAAACAGTCACACAGCACCAGTACCATTCGGTTCACTTCCCCACTGCAGTGCATGGGGAAGCCTCCTCTGTGGCTCAAACTTTAACTTTATTTGAAGAATTTTACAGGAAACACTCCATGCCTTACCTGAGGTCATAATGCCTTTTGTTTGGGTTTCATACCGTTCATTTTTAGAGAAGGTCTCTTGATTGGGCATGGGTCAAGATCAGTATATTCTCAGTTTCACCAGCTTTCTGCTAGGAGCCTGTGGATGGGTTGCAACAGGTATCATTCTGGGTGCAGCAGCTTCCCTGTGTCGAGCTCTTTGCATCATCCTGTGTTCATTTCTCATCCTGGGTTTCATGATACCGGTCTGTAACTCACAGGGGAAGCTTCGGTTTGAACAGAGGTATTAAAAAGATCCTGTAACTGCTCTAAGAGTAATCTTTCTGCCAAGTTAGCATAGCTTTTCAAGGAATGTGGACAAGATAAGTAAATGTCTTGCAGACCTAATCCCTCCCCCTCACTACCCCAAATACCCATCAGTTTGAGAAGGTTAATCAGAAATGTCACATCTCTCTTTTTTTCCTGCTGTCCATCAGTTACAAAACAGCCCACTCATGCAGCAGCATCAACCACTCACCCACTTGGAGGATAATGGACTATTTGAGAAATTATTTGACTTAGCCCTTTGTAGCTGTACCTGTTAGCTTGTGAGAGGAGCTTTTATCACACCTGCTATGACTAATAGTGGTTAAAGAACTTGAGAAAAAGGTCACTTTTTAATGCTTGTGTGGTGCTAGTCCTGAAATGTGTATGCTGAGCTCTGTTTATGGCTTTTGAAAGTATGATCTCTTGAGATTGCTGCCTGCTGTTTAACAAGCCCAGTTTGTTGTGGATAGATCAGCCAGGATTGTGATGGACACGTGTTCCTACAAAAGTTACCTTATCCTCTGATACTTCTGATTCTCTTCAGGTCTGTTAAACGTGTGTTCTGTGAAACTGCATTGGGTCTCATCTTAACCCACTGTGTGATCTTGCTTACTAATACAGAACAGGGGGGAAAAGCACTCAACCACATGTGGTGTGAAGTGAAATTGAGAGGAATCTGTTGGGTTGTTCATTCCTTATGTAATGTGTAAGTAAAAAGTATTTAACAGCTTGACATTGCTCCTGGTCTGAAAGACCGCGCTAGTCACCTGTCTCCTTAGTTGGAGCATTTCAGTGGCAATTTAAATATTAGAGAGGAATTGCTTGATCAACTGTTTTTGTAGGGATGGTATAATGAGAGCGGAGGACAGATGGTGATTTCTCAGCTAGATTGAGTTGATGATTGGACCTGCTTCATAGCTGCCTGCTACATGATGTGGTGTAACATCTCACTAGCTATCCAGAGCTCTGTTTTTCCCTAAATTGACTTTTTTTGGAGCATGTGTTCCTGATTATGCTTCCTTTACTCTGATAATAGAGGTTTTGATCCTTTATTTCTTTCAGAAGCTGTTGGTCTTGTGTGCTCTGGAAATCTTTTGTCAGAGAGTCCAAAAACATCTTCCAGTGTGGTGTTACCAGATGAAGTGCAGATAAGTTATCTTCAATGTTAGCGCTCTCAGACACATAATGAATGTGGTACTTGGAGCTGTGGGAGTCTCAGACCTGCAAACTTCTAGCCCAGTTGGAGCAGTGTAGTTGCGTTTCTAAAGCTACTACTGTGAGAAACTGCAAAGTAGGGTGATCAGAAAACCTTTATTGGCTATAGTAGCGTAGCACATGGCAGCAGTATGGGAATTCCATGGTACCATTTCAAACATCCACATCTGGAGAGCTTGTGGAGTCCATGTGATGCTCTTTCTTCTTTTGGTTGGGGGGGGGGGAATAATCCATCCCCTGTGCCCTGTCTGTTCCACCTCAGGTGAGTTGCCATTGTGAACACTATTATACAGATGTATGAGAGCCATCCTAGATGATCTAGTAGTCACTGGGTTTGATGGCTTTTCTTGAATGTGTGATTGATGGGGGAGTGAATCTGTGATGTGGTTCGTCTTACCTCCAGTAAGCACTTCAGAGTCAGACACCAGTTACAGCCACCAAGAGCAGGGATGTTAGGGTGAGGGCAGGGAAATACAAGTGTCCCAGCAAAGCTGTTAGCTCATCATTTCCATAGGCTGCATTTGCATGCTCCTTTTCTTCAGTCTCTGAGCACAGGACTTGTTGCCAGCTCCCTGCTGACTCTTGAGTGAGGATGAACTGTATTGCACACCTCTCTTTATTTCTCAGTCCACTATCTCTGCTCTGCTTGACCTTGCCATTTAAAAGCTGACAAGCTTGCAGGCTGCTCTCTACCTGACTTGGACCAGAGAGCTAAAGCCCTTTGATTGGATCCACATCTGTACAGACCATATTGACAACAAGAAAAAAAATACATGTTATACCTCTGCTTGGTTTCCATAGCCTCCTGGGAAGATTGCTCTTGAACTTTGAGGCGCTATGCTGCCAGCATCTCCTAGCATTGAGGGGGGGGTATGGTGGTGGAATAAGGTAACACTCATTGTTATTAGCTGCTATTTGTCTGACAGCATTGGGCTAGCATGTCAGGGTTTGGGAAAAGAGCGGAGAACAAAGCGCTTTGAAGAGGCGACCTCATAGCTGTGTTTCTTTGTATGAGACCAGGAGTGTGCCTTTAGGAGAGGCAGCAGAAGCACAGAATGTTCATCAAGATGATTTGTTGGACTGGCACTGTGCAGAACTGGGAGAAACTAGCTACTGGCCCTGAAAGGAGCAATGGGCTGCTCAGATGTTTGGCTTTAACAGAGTACCTTTTGTACCTCACACTCCTCACTTGTGTCCCCTGTGGACATCCTTAAAGTTTAAACTAAAGTCAATGGGATCTGTTCAATGACTTTTTTCTTTTCCCACAGTGTTAGAGAGCTTAATTGTATCCTGTGCCTCCTGCTTTTCTGGCTATTTTGATGTGTTAATTTTTTAGCATACATCCATTTATAAGGAAGGTTGCTTAAGTCACTTTCCTCACTGTGCTTTGTATTTGATGTAGTGACTTTGAATGTACTGCATGAAATTCTATGTAAACTTCTTTGTCGAAGGGTTCTGATTATGAGAAGTTGTGTAATGGTTCCTGGTTTATAATCCATTAAATATGCACGTTCTTAAACATTTCTTTCTTGATGCAGTGTGTTCTGAATGTGTACATGGGGAGGAGGGAGGCAGGGAGAGAAGGTACAGTTACTGTTTTGAGCAAGTAATGTGTTGCATATGCTCAGAGCAAAAGTGTTTGCTTTTGGCTTCTGGGGGAGAAGGAGAACCAGGCTTTTTTTTTTTAATATATATGACGAGTTGCTTAAGAAAATGTAAGGAGGTAGAGACACCTAAGGAAGCACTCATAAACGTGGGAGCTGGGTGCCCGAGCTGCCAGTTACACTGACTTGTTCAGTTTGTGCTCAGGAAGAAACCTGTGCCTTCAGTTCTCAAAGAGCTTTCTTTTCTGGAGTCCAGGGCTCCTTGAGACATTGCTTAACAGCATTTTCATAGACCTAACAGGCTGAAGAATGGGAGAATCTGTTAAACTAACTGCTTTTCTGTACTTACAATGTGAAAACATCCATCTACTCTGGCTCCTAACACTACCCTTTAGCAGAATTTTCCTAGGGCTCTGCTTCTTTACTCCAGTGTCTGTTGCAGAATGGTCTCCATGGAAGAATCTTGTCCAGCTCCTTTTAAGGATGACTGCTACTGTGATTTGTCTAAAATTTTTAAGAACAATTAACACTTGTGCTTTTAATTTGGTATTGGTTAGGATATCAGCTCACCCCTCTAGTAGGTGTTTAGAAGAGGGGGAAAGTAATTATTTCAAACTGAATTGCTAAATCTTTACATTTTCTGTTGCAAGAAAATGAGATCAGCACCTCTGTGCTACTTCACATCCTTCACAAACAGGAATGAACTGCTACAGCTTTGAGTGATGCCATTAGATGAATATCTATGTCTGGTTATGTACACTTGAATGAGTAGATGACATTTTGTCACTGTAATAGGGGGTGATGGAGATGCAAGTAATGAGATTGGTCAATTCTGCAGGGGATGCAAAATGATGTAGGACTCAGAGTTGGGTAGATCTCATGAAAGGAGCTTAACATTTGCATTATTATTGCAGATCTCTTTAGTGTCTTTTGTTTTTAAATGAGCACAGTGCAGATAACCTTTTCCCTGCCTATCATGGGGAAAATAAACCACAAGCAGCATACACTGCAGCAGTTGAAATACTTAGGGAAGCCAAACTAGCTTTTGTTGAGACAACTGGCTCCACAGCTAGCTGAGGTGCTGTTTGCAACTACAGGTAGTGTAATCAGGCTTGTTGCTTGCTGGCACACAGACATTTTAGGCTGTTAGGGAGAAATGCTAACTTTGAGTATATAGAAAGGGCTGCTGAGTCAGAATAAAAAAGCGGCTACATAGATTCTTATTTGAAACTTCAGCATTAAGGAAGCCATGGTCAGGCAGGCTTGTTAGGAAAGACCTTCTGTGCTGAATACAACACTGCATGTAAACCAGTGAACTCTTTTAATTGCTGGCTTTTGCTCATTTAGATTACATCTGAGCCTTTTCAAATCAGTGTTTCCTGTTACTGTTGTCTTCAAGACCCTCTCTCTGAGCAATTTCCAAAGGTTTGGTAAACCTCACTTTTGGCTTAGTGGCTTCTTGAGCTGCAGGCAGAAAACTGGTATGAGATGAAGGAATCTGTTCTTGCTTCCATCAGTTGATCCTTTCCACAAAGTTAGTATCAGTGTACAAATGGGCAGTGTCTTCATAGGAGTGCTACTCCAGTCCAGTGTGAACCTGACTCTCAGTGCAATATAAAGACATTCCCTCTTTGGTTTCTTGCTCACTGTGTTGCTGTGCAAAGTCTTGAATCTAAGACCTTACATTTAAAGATTAAAAAAAACCCCTAAATCCACAAACAAAACAAAGGTATAGATCTTCAACTGATAGATCATAACCTGTTTTTTAAGGCAAATTTTGCAGAAATAGCTCTGGGCAATGTTAAAATGATGGCATTTGTTATGAGATAATGGGGTTCTGTAGATTTAGTGACCATTTCTTACTACTGTAACTTCATTCTGGCTGGCTTGGTGTAGCTCTTGAGGCAGCTTCTGCACCTCCTTTCTGCCCCTTAACAAGTAAGGCCTGTAAGTGTTAGGCTGGTAAAAATGTGGTTGTGTGCCTGTGTGGAGTAACTTCTCTAGTTCAAGTGATAACCTGATCTTTCCTGTTTGCCTTTCTTCTTGTTTAGACTTCGAGTGAAAACATGACTGAAAACAAATGTCAGTCTCACATCAGTAGGGAAGACTCTTCTAGAAAGCTGAAAACTCTCATCTCCCATTTCAAAGCAGATAAATGGGGTACTGTCACAGCTTACTGAAATTGGTTTTTGTTCCAGTCAGTATAAATGCATCAGGGAATATAGGGACAGACAGATTAGATTCAGGTGAAGAAAAGCTTGTGATTAGAAGATGGAGGAGAAAAGCATATGGAGAAGACTGCAAGTGCACGTTCAAGGCAAACTTGTAAATGGATGTACATTTGAAATAACTGAGGATAAGTGTGAAAGGCTAAACATAATACTTCACAAATAAGCAAGTTAAATGTCCAAGACTATAGTGATTCCTGTATAATAATGGGCTTTGACTACTGTGATAAAATTTGCATTTCAGGTTTTATTTGTTGTCTTTCTAGTGCTACCACTTCAAATAAAAGAGGAGGCTGACAACTGAACTTTGTGCCTTTCAGCTCTTCTGAGCTGTTCCACTTCTTTGCAAGACTTAGAAGAAGAAAGTGGAATGGTAGTTGTATGTGAATTGTGACAATATTTAACTTCTCTGCAGAGTCTCTGGTACTTTGTATGTAAATATATTTGAAGTGGTTGTGTCTTCTTTTATCTGATATTCTACTTGTTGCAGGCACTTCATTTAATCCAAAAAGTACCCAGAGTGTAGGAATTCCACTACTTTCAGCACAGGGGCCAGCAGGAAAACTGGAGAGGGGCTGTTTCCAAAGGCATGGAGTGATAGGATGAGGGCTAATGGCCTTAAGCTGAAGGAAAGATGTAGATTAGATATTGAGGAGAAATTCTTTGAGTGGGGTGGGGCCCTGGAACAGGCTGCCCCTGGATCCCTGGCAGGGTTCAAGGCCAAGGGTTTGGGCACCCAGGGCTCGTAGAGGGTGTCCCTGCCCATGGCAGGGGGTGCTACTGGGCAGGGCTTTGAGGTCCCTTCCACCCCAAACCCATTTTTAGGATTCTGTGAGGGCTCTTAAGTAGTGTTAACTGTTCATTCTGTGTCACAGTAAAAACTGGTAATAAATTAATTTGTAGTAACAGCCTGTAATATACCTGTAATATAATAAACCAGCCTTAGCATGTTTGTGAGTTTTGGTCCACATAGGGTACTACTGAAAACTCAGCTGTGTTTAGGATTTTTTCAACTACAACCTCAAATAAAACAGCTTCTCCATAAAACTGAGTGTTATTGTTGAGATGTACCACAACCAGGTACCTGCCATTTTTTTTACATGCACTTGGAGAAGTACAGGGATGTCTTGGAGGGTGTGCAATTCCACACATAGGCACCAGCTTGTTTGATGCTGTGGTCCTGAGTACTTGGATAGTACTTGCATGTTCTTGCTTGGACCCACAAATCAGTATGTGTGGCCTTTAACTGTGCCAAGAAAGTGGACCTAATTATGCAAGATTGGTTGAGTACCAACCTGAAGTGACTTTATTAATTAACATCTGGACATCAGTGAGGGGATTGTGGTGTTAAAGGGAGTAGCTGCTCCCTGGGCGCTCATGTACCATCTGTGCTGTTGCACACACTTATTCTTGGGCACACTTCCCCCTTCTTCAGCCTTGACTGTATGTTCCCTGCAGCCTGCTCTGAGGCAACATATTTTTATAAAATAGTTTAATTGAAAGAGGTAGCAGCAGCCTGGGCTGGGTTCCTCCAAAGACAGGGACCCCAACCAAAAGAAATCCCAGGGCATGCCCTTGGGACCCACACACTGGCCCCTCACATGCCCTTCATGTTCTCTAGTCAGGTGGTGATTTCTGATTTGAGGTGTTCTGAGGTCTCTTTGGATTCTTCTTCTGTGTCCATGCAGGCAAAGTCTTATTGTGCTGACTAGCCTCCTTATCTTCTGGTTTACATTCCTTGTGTATCTGCCCTTGCTGGTAGAGCATGGAGGACTGAAGACTCCTAAACTTGGGAGAGACACTTTAAACATTAGTGTGATATCAAAATACTTTGCAATGCCAGAAGACTAAGCACAGCACTGTGCTAGCTGTTAGGAAAACTGCTGAGATGAATGCTTCTATCATGGTGTAACAGCTTCAGCAGATCTAGCTCCTCACCATGAGTAAAAGCTAAGCAAACAGCACAGATCACACCTTATTATAATCCTAAATTTATTCCAATTGAAACTTATGTAAAACAACTAATATTCCTCAGCAGTGGATTATATCTTGAGTTGGCCTCGATGGCTGTTTTGGGTCCCTTCCATATGAAGATACTGTGCAGTTGCCTCTCTAACTGCAGTAATCCTGAATTAGGAACTTCAGCAGCTGCAAGCCAGGATGGAAATGGCTTTCTGTACTCACTTAGATGGGGTGGTTCCGTTACAGACTAACATTAACATGCTGGTTGAACAGGATATGAGGTCTGTTGCCAGCCTTATCCTGTTCCTCTTCTCACCTAGGTAGGTCAGTGTCCTTTGCCACCTAAGCATATTGCAAATACAATAGTCTATTTTTGGGCAGCGAGTTCCAGTTGGAATGATGTCCATCTGTGTTTTTGGACTCTTGAATGTGACTGTAGCAGGTAACTTTCATCCCATGTAGTTCCTATCTGCTTGTTATGGGTTTTGATACAGACTTTGATTCCTGCAGTAGGGATATAATAAAAATACAAGCACTTGTGTTGCTTTTTCATGAGTGGGGCACAAACTGTGGTTGTCTGTTCTCTGTGGGCAGATCAATAATTTGTCTATATTTGAACAGGGATTTAGTAATCCCATGTCATGGTAGTTACAGATACTATTATTCCACTAATATAGCTTGCATCGCTGATGCTGATTGGGTTCCTCATCTGTGATCATAGTTTATGCAAGGCAAATATTTTTGGTTGTCTTTTGATATTTAGGTTTTTCCTGTTTCTTGTTTTTCCTGTGTGTGTGTGTCAGTTTTTTTCTGTCTTACTGAGAAAGGCAGTTTTGGCACTTTGTCTCCGAATTTTGAAGTATTGCTACAGCTCTTTGCTGTTTAGGTAATTTCTTGCCCAGAGTAGGTTTTTTTGGAACTCAGATTTTCCTGTTAGAGGAAATGATGAAATGGAAGAAGTGAAGGCGTGCTGTGTGCTGTTGCATGCTGATAGCCACATTAAAGATTCTTCTGTCCAGAATTGTAAATATCATCTGAGATGCTGTTCCTTATAAGCAGATGAAAAGTCAGGTTGAAACACCAACTCTTGCAACCCTTTCCACTTAGGGAAAGCCTCTGACAGAAGTAACATTAATTCCACCCAGTAATAACTTGCCTTCACTGCATCAGTCCTCTGGCCAGTCCATAGATGGGAATTGCAGGACTAGGTTGTCCCAGGTTTACTGTGAAGCAGCTTAAATAGATGTCTCCTAGCCTTTGACTTTAACCTAAAAATCCCTGGGTCTCAAAGGTTAGTTATTATTCTTTGTGAGCATCCTTTAAGCCTTTCTGCTTTCTCTGGGGAAATAGTTTTCTCTTTGTTAGAACTCTGAAATACCTGGGAAATGGAGCCAGTTGGGTGCTTTACATTCCTGAAGCCCCTTATGGTAAATTCACTTATTCTGTGGGGTCTGCAGGAGCAGTAACCTATCATTCAAGCAGTTTTGTTCTGGAAATGCTAGAGGTATGTGGTGATTTGCTAATCATTGAAAAGATAAAAACTGTAGGTTTTGTATATCTGACCTTGTTTCTGTCAACAGACAAATTGTTCTGTGAGCATCAGTGAAAATATTCCTTGGAATAAAAGTTTCTTTTTGCAGTGGGAGGAATGATACTAGCTTTAGGCTTGTATTTTGAAAAGAGTATAATTTAAGTAGCGTCAGCATAGGAATGATTTTAAGTACAGCTTGGGTGTAGGAGCCAAACTATATTCTGGAAACAATGATGTCTGCCAGTGCTGCAGCATACAGGGAGTTCACAACCAAAACCTCCAGTTTGGTAAAACATGAAGCCCAAAGTGTGCTTCTGGACTTCAGTTTGAGGGCAGTTTGCTTTCTGGAGGTGAAACGGTGATATGTCTTGGCTGTCACTCTTATAATAAATTAAAGGTGACCTGGAATGTTCCCAGGCACCGTGGCCAACTGGCTCAAGACTGCCTTGCCCATACCCAGGGACAGGGTGGCTGTATCTGAACCACCCTGTGGAAGTGATCCCCATGGCATGCCATGCTCAAACCTGGGAATTGTGTGGGTGAACAGTGATTGTGACAGCCCAGGGCTGGGGAACATTCTAGCTGATTTCTAGCATACACAGTCATGTTGTAAGGTCTGCCTGGGACTCGAGAGTTGGGATGTTAGCCCTTGATTCTTTCAGATTCTGTATGGACTAGGACAGAGAATGACTCTTCATAGCCCAAGGGTTTAGGGTGCCTCAGACAGGTAGGCTTAGGAGAGAACACCTCCTGTTTGTTTTGGTGAAGCAGTTTTGTGCTACTAAAAGGTCTGTACCTCCTTGTCTGCCTTTTAGATGGGTTTAGTGGTTGTTTAAACATCTCTCAGAATGCCATCACCACCTTTGCAGTCACCACCACCTTTCTGGGATGAGTAGGAGTGCCTGCCCTCCCTCATGGTATCACTTGCCTATGAATGGGCACACTGTAGCCTTTCATGAAGTCTGCTTTTTATGAGGAATTTCATTCTGATTTGGTGTGCGTGTGTGTGAATGTTAAAGAGCCCTGGTTTGCTTTCTGGGTCACGTCGTGGGGGATCAGTCTTGCATCACTTAGGTAGTGGAGCTCTTATGTGAGCATAAGAGGGGAGACCCATTTTTTTCAGATATCCCTTACAGTGAACAGTAAAAGCTGTGTTGAACTGGCTCTACTGATCGTACAGGGTGGCTTCCTCCAGGCTCTTGGGTGTTTGATTGTGGATTACTGGAGATGGACTATAGCCCTAGTGTAGGTGATCCAGTAAGACATCGATATTAATCCCAGCTCTAAGCAGACATACATCCTGGAAGGCAGCATGCCATGTAAGCTGCTGAATGAGTACTGAAGCCATTTTGCTTTATGGATTGCTTCTGTACATCCTGGCCTGCCCTCCCTCTCTCAGTTTCATTCCAAGCCATGGCTCTGTCACACAGTCACTTCAGGATACTGTTTGTCTTGCTGTAGGTTATGGAATATGCTGTCAGCTTTGATAGCTTGAATATTTATAGAGAAAAGTTAGCAATATAAAATGCTGTTCCTGTTCATCATGCTTTTGTCAAGGGCTGTAAAATTTTACTTTTGCACATGCTGTCTTAAAAGTCTTGTGTGGCAACTGCACAGCATGTCACACTTAGATCAGTGATGCACCCCACAATTTTGGGAATGCGTAATCTTGTGTGACAGCATCAGCTTTGGAGCACGGCTTTGTATAAAGGATCCATTGCTCAAAGGTAGTCAGCTGTCAGAGCTGGCTGTGTCAATTAATATGCAGCAGGCTTTGTGTCTGCTGATTGTTCCTCTAATTTAATGTGCGTGATGATCTGTCTTACCAGCAGTAGTGGTACAGTTTAAGGACACAGTGCAGTGCAGGGAGGCTTCTTGGTGTCTCTCAGGCTGCCCCTGTGGCTTCAGGGTGACTATTTGAGCCTTTCCACTGCTGCTGTCAGCCTGGAGGTGTCTTAGGAATGTGAAGAAGAGAGCTTACAGGGTCTCCTGCTGTGGTCATGGTCAGTATTCCTCTTCTGTCCACTCTGTTTCTGGAGAGCTGCAATCCTGCTTGTGTCCAAGATGGACATAACTCGCTCAGGACAAGTCTACTTTAGAAGAGCTGGGTATATGCCAGAGAATAGACCTTCACATGAGCTCTATTGCTCTCTTTAGGTAGGAGTCATCCAGTACAAGATGTATCCATAATCAGTAAAATGTACAAGGCCATATTTTATATAACATTTTTGTCTGTGATAAGTGCAGGCTGCTGACAAGATTTACACTCGCACCCCTCCTCTGTTACTGCTTTTGTAGCTCTGCTCTGAACAGAAGAAACGATCTGGCTGAAAAGTAAGTGAAAAAGTTACTCTCAGCCCTGTATGTTCTGTGGTCAGATCACCAGGTCATTGGTTTGGGTTGATAGAGATTTTCACCTCCTTAGACCAGCATTAGAAATGATGCACAGGGGACAAGGCAAGAGGGGGACACAAAACAATTGTTCCCTTCATCAGTAGCCCACAGTTCTGTTTTATTAAGGTCACCATAGAACGAAGGTGGCTGTCAGCCCTGAAAACGGTCCTGAGCAGACTGTACTGTGCTGTACTCTTTTTTTGTTTTATAACACTAATAAATTTTCCCTGTTTGGGGAGAAGTAAAGATACCTACCTCACCTCTTTTCCTATAAGCACTCAATGCAAACGTCGGAGTGTACAGTAGCTTAAATTTAAACAGCAAAGCCTGTATTTAAAACCAGGAGTTTGAGGAACTTTTGGTGCAACTTTTCGGAGGGTATTGACTTTACAGATAATGTAGCAGCCAGTCAAACTTCAGGCTTTGTCCTTAGGGAGGAGTTGAGCTGTGAGTTGCTTGTCAGCCAAACTCTCCTGCATCTCTGAGGTGCAACGTCTAGTTGTCTGCCACTTGTGCAAAATACACTGTTCAGTGGACACAGAGCAAGTCTGAGATGGATTTGTGCTTATGAAAGTGTGCTGCCTGTTTACAAGTCCGTGCTGGTTTGTTGCTTTGCTTAAATCTGCTGGTACTTTTAGTTGTGCCTATGACTGGAGGCTCCTGTTTGTTTTACTATGATCTTGTCCTTGAAGCAGTTTGGTAAAGAACTAGTTGTCCCTCCTTTCCTCCTGTTTAATACATCAATTACAGTTTTGTTATTCTGTACTTAGGTCTTAAGATACTATACTACGTAAGTGTGTTAAACGTTCTGTATTTTGTGTGGAAAAGAATACTTAGCTCTTTAATTGAGGAGTGTACAGAAAGCAGTGAGGAGTGTCAGCTCCAATGTGCTTTTTCGTCAGAGCCTGAATTTCCCTGTTTGGGGAAAAGCAGGAAATTTATATGTGCATGGTGAATGAGATGAATGCTTCAGTGGTGCTTAAGTTAGAGTCTGATGTTTGGTTTCAGATACACATGGCCTTTTGTTTGAAATCTTAGAGAAGCTTATGTTTAGAAACAAACAAAAACAGAACAAAACTAAAAAAAAAATACCCAACTCAGAAACTACCCTTTAAAATTGAATTTTGTTAAGAACTAGGCTGAGGAAGTTTTGCCTGTTTTAAGGAACATTACAATGTATTGACTACTTAAATCCATAGGACTTGTTCACCTTTTAAAAACATTACCATTTACCTTGAATCACGTGTTCCATTTTGATAGCCTCCTTCATATAGAAAATATAGCATGAGATGTCAGTTTAAATGCAAGTCTAACAGTGCTCTATCTTCTATGTGAAAGGAAGTATTCTGTACATTTTTCCATGTTTGACATCATGGTGTTTTGAATAACCATGTTCCATATTCATACCAATTTTTTGTTTTTTTGTTTTCAATTTATGCACAGCACTTGCTCTGAAATTTGGGGACTGAGTACACCAAACACGATAGATCAGTGGGATACAACAGGCCTTTACAGCTTCTCTGAACAAACCAGGTGAATATTCTGCCCTCTCTCGCATCATAGAAACCTTGTGGGAGGGATTGGCTTTGGAGGGTCTGTAATGGGATGCTTTAGCTGTAAAAAGAGACTGAAAATGCTTCCTAGGCCTCTCATGGTACAGCATTTTAAATTACTTGCTTGCCAGTGTAGAAATCCAAGTGTTCTCAGCTGATGTTTTGACCAATGAAACTCTAATTCTGGAATATTCCTTTTTTCACGCCAGTGCCATTGAAGGAATGGGAAGACTTGTTAAAAGCAAGCTCTAATGTGATTTGGTATTTATATTAACAAAGTTGGAATACTTAATTCTTTAGGCCTAATCTTACAAAGTGTTTAAACTGCTTTGTATGCCACAAGCTTTCAGTTAAGTCTTGCTAATTGGCTCAGATACGAGCCACTAAAGAATTGTTTGTAAAT
This sequence comes from Laterallus jamaicensis coturniculus, assembly GCA_022605575.1. Classification (NCBI taxonomy): domain Eukaryota; kingdom Metazoa; phylum Chordata; class Aves; order Gruiformes; family Rallidae; genus Laterallus; species Laterallus jamaicensis. The sequence continues at coordinate 1,486,452 of JAKCOX010000082.1, forward strand.
TCTTCAGTAGTTAATGGTGGGCAAATTCTAAACAGGGCCTTTATTTTTCCATGTCACATTACTTGATTTGTGTACTGAGGTTTGTCTCCCATCCCATAACAATCATAAACATCTGCATTTGTGTAAGCATATGCAGCCTGTCTTAAAACTAGCAAAACGCTTTCAGCTGGTAGCAAGGCAGATGAAGTCGAGAAGATAAACTGTACAGCCCTTACAAGATGTGCATTCATGCTTCCTGCATTACGGTTGCACTGCCATGTGGATCACTTGGGCAGCTGACTGCTTATAGGCTTATTTGCAGTCCTGTGGGAATTCTTATGCTTAAAGCCATAAAGCATCCATGCCACAGCAAAGCCTTGAGGTTTAGCAGCGGAAGGGACTATGAAGTGTGCCATTTTATTGTTATTTTTCTCTAACAACCACCATCTGCATTTAAAAAAATAAAAATTAATGTATATGAAACAATCACCCTAAATACTTGGTTGGAGGTAAAGTGGCTTGTGATGAACTCTAAATTCACTGGCAATAATTTGAGCAGCTCAGAAATAAGTTAGGACACTGCTTGATACCACCATTTTTATCACATTTGAAGCCTTTTAACAAGAGTGTAAATGTCACTAACAGTGTCAATACACACTGAATTCTAGGATTAAATAAGCTACCCATCCCATGTGTGTACGCTGTTGCTTGAGTGATGAAGAGACAGCATGCAGCCTGTAAACACTTGTCAACGTCTCTCCCGTATAGATCTCTCGATGGCCGCCTGCAGGTATCTCATCGTAAAGGATTACCGCATGTTATTTACTGCCGCTTGTGGCGCTGGCCAGATCTGCACAGTCACCATGAACTTAAAGCAATTGAAAACTGTGAATATGCTTTTAATCTTAAAAAGGATGAAGTATGTGTAAACCCTTACCACTACCAGAGAGTGGAGACACCAGGTAGGAAGACTGCTTCTGACTTTCTGTAGCAAGAACCCTGTATGTGCTTGTTCAGAGTAATGTTTTAAATGAACAGGAGAGAAGGATGGTGCTTTCTCTTGCCAAGGGTACCAGACTCTTAGACACAGAGCTTCTGAGAATACCATCCCCTGGAAGTTTTTAGTACTAAAAAAAAAATCTCTATAAATGTGTTGACTGCTGATGACAAACACTTTTAGTGTTTCCAGCTGGCTATGTATGGTCTGTGCTGAAAAGGAGAGTAGAGATGACTTACCTTTGCTAATGTCTTACTCGAGACCTTCCTCAGGGATCCGATTCTGAATTCAGAATCTGTGATTCTTCTAGTAATTAGCAGTACAGTTGCACTACTGACAGTCAGAAAAGCCTGAAAACTTATTAAAAAATTGTTAGATGTTTTATTTGTTTGGATTTTTCTTCCTTTTAGCTCACAGAAGTGTGTATTTTGAGGGTCTTACTAATGCTTTGAATTTTGCTTTTCTAGTCTTGCCTCCTGTACTAGTGCCGCGGCACACTGAGATTCTAACGGAGCTTCCACCTCTTGATGACTATACCCATTCCATTCCTGAAAACACTAACTTTCCAGCTGGAATTGAACCACAAAGCAATTACATACCAGGTATTTTCTTAACTCCTACCGCAAACAGTACACTTAACATTGAACCACTTTAACAGAGGTGGTAATTTCATCCTCCTAAGTGATCAAATTAATTGAAAGATGAGCCAATAAATTAAATCTGGTTGGTTTAATGTTTGAATTCCAATGGAAATACCTGAGCACTGTTGTTTGAAACCACATTGCTGTGGTTTCACGGTAGCTTACTTGGTTTCAGTAGCTTAATTAAGATTCAGAATGCTAATGAGTACAAAGTAGACCTTCACCTTATGCTTTAAGCCTATTTAACAAACACATAGGGGTTGCCAGATACTGTTTATTTGAGACTGGGTAGTAAACTGCTGCTCTGTCTCACCATGTGTAATGCATGGTGAAAACTTTAGGTTGCAAAACAGTGACTTACAAAGTGCTTTGTTCTGTAGTTGGCATCAGTTGAGGTCTGCATTGTGTATTTGCGTGCATACAATTTTGTCCTTTTAGTATGAAAGAGCAACCTAATAATATTGAACCCTTAAGAACTCCTCCTTCTCTTTCCCTCTTCCCCACCCCAAAACAAATACCAAGACTAATCTGCTACAATGCACCCAAAAGTCTGTACCCTTATTGAAACATAACACCAGTGACCTTTGTTTCCTGCCCCAACTTCCTGTTTCCTATCTCTTCAGGAAGTTGCCTGGAGTGTAAAACCAAGCAGAGCTGAAGTTTTCTCATACATGTTTAATACATCTATGTTACAAACAAGCTGCAAATTCGGATCTGAACACTCGAAGGATAGGATGACTGCCTTGATACTCAAATATGAACAATGTACAAATTGTATTTACGTGTCTTAAACAGGATGCTGCTTGCTTTTTCTTTAAATATATCCAAGAATTGAAACAGTACTGAAAATGTCAATGAATTTGACTGCATCTATTTAATTTGTGACACATTAATTGCCACCTAGGGATACTGGATCTTTAAAGTGCTACAAGCTGGTGTTGTGTTCTTAAATATACTTTTTTGAGTCTGAGTCAAGTGCTTTTGATAGCGTTTGCAAATAACTTACTGGAAGGTCTCTATCTGAAAACCAAGTAACTCTAGGTAGTTATTTGCAGGAAGCCTGTTGAAGGTGACTGCGGGTATTCACATGATCAAATGTTTATGCGGCTAACCACACCTTGGCTCCTTCTTGTTGTCACTGACAACCTCCTGTTGTATTCATATCATGGCATCTTACTTTATTTGACTTTGCTGACTTAATCTTGAATACTTAGCTAGGTTCTGATAGGTCTGGTGTGCCTTGACAGCCTGCTTCAGAGAACTGTTCTCTTTAGCGGTAGGCTGGTTTGGTGCCGCAGTATTGTCTCAGGACTTGGTCTATGGAGAGGTTAGTTTTACCTACAGATGGGAAGATGGTGATTGTGAAGGACGGCTTTTGGGGCTGGATGTTCCCCTTCAGGGTAAAGAGGTGCTGAGCTGTGTTGTCCAATCTTCTGGCAGCTTTCAAGCTGTGCTAAGGGGGTTTTTAACGTGACGCTTGAGCATTTATTTCCAGCTGTGGTGGTGCTCCACCTCTGACCCTGAGACCGTATTAATAGTCCTGGGTGGAGGAAGTCTTCTCTCTTCAGACAGAGACTAGGTATGGAAAATAATCTGTGCTAAAGATCCTAGATTTAGCAACTGGAAACAGGAGGAAGGGGTTGGATTGGAAGTGGGTTATTGACCTTTTACCATGTCTGTGTGCTTAACTACAACACATTATTTGGAGATGGGTGGAGTCTACTGTATCACAATGAATTCTGTAAAAATGTTCAAAACAGGTTTCTGTCATTGTGCTTCTTGCTAGTAAAGATTTCCCTTAATCTTCCTTTTAAACTCTCACTTGAATTTTGTTGCATCTGTATTTAGCACACTAATTTCACAGAATGATCTAAAGATAAAATTCTTCCAGGTCACTTTTATTTAATCAACCGACTTAATTTAGTTTCCTCTCTCTGACTTCTTTCTGATCTCAGTACATTGCTGAAAATCTCAGGCATGGTATTTGATACAGCTTGATTTTAACTCTTAAGCAAAAGACTATATCTTTAAATTTCTGCTGTTTGGTGATAACATAACTAAATGTTTTTAATCTCTCAGATGTCTCAGAGACAATTGTAAGGCGGTTGTAGAGAGAGATAGCTTCAAACACTTTCACTCAAGAAATCCAGGGTTTGCCTTTAATGTATAGGAAAAGACATATGCCCAGTTCAAAGAAAATTATTTCCTGAAAGGCAGTTGGTTAACTCATTATCTGGATTACAAAGTATGTTTTGAATGGAGGAAAGGAACAACCATACTCTCCTGGGTTTTGAAGATATTTCTGTGGAATTAGATGCAGTTTCTAGTATCAGAATGCTTCAGGCTTGTTACCAAGTTTATGTTGGTCTGTGGAATTCCATCTTTAAAGAAAGCTACTTAAAATAATTGTTTTAATAGAGCTTGGAAGTAATAATAATAACAACAGAGCTTGTGCAGTGCAAGTAGCTAGATAATACAGTTATCACTGAGGGAAATCAAGTGTTGGATACTTGAAGAGAAATGGAGTTGGGAGCTGAACTGAAAAATAACCTTTACATCTAGCAACTTCTACAAGGCGTGGGAGGCTATCTGATCTGATGGCTCTACTACATAAAGACAGCTCATTCTTCTTCAGTTTTGGTTTGTTTGGGGTGGGTTTTTCTTGTTTTGTTTTTTTTTTAAAGTCACCAGATGGTTTTTTTCATTTGCGATTCTACTAAATGTGAAAGCTGTTGATCACAATTGCAAAGTTGTTATTCATTGTGGTGAAAGTGTCTTGTATTAAATAGAACAAACAATGATTATCTGCTAATTATATAGCACATTTTTGAACAATTGCCTAGTATACTAGAGATGTGATATATTTCACATAGACAATAAGGCAGGTAATGAGTTTGACATGCTACTGGAAGGAGGAAGGGACAGCAAAGTGAAATTCTAAGTCAGTGTTCAGGTACAATATGGACCTCAGGAAGACTTGAGGACAAGCACCACAAATGCTAAATCTTAGTCATTGAACTAATCTGTAGATGACTTTTTTTTTACAGAAACACCACCTCCAGGATATATCAGTGAAGATGGAGAAACAAGTGATCAGCAGATGAACCAAAGCATGGATACAGGTAATACTTAGTTTTCACTGCTTTCCAGACTTGAGATCACTGGTTGCAATCCCTCTATGCAGTGGCACAAATTCATGCTGGCAGTACACTGTGCAGCCTGGTGTTTTCTGTTCAAAAATATCACTTTCAGTCTTTTGTGAAGAAAATATTTGGGTTTTTTTTTTGCTAGGGGAATGTGTTAAAAGCATTCTGTGCCATATTTAAGTACGTTCCATTTGTTTTGTAACAGCAGCATATAGGTCTAATTAAATCTTGATCAGGAAAGCCTTAATATAGATTTCAATAGCTGTCTGGCTTCAACCCACTCCTGACTTTGCCTTCTGGAAACGGTTCCATTGAAAGAAAATAGCTGTTGGCCTAAAGTTTGAGATCCTGCCTCTGAACTCGGACAACCTCACCACTATCTGCCCTGTTTCAAATTAATTCTTGTATGGAAAGGTCTATTGAAAGAGCAGTGGAAACACTGAGAGCTCTGGTGCCTTTGTATGAAAAAGTTTCTGGATAATCTGGTTGGCCTCAGACTTGGACAAAGCATGGTTAATGTGGTGGAGAAGGACCTCCTGCTATGTGCTGGCAGGCTTGAGTGTGTGTTTCGTTAGCTAATGTTAGCAACCTTCGTCAGTTAATTGGAATCAACTGTGCTAGTTTCTGTAAGAACTGCAATATTTTCCCACTGTGTGACAATAGGTACCTTAATTTAAAAAGCCTGACATCAGTAGTCACTGTAGGAGTGTTTCTGTGTAAAGCCTCTGCATTTTCCCTACTACTGCACAAATTGATTTGGAGAGTTTATGTTTTTCTGAGTCTTTTCCTTCCTTCTTCCAGGAAAGAACAATTTCCTCAAATGAGGAAATCCAGCTGCTTCTTTTCTAGAGATAAACCCCTCTCCCTTGAGAATAGAGAGTTAACACCCTGATTGTCTCATCCACTTTTCCATGGTTTTTATTCACTGGGTTTGGGAAGAAGTCACTACCTTCTCACTGTAGAAGTGCATAAGTAAGTGAAGTTCACAGAGTGTGCATGAAGTGAGAGCTCTGCCAAATGCAACACTGAGATGTTAATTGAGTCTTTACAAGGAGGGGTAGGTTCCCAGGAGCCTAGAAAATTAAATGTAATCTGAATTCAGGAGAAACATGTGACATGCTGGAAAACTGGTTGTAGGATTTCTGAGGTTTCTTATTCCAAAGAATTTTAATGTGCAACTGTATCTAGATAATGATTGTACCTCCCCACCTGAAACTAAGAATCATTTGCTCTGACACCATCTGTATTGCCTCAACAGGATCTCCAGCAGAGCTGTCTCCTAGTACTCTCTCCCCAGTTAATCATAGCTTGGGTAAGCTGGAAATACTTTCAATTGTTTCTCTGTGTGTGGTGACTCTTCTTTATGTATATAATTACATCACAAATGAAAATGTACTTGAAAAAACGTAAGAGCAGTATTAGGAGGAGAATACTGGGTTGGCTTCCTGATGATGAACATACTAGGGCTGGGTTAATAATGTGTTAATAACTCTTTCTGTTCCTGTTGAGCTGCTAGTAAAGGGAAAGAATAATATAGTTACGTATGCAGGTACAGCACTTATAAAATAAATAGTTTAAAGGTCATTAGCCTATCCATAGTGCTACCTAGACTTGCTGTCTCCTTTGTGTGTGTGTTCTGCTGCGCTTCTCATGTCCTGTTTCACCAGTGACCACAAGACAATTGTTGCTCCCACATCAGTTGCCCACCTGCTTTGATCAGGTGCCATTCCTGTGTGCCTCAGAGCCTCAGGATGATCAGATTCCCTTGGGTTTCTTTCAGGAAGGGTGACAGGAAAATGCTGTTCAGAATGCCAAGTAAGTAATTAGTCTAGGTAAAAAGGGGAAGCACTGCAGGAAAAGCTGAAGATGCACAGGGAAGATACTGAGCTCCAGCAGAGGAGAGTGAGAGGAGCTTAGAGCTGCTGCCTTTAGATAAAGAGATTGTATAAGACAGTGTAATACAAGGGAACATAATTTCCTCCTTTCTTCCCTTTGTGTGCTTCAGCATTTGATAGTTTAATCTTTAATGTTGGCAAAATGTTTGCAAGTTACAGAAAGGCAACAGCAATGTCTCAATGTCTGGCAGTCACAGCAACGTTAGCTGTGACTAATCATTTTAGCAAGCAAAATGCAAGGACTGAACTACTCAAGCTGAGGTCAGATGAGATCACATCACCCCTTCTTTCCTTGCTTCTTCCCTTGTGTGGAATATTAAATTCCATTCTGTTTACTGGGGTAGGTAAAAATGACAACGAGGGAAATACAATTTGAGTAGCTTGAGGAGGCTATTGCTGTTGTTTCTGAAAGACAGAGAGCAGGGCAGATAGATTTCAGCCTCAGATCCTCTTAAGCTTATTTTTTAATTATTTTGGGTTTTTTTTTTTTAGACTTGCAACCAGTTACTTACTCGGAGCCTGCGTTTTGGTGTTCAATAGCCTATTATGAACTGAATCAAAGAGTGGGAGAAACCTTCCATGCATCCCAGCCTTCCCTGACTGTAGATGGCTTTACAGATCCATCAAATTCAGAACGATTTTGTCTAGGTCTGCTTTCCAATGTAAACAGAAATGCTACTGTGGAAATGACAAGGCGACATATAGGTAAAAGACACTGATCTTTTAACCATTTGATTTTATTTTAGCCATTAAATTATCTGGAATGATCCAGGTAAGATGGCCAGATCTGTGTGTTGAGGTGTTTTCACACTTGGGCAGCCAGCTGTTGAACCATCAGAGTGGTTCCAAAGAATGTTTGTCAATACGTTGATAGGTGCTTTATATATGTGTGTGTGTATATATATGTTATATATTTTTTTATTTTTATATATATTAAAAAAAATATGTCTTGTGAGGCTTGCCAAAGAGAGCTTGGTCTCCCTTCCTTAGGACAGAAGTGGAATGACAGAGGTCACAGCTTCTGAAATCAGGGAGAAATACAGCAGCTTCTGCTACCACAGCCAGTTGCAGTTAGGAAGAGACATAGTGATGGCTGGAGCTTCAAGGAGCTGCCTTTCCTCAAGTAATGGTCACCAAGTTGGTGGCAGCAGCTGTCCCACAGCTGTCAGGCTCAAGCACAGGAGGAAGCTACTCAACTGTATGGGATTTCTGTTGCTCACATTGCTGATCTGTGTCCTCTGGAAAAAGATCATACACCAGAGCATCCCAAGGGGCAGGTTTTTGGCTTTTAGGCTCCTCGTTGGACCACTCTGTCCTGGGTAGCATTTATATTCAACGTTGCTTACAGTTGAAATTTAAGCTTCAAATTCCAAAATATTAACATGTTGCTGAGTTTATTCTAATTTATAAAATGCAGAATGAACATTAGTCCTTCTTGAATTCTTTTCTGAAATGGGAAAAGCTTCCGTTGAGATAACGTGCTGTTTCGACATGATCAAGAGTTTCTTTGTAATGGTTAGTAAAGAATACTGTTTTCCACAGTGCAACATCTTGGCTTTAGGTTCTTCAATAAGCTACTTTTTTTTTCCTTTTATTTTTTCCTGGGTTCTGTTATTTAGCAACATTCACAAGATTCTTTTTTCCTATGAGATTTTTTTTTTGTTTTAGTAAAAAAAATTCAACCTCTTCAGTAGAACCTTAGAGTCCTGCTATGCCAAGTCTAAATGCTGGTTGATTAAAACTTTAGATGTGCAAAAGCACAGGCATAGCCTGGGTTTTTGCACGACTGATCAGAGTGGAAAATGATGAGGAAAAAAATGTAAGGAGCTCTCACTTTTTTTTTTTTTAATAGAGCAGCTCACATTTTGTTTGAAAAATAGTTTTAAAGAGAGAGGGAAAGAGAAACTATGGCCTTTTAAAAGGACTTGTGAATTACAAATAGTTTTCTTGGGAGATCACTTGTGCACTGCTTCTCTTGTGCTAGAAATAACACAAACAGGGTTTGTTTTCCACTCAGAGAGTAAGGTCACCATGTAAAAGTGAAAAACACGTTTTTCTTAGGAATTGGGGGTGTTTTTGAAATGGGGCTAAATGAAATCTAATTAATTTTGTTCAGGTAGTGCAGAAAAGGGGTATGCAGTGAGCTGTGAGTGTGGATGGGTGTAAGGGGAGAGTGTTGAAGTGGTATACTTGGGTTTTCCTTTTTATGTCATAGTGGCCTGTGCCACTTTCACATAAAACACTTGGTATTGGCACCAGTTTTGTGTTGAATCTAGTATTTTTATTTCAATTTTGGTGTTCCTTTGCGGGGTGGGGGGGAGTTATTTGGTACTGAATACCACTTCCTAAGTTGGATTTGGTTACAAGCCATCACGTGGCCAGAAAATGCTATCTTGTTCTTGCCCCAGAAATACTCTTTTTTCCAAATACTGTGTGTTTGTGGGACAAAAATGCAGATTAATTATGTTCTGCTCCTGCTGCAGCTCTCAGCCCAGCAGAATGGCCCTGTAGGTAGTCGATTTCTGTTCTGAAGAAAAACCTCAGGTCTTCCCTGAAACAAAACACACTGTCTTATTTGTTAAGCCTGCTCAGGTTGTATCATAACCAGAGTTCCTGTGAATTCCACTACAGGAAGGGGAGTGCGTCTCTACTACATCGGCGGAGAAGTTTTTGCCGAGTGCCTAAGCGACAGCGCCATTTTTGTTCAGAGCCCCAACTGTAATCAAAGATACGGCTGGCATCCTGCAACTGTGTGCAAAATCCCACCAGGTGAGTCGCCTGCTAAAGGTGTATCTGGTGAATGTGCTCACAGAGACACATTTACTTTCCTTTTGGTACCTTGAAGGGTGTACCTTCGTAGTTCGGGGCTTCCCTGTAGCAAACACAACTATCCACTGACTGCACTCTTTTGCCATCTTTTCTTTCCCTTTATAGGATGCAATCTGAAAATCTTTAATAACCAAGAATTTGCTGCTCTTCTGGCTCAATCTGTGAATCAGGGTTTCGAAGCAGTTTATCAGCTTACTAGAATGTGTACCATAAGAATGAGCTTTGTGAAAGGATGGGGAGCTGAGTACAGGTACGAAAAAAAAACCCCACTTTGCTTTTGAATTGCAAGTTAATTTCTTCTTCTATCAGTAAGACTGTTTCTGTGGCTTGAGAGCGGTGTGTACAGGCTGCTTACTGCTACTTGAGATACACTGTCTGCAGGTTGAAGCCATATTCTCCTTCCTTCTCCCTGCCTCACCTACGGAGCTTTGAAGTCATGAAGACCAGTAAACTGATTTACTGTTGCACTGAACGCAGCAAGGAGCATTGTCAGAGCTCTGTTTCCTCACTCTGTCCTGCTTGCTTTTGCTTACTGTGGTGAAATCATTGGCAAGATCTACAAGTTTCACAGTTTGTGCTGTGAGGTTATTTGCAGTTTGTTAGGCATACAGTCATTTTGGTCTCTGACCCGTTCAGTCTGGAGTGTGATGAGTTTGCTGGGTTGCACGATACAGTTAGTACCCAGCAGGAAGAATTGGAGTCACTTGGAGTACATTCTGCAGGGTAAAACAGCTGGAGAACATGCTCTTAAGGGATGGCAAATACTTTGGAACTTGTGTTGGAAAAAACTTTGCAGGAGTATGACTCTGTTTATGTAGTAAAACTGCTAAAAACAGGTTTTTGAGTGGAAAAAAATAGTTCTTTATCTGCTTTTGAATAGATGCCAGTTGTACTCTCTACTAGCAGCTCTAGCTGAGAACATTGCCTGTTTTTAATGTTGTGTGGGAACTCATGAAGAAAAGGAATTGACTTCTAACTGAGCAGTATTAAAGATTTCATTATTCAGGAGAGCTAGAGATGTGCCTTCAAACAAATCCCTTAAACATCTCTAGAAATCGACCACCAAATGAATGAATTCTGGCATATCAGTACACTATTGCAGTGCATAATGGCTTTTCAAAATCTGCATCACTTTTTAAGTTGACTGGTGGCATACAGGTTCCACTCTTAAATCCTGGGGTTTTGATTCTTTTCTCTGCTCTTGAAATATATATACACATGTAAATAGCAGCGTCGGTACATGGGGGAGGCTTCTCAGCTAAATGAAGCCAATTCTGTAAAAGCCAAACTAAATTAAATGAGAAATTTGACTAATGGAATAAATTGGTGCCTCTTTGTTAGCGAGAGGTACACAAGAAAGAATCTGGCTCAGGTTTAAAAGAACTGATGGATTTGGCTCAAAAGGAGTATGTATAAACTTAGGCATAATTAAATACAACATTCAAATCAGGACAGAAGAAAGGCTTAATCAGATTATGTGGAGACAACTGGAAGTGAATGGAATGTGAGTTCTGGGTTAAAACAGTGGGGAGGCTTTTGGAAAAGTTATTTCTAGGGAGGGAGAATGTTGGTTGTTAGTTATCTGTAAAACCTTCAAAGATCATAGGGCTGGAAAAAAGCTCCAGTGGAAATGCTGCCAGAAGAGCACAGAAACCGATTAGCGACGTAGCGCTGAACCAGTTCCTTTGCATCTCTGCTTAAGATGGTGCTAATAAATTATTGATGTAGGAAACTTGTAAGTGATGCTGCAGTTGTGATTAAAGCAAGAAGAGGTTGCTCCTGCAAATGGAGCCTTGAATGGCAATGAACATAGCCTGAATTGTCAAAATAGACCAGGAAGTGCTGTAAAGTCCACCATTCTTGTTAAAACTTCCTGGTTTTATGTCAAAAACATTTCTTGTAGAGCAGGCTTTGGCAAAGCCAAAGTGTGACATTTTAGCCATGAGGCATGTATGTATAAATGTGTGGGTATGGCAAGGTGGTGGGTTTTACAAGCTGTTGTACAGCTTTTTGCTCGGGCTGTGTTTGTTGCCTTGAGTTGAGGACGATGGCAGAAGTGCAGGTCCGCAGTGAAGCGCTCACATCAACACAGGAGCCATCCAGGTCTAGGATCATCTGAAGAAAGGGGTGAATACTGCAAAGGGACTTAGTGCTATATGAACTGACAGAATCACAGAGCTGTAGGGGTTGGAAGGGACCTTGAGAGGTCGAGTCCAATCCCCCTGCCAGAGCAGCTCCCCAGTTCATACTGCACGGACAGGCGTCCAGACGGGTCTTGAGTATCTCCAGAGAAGGAGACTCCACCACCTCCCTGGGCAGCCTGTCCCAGGGCTCCCTCACCCTCACTGGGGAAAAGTTCCTCCGCATGCTGGTGCGGAACTTCCCGTGCTCCAATTTGCAGCCACTGCCCCTTCTCCTGTCCCCACTGACCACTGAAAAGGGGCTGGCCAATTCCCCCTGCACCCCATACTTAAGATATTTATAAACATTGATTTGGTCCCCCCTCAGTCTTCTTTTCTCCAGGTTGAACAGCCCTCCCAGCTCTCTCAGCCTTTCCTCATAGGATAGATGTTCCCGGCCCTTCATCATCTTCGTAGCCCTTCTCTGGACTCTCTCCAGGAGATCCCTGTCCTTTTTATACCAGGGAGCCCAGAACTGGACACAATACTCCAGGTGGGGCCTGACCAGGGCAGAGTAGAGGGGGAGGATCCCCTCCTGTGACCTGCTGGCCACACTCCTCCTGATGCCCCCAGGATCCCATTGTCTCTCTCAGCCCTGAGGGCACACTGCTGGCTCATGGCCAACCTGTCGTCAACCAGGACCCCCAGGTCCTTCCCCACAGAGCTCTTCTCCAGCAGCTCACCCCCAGCCTGTACTGATACATGTGGTTGTTCTGAGGCATCTCTTTGGGATGGCTGCTCTTTGGGATGACTTACCAACTTTAGCAGCCATATGAAGCCATGTGTGCTGAACAGAACCAGTTATAACATTTTGAAGTGTGTTGTGGAACACAGTGACAGTGGTGGAATAATGAACTTCTTTCTTTGGGAGAGGATATGAGACTAAATGGAATTATATTTCCTGTGGCTTAGACTGTTCTTTTATTGGATCACTTTGTTTTGGCATAGGCATTTGGGGCTGAGATAACGTTTTTGAGAGTGCTGAGAGAGCACAGACCCCAGCCACTTTCTTCTAGAAAATGTGAAACCACAGACAGCTTTTGAAATCCATCCTCTCACTGGCTTAATCTCTCTGCCTTTTCAGTTCCTCTGTTTGTATAAACAGATTTCCTTAAAGCGAAGGGGTTGCAGTGCCACAGTAAAAATGAAGGGGTTGGGTTTGTGTCTGATTAATCTGATGCCTTTGAATCTTAATGCCTCCTTGCTTTGACTTGGGAATAGCTAGAAATACTGGGAAAAACTGGCTTAGCAACCAGTAGCCTTGCCAGTCTAGTTTGGGAAAACTCCCATGCCTGGAGTGGGTACAGTGAAATAACAGGAGTTCTCAGGCAGAGTATGTCCCATACTGATTTCTTTACTTTGGAGATGAGGAGGAATGTTTTTGAATAGCAGGTCCCCGAACCAAGGACATGTGTGAGGTTTTATGGCTGTCAGTTCTTCAGCTTCACTGAGGCTTTCTGTGTGGTGTTTAGTTAAGGGCCACTGTTGGGCAAAATTATGGGCAAGTCTACGTAGAAGACAAGGGAAACACAGGGTTTTTTTACTTTAATTGATTGTGTGAGGATGTTACAGTACAAAACACATGTAAAAGTATAAGATTACAGGAAATCAGAGATGAAGTGTGGTGTTCCTTTGAGATAGCATCAGTTATCACAGCTTAACCACAGACTGTGTTTTTACGTAGTGTTGCTGACAACATCTGGCACTTTCCTTATACATTTATCTTATCAATTGCTCCAGAAAGCCAGACTTTATGGCTGTGACTGTGAAGCAAATTCTGCAGTTCTTATCTTACTCACCGGAGCATGTATTCTCGATACATTATGGATAAGCAATGCAATTATTGATGTGTCTTAACAGATGCAAGGTGGTTGGGGGGTTTTTTGTTGTTGTTTTGTTTGGGTTTTGTTTCTTTTTCTTCAAAGTCTGCCTGAAAAAAAGGCTTAGTAACAGTTATGGTAATGGTTGCAGATGTTTATCTTTTTTCTGTGTGGTGTAGCTATGGATGGAAACATACTTGGTCAGGCGATGGGGAACTTTATGGCAGCCAAAAGGTCTCTCCTGACATCCCTGTCATTCCTTGTTTTCTAGGCGGCAAACAGTAACAAGCACTCCTTGCTGGATTGAACTTCACCTGAATGGACCTCTACAGTGGTTGGACAAAGTATTGACTCAGATGGGCTCCCCTTCAGTACGCTGCTCCAGCATGTCGTAAAACTCCTTCCTCTGTTACCAGTGGGCTAACTGTCGAGTCCCATCAACAGACTTAATATAACAGCTCTCTGTCGTAGTATTTGTGTGTGGTCCCCATGAACTGTTTACTATCCAAAAAAAAAAAAAGTTTTTAAAAAAAAAAGGAGAAAAAAAGGAGGAAAAAAAAAAAGAAAAACAGCACTTGAGGTCTCATCAATTAAAGCACCTTGTGGATTCTGTTTCCTATACTCTGATACTAGATGAAAATTTAGTGTATAGAAATGCCTTCTTCAGAAAGAAGGGACAATTCTAAAGACTCTTAATGGTGTTTTTATTGGGTATATAATTGAGTGTCCTAATGGTTTATCAATAACATGAATAGCTAAGTATATATACAAGTAATATATCATGATCTCAAATATCACAGTATTGTGCTGTTCTACATTTTACTTCCCATAAATAGTTGTTTGTTTTTTTGATTGGGGTAAATCTCTCATAAAATTCCAAGACTCTACTCCTTTATTCTTTTATATTTTTTTATATAAGCAGGTTTTCGAGTTGTCCTAGACATAAAAAGCAGACTTGACTTGTAGAAAAGCTTAACTTTTTGCTGCCTTCTTAAAGAAAAAAGAAATAAAATCCCTCAGTTGGAAGGGAAAGAAATGTCTTGAGATTCATCTGTAAGATCTTAAGACACTTTATATGCTTAATGGGGCCTAAAATTAATTCATATTACAAATTCCAAGTATCCATCACACTAGGAGTCTACTTTTCCCTACCCATCTGAGTTGATGCCTCTGTTGCCAGCAGTATTGCTGGCATTGATGTAATTTGCGACTTCCTTTGTACCTTGAATCATGGAAATCAAGCTCTTTTTTTTCCCTGCTCTTCTTTTTTTCTTTCTCATGGAATGAGAATTTGTGGTAGCTTTGGATACTGGATACAGTACACAAGGTTATTGGCTTTCCCCTTATGCCTGTATTTTTTCATTAAACAGGTATCACTAAAAAATTCATTGTTCTTAGATTTTGGAGCCAAATACCTTGAAAAAAAAAAAACAACAATCCTTTCCCAGGGTAAACTAGACTCTTTCCTATATGTTTTAAATAGATGCAGCTTATTAATATATTTCAGTAACAGAATTTGAATTTCTGATCTGAGTGGCTTTGTATAGCTTACATACATACCAGATCATATGCATTCATTATGTCATAATGGGCCTTGTTAATTAAAAGTAGTTGCTTCTGCAAAACCTCTAGGATAGTGGTTGCTGAGGTATGACCAGCAAAGGAGGACTTCTAGATTCCTCATGACAGTGCATGTTATTATGAACCCTTGGACACTACAGCTGCACCGTATTAAAAAATATTCTGAAATATATTCTACAAATAAGTCTGGGTTGGGGAAGGGCTGGGAAACTGTATAGAAGGGTTACTCTGACTTGAAAAAATATACATCTTACTAACAATCTTGTGATCTAGCTGTCTGTCATTCCTTTCGTTATTGTGGCAGTAGCAGGATTGCCTTTGTCTGTTCCTCCCATTGTTTCACCCACTGCACTAGTACTGTACTTTGTAAGTACATCTAGTGATGACTCAGCTTTGAGAACAAAAATGTGGCCAGTGTTACAGCTTTTTAATCAGCCAACCGAATTGATGACAGCGATGAATATTTTTATGCTGTGATGACTAGGGCATCGAAGCAATACCAAAAAGAAATTAACCAAGCCTCAATAAAGCAGGCCAGACACCTTTAAAAAAAAAAATAAATATTTGGCAAAGCAGTTACCAGTTTGTGCTAGTTTTACCAGTAGACTAATGTATTGGTAGAACTTGTGAACCTAAGAAATAAGCTTCATACATGTTGCATTTGCCTAATACGTGAATACACTAATAAAAGTTTTAATTCTCAAAGTGGTTGCTCTTTTTATTAATTGCACTTTGTATTCTCTGTTGAAGGCTAGGAATCAAATAGCACAAGTGTCCTGAATGTTCTGGCTGGAAAGGTATTGTTTAGGTGTTTAACATCACTTCTGATGCAGGTATCCTGGAGGTCTGGGACCTGCGTGTGTGATTTATGGCTTCTACTCCAGATTGAGTTTATTAAAGCCATCAAAGTACGGCAAGGTTTGGAAGGGACCTCTGGAGATCATCTCATCCCACCCCTCTGCTAAAGTAGGGTCACCCTGAGCAGGCTGCACCAGATCACATCCACTTTCCAAGGTGAGGAGACTCCACAACCTCCCTGTGCAGCCTGTTCCAGTGCTCTGTCACCCTCAGAGTGAAGAAGCTTTACTTCAGGTTCAGAGGGAACTTGCCATGTTCCAATCTGTACCTATTGTCCCTTCTCCTGTCACTGGGCATCACTGAGAAGAGTCTGGCTCCTTCCTCTAGACAATTCACCCTTTAGATTGATAAGCATTGATCAGGTCCCCTCTCAGTATTCTCCAGGCTCAACAGCCCCAGCTCTCTCAGCTGTTCCTCTTAAGAGAGATGCTCCAGGCCCCTCATCATCCTCATAGCCCTCCAATGGACTCCCTCCAGTACTTGACCTGGGATGCCTAGAACTGGACAGAGCACTCCAGGTGTGGCCTCATCAGGGCAGAGTAGGAGAGGGAGGAGAACCTCCCTTGACCTGCTGGTCACACTCTTTAATGCACCTAGGACACTGTTGGCCGCCTTGGCCACGAGGATACATAGCTGGTCATGGAGAACCTGCTGTCCCACCAGCACTCCTAGGTCCTTCCCTACAGACCAGCTCCCCAGCAGGCCAACCCCTAACCTGCACTGGTGATTGGGGTTATTCCCCCCCAGGTGCAGGACTCTGCACTTGTCCTTGCTGAATTTCATTTGGCTCCTCACTACCCAATTCTCCAGCCCGTCCCGGTCTCACTGAAGGGCAATGCAGCCTTCTGGTGTGTGGTCACCCCTCCCAGTTCGGTTTCATCAGAAAATTGCTGAGGCACTTTGTGCCCTTACCAGGTGACTGAACAAGATCAGGCCCAGCACTGACCCCTGGGACACACCACTGGCTACAGACCCCCAACCAGACCACGCTGCTCATCACAGCCCTCTGGGCTCTGCTGCTCAGCCAGTTCTCACCTCACCGCCCCTCACCCAACCCACACTGCTCACGAGGGTGTTATGAGAGCTGGTGTCAGAAGCCTTGCTGGAGTCAAGGAACACAACACCCAGTCCTGGCCCTTCACCCACCCAGCCAGACACACCATTATAGATGGGTATCAGACTGGTCAGGCATGAGCTGCCCCTGGTGAATCCATGCTGACCACTCCTGATAACCTTCTCCTCCACATGCCTATTGATGATGCTCAGAATGAGCTGTTCCATCACCTTCCCAGGGCTGGAGACATGGCTGGCTGGCCTGTAGCTTTCCTCCCTCTTGCCCTTTTTGAAGACCAAGGTGACACTGGCTTTCCTCCAGCCCTCAGGCACCTCTCCTGTTCTCTATGACCTTTCAAAGATGATCGGGAGCAGCCCTGCAGTAACATCTGCCAGCTCCCTGAGCACACGTGGGTGCATCCCATCAGAGTCCGTGGATCTGTGGGTGTCAAGTTTGCATAGGTGTTCTGTAGCCTGATCCTCCTTAACCAAGGGAAGGTCTTGAGGGCCATGAAGTTAATCAGAGGGCTGGAGCACCTCTTCTGTGAGGACAGGCTGAAACAGTTGAGATTGTTCAGACTGGAGAATAAAAGGCTCAGCAGAGACCTTGGAGCACCTTTCAGTACCAGAAGAGGCTACAGGAAAGATGGACGGGTACTGGTGACAAGGCCAGGGAGGGACAGGACGAGGGGTATTGGGTTTAAACTGACAGAGGGGAGATTTAGATTAGATATTAGGAAAAATCCTTCCCTGTGAGGGTGGTGAGGCCCTGTCACAGGGTGCCCAGAGAAGCTGGGGCTGCCCCTGGATCCCTGGCAGGATTCAAGGCCGGGCTGGATGGGGCTTTTAGCACCCTGGGCTGGTGGGGGGTGTCCCTGCCTGTGGCAAGGGATATTGGGACTAGATAATCTGTGAGGTCCCTTCTAATCCAAACCACCCTATGATGCTATAATTCCTTTCACAAGACTTCCTCTCCTGCCTCCAGGCTCTGTGCTTCCTGAGGGCTGGCCCTAGCAGTACAGACTGAAGCACAAGTGGCACACAGTAACTCTGCTGCCTCTGCACCCTCCATCCCTGGGGCACCCACCTCATTCAGCAGTGGGCCCATGCTTTCCTTTTGCTGCTGACACACCTGAAGGAGCCTTTCTTGCTGTCCTTAACATGCCCTGCCAGATTTAATTCCAGGTGGGCCTTTGCCTTCCTTGTCACATTCCCTCAGACTCTGACTACACCCCTATATTCCTCAGAAGTGGCCAGTCCCTTCTGCACATCCAGGAAACTTCCTTCTTCCCTCTGAGATTTTCCAGGAGCTCCCTGCTCATCCATACAGGTCTCCATCCTCCTTTGCTCAGTTTCCTTTGAAGAGGCCACAGTTGGCTCTCCTCAAGGCCAGGGTTGTGATCCTACTTACTGCCCTGCCCCTTCCACACAGGATCCTGAACTCCACCATCTCATCGCAGCTGCAGCCAAAGCTGCCCCCAACCTTCACATCCCCAACCAACCCTTCTTCCTTTGTCAGCACGAGGTCCAGCAGCACCCTTCTCCTCATGGACTCCCCACCACCTGTGTCATCAAGTTTTCATTGATGCTCTGCAGGAACTTCCTGGGTTGTGTGTGCCAGCCCGTGCTGCCTTCCCAGCAAATGTCAGGGTGGTTGAAGTCCCTCATGAGGACCAGGGCCTGTGATCATGATGTCTCATTGACTTCCTCACCGTGACCAGGTGACCTGAAGTACACACCCACAGCAGTGTAACCCACATTAGCCTGCCCCTTAATCCTTACCCCTAAACTCTCAACTCGTTGTCCACACACCCCTAGGTGGAGCTTGAGACAATCCAGTTGCTCTCTCACATGAAGAGCAACTCCACCACCGGCCCTTGCTGGCCTGTCTTCCCTACAAGGTAGGTAGCCATCCATGACAGCGCTTCAGTAACAGGAGCTGTCTCACCAACTCTCTGTAACTGCAGTGACACCACAGCCCTGCATCCTCCTGTTTATTCCCCACTCTGCATGTGTTGGGGTGTGAGCATTTCAGAGATGGAACAGAACATGTAGGTTTCCCTGGAGGGTTGCAAGAGGGCCCATCATGGCCATACACACCCTTTGAGGTGATTGGCTTTCTAATTTTCATCTTAGGAGGCAGGTGAGGAAGACTTGTCACCGTGCTGGTTAGCCTGGATTGTTCCCTGGTTGGATGCTTTTCCACAATTGAGCTGCATTCGATTAGCTCTGATGTTCAGTTGTGAAAGAGAGAGATCAGAGCGACCTGGTGAAAGACTCCATTGCATTTATGAGCAGGTTGCAGCTTGGATCAACAGGGTGACATCCTGTAGCCTCTCTGCTGTGTGTTTCTGTGTCTGTTCCTTCAGCTTTGACGCTACTCCTTGCTTTACCTTGAACAGGGCAATAATCTCAGCTGTACCCTTCTCTGGTGTGTGCTTCCAGGCAGCATACAGGGACACTGCAGATGTTACCTGTGGACCTGTGGTGCTGCCTGTGTGCAAGGCCACGTGCAGAAGTCACTTCTTTCAGCACCTGTTAGTACCTCTCAGATACTTTTCTCCTGCCACCACTGTTCCAGCCCCAGTTTAGTGGAATGAGGGAGTTAATGTGGGTTTGAAATGCTGGCTCGCCTGTATTTCATTTAAACGCCTCTGGTAGTTCTTGAGTAACTTTAGCCTTCTCCTGTTGCTTAACCTGGTGCCTTTCTGATTTATCCCACTGCTGTTCTGCTCTTCCTCAAAATCTGACGAACGCCTGCTCGAGCATCTTAATATAGAAGGAAAGTGACTTCATCCTTCTTCTCTTCCACCCATCCAAGTACTGATGTCTGAAGGGTAGATGAAAAAAGAATTGCTTTATTTCCCCTGCTATTTTGTTAAATAAAACACTTACCAAGCAGGGAGTACTTAACTGGGGATCCTTTAAGTGTTGGTAGCCAATTACTTACCTGTATTGTGAAGCTGGGAAAATCTCTGGATGTAACTGTTGCCTTAACTTTGGATTGGGATGCCACGTCCCAGGGTTCTGATCTCCCCCTTGTCACCCATGCCGCCTGAGATTGATTTTCACAGTACTGCCAAAGCCAAGTAACTGAAGTTGATGTAAACACCTGTGCCAAAAGATTATTAATCAAGTTGCCTTTTTGCAGCCTGGGTGCGCTGAGCTGACATCTCAGAAACCTTTCCTCTCCAGAGCAAGACCCAGTTTAATTGAGAAGTTATTCCAGGGCTGAGGCTTCAAGAGCAATGTCAAACACCTGGACTCTTGCACCTTTAAACAGTGAGAACTGGCAGTAGAGCATCATGCCTACAACACAGACATGTAGAGCATCCACCTACAACTACCTGAAAGGAGGTTGTAGAGAGGTGGGCGGTGGTCTCTTCAGCCAGGGGCCAGGAGATGGGACAAGGGGCAATGGGCTCAAGCTGCCCCAGGGCAGGGTCAGATTAGATGTGAGGGAAAAGTTCTTCCTTGAAAGAGTTGTCAGGGCCTGAAACAGGTGTGTTTAACAGATGGATAGATGAGGTGCTCAGGGATATGGTTTAGCACAGGACAGGAATAGTTGGACTTGATGATCTTAAAGGTCTTTTCTAACCTACTGATTCTGTGATTCTGCGATTCTGTCTGTCTCCCTTTGTGCATGTTTCCTATCTAGGCAGTAAGCTTTCTGCAAGGGGAATTCTCTGTGGTCTCTTGAGCATCCTGAACAGAGTCCTTCGGCTTCCTGTGCTGTTATACAACTCGAGAACATGGCAAGAGCTGTGGTGGTGTCATGTTCATGTCCCAGACACTGTGCTCAGTCAGAACTTAGCTTCCTTGACACCAGTGGTTGAGCTTCACCCTCCCTGTATAATCAGCAGGAAGAAGTGTAGTCCAAATCTGGGGCACTGAATTACTCCCTGGTAGAGAGACTAGGCTGTTGGCTGAGGTGCCTGACTTAAAAAGCATAAAGTAAGTATAAATATCTGCCTTTAAAGGTTCTTGGGTACTATCAAAGTAGTCATCTTAGAAGTTTAGGAATCGTGTCTTGAAACTAATTTGCACAGTAAAAACTAGAAATCACAACTACCACAACGCACTGAGCTTTGTATTTTCATATGTCCAACTTGACTTTTCATGTTGGAAGTGGGAGGGTGTGAAGTCTGGGGGTTTGATAATCCTCTGCAACTCCAAATTGCTGGCACAGTGAACTGTCAGTGTTTTCTTTTAACCTTCAAAGTTGTCACACTCCGTTGTGGTTACAGCTTTTTTTAGCATCACAAACTGAAATTTTACTGCAGCTGGGTTTTGAGTTAAAATATTGTGAAATACAGGATTTCACTACACTCCACCCACACAGTGTTTTACTTGAGCATGGAGCAGTGTTCCTTCTACCACAACAAGTTTGACTGTAACCTTATTTTGGGGACACTGCCACTTCGGTACTAGCTCTGAAGAGTCAGCGAGGTACCATCTTCCTCAGAAGAGCTACTCGTACAGGTACTGGCATGACAGCTGTACAGAAAGTACTTCTAGAAGGACCTACTCGTGGAATTAAAGTGCAGCTGGCCTGAAAGTTTGTCGCTATTAAGAACCTGTTAATGCTAAGTCCGTTTTTCTGACCACTTAAGCTTGTCCAGTAAATAAACATCCAAAAAATGTGTTAAAGAAGGCCATTTAAAAATAACCCTCAGTCATGCTGGTTCTCTTTTCCATCTTTCCTCTGTAAAAAATTATCCAGGTATGGCTGCTGTTTCTTCTCTTGGGAAAGCTCAGTTAGTGGGGTAAGTTTCTAGTACTAGATTGTCACAGCTACAAAAACTAGAACCAAGGCTTCAAAGCCTGGGAACAGCCTTTGATGTTACATTAGCTGTTGTTTCATTAACTGTAATCAGGGTTAAATCTAGTTAGCTGGCAGAAGAAAAATGAATGACAAATAATGGATATGTATAAAGACGCCTCGATCCTTTTCCCTGCCTAGAACATCTGCTCAGCATGGGTTCAGCACAACCCAGTTGCTTGTTCTGTTCCTTTTGGAATAGGGTCCGAATTGGGAATGGACACAGATGCTCCAGCCTTGCCATTTGTTTTCTGTTTTCCTTTTAATTTGTGACAGAGGAAGTGGAAACAAAGCTTCTGTAACTCTTGACTTTCCTGTTAGCGGCATCTACCTATTTGCTCGCCTAATGCTGTAGGAAGGTATCATAGCAAATGTATGTATTCCTCATGAATTAATTGAGCTTATGAGCACCAGTACCTGAGGCTGCAAGTTCCATTTGATTTTAGAACTTATCTGGGCTTTAAAGTATTGCTTGCCTTTTCACTTTGAAGTAAAACTCAGAGAACATCTGTTGCGGCACCAAGCACGGGAGATTATTAAATTTAGGGAGCCAGCAGTTTATCTTTGGATAAAAAGGTGAGTGCTGCCCATCAGTTCCTATTTAATCTTTGAAAGGAGTTGTCCAGGCAGTTTATCACCTCTGATCAAGGAGTAACTACATGAGGAAGCCAGAGTAGAGGCAGTTCAAGCTTGTAGAGACCAACTTCAGAGCGGGGAATTGCGGACTCCCCAGGGTTATCTGCCAAACACTCCAAACTCTTCAGAGATACAAGAAAGTTGGATGGGGAATAGTGTGCTGGTAAGCTTAGCTTGTCGAGATGCATGAATTACTTTGAAAAAAAGGTAATGCATAATGAGTTTAGAAGCACTTCAGAAGTCCCGTCTCTTCTGTTCATGTTGCATGTCCTTGAGGAGCTGATCTGTAGGATTCACAAAGTGAAGCTGAGAAAAAGATGTGCATAAGCTGTTGAGATTTGGGTGGGGGTTACTCAGCATGGACTCCTCAGGGCTTTCACAGCTGGGTATTGGTGTGTGGTTGGTTTTGGTTTGGGTTTTTTTTTTCCCTGTGGAATCACTGATGGAGCCTGTGGTTAAAAAAAAAAAAAAAAAAAAAAGAAAGAAAAAGAAAAGCCTCAGGCAGCAGAGACAGGCTTCTCAGGAGAGGAGCAAGGTTGGATCCTACTGAAGCCCTGAGAAGCGCTAAATTTATCTTGCCACCAAAGAGTGTCAGGCAATGCTGAGATTTGTGAGCTGGAGGAAAGCAGAGAAGGAATGTGGAATGTGTACAATCAAAGGGAGCATTAGTTCAGGTACTGGTTGGCCCAAGTGAAATTTCTTGCCAACCTGAGCCAAGCAGTGTACAGAGAGTTAACTGTGCTGTGCTCCCTCATGTGCTTGGTTCCAAAGCCAGCAAAGGTAGATGCTGCTTGGGCTTGTCCCTGCTGCCAGGGTAGGTGGGTAAAAGCTCAACAGAGTCCACTTGAGGGTTGAAGGCATGTTCCCTGCCCAGACTGATGTCCAGGAGTGGGCAAAGGACCTCAGAACTAGTTGCCATGTGTTTTATGTAAGTAACCTGCTGACCAGCAAAGAGCAATGGCTTTGGCAGAGGAGGATCTGGAAATAACTCACTTTGCAGCGGTGAACAAACAGACTTGTCTTTTGGATAAGGACTGTCCTGCCTCTGAGGAGTCTGCGGTGGGCTGTGGGCTGGGAAGGACTGCAGCTGTCCGGGAGAGCATCCTCCCTCCAGGCTGGACATACCTAACAGGGTCCTGGTTGGCAGAGGAGATGCATATGCAGTGCCAAGGTGTGAATTCGTACGCTGACATAAACCTTCTCTCATCTTTTTGTAGTTGAGCCTTGGAAATGTCAACATTAATTTAGGAACAATAAACCCCTTCCAGACAAATACACCATCTTTTCTTTTACAGCTCCAGAAGCCCAAGAGTCCAACGGGAGGAAAAACCACAGCTATTAGCCAAGCTGATGCTGGTACTGATGTGAGGAAAAATATCTTCATGATGTACTCAGACTTTGAGGTTTGTGCAGTGTATGAAATTAAAATGGGCACGGAGCCAGGGCTGAGAAATACTGAGGTTTAGCAGAACAGGAAAAGTGGCGGGGCAGAGAAAAGAATGAAGAGTGGCTGATGCTCAGCTTCAGCAGTGGTATGCGGTCACAGATGTACCCTTACCAGCTATTGGAACACAGAATCACAGAATCAGCAGGTTGGAAAAGACCTTTAAGATCATCAAGTCCAACCATTCCTGCCCTGTGCAGATCCCTGTTCCAGATCCCTAAGTACCTCATCTACCCTTTTTTTAAACACACCCAGGGGTGGGGACTCAGCCCCCTCCCTGGGCAGCCTGTGCCAGGCCCTGACAACTCTTTCAAGGAAGAACTTTTCCCTCCCATCTGAGCTGACCCTGCCCTGGGGCAGCTTGAGCCCATTGCCCCTTGTCCCATCTCCTGTCCCCTCGCTGAAGAGACCATCGCCCACCTCTCTGCACCCTCCTGGCAGGGCAGTGGAGGTGGGGAGAAGGTCTCCCCTCAGCTTCCTCTTCTCCAGGCTGAACACCCCCAGCTCCCTCAGCTGCTCCTCAGAGGATTTGCCCTCCAGTCCCTTCCCCAGCCTGGTTGCCCTTCTCTGGACTTGCTCCAGGACCTCGATGTCCTTCTGATGGTGAGGAGCCCAGAACTGGACCCAACACTTGAGGTGCAGCCTCACCAATGCCCAGTACAGGGGCACAATCACCTCCCTAGAGACACAACACTCTTGCTGTGTATCTACTAGCTGAAGACCATAAAGCTAATTTTCCTTTCATTGCAGCCCTGAAATTGCTGTTGGAGCCCAGAGGCAGGCTTAATGAAACTGAGGGCTGAGGGCAGCACACATCTGGCTTCACATCCCCTCTGCCACTGTCAAAGCTAAGGCTCGATGCAATCCCTTGAGCAGCAATTTGATCTGAAGACTGAAGATCTGACCCAACTTGCAGAGAAGCCCAGTACAGGATGGAAGAGACCATTACCTGAACACAAGGACTAGCAGTCTTATAAATAAAAGGTCCTCAGCCTCTAGTATCTCTGTAATATCTACCTGCATTCTGGTTTTGTAGAAGAGAGGATTTCTTTTTCTTTAATGAGAATGCTTGGACAATTCTGGGTAATATTCAAGTGGCCTTCAACAAATAGTACATCTCTGTGTACTCTTGTCATGTCTCTGGACATGACAAAGGACACTGGCCTCAAGTTGGACCACAGGAAGTTCTGCACCAATATGCAGAAGAACTTCTTCCCAGTGAGGATGAGGGAGCCCTGGGACAGGCTGCCCAGGGGGTGTGGAGTCTCCATCTCTGGAGAGATTCAAAACTCGTCTGGACGATGACCTGTGTGACCTGTCCTAGGGACCCTGCTTTGGCAGGGGGTTGGACCTGATGATCTCTGGAGGTCCCTTCCAACCCCTATGATTCTGTGATTCATCTGTGGGGAAGGTGTTTTGTTTGGGGGATTTTTTTGGTAGGTTTTTTTTTATTTTAAGGGCTGAGCAGAGAGTCTGACTGAAACTCTGCAAGACCTCCCTGTTTCCCAATTTCACTCTAAAAGCATTTAAACCCAAAGTTAAGGGATTTTTGCATGACAAACAGTAGGTGTGCTTGTTAAATGTGAAGAAAACACTGTGTTCTTTTGAGGCCCTGAGGAAGAATACTAAAGAGGATTTTATTTTTTTCCCCCAAAATACTCATTTGCCAGTAGTAGGAAGTCCTGTTAGAAGGGGGAAGGAAAAACAGCTTCAAAGTTATCTACTTAAAAAGGGGCAGGAGGGACAGGGTAGGAAAGGAATTAGCATGCAATTAGTAGTATAAATATTTTAACTATGTTTGGATTGAGAAAACTGGGTTGAAACTTACCTGGCTGATGGACTGAAGCCTGGTGGAAGCCAAGCTTGAAGATGCTTAATTTCAAGTGTAGGACACTTGATCACAAATGTGCCTTATATTTTTAGTTTGTTGTGTCAACAGAGGCTGTTGTTTTGTGTAGTTTCGTTTGGCTGACAAACGGTACGGGCAAAGGCACCCTGTCTCCAGCGACAACACTTGAAAACAGGTCAGCCATCAGTTGAGTCATTAATTCTGTGTGACATTGAGAAATGAAGTCTGTGCATCTGGGTGGGGTGGGGGGTGGGGTGGTGGTGTGTGCAGCTCTGATCTTGGTACCATCCTGAGGACACAAGCTAAAGTTCAGCAGTCCCATTTCTCAAGTGTGTGTTCGCCTCTTGCCCTCTTGGACCTTTATTTCTGATCATCTAGTTGAAACCAAGCAGGACTAACAGGAGGGCTTTGTGGCTGCTGTAGCAATGCCATAATCGTATGGTAATAACCATAATGGGTATCTTCTCCCTGAGCTCTACCTGCTGTGGCTGTTTGGGTAGACATTGTTTGGAGTCAAGACCCTGGAGCATTGTCTTTGTTAGGGAAAGAAAAGGTAACCATAAAGTTGTGGGAATTGTTTATACTTCCCCAGGATGTGCTCTTGAGATCTAAGATGCTTAAAGGCAGAAAGAACGATTTAGGGTGGCACTGGGAGGAGGAACATGATTTTGACAAGTTGAATCTCTGACTGAGGGTAAGCAAAGATAATTCTCCCCCCTGCCTTCCCCTAGTCGCCTATAGCATGTGCTGTCAGAATTGCTGGGTCGGTTTAGAACTACTAAGGTGCTGCTAATTAGCACTGCAGTGCTTAGCACTGGCCACACTAATTGCTAACATTGGGGCTGTTATGTCCACCTGGGTGGCTAACAAAGAAGAGGCAGGTAGAAATGGATTAATGGACTTTCTTTGACTGTGGTTCAGATGCTGGCTTCAGGAGCTCCAGTCTGCTTGCAGAGGCTGCTGGTAGGCTAAATTTGCTATGGCCCTGTCAAGAGCCAGCTTAATAAATTAGCCAGGTGTTGAAATGTGTTTCTATCTATCTCTTTCATAGTAGGCCCAGTCATCAAAAGATGTCTAGTTAAGAGAATGTATAGATGGATAAAACCAGCAGGGGAACCGGGAGGAGTTGGTTGAATTCCTCCCATGTCATGGGATGTTTAAGTGGTAGTTCCAGCTCAACCCCAAATTCATCTATCAGATGCCAGTATTGGCATGCCTGCAACCATGGAGCTCTGCAATAAGCCCTTTCCCCAGCTGTGATGGAGCTAATTCCAAAATGAACAATTCCTAAGACATGCTGTTCATGGTGTAGGGGACATATTTCATCTATTCCCATGTTTTTAAATGCTTTGTGCTCTAGCTGGTGGCAGTGAAACCTCGACTTTCAGTTTTGTGTTCTTGTTATCCTTGTGATCAAGGCAATGCCAACTCTACCATAAGCCCAGCCTCTTAGACCATCTTCTCTGAAGAACTAATGAAGTGTGAAGATTAAAAAGGGATGAAATACTGATATCATAGAATCACAGAATCACAGGGTTGTAGGGGTTGGAAGGGACCTCGAGAGATCATCGGGTCCAACCCCCCTGCCAAAGCAGCTCCCCAGCTCATACTGCACAGGTCGGCGTCCAGATGGGTTTTGAATATCTCCAGAGAAGGAGACTCCACACCCCCTGGGCAGCCTGTCCCAGGGCTCTGGCACCCTCACTGGGGAAAAGTTCCTCCGCATGTTGCTGTGGAACTTCCTGTGGTCCAATTTACAGCCATTGCCACTTGTGCTGTCCCCACGGACACTGAAAAGGGGCTGGCCAATTCCCCCTGCACCCCATACTTAAGATATTTATAAACATTGATTAGGTCCCCCCTCAGTCTTCTTTTCTCTGGGCTGAACAGCCCCAGCTCTCTCAGCCTTTCCTCATAGGATAGATGTTCCAGGCCCTTCATCATCTTCATAGCCCTTCTCTGGACTCTCTCCAGGAGATCCCTGTCTTTTTTATACCAGGGAGCCCAGGACTGGACAGAATACTCCAGGTGGGGCCTGACCAGGGCAGAGTAGATCGAATATGATAGAGCTACATGAACATTATTCCAGAAATTTGATGTTGCTTCTTTTTTTTTTTTAAAAAAAGTAGGAGATCTCAGCCTAACTCCCTTAAAAAGGGTTTGCATGGGTTGCTTTACACAGCAGAGGCATCAGGTTCTCTCAACACGGGTGTCCAACCTCCACAACTATGGAGGAGTAGGGAGAAAATGATCTCTTAAAAGTTTGTGTGGAGGAGTGCCAAGGGAGTCAGAGATAGAGTATGGTGAGCAGTATCTAAGTGCAGATGGAAAGCAGATAAGTACCATCAGTGGGTGGTCCTTTATGCCTTTGGTTTGGGCACACTCCTCAGGTACTTCTTGTGTGTGTCAACCCTACATACTTTGAAATAAGTTTAAACCCATGGGGAATTTCTTGGTTGCTGTTAGCCAATGATGCAGCAGCAAAGGCAGCGTTAAGCCCCACGTCTTCCTGCCTTCCAGCCTCAGGCTGGTTTCACTCAGCCACAGTGGGTTTTTTACAGGGTACCACTGTGTACAGCCTAAAGCTCTGAGTCACGGAAACTTTGAAATGACTTGTATACCACTGCAGAGATGTGCTTTCCTTTGTGTCCCCCTTCCTTTGGCTTGTGGAATTGGCCTGTTTTCAGCACAGTGAGAGCCATCAGAGTGGCTCTCTTGTCCTTAGTTAATGAGGCAGTGTTGGAGGTACTGGGACCAGACTGTAACTCAAGATGGGGCTGGCCTTCTGACCAGCTGAAATAGGGAAGTATCTTCTTCAAAGAGGCAAAGTAATGAGAAACAGGTGCTGATATTTGTGAAACTACTTGTACATCAGTTGACCGACTATTTTTGTTCTTAGTTGTCTTGGAATTTGCAGATGTGACACTGCTACAAGCTGACCTTGCTCATCGTAAGGGTAAATCTACTTTGTGAGAGGTCTGAGGACCCTCACTGACCTTGATTCCTTATGAAAAACAAGCTCATTTGACCTTAGGCATCAACCCAAGACATGTTTCCAAAGCAGCCTGATAAACAATCTGTGCACTTCTCACCTCACAGAGAAGGTGGGTGAGAATGTCCAGTGACACATGCTGTTCCACAGCAAGCAGGGTTTTAAATATAATCTGGTGCTTGTAACACTGAAGAAGTTTGAAAGAACAAAAGCAAATTTGCACCTTGGCTTTAGTGTTGCTTTGAGGAAAAACCCAATCCTTTGAATATTTCACTCTTCAAAAAAACAAAGAAAAAAGAAAAAAAGGGGTACCTTTTTTGATTACAGTGCTTTAATATACAGTGCTCGCTAAAATACCAAGAAAGCCATTGGTGCACAGTGTTAGGTGATAGTTTTTGACCTGTCTACAGAAAAGGTCACCATATTTTGTCAGCATTGGATTTTTTTTTCTTTTTAAAAAGAGTGAGGCACTTTTGACAGAGCTGAAACGTTATGTGGGAAAAGTGTTGATTACATGGGAATGTTGAATAAAAGCAAAGCAGACAAGTAGGTCCCTTGGTCATCTTTCCAGCCAAGCAACCTCCCTGAGCTTATGTCACACCACAGGTCTCCAGCTATTCCAAAATTAATCTTTTCTGACTAGTCTTCCACTGAAAATTTCTCACTTTGAATTTTCCTTTCCCATATAACATGAAAATTATTTGACTCTCCACACACTGAGTTCAAAAGCTCCTCCAGCTGCTGTTGTATATGGCACAATAACTTCTGTTTGGATGTGTTTCCCTTTCTGAAAGCTGTTGTGTGTATTCAGTCCACTTCTAAATCCCTATATGATTTTTACTCCTCTACTGACCTCCTAACACCAGGTTTGTCTTGTCTTCCAAAAACTGCCTGTGCTATGCTGTCATTTAACAATCTGGCCTCGCTGTCTTACAACTTGGGGAAGCAATCTCTTGACCTGCATCATCAGGAGGTGTCATTTTCCCCTCTCAAGGTGGTTTGTGCAAAACTTTAGGTTTCACAAAGCCTGGAATCTGGAAAAAAAGGCCACAAAACCATTTTTTGAAGACCTAACTGTTGCTACAGGTAAGACCTTGTCCTCTCAGGTAGGTGCCAAGCTTGCTTTGAGCCATGTATTGTTGTGAACATGGAGGTTGTTGGTGCATCTTGTGACTCCCTAGCAAAACAGCCTTGACTTCTTATGGGCAAGGTTTGTGCTGTGCTAAACTTGCTTCTGCAGTGGATGTTCAGCCAACCACTATGGTCAAATGGTGTCTATCACTCTTGTGCACATGGTCTTTGCTCTTCACGTGAGGTTTCATATACAAGGTTCACTTCAGGTGTTCCCAGATGGAGCCACACTCTCTTTACTCTCCTGCCAGACTTTCCTCCAACCACCTGGTCACTGTTCACGCTGTGGCAAGACCTGTTCCATCTTTGGGAACAAAAGCCAGGTTAGTGTTTGCAAATATGGGTTGGAGTAACTCATACAGGCAACTTCAGGAGGCTTGGTACAGTCCTGCTAGACACAGAAATTCCACATTCATGCCCTAGAGCTCTGGGCTGGTTTGAAAGGCATTCATGCAAAGCTTTCTGGTCTGTCAACCGCTGTTTGCTATATCAAAAAGATTCCCTTTTCCTCTGTCAGGCAGTCCCGATTTCCCTGTGGCTTTGGTGTAAAGACAACAGGGTTTTCTTGTCTCAGCAGCTCCCCTCTTGCTTGTCCTCGAACGCTCTAGGAGATGAACTGAGTGGAGTTTTGCTTTTCCCCCCTCAGGTAGAAGATCCATTTTGAAATTAGTTCAAGGGCGTGTGATACGGGGTTAGCCTAATGTAAATAAACCCAGCTTGCTTATTTTTCATGTGACCAGGAAACATTGGTACTTCTGCTTTACAGTGGGTTCATGCTCAGGGTCTTTCTCAGGTTTTTCAGATTGAACTCTCCTGGAATTGATCTCCTGAGCTCCAGTTTCTCTGTGAAGCTCTGTGGAAGACAGGGCGATGCTCTGATGATTCTAGTCACTGAAGCAGGTCGGAGAAAGTCCTCATACCTCAGTCCAGTAAAGGTTGTTGAAGTCCCTGAAATCCATTTGGGATATCCATTGACCTCCTGAGACAATTTTGCCCACTTGATTCATCCAAACTCTAAAATGCCCCTTCTCACAGCTGGGATGACCTTCAGGTCTCCTTGCTTGCTCACTCCTCTTTCCCTGTAGTACCAGAGGTCATAGATAGGGAATGGAGGTCTCTTAGGAGCAGCTTTCCTCTATCCCTCTTACAGCTTCTGACTACTTGAGCATATTCAGTGGAGGCATCAACCTGAGTTTCCCCTCTGGCTCTTTTAAGACAGATCTCACTCCTGTGACTGGTTGTGGCTTGGGCATCTGTTTCCTTCATCTCCATCTTCTGTGGTGGAAGGACAGAGGAAACCTAACTCCTTGTGGCTGATGGAGCTTAGCTCTCAAGGGAAGACCATTCCTTCATAGCCTACCCAAATTTTTCCCTAAGACTGGGTCTAATTCAGCCAGGGATTAATTTCGTTTTCCTTCCCCAAACCTCACACCTCTAAGACTCTCACACCCTTTATACCAGGGATGTTCTCCCATTTGAAAGTCTTTATGGTGGGTCATTGGCAACTTGCTACCAGGTAAGAATTTGGCAGTTCCAAGCAAAGGCAAGGAGGATGCGTTAAGGCTTGCTGCCATATTGCTGGGGTGTGTCCACCACCAGGCTCAGCTGCCAGATCCTCTCATCCAAGTCAAAGGAACCGAGGTGCTTTCTTCTCTTGCATGCATCATAGGCTATCTTCCATATCTTTTCCAAGCAGCATCCCATCTCTGAAGCCTGGAGATCAGATGCAACACTAGATTAAGCAGCTTCGTCACTTGAAGATAAGATCCAGTGTGGGTGAAACAACTGCACGTAGGCAACGTGCATTCTGGTTAATCTCTTCCCACCTGCTTGCATGGAGTCTTCCAGAGTTGTATTTCCATGTGAGAAAGGAGAACAAAAGAGACCTTGATCCATGCCCTGAGTTGGCAGTAGCTCTCGTGCTGGACCAGGCTCTTCGGAAGTCACCACACCATTTCCATATCTCCAGAGCCTCGCTTGTGCTGTGGCAGGGATGCACAGTGCTTGTGACACAAACCCTCAGCACAACTCCTGAATAAATCTATGAAATATTGCCAAGCACATAATTATTTTTCACTTCACGATGTGAGGTAATTCAGCTCAGCAGCAAGGGAGTAGGGGAAAAACCCAGGAAATAGTTTGTGAAAACACTTTCAAATTACAAAGTACCAAAGGCCACCACACACACCAGGAATTTATGGAAACTAAGCACACCAAAAAGCCCTCTATAAAAGGAATCTGGGTCATGTTTGGTTATTTTATTATGATTACGGCCAACCATTCTTGGTATTTAAATCACATTTAATGGGGAGAAAAATTTGTGGTAGCCTCAAGCCATGAAAATTCAGAGTTTATTTTATTTTTAAAGAAGAAAGGGCACAGCAAAACTTGAAATGAAATAAAAAAAGCTAATGAAACCCATATTCCAATGAGCATTTGCACTAGAACTTCATAAACATGAAAGAAAATATTCTTAAGTAAGCTAATACTCATTGAAAGAGCAGGACTTTCTATCATCCATTCTGGTAGGAGTTTGAACCACGCTGTTTTTCAGGCTGCTGGAGAAGGTAACAAGATTTGCATGTCAAATAATATTTTTCATATCTATTACTTAAAACAATTCATTCCAGACATTGAAAGGTCAACTCCTTACTCGCTGCCCTGGTTGCACAATTTTGCACAGGTTTTATATTAGCTGTAATATAAAGCTAGGACCTGACCTCCAAAATTTCTAGGGTGGGGGGTTTTTTTGTGGGATTTTTTTTTTTTTTTGGCAAGTGGAAGGGCAGGGCTTTCATTGCGAGTGAAAAAGGGGAAATATGTGAAGGTTTCCTGGGAAATTTACTATGCTGCCAAAAGCAAAAGATGAAACCTTGACGTGCACGGGCATTATCGGTGTATTGCTGTAGACGGGAGAAGCCATCAAACATTGGCTAAATGCTAGTTAGGAGAAGTGATTGTTAAAATTCTTGTCATCTGGGGCAAAATTATGTCTAAGCTCCCCGTGGCCTCGACAAGCCATAACAGCCCACAGAGACAAGTACGTGTGGCAGAGCGCGTCAAAACACCCCGGCTCTGATGGCAGGGAAAGTAAATTAAAGGAACAGGTTTGATCATAAACCTCCTGGAAAATATGAGGATATCAAAGCTGGCTGGATAATTAGCATAATTACATCATAGCAAATGCAAAGGAGATCATCTTAAGGGATATTGTATTGTGGGAGCTCGGCTTCAACTGGTAGTGCATGTTGAACGACAGACTAATAGACTGCTCCGGGGAACGGAGCAGTAAAATCTTGTTATGAATTTGTTTATCAAGAATGCAGAGAAAGGAGGGAACAACGATGGCAGTTAAGTGACTGAATTATTGGTTTTTTAACCTTGCTTTCTGCTGATAGTCTTTTGTCAATGCTTGAGCATCCAATTTACTTTAGGGACAGAGGAAAAACAGGAGCTGACAAAGGACTTTGAGGCCACAAGCACTTTGTATACTTGGGAAGCAGGAACCTCCTTATCTCTTTCTCCTGTTGCCTTTGCTAGGCACTGTTTGTGGCTCGGCAGATGCTGGTTCTTCAAGAAGTGGTGTTGGCTCCTGCAGCACAATCACTTTGCGTTCCTTCCTACTCTTTCCACTGAGACAGGAAGAAAAGTGCTTGATGTCTTGTAGATGATCAAAACCTACTAGGAGAGAATTAAGATACCTTACTCAATATCCCAATTTTCTGCTTTACATTCTTTCTGCCTACCCTGAAAATGTCTCCTGTGTTTTTTCAGTTTGCACAATTGCATCTATGTTGTTGTCAGTCCATGCTCTCCCCTCCCACCATCTTCTGAACCTACTCACTGGTTCAGGTTGCATTCAGGAAAGGATGCTCAGCCATGCTGGATCTTATAGGGCCATCTAGAAGGAAGATCTACCCCACTGCCCTGCTGCAAAGTGAGATTGATATTTCTCTTCTGCTTGGTCCACCACTTGTGAACCACTATCTGCTGACCAGCCAGAAAGTGAGAGTGCAGCCTCGAAAGAGGAGATGCCATTGGTGGGAAAGCTCTCACCAGGGACTCTTTCTGCAATGGAAGGGGTTGCAATTCAATTGAAGATCCAGGAATAAAGCACCAGAGGCATATGCTCAGTGGTGATGGAGAAGCAGCACTAAATGTGCTTGTTTTGTATAGCCCTTGGTGAGGGCAGTGAATGAGTTGGCATCATCACTAACTGCTGTATGAAAATAACACATTAACCTGAGTTATAGGCAACACTTCATATCACACTGCATCATACCAAGCATCTTGGCAGCATCCTGGGCCTCAGCAGCATCAGGTTGGTTGGTTCCTCCATCAAACTATGACATTTTTTCTGCACAAATGTGCTATCTGTCCAAATTTCAGCACCGAGACAGTACTCTGGGCTTTTGGTGTTGCTTCTGTAGCATGGGAAATAGTGCTTTACACCTCTAGATTAACTACTGATTTCCACAGCCCATGCTACACAATTCCAAAAACCCTTAGAAATGCTGCAGTTTGAAGCAACTCTCAGGAGCTGGTATGTTGTGAAGAAAAAGCAGTTGTGGTATTAGATAGGGGTGGTCCTTGTCTGGGCTGGCTTACTGGTCAGTAAATTAAGATGTGCATTACTTTTTCTAGCCCTGCCAGCAACTTCACTTCCAGTGCATTCAGCACCAGAAGGTCTCTAAAGGTTTGTGGTGCTCCACTTGACATAAACCTTGCCCTCTGTTGTCTTGAGCATCCCATGCCAGAGACCACCGACTACAGAACAAACATATGCAGAAAAGGTTTTGGCCCTGATGTAATGCCAAGTTGGGTCCTAATGCTAAATCTTGCTGCTGCTTAAACCCTTTCCTCAACGAGGGTGGGGTTTGTAAAGGAGATGCTGGTGGCATGGCTATGGGAAGCTGTAAATAATGGTAGTCAACCAAGTGGGGTTGGATCCAGACTGTTGACTTAAGGACAAGACCAAGACCTAACAGGGCTGTCTGTTGGGTTTCGCCAGATGTCCAGATCTCTCCGGTGCCCAAAATCAGCTTGTTACTGGGAAGAGGGAAATACCAGGGCTGTTTCCATGTCTCCATGGCTTTGCCTGCGTGACCAAAGGCCAGGGAATCTACTGCCTGTGGCCCAGATGGTTTAACACAGAGAAAAACACGCTGGGATTTTTCAGTTACATCCTGAATAAAATCAAGTATCCACGTGATGGCAGCAGAGAACAGGGAATGGAGACAGCCCGGTCTGGGTGAGCTGTGGCCTGCCTCACTGTCCTTCCAGGGCCGAATGCACGGTGGGGATTTCTAAAATACAGACCGTGTTTTGGTGAGGTGACCTTCCCATTCTCCCCTGTCCTGGAGAGAGCTCATCAACAGCATCTATCTCTGTGCCCTCCTGGAGACAAAAAGTCCATGCAGGGTTTGGGTACTACTTTTGGGCATGCCACAATGCAGTCAGTGGCACAAGGTGTCCATTGTTGTCATCTGATCTCTTCTACTGAGCATCAGCATGTCCAAAACCCAAGGCCTGTGATGGGATGGCTGCAGGCTGGATATCCATGGTTTCCCCTGTGAGTAATGCTGGATCTAGCCATGATCCCTTCAGCTGTGGGCACGACTTCTGGCTGTGGACAGAGGTGCCAGGAGGAGGCTGATAATGAGACATGGATGGATGTGGTGGGGGATGTGGGATCTTGCTGTGGGATGTTCAAGTGGGAGAGCTCCTGAAGCAAAATGGGGTCAGAAGTTCTCAATAGCGGTCTTGGTACCAAAACGTCTCTCAGGGAAAGGAATGGGACCCACCAGAAGCCACAGTTTGGAGCAAACACCTTTCTGCATAGCACAAGTGGCATTTTCTGTCCATACCACCAGCATCTTCCCAAGACTTGTTGGAACAGGCAATGATGTGGATCTTCCCATGTGCCGTGGAGTCACAACCATCCATGGCATGTTTCATTAAAGGAAACCTGGGGTAACTTTTTTGACTGAAACCCTTGTTGAGGAATAACCCAAATTCTTGGATTTTGAGTGTCTGATCTGTCAAACAGGGCACAGAAAGGGGATTTAAGAAAAGATTTAGAGAACATCTCACTCTCAAACTAACTCTGTTAGAACTACTTTACTTTTCATATTGAATTTCATTCTACTAGGGAAAAATTCTTTAAAATGCTGAAGTTGAAAAAAAAGGTTTGAGTCACGATTTAACTTCTAAACTTACTAACACTTTCCACTGTTACACCACCAGTTACATTATCTTTTTTAATTGCTGGTGAAGGGAAAAATCTGCTGCACATCTGCAGCCATCAGTGCTGTCTCTCGGCCCTCATGGCATATTTGACACTAAGAAAGTAGATATTGTGGCAAGAAGTGAGATGAAGTTGCATGAAAAGAGGGGGGAGGGACGCAGAATTTTGGTTGGGTTTTTTGCTTAGAATAACTTTTCTTTCTTCTTGCCCGTTCAAATCCCACATGCATCAAAGCAGCAATGGAAAGGGCAGAGGGATTTTTTAGCAGAGGAAATATCTCTGGTAAAGGGTCTGTCTCCTCAAGCCTTCTCTGCTCCTTCTCACCAACTTCTTGCAGACTGTGCTGCAAAGATGGCAGGATATCCCAAATGGGAATCGGCAGCATCTCCACCTACCTGTTATATATATATATATATATATGTATATATATATAAACCACACATTTTTAAGTGCCTCATATGAGCTCTAAAATGACTGTACAGAGACATAAGAAAGCTAAAAAGCACCCACTGGTGCCACACTGCTCAGTGTGAAGCTCCTCACACCCCTTCCCTCCCCAAATATCCCTAGGATGTCCCCACTGTTGCAATCAGCTGAGGTCATAGAATGCTTTGGGCCAGTGCCATGAAAACAAGGTGCCACTTCACCTCAAAGACCCTTCAAGAACCAACTAGTGGCTGGAAGCTTGTCAACATCCCAAAGGCAGATGCTGTGTCCACACCCAGATACCTGGGATCTCCTTTCAAAGGGACAACGGAAAAAAAAATAAACCACAACATAATCTTTTGTGAACTGTTTCATGTTGGGAGAGTAACCTAGATATTGTGTGAACTTAAAAACCCCTGAATTTGGATGGTAATTGCTGCTGTTGGTAGCTTTAAAGAGCTGGCTGGTCTTTGCATGGTTACCAACCCGCGTATCCAAATGATTGGAAAATAGTATTTATATCCATATGACCTTTCAGTGACCAAGTAATCAGAACAACAGCACGTCAATGATTTGGTGTCGGGTGAAAAAGCTGCTGACACCAATATGCCCGTGCTCAGGGAAGGCAGCAGAGGCAGGCTGGAGGGCAGCCTTCTCTGAAGACCAAATAAAGCCCAACAAGTCGATTTCAAGGATAACCTCATTCTGCATTCAGAGCAAACCTTTAGGTAATAATATTAAATGCTAACAAAAGAGACTATGGTCAGTTACGAGTAATAAACTATTAATTAGAGCTTTGTCATAAATGACTCTCAACCTTTGAACCAAGACAATAAGCAATTGGGGATCCTTTGTTTCTGTGCTCTTGACTCCAGCAGTGTCAAATGTTGGATACTGGTGAGTTATGTTGTTCTCCCCCTTTGGGAAAGGTGATGCCCGGTAATTTGAGGATATTCAGCAACTTAGAAACTAATTAGTTTAAAATTAAATTTTCCACTCTGCCAGACCATGCACAATAAGACAGGTCTTAAGACACAAGAGACCACTTTGGAAAGGACTAAAGGGTGAATGGGCACATGAAAGAATCAGCACATGTTTCAGGCTGATCCAGCCACCCTAATTAGGAGGAACACAAACCCATCCCCCCACTCCTGCAGACTTGAGCTGCTGCCACTGTTCGTAGGGTCTCACAGCCCTGAATGCTGCCAGGGTTGGGGATGGTACCCCTAGATCCTTCCTGCCTACCTCCTTTCTGTGGGATGGTCTCTGCCCACCTATAGCTTCTGGTTCCTTTTCAACCTTCTCCCTTGTGCAGGGGATCAGCAAACTGGAAGGATAAAATAAGCTCAACTGCCCAACTGAAGACCATTAAAAAAATTAAAGAACCAATAAATTAATCATGGGCCAAAGTGATGGGCTTGCAAGGCACCACCGTGGCTGTTACATCCCAATGCTGACCTAGCGTAAAACAACATGGAAACAGGCAGTGACCCAAATCCCACCTCTTCCCTGGTGTTGGCATTTCTTTCCTGGTACCTCTTGCTAAGAGGAACTCTGTGGGTTAACCTGTTGCTATCCATGCCCATGGTCCTAGTGCAGCTCTGGAAGGATATCTGTGGGCTCTTTGAAATCCCGGGTCTGAAGACAGATGAGAATCTGGGCCAGGACCACATCTTTCCTTCTTGGCCAAACACATGGTCATCATGGAACATGATTCAATGTGCATGGCTGGATGTGCAGTCTCTACAATGAGGAAGGTGAGGTTCGCTCACAGGATGTGCTTCGCTGTCTGGATCCTGTCTGCAGCGCCAAAACTCTGTAATTATGTACAGGATTTGGCTCCAATTGAGGATATCCTACCAGGTAGGAATCCCCTCTTGATTCCTTGTGATCAGGCTGTAATTAATTTGGATTCCTACAGAAAGTTCTTCTTAAAAACAAACAAACCCTCCTTTTGAATATGCTTTAAATGGTTTTGAAAATACACAAAACCAGAAATAGTTGTGTTAATGTTGCTAAAAGCCCTTCCCTACACTCCCAAAAGCCTCCAGACCCTACTCCAAGTCAGCTCTGGGCTGTAGTCATCTTCCTTGTGGTTAGCATCAATGAACGCGGGAGAAACTGTAACTGTTCATAAGCAAAATAGCACTTTCCAATGTACAGTATTTGTTTAATGGATCGTTAAACCAGTATAAACAACACTGAGGCATGCGTGGAAGGAACGAGGATTTAAACATAATTACACAGGGAAACTTGGAGCGTGACTGTCCGCTTCCTGAAGCTCTGGTGCAGCTTGAAAGACATCACCCAAGTAAGGGGGTTAACCTGAGCTCAGGAGGGATCTGATTCTCCAAGGCACTGCTCTAGGTTTCTGCATTTACTTCTGCTGAAAGCGAAAATTTAGGGACAGGCTCTAATCATCTTACTTTGTTCCTGGAATAATTTCCTCTGTATTGATTCCATCAAGATCAATGAAATTAAATAATAATTTTAAAAAGCTCGTTCAACCTTCTCTTCTACATCTGTGGGAACTTCTGGAAGTAAAGTGAGAATAGCACCACACCAACTTGGGCTAGTTTTGGAGAACATTTTGGAGCTCTCCTTGTGCAAAACCATAGATTTAAGCTCCAAAGGGGAACACAATGACTCAACTGATGGTCAGCCCTTTGCTGTGCCATCCCTGCCACTGGTCCAGAAAGCCCTAATCCCTGGGACAGGCACCCACCTTTTTATTTATTGAGGACGTTTCATCATGCAGAGCTGATGCAGATCTATTTGGGAAAGCTGCTCAAACCATGAAATGATGCAGTGTTACAAAATTAACTTTAAATAATAAAGGCCAAACTCTGCTGCTGGGAAGGTCTGTGCAATATGAGGAAAGGGTGCGTGAGACCATAGCATGATGTGTGGCCTTTACAGTGTGAAATGAGTATTCAGAGCATAAGCAGTAAAAAAAAAACATTTTCAGGGCTGTTTTCCCAAGTGTTGGCCAGCTCAGCATCAGTGAGCAAGGATTCAGCTTGGAGCTGGTTTTGGCTAACCCTACCTAGAAGCTACACCATGGTCACCTGGGGATGGGGTGTCCAGATCTTCTAGTCACTGACTGGACATGGAGAAAGGCCAAGCTCCTGTGTGAAGGTTGCAGAATGCTGAAAGAGGTGACTAATTCTAGTGGTTGCTTGCAACTGGGTTACAGTTTAAGTGCTGTTGGATTAAATTAATCTGTGCTATTAAGGCAGATGGGACCAGAGAGGAAGCATCATTGGGTGCTGCTGGGATTACTTGTCTTCAGAACATGTACATAAGGATGGTT
This sequence comes from Laterallus jamaicensis coturniculus, assembly GCA_022605575.1. Taxonomy (NCBI): domain Eukaryota; kingdom Metazoa; phylum Chordata; class Aves; order Gruiformes; family Rallidae; genus Laterallus; species Laterallus jamaicensis. Next base: position 1,526,291 of record JAKCOX010000082.1, read on the forward strand.
TTGACTTGTGCAGGTTGGTAACTATCTGTGGGGCTTCTCGACTTGAAGATGGTTTAGTTATTTTGGAAAAGGGATAGCTCAGCATCACAGCTGGGGAAGACAGATGTTGTCATGCTAAAAGCCTCATCTATACATTGACCTTCTCCAGCCACTCTGAGCTTGATTTTAACTTCTTATTACTGCATGGGGAGGTAGTTTACTGTTCCAAAAATGCTGCCTATCAACTCTACTGCAACCTTACTGGCTGCTACAGACAACATGGGCAAAGAAAGTTTGTTAATCTGTTCATTATTGCTCAAGTTGGCTTAAACATATTTGCCAGCAATCAAAAGCACCACACAAGAGAGCATTGTTGCACTAACAATGTCGATGCTCTGAGTACAGCACAGGGGAGTGGCTGGAGATCCCAATGGCTGAAATCTACTGTAATCAGAACCATGAAAAACACAGCATCTTCAGTGCCCTCATCTCTCTAGCCATGAGTTTTAAAATAAAACCCTGCAAAGCTCTTGCCAGGGAACAGCCCATCCCATCCTCTCATGCCCTTTCACCCACCTCTCCTCTGGGCACCGGGCCAACGAGTTATTATTTCTGGGCTTCCATCAAGAGCTGAGCTCTGGGCTCTCCACTGAGCTTTGGTGTCCAAGAGCTGTGGGTTTCACCCCTCCTGTGCTTCTGCACGTCTGTGGGTCCCTGTGTCTCATTGACAACCCCAAGAAGCTCCAGGCCCCTGGCTGGGTTTTGATATGTGGATTTACAATGCCACAAGCAATGTCCATGCAACCCTGGCCTGTCTAGTGCCTGTCTAAGCTCTATTATTTCTATTCAGGTGGATAATTAAGAAGCTTGATGTCCAGAGGGACATGCTGACCCCCCTTGCAGCCACCCCTATCCCAGCTCTGGAGCCCTGTGCTGTGTTTTTCAGAGCCAGCAACAACCGGGTGATGCTACTGGGGATCCCAGACTAATCCCAGGCAGGGTAGGACACAAGTGTGCCCAGGGTGCAGGTTTTCCCCCACTGTCTTTCTGTGGGATGAGAGGTGACAGCTCTTCCAACTTCCTGGACCTGGAGAGGGCAGCAGAGAAAAGCGGAGCATCCTTGGCTGCCAGGGCCTGGATGGAGCAGGAGCAGCTGTGTTTCAGTATCCAAACACACTTCTCGGTGAGGAGGGTAATTTAGAGCAATTACACCGATTATTATTGCTTTTCTAATTAGTGCTTTTCCTACAGAATTAGCTGAGTGTTTATTAGGAGCCGCTTGTTGCCAATAGCTTAACTGCTTCAGTACCAATTTTTATCAAACATTAGAAGGGATGAATTTTTTTTTTATATATTTTTTTCCCCTTTCCTGTGTGTAACTGGTTTTGTTATCTGGTTTCACATAAAAGCCCCAATTAAATATTCATTTTGCTTTGTTACATATGACATTAAATTTTCATGAGCTGTACGTTCTCCTTGAAATTTGGCAGGGGGGGAGGAGAGGGGCGAAGCGGCGAGCATTCTCTTAAAGGCAGGGGTGTGCACGTGTGTGTTTGCTTTAGTGATAGGGAGAGAACTTTAACAAAAACCAAAAAAAAACCCCTAAGAAAAAACCTTTTTTTCACATACTATCGAGATCCAACCTTAAACCCACCAGTGGAAGGGAAGAATATTTGTAAGACAAGTAGAGTTTCTGTCCCTGCCCTTATGCATTGCGGCACAGGGCTGCGGCACCAAGGATGATCCCAGGGAAAAAGGTTTTCTGGAGGGTTGGGAAGACGATTTTCACCCTCAGCCCTTTTTTCCAGCTTCTGAAATGCCCTTGAGAAAGTTTTGTGGCCCATGAAATCCTTCTTTGGTGCGGTCAGGGTGTAAACTGGCATTCCTGGGAAGAGGTTGGTGCTGATAGAAAGCGTTAGCGTCAACGGTGACTTGATTAGGGCATTAAAAAAAAATTTATAATAATTTAAAAAAAAAAATCAAAATAAACCCACCTTCCTGTCTGGTGCAGGGTAAGGATTTAAAGATTTTGTGTTTACCTTCCCTGATGCACAACATTTTAATTTACTGGCCGTTGATTTCTAACCCCGCAGCAGTATGACCGGGTAACCTGCTGCCTTAAGGGTTATTTTGGGGTTCTTTTTTTACCCAGGGTTAGCTGACCTGCAGCAAAAGCAGAGCTTGTTGGGGTTTGTATCAAGGACAAGATCCAGCAGAGCAAATGGTTGTGTCCCTCTGAGGTTTCACAGCATCCCAGCAAGCAGAGGCGGGCAGCTGCCCGAGAGGCTTGAGCTACCCCACTTTCCCTGCAACTTCACCCTGGGGACCCCCAGAATGTATTTCATGGACGAACAGCAGAAAGGCTTGTGTTGAAACTACAAGTTTCTAAAGAATTACATTGTACTCCAAAGCGAAAAGGGAGAGAAAATGCAAAATTGTGACTTTTTTTTTTTTTCTCTTTTCTAAGCCAGGAAATTTAAATTACTACAGCACAGACAAAACCAGGCTTGAGACAAACATATTTCAATATATCCTATAAAAAAAACAATCAAATATTTTCTCTGAAAGCAAAACTTATTCTTCTTAAGAGACCTTAGAGGTTTGTTGTTTTGTTTGGGTTAGGTTTTTTGGGGGGTTTTTTGTCAAGCAGAAAATACAGATTTGCTTAGTTTTTTGATCAATGCCCTTTGGTTATTTCTCACATAGTGTCATGATTTTGATAGAAATCAAGCACCCTATCTCTTTATCCAGAGAAAACAGCAACACTTCCCACTTGTATATGAGATTTAAAAAGGAAACAAAATTTGAAAAATGAGGAAAAAAACATTATTTTCCATTTTTCTTCCTCATCCCTTGCTTTCTGAGGACAGACAGGGGGTGGTGAGACATGAAGAGCCGAGAAAGACCCTTCACATTTTCCCCTCCTACCCTTCAAACTGGATGATATAATCCAGCTATTTTCAAAAAGCTAGTCGTCAGAACATTTCTGAGGACTTTTATTAGCCATACATTCTGTTTTACCATAGGACACAGGAGAATTCCTGCATCCCACCAGCCGCAGCAAGTGAGGGGGTGAGCAACTGGCCTCCAGCTTTCTAATGGAGGGATAGAATTTATTATCCATAATAAAAGAAAAAGTTTCTAACTGGCAGCATTCCTGCGAATTCTGAGTGGCACAGTTGTGCCTGGCACGAGTTCGGAGAGCTGCCTCGAACAAGGGAGCAGAGATATGTCTATTTTAGGGCAAAATGGGCTCAAATTACTTGCCTCGAGTAGATAGGCAAACCAAATATCCGACGTCTTTCTGTGTATTTGTGTTTTGTATGGTTCTGATTTTGCACCTGTGCAAGTAAAATTATATACTAATGTATGTTTTGTACCTAAAAATAAAATAAAGAAATTTTTCTCCACAATATCAGGGCTTGCAGAATAACTACTTGACAAAACATTGACCAGAACATCAAATCCTCCGAATTATGTCCTACTTATGGGTTTCCAAAAGCGAGCTTTAGAATAAATTCCAGGGGATAAGTAGGATGGGAAATACACAGGCTAATATGTGTACATGCATCACGAGCGGTGCTGTTGCAACTGTTCAAACCGAGGAAGGTGGTAAGATAAATGAAATTCATAGTCAATAGATCATTTCTTATCCCCCTCTTGGGGCAAGGGGTTCAGGTTTTGTTTGGTTTGGATTTTTTTTTTTATTTTATTTTTATTTTTTTTTCCCTGTGTATAGAGTGACTTCTCTCTGCCTGTCCCTGAACATGACAGTAGGAGCAGGGGGACCCTGTGGTACCTGGTGGGAGCATCCTGACCTTCTCAGGGTCTCCAGGCTGGGGATGGGTTCCTCCAAGGTACAAAAAGTCCTATTTATGGCTAATACCATAAATCTTTATTTTTCTTTTCTTTGATTTGGTTTGGTTTCTTTTTCTTGCCATTGTGAATTACTCAAACCTTTCTTTGTTGTAAATAGCATATTTTAAAACAAGCTTAGCTGAAAGGAAGCTAGGGAGAGCATTGGAGGCAAATGAAATCTGGAGAGGGGGGGAGAAGGCAAATTATTCCCATGTCAAAATGTAGATTTTTGGGGGTGAACAAAGCCATTCACAAAGTGGCATCACATTAAACACATGGGGAAAAAAAAGTGGCCTAAAATTTTAGCAGTAAAGTATCATTATAAAGTAGTGTAAATAAGATATTTGCAATTTTTAATAGTATTTTGAAACTATAAAAATTCAATTTGAAAATGTGAAGCTCTAGCCCTCACTGCTCTCTTGGAATATAAACCTGAAAATGAGTAAAACAATTAGGGTCAAATAAAATATTCCTTTAATCTAAAATAAATGCTCTGAGATTTAATATAAAAAAATTAAAGAACTTTGCTTATAGGTTGAATAATCTGTTTTTCTCCAAAATTTTTCAAGGGTTGATAAACAAGGGAGAACAATTCAACTCGATCCATAGGACAGTGGATAGTCAGTTGGGAGGATGCAGGACTGGCACTGGGATGGCTCTGGTCTTCACCAGCAGCCATGGAAAATGGGATTTTTTGCCCAAATTTTCTCTCTCTGTTGGTTTAAATGCAGCCTTTTCTGGGGTATGAGCACAGATGGACCATGCTCAGATGGTTCATCCAGGGTTTGCCTTTCATTTTTGCTCTTTTATTGCATACATATGCTTTTTATCTTAATTCTTGGTAAATTATCCTAAACTTATCCCTACCCTTCCAAGCATGTTCCCATTAAAAGGTGAGAGGTCTTATCTGGACAAGCTGTTTTCCAGGGAAATGTGTGAAGTCCTGCTGGGTTTTGCTCAAGGAGGTGAGATGAATGGGACTGGAGCACTACAGAAAGGCACAGGAGGTGGCTGGGATTCCCTGAAACAGAGGGATTTTCATTGAAAATTGTTGGGGTTTTTTGAGTGTGGAAAATCTAGCTGTCAATTTTGTGCCTTTTCTGAATATTTTTAGGTCTCTCCAGAGTTTTACTTAGGATCAGGGGGAAAAACAAACTCCATTTGCAGACAAGTTCATCATTCTGAAGAGCCAGTCATCACCATTTGTGATACTGGCTTCATTTGATTAGTAACCATTCAAAAAAATTATTATGGGCACTTTGTCATGACCATGGCTTTGTTTTTTCCACTGTTGTGGTAAATATGGGGATTGGTGTCTGTTTGACCCTGTGTGCCAGCCCACAGCCCTGCATCTTCACCCCCAGCATCTTCCAGCAACACAGGCAGAGTCAAGGCTTTGAATTTCACATTTTCCCCTTCGATTTTCATTCCCCTGGAGTCCTTTTTTTTGTACCTTATCTTCCTGCAAGTCTAAAGGTGGTTGCGTGGGGAGAGGAGGGTACAGAAAAATTATATTTGGTGTGGGAAAAGCACAAACCCCAAATGTGTTCTACTTCACCCATTAAAAATGACATGTGGGGGGTTAAACTTAAAAATATTAAAATATCTACTGAGGGGGGAAAAATATCGAACCAACCACATCTTGCATATCTAACCAATGTATTTCCAAGTTACACATCCAAGGAGAGGCTTGCAGGTTAGAGGGAAGCCTGAAAAACTGAAGCCTGCCTAGGTCTGTGCCCTGTATTCCCAGCAAGTTCTTACCTTTCCTCAGCACTAACGTGAGCAGGCACTCACTGCCGTTCGGCTGCTCCGCTGCTCCACGCAGGAGCCAGCATCTCTGAATCCCAAATTGCATCTGTACAGCCTGTGAAGCTGCATCATATGTAGGGGTCTCCAAAAGCCAGCTTTAGAGCAAATTCTGGGGGATCAGTGGGATTGAAAAATACACAGGCTAATATGTATGCACACATGGGGAGCAAAGCTGTTCTCCTAACAGTTTAAATAGTGCAAGGCAGCCAGGGATGAATTTTGGTTGTTGCTGTTCATCTTCATCCATGATGCTTTGGTGCTGGAGCTGGCACTGATGTTCAGTGCTGCTGGGAGGATGGGGTCCATGGTGCCTTTGGTACCCAACTGACAGGTACTGAGGAGGGGGTTGCTTCTGGGTTTGAGGGGCAAATGAGCCCGGAAAAGTGGTGCTGGGACAGCACTGGTGTGAGAAGGCTGTGCCTTATTTGGTGAAAAAGGGCAGTTTGAGATGGATATCACCAATTCCCAGCCACAAACCAGCAGCACTTTCCACTCAAGATTCTCACCCTCCCAGGTCAAATTTGACTGAGGAACATTTAGCTACCTATTGACATTCCCCTTCTTCTTGCCAGAGCTGATGAGGGCTGTCTGCTGGATCTTCTTTTTTTCCTTTCCCCAGAATGGCTTTCCCAACGTAGAAATACTGGAAGAACCATGATGCCTTCATCCCCCCTGGTGACAGCCACCTTGCAGGGATGCCAGGCATGAGCAGCACCTCATCGCCTGTATCACACCACTTTTGGAGGCTGGAAAGCAGCCAGGGCTGCTGAGGGATCCCTAAAACCCAGCATGGGTGACCTCTGAACCACCCCAGCCCTGCCAGAGAGAGACAACCCCAAAAAGGTGAGGGCACAGGACCCTGATCCTCCAGCAGGAAGATCAGACCAGGTCTCAGTAGGGTTTGAACTGGAAGTTTGAAATCAAGCTGAGTTTCCTGGCCCATGGCTCAATGACATGGAAACAGAAACGCCTCAGCAGGTTAAGAACAGGTTCTTCCACCTAAAGGATGAAAAGAAGGGGAGGAAAAAAAGGAGAGAGAGAGAGAGAGAGAGAGAGAAAGAGCTGCTGCCATTGAATAATTGATGAGTTTCAGACCAATCAATGCGACAGCAGAGCAGGGCTAATTAAAGGTTTCTAAGGAATCCCTGTAGTAATTTACTTCGATGTAAGAAGTTCATTCTCTCTCTCCCTTCTTTTCCCCTCCCTGTTCCCAGGAATTCCAGTTTTAGGCTTCGGCGGTCTCTAACCACCGCTCACTTTTCCCCTCCAGGGGGGTGTTTGCTATGGAAATATGCAATTAATATTGCAGCGATCATAATTGCTAATTATTAAAACAATGCTACCCCCTTTTTCATGGCCTACTTTCTTGCTCAAAATCATTTAAATAACAGGGAAAAGAAAAAAAGAAAAAGGAAAAAAAAAAAAGAAAAAAGAAAGAAGCAGAGACAGGGCGGCTGGGGCTCTGCTGAGCTGGGATTAAGCACTGAGTGGGGTTTGGCTGTAATTCGGTGCGATCTCACCGTATCTGCTTGAAAACTCAGGGCAAGGTGTGGCTGCCGATGGGTGGTGCCCCTTGCCATAACCATGAATCCCACCCCTCCCTCCCAAAAATGCCCTGTGATGCTGAAGCGACCCTAACCCATTTAGTGAACAGACTATCTGGATGGTCCACTCACATTCCTGACGTGACCATGGCAGTGGTGTCCTGGTGCTGGGAACCACTATGAAATATTAAGAGTGGGTGATGAGGAATTAACTGTCAGAGGTGTAGACTGTCAAGGAAAAGGTGAAGCGTGCCAGGGAGAGGTGCTCAGCGCCAGGGGCCCAGACTGCGTAGGGGAGGCAAGTCCCTTCCTGCACCTGGCCAGGACATGCCATCCCACTAAAGAAATATATGGGTTTGGGCGCCTGGCAGGAGGAGGGGACAGCACAGCCAGCTTGCCATGCTTATCACAGGGGGTAAAACCCCATGGTCAAAATCTATTAGGCAAGAGTCAAAATGAGTTGGGAAAGGAGAGTTGAGGCTGGCCTCTGTTGTTTCCTGGCTCTGGTTGCCCCCCATGGTTTGCATCCCAATCCTTTCCTGACTCATTGCGTGTCACATTGCATGAGAATTGGATGAGGCTGGGATGGGATGGAGGGAACACACACATGGCAGCATATGAGGTTGCATGGATTTGGTTGTGAGTGAGAGGCTACGGTAAGAGCTGCCAGTGGAGCTCCTTTGAGGATCTTCTCCATGCCTTGGTACTTTCAGCAGCTCTGAAGGTAGGGGACCTTTTTTGTTTTAAGACCCCACTTAAAACACAACGAAAACATGAAGAGCACTGGTGTGGTTTCGTTGCCCATGTGAACACATATCAAGAAAGGATGAAAATCCTGCTCCCGGCATGTTGCACGCAGCCGTTAGTGCCCTCAGCATCAGACTGCAGGAATCTGGAGGGGATCTGCTGGGGGTTCCTGGAGGCAATGTATGTGGAAATAAGGCATAAAAATGTTCCCTTGTGTGCTGAAGCTAGCAAAGCAGCCATTTTCTCCCACACATAAATGAAAGCAAAAATCGGCAGGGTTACAATAAAACATGAAAGGCTTATGTGTAAGCTAGGAAGCAAGGCTTTGAATGGGTTCCTGGTGGTCTCAGGTGGTTGAAGGTGTAGCTATAATACAGCAAGCAATTAGAAACAGGTTTTCTATTAACTGGCTTACTTTGCTGGCTGCTTTGATGGAGCTGACCTTTCCCTCTCCCAGCCTGTCCTGGAGCAGGCGACAGGTTGGAGACTGCCTGACCTGCAGTCCTCTGTGTTAAGCACACGTTTGAGTCCCACATATCCTATCTTTTCCTGCCAGAAATTTGCTCTCTGTAGAGCCGATAGTGTGATGGCTGATCCTTGGCTTTAAGTGCAGCACGTATGCAGTGTGAACCCATGATAGGGAAGGCAGGAGGAATGGGCTGAGCTACCCTTTCCTCCTTAAAGACCCAAAAATAAAGGGTTGGGTCTGGGATGGTTTTAGGAACTTTATTTTCTTTCTCTCATTACAATGGATACTTCACCTCTCAAAATCCCTGTTTATTTTGTAACATTATCAAAGGTTTGTTAGACAGGTCACCAGCTGATTTGCCCTCATTTATCCTGGGAGAGAATGGGACACTCTGTTCAGAGACAGAAATTTTCCTGATTTGCTGAGATTTCATTTTCAAAGGACTTGAACCTAAGTAATCTTTTCCCGCAGTTCACGAAGCTGCCTGGAACTTACCTTGATCTAGTTTCAAAAACCCACCACCGGTCCTGCTGGGATTTGAGCCAGTAATTTGAAGAAAATCTCTGTGCTGCTTTTCCTAGGTGTGCTCTGCTTTCCACCGCCAGCCAACTTGTAGGGTCACCCGTGGTGAGCAGGCAGAGCAGTCAGGTAGTGGTTGACTTCAGCAGCAGGAGAAAGGGGATTGCTACCAGTTCCATTTTGTAGGGGTAAATTGATTTGGGACTAGAGCCTGGTGGAGGTGAAAGCACTGCCTCTGTAACAGGTCCGGCCAGGTGTCTCCTGTCTCCATGCTGATATTCCACACATCTGGAGCTGCACCTTTTTCTCCTGAATAAATGTAAAATACATACACAAAAAGAAACTGCCAGGAGTCACTCGAGGCTGTTGAGAAACCAGGTGGGCAACCAAGTCTGCTTCAGATCTTTTTAACCTCATGCTAGCCAGAGGTTTTACCAACATCTCCTAGATCTGTTCCCCTCACCTGGTGTCTTCCTTGTCTCTGTCACACTGACAACACCTCAGTTGAAGCTCTCTCCATTTGTACTTCTGGGGAAGGTCCATAGTTAATTATTTAAAAGAATCCCCGCCATTGGTGCTTGTAGGCTTGAGCACCCCTCCAAAATGCTGTCAAGAAGATCCACACCAGGTCCAACTTGTCTCCTTCCCAAGCTGAACTGTTACATCTTCACCCAGAGCTAGTAGGTGAGGAGTTCAGACTTGCTCCTGACTTCTGAGGGTCTCAGAACCCATTGCTGGTGTTCAGGAGGAGGACAAAGCATGGACAAGGCCATCCCTACCTTGGATGGGGCTGGCAGTCTGATGGGACCACATGTGCCAGGGACCAACTCTGCTCTTGGAGAGCACCAGATGGTCGAACAAACTAGACCGTTAATCCAGCCAAATTATGGCAACAGATGTTTGAAGATGTTCACATTCAAATTCAAACTGTTCGCCCTCTTGGATGAACTAGGCAGGATGGGGGCGTTTCATTAATTAAAAGGTGGGGAGAAGGAAAAACAAGACAAAACCAGAATGCCGGGAGGTTTTTTGGCCACCTGTAATTAGGTGTAAAGGGAGGAGACATGGGCCTTACATGGTAAAAGAGCAGCCTCTGCACTCTTCCTCTAACCCTCCTGGGGTAGACGGAGCATACCCGAAGGAGAGGAACTGGTTAAAGCCGCAGCTCCTGTGTAGCAGCAGGATCCGCTGCGTGAGCGGTGAAAGATTGGTGGGCTGTAATGATGCGCGCGGGCTGTATGGAAATGCCCACCAGCCCTCAGCAGCGGCCGCGGCACAGACGGGGGGACGCGGCACCGAGAGGCAGAGGGAGCGTTATTGATGCGCTTGCCTCGGGGAGGGAAGCGGATAATGGATGTGGGATGTTGGCCGTGCTTTGTCATCAAACGAGGGGCCTGAAAGATGGTGTGCTGGAATATTATCAGTCATTCCTTGATCAAGATGTAATGCTCTCAGGGTCCTTCTCTTTTTCTCTTTCTCCCCCACCGCACTGGCGAACGCTTTTATTTCTCACTCTTTGACCTTTCTGCTCAGGCGTTCGGGATGCTCGGATCCATCCCCCTTTTAACCAGGAGCGCGGCGCCCTCCCTCCCTTATCCTCTTCCCTCCCTTCCCCCAAGCCTGAAGACACTGGTGTAAATTCGAGGAAATCATGTTTCCCAATCTGCGTGGCCTCATCTTGAAAAGACCTCTTGCTTTTTATTCCCCACCACCATACCGTTAATAGATTATGTGTATGCATATACATATACATACTTAAGTTTTATTTCTACGGTACTATAGGTAAGAATAGTGCTTCACAGACAAATAAAAAGGTCAGTGCCTGCTTTGAGATTGCCATAACACAGCAAGGGTTGGCAAATAAGGGGTTTTATTACATCTCACCTGTATTTAGGCAAATCAAACAATTGCATTTTTTACAGCCCTGTGTAATGGCCTGATGCAACCAAATGAGACCTCTCTCCCGGGGAGTTTAAGCAGCATATTAGCTTTATCACTTGATGACCCATAAAATGGTTGTGCACCCCTTAGTGATTACCTGACTTACTCAGCACAGCTCTGCAGGGAGGATATTTAAACATTTTTTGCATTATCAATTTCATAATGTCATGGCTCTAGTCGTCAGCCTTTTAAAGGCGGTGGCTTTCCTTTTCATCTTTGTATGGGGTAGTAAACCAAGGAAGATGGGAATGGAAAGATAAAAATAGGGTTTCTCCATATCTTGGAGGTGGGAATAGAATTTGGGGCACATTCTCTTCCACCCCATCTCCTTTGAGGATGTTTCATTGCATGAGAAACTTTAGTTTCATTAGTCATGAATCTAACAGTGGTGATGGACACTGTAAATAGAGAAATCTTCCCTACCACAGGATGTAGCAGAGCATCCATGTGTTTTGCAGAGTGGTGTTAAGATGCAGAAGAGAAAAGAAGTTAAGAGTAAATCCTGCACATCACCTCTGCAGGCTGCACAGGGCAGGAGAGACCCAGCTCATGAGCTGGTCTTCTGGGCACCTTCACGCTCTGCAACCAGTTTTTGTGAGTTTACCATCATGTCCCCACAAATTAATTAATCTCTTCAAAACACTTGCAGCCAAATGTCTCCCCTGCTCCATCTGGGATTGTTTTATCCTTTCCTGTGAATAACTTGCCCTCTGAATATTCCCAAATAAAATGTGTAAATCATGAGAGCCACAGTGTTTGCAGTTGAATTCTCCTAAACTGCACCTGGGAATGTAGAGAAAAGGGAAGTAAAAGAGCAACTTCAGAGCAACTTTTGAGAGAACAACAAAAACAGGGGAGGAATGAGATCCAAAACCAGTCTCTTAGGGCAAAAATTTCTAATGGCAATGTTTTTGAGCATTTTGGTTTTGAGGAGCTGTTTGGTGTGTAAAGTGGGTTGGAGAAAACATTATTTTGGTGCTTTTTTTTGGTTAAAAATCTCAAGATTTCAAAATTCACATTTTTACCAAACTTGGATGAAAAGCTAATATTTTACTACCTTTTTTGAAATGAGATTTTGTTAAAAACTCAGTCTAAAACGAATTGAAAAAACCCTAAATTTAAATTGGGGAGGGGTGTTTCTGCTGAAGAGATGACACAAAATAAAGTAAAATGAAAATGTGTGTAAAATAATTGAAAAGAGACACTTCAGGGTTCTAAGAAGTTTTTCCATTTCTTTTATGACCAATCTTGTTGCAATCAGTACGAGAAACTCTTCAGTATTGCCAGAAGTGCATTGATTCTTTGAAATGTTCTCTAACAAGAAGCTTTTAGACCACTCTGCTTTTGAAGTTAGCACTGTAGGGCCCCCTGTTCCCCCCACTTTAGTTCAGGTGGCCAGAGTTTCACAGGCCATTTCTGGAAACCAAGATCTTTGCTTTTGGGATTGATTGCGTAGGAAGGAGGTGAAACTCTGAACTTGGAGACTTGGTGCAGGGCCAGAAGCAGCAGTTCTTTGAGAGTGGAAAAAGCACACCCACTTCCTTGTTGTTGTGATTGTTTTCCAGTTCCTCCATAGATGTTGCCAATTCCCATTCCTCAGCTTTATACAGTATGTTTCCAAAAGCTTTATTCTGCTATTCTTCACTTTTGTGCTTGCACATAAGTGGAGTTCTATACACTAGCAATGAAGTCTATGATGAAATCATAGAATCATAGGGGTTGGAAAGGACCTCAAGAGATCATCGGGTCCAACCGCCCTGCCAAAGCAGCTCCCCAGCTCATACTGCACAGATAGGCATCCAAATGTGTCTTGAATATCTTCAGAGATGGAGACTCCACACCGCCCTGGGCAGCCTGTTCCAGGGCTCCCTCACTGGGTAAAAGTTCTTCCCATGTTGGTGCGGAACTTCCTGTGCTCCAATTTGCACCCATCACCCCTTGTCCTGTCTCCACAGACACTGAAAAGGGACTGCCATTTCCCCCTGCATCCTATACTTAAGATATTTATAGACATTAATAAGGTACCCCCTTAGTCTTCTTTTCTCCAGGCTGAACAGCCCCAGCTCACCCAACCTTTCCTCACAGGGGAGATGCTCCAGGCCCTTAATCATCTTTGTAGCTCTTCTCTGTACTCTCTCCAGGAGATTCCTGTATGAGCATGGTGTCTAGATATTCCCTTTTTAGGTCTGCTCAAAGGGCAAAGATGGGAGCTGCCAACATGGTGAGTGTCACTTTACTCCAGTGGAAAAGTTCCCACATTGTATCTTTTAATCTCTATCTGGGTTTTTTGTCTGTAGTCACCTAGAAGGCCTCTGTGCTAATCTGCTTGGTGTGGCTGAGACATCATTCTTGCAAGACAACTGGCATTACAGTTTCACTGGGAATATTTTTCTCTCTCTATCTACTTGTCGGGATCTCAACAAGGAGTTAGTTCCTCTGGCAAGTGCTTCTGGAAGGTCAAGGTCGATGATTCTGTGGCCCAGGAGACCCTTCCAGTTTGCCCGAATTTATCACACTTGTGTTGGCAATGATCAGACTACTATCTGCGGGGCCTGGAGCTGAATTCAGGTGAAAGGCCAGGTGGTCAATCGCATCTGAGATGCCTCAATGCCCCCAGCATGATCACCAGGCACTGTGCGAATGTCTCCTGAAGGTCGTGTCTTCAATCTGCCATACCCTTAGAGATGTTTTGACTAGTCTCATGGTATCTGGCACTGGACACCTGTGTTTGGGCACCTCGTTCCCACCCTCTTTGCCATTTGGTCAAGAGAGGCTGTCCAACCTCTTTTGATTGGAGGATGCATTGAGATCCATCGAGAGCACATCCATCTGTCCTCCACCATTGTGTGATGGATGAGATTTCTGAGCATCAATGCAACATGAATCTCCTGCACCATATTGGCAATGAGCCCAAATGTGACCAATCTTGAAGCTGAGTCCAAAATTACACCACCTTTGGGCATCAAAGGAGGATAATAGTGGGGGTTCTTTTGTTGGTGTCTCAGCACAGAATCTTCCTCTGCCTATGCTTTTAGAAGCACCAAATGCCAGGTTTGAAGGATAATCGACAATACTTAGTGGAAAATTTTGAGAGTATGGGGTGAGCTGTCTTAAAAAAATCTGAAACTGTACAGACCTCCCTATTTTTACTGATTCTGCTTCACCAACCTTTGTCTCTGGGGAGAATTCAGTAAGTAGATATCACAAAGGGTTTACATTGGCAGATCAGCTATCTTGAAATATGCACACTGAGCATATTCATAGTAAGATGTACTCCCAAGAATAAGGATTTACTCCCAAGATTTACTCCCAAGGCCTGAGATCTATCTCTGGGATAGTTAAAGACTGCTGTCTCAATTAATTGTCTTGTCATTGTTTCCAACATTGGTTTGATCTGTTAATGGTTTTATAGGGAGCAAGGCTTAGTAAGGAGAGTACTCTAGAGTTCTGCCACTGACTAAGCAGAGTCACCTTTGGCAAGTCACTTGCTCCTAAATCACCAAAAACCCATGAGCACTTCAAACTTCTTGTTGTGGCTGGGAGATTGCAGATGTGGACCCTTTGCTTGTGTCATACTGGAGTCAGTGTGTACTTCCCTTTCAGGCTCTGAGGTTCAGTCTACTGGAGATGAAGGAGGAGGTAGAAAAGCTGTGGGGTGTCTTAACAGGAGCTGTAAAAGAAGGCATCACTTGGATGATGGAGCACTGGAATAGGCTGCCCAGGGGGGGTGTTGAGTCTTCTTCTCTTGAGATATTCAAGATCTGTCTGGACACCGACCTGTGTGACCTGTCTTAGGGAACCTGTTTTGGTAAAGGGGTTGGACCCTAGCAGAGGATCTCTCAAGGTCCCTTCCAACCCCTACTATTCTGTGATTCTGTGAATATTGGGATGTTTCTGTCCATTGGAAAAATGCACCTTGAGGCAGCTGTGGGGAAGGGGTTTGTATGGAAAACAGGTTGCAAATATGTGTTGGAGGTCCCGTTTTATTTGGACATTTCCTGCAGATGAGGAGGAGAGATGTTAGCTGCCACTTCCATTTTTAATGAATGAAATTTTCTCTAAGGCACAAGGCCGTTGTTAGTTACCTTTGCAGTTTTGACTGCGTAGGTAGTTGGACTGGGTTATCATTGTAGGTCCCACTCCAGCTGAAATAGTCTATTATTTTAAAATGTGACCCTATATATGGTTTTCATATCTTTTAAATTCATGGTACATAGACAACCCACCCAGCCATCCTATTTTTTCCTTCTCTGGAAAACTTTCACAGGGCTACAGACTGCTATCTGTAAGTCACCAACTGGAAAATACTCAGGTGAGTAATTTGCTCACAGTGACACATGCTCTCTTTTCATATGCACCAAAGACTTACCTTTTTATGTTTATTGCTGCTCCACCAAAAGTGCCAATCACCTTAGAAACAACTGATAGGATTTTTCAGCTCACTTCTGGGTGTCAAACCAAACAAAAAGCCGAACTTCTGAGATAAACGTGTCTTTTTAAGCAATTTTTTTGTTAGCCTTTACAATACAATTTCACCCAAATGCTTCCTAAATCAGGACTCTGCGTTGGGTTTGACAATTCTTTGGTGATTTCTGAGACTTATAGCAAATAATGCAGCTGGCTGGTGGGGGGTCTGATGTGGGTGTTAGTTTGTGGAAACAAATTCCTAACTATTCTGGTCTATAAATCCTGAGCCTAATGCCATGAGACTTGCATCAGCGAGTTCACTCCCAGGGTATTGGCATTTTAAGTTTTGACAATCCCATTTAACCATCTGTATTGATTGCAGGTTTTGGTATATACAAAGCGGGAATTTGAATTACACTGGAGTAAAAGGAAAGCCCCAGATCACTTCGACACACTTTGATATTTAATTTGCAATCCTGGGATAGTGTAACTTCAATTAAAGTGAAGTCATCCCACATACCTATCTACTGACCTGAGTTCCTGCATGAACATGACAATGTTTGACAATGAGCAAGCAGAGCACACGGTAAACCAAGCCTGCCCAAGGTATCAGGTCTCCTTAAGGCACCCTTTCCTTTTGTTTTTTTTCTTATTATTTTTTTCCCCCTGTAGTGGCTTTACCCACCTGTAATTGCAATAGAAAGAAGGAGCCAGGAGATATTTCTTTGCAGACGAGACAGTGGTTGTATTATTATGGTGTATTATGTTACTTTCCATTAGACCAAAAACTTTTCATCTCTAACCCTAGGAGGTGACCTACAGTAAATACAGTGTCGTATTTAGCTTTTGTAAATAGCTTAGCTCTCATGAATGTTTTATAGTGGGGTAAATATCACGTTCTATCCACTTATTTACATCCGCACAGCATCACAGAAGACTTGTTGGTATTAAATATTAATTGTAAGCTTCAGTGAATCTATGCTTTTGTCAAGAGTGCACTGGGCCACACATCTTTTTTGGCCTCACACATTGAGAAACCGCATGATCTTCCGAAGAAAGGACTGGAAGTGCATTATCAGTGTTTTTAACCAAACGGCTCCTCAGCTTGATAGCTACAGCTTCCATTGCCTTCCCTCAGCCAGGAGGAGGGAGAGAAGTCTTGGATGAAGATGTACGTGGCTGACCCCCCACTTGGATCTTAGTCTATGTGTCTTCTGCACCCCAGGGTGCGTCCCTGTGGAAGGATTTCAGAAATTTATGGGAGCCAGAACAGATCAGCCAGTCTGGCTTGCTCTGTATCTCAGTCCAGTGACATCCCCCCATCCCCCCTAGCCCTTTGACTGAGCCAAGAACTTGTGTCTGCCTGAAGTGTAGCTTCCAGAGAGGCAACCACTCTTTTGGCTGGAAGACATCAATCAATGGGGAATCCACCATATCCCTTGATACCTTGCTATTACTTGACGCATGGTTAATTAAATTTAGAATTACCAATGATTTCTAATGCCATGCTATGATTTTCCTGGCTTTTGCTTCCAGCCAGGGTTTTTTTGCTGTGCCTGTCTTGGTAGATTTTCAGATCTTGACTAGTACCTTGTACTTTCTTCCTGGGAAGGGCAGGTTCTTCATCTCATGATAGAGGGTTATAAATCATCTCTTTCTTTTGATATGCTAAACACATGGAGCTCTGGCTCTCTGTCAGAAGCTTTCTCCAGTTACAATTTATCCATGGCTTTTTGGGTTTTTTTGTATCTCAGTCAAGTTTTGCATCTCACATTTTTAGAGCTGGGGGATGTACTCATAGTCCAGGATCAGTCGTCCTTGATACATTAAATACATTCCTCTCAAGGCTGTTTTTTCTGTATTGAGGCTTCCACCAGAGTGACCATGACTCACGACAATATTTGGTTGCCTTTTTTTTTTTTAAATTATTTTTAATCAAATCCATTGTATTTCATAAATACATTTTTTAGAAGTTACTCCAAAATGAGACCCAACGTTGGACATGAATAAGACCTCGAGAGCTGCTACTATTGTTGTCTATGAGCACAGCTTTTACTTTCCATCAAATTTCAGAGCAACTTCTCTCCAGCAATGAGCATGGATTATTGATGATCCACATCCTCTACACACCCAAATAAATTTGCAGCAAGGTGGCATTTCAGACACATAAGTAGGAATGCACAAAGCAGTCAACATCTGTGGTGCTGGCCAACATCAGTGGCTTATGTCCCTGACATTCATTCATTTCATGTTCACACGTATTGGTGCATCTCTGTTGGCTTCTCTCAAGTCTCTGCTGAATCATATAAATGTGGGAGAGTTAAGAATAGGCATACTCAGACGAGGAGGTTAAAGTTCAGCTCCCAGTGGAGGGGACAAACACCCTTCATCTTTGAGGTATTTAGTTTTAAATAATCCTCCAGAATGCTTCATCTCAAAGATGACTTCTCTCTTCCTGCCTGTTGTTGGTTGGTGTCACCGCTTATGGTCTGGCTGGTATTGGAAAGGTGGTTACTTAGGCATGGAGGAAAGCTGCTGTAATGGAGTTTAACAGCATTGATTTTACACGGAAGGCTCATTCTGCACTTAAACCCCTCCTTTCCCCATGAATACCTTATTTAAATGGTTGGCATATAATTTTTTAATGAGATGTTCCCTAATCCATTTGACCAAAGACTAGCAAGACTATGGCTATATGAGAGGGACAAAAACCGTCTGGTTTTGTTAACTGTCTGATTTTCTGATTCATTGACTTTGGTGGCCTTTGTCTGGCAAGAAATGCCTTCTCTGCCCCACCTGACCCCGACACATTAAAATGATTGCAGAAGAAAGAGCAGTTGCTGGTACATGCTGGAGTTTGTCAAGTGACTCTTACCCCAGAGTAGCAGCCTGGTTATTTTTAATCAATGCAAATCAAGTTTTGAAGCATCCATTATGTCCTGGTCCAGGGGCAAACTAAACTACATTACAAAACACTTAAGCCCTGTAAAATTTCCTGACCTCTGAAATCTCTTACGACCTAGTTGAAGCTTCACAATGTCTAGCGCTAATCTCTCCATTAAAGCCTTTTCACCTATTTCCTAAACTGCTGCACAATGTATGTATTTAGACAAAAGCAGCAGCTTTCAGACCCATTAAAGGCTCAAGCCAAAAGTAAAGATGATTTTCTTATGGCTGAGGATATCTGACAGCCCAGGGGGGGTTGGACAACACTATGTTCTTCAACTGACCCTTATTTAAGATAACCTGTGAGTGTCAGGATTATGGTGCTAAGATTACTATGGTATTTAAATATTATGTTATTAGTCAAATACTGGCATGTATAAACCCAAGATAATTTGGGGGGGTGGGGGAGGGGAAGGGGGGGGGAATTCCCTGTCAAGGCTCAGATTTAAGCTGCTAGATTCAGCTCACAATTGAGTCTTTAAAAATATGCTCTTCCTTTCTTACAAACTCTATTTATATTTACAGAGGCAGTTTGGTGCCCCAGACATGCCTTCTTTACAATTTCTAATCAGGAAATTATCTTTCTAATAAAATCATGTGTGTTCCATTTTTGGGAGGGTGCATTATATCTGTCTCATCCCCTTTCTTGGATGGAAGGAGAACTTCAGTCCTGTCTTACTCTCCCCAACTTTTGAAATTTCTTTAAGTCCCAGGACAGATAAGAAAACCCAGGGGCTGCTTCTCCCAAGGAAGAGTCTGTCTCCAAGATGAGCAGAGGGTTTGATCTACTGAGAAGAGGTAGAAAGAAAAAACTAAGGCACTCTTCCAGAGTCACCCTGATTCTTCAGCCTTTCCACAGGAAGAGGAAGGACCCATATGAGCCCAGAAGAGTCACCTCCATGAATTTTTTTTCAATTCTCCACCGAATTGGCAGAGTGACTAGTCCAGCTCTAGCAGCTCTATCACCAGTGCCTGAAGGTAGGTGGGATGATTTCCGCCTTGGCTGACACAGGTCACCTGCTTTAGAGAATACATTTGTAAAGCAAATACATTCTTATTTGTCCCACAGGTGCACAAAATGGTGAGCCAATGGGCACATGGGGGTCTTTTAGGTCTTCACCACCTTCCCCTGTAGAGAAGTAGGACCTACTTGACCCTCTGAGAATTTTTTCCTTTAGCTTTGATACCATCCTTCTGAGTGACCCTGATTTTGATGCCTCATCTGCAGGAGCCTTGGGTTCCTCTTCTGTATAAACAGGACGATTACAATGCCCCTGAAGGCCTACTGGTGCAAAATGCAAGGAGAAGAGCAAGTTATTTTGGAGCAGAAGACACAGGGAGGCATGGTGGAGGCGAAGGGTTTTCCCACGGGAAGCCACTGGCATTGCCTGCACAGCCTGAGGTTGTGTCATTCTACTTCCCTTAATCTCCTGCCTTTTATTGGAGTTTTTTAGTTATCATTCTTCACAGCGCTGTGGTCTCAGGATCCAGTTAAGCAAACCCCACATTATCCACACTACCTAACAGTGTGACATCTGTGAATGGCTTTCTAATTACTCAAATAAATCAGCATGATTGGAAATTCTTGAGATTTTATTGGGAAGGAAATTTATAGTAATTAAACCCAATTAATTTTGGATTTCTGTTAATCCAAATAAGGTTTCGGAAGCTTTGGGTTAGGCATGCATTGTCTTCAGGAAGTGATGTGGGTGAAAGAATAAGAAATTAATTGATTTTGGACAATAAGATGATAATAGAAGAATTTTTCTAATGAGTTCTTTATGCATCTTGCATCAGTTGCTGAGTCTTTTTTCTAGCATCTAAAAATATCATTCAGGGCTTTTACTAAAGATTCAAACAGACTGAAAGGAATCTTTTTTAATCAAAATAAAGAACCCTTTTTAATTACTCAGACTCCTTCACAGTTGGAGGTAATAATTGTCTTACGTTCTTAAGTAGTGCTGCTATTAGCCTGCCCTGGGGCTCTTCTATTTTCCAGAAGTTAGCATCGCTCTCTGAATGCCAGGATAGAGCATGCATCTGCTTAAATATTTCTGTATCTTCGATGCTGGGAATGATGTGGATTGAACCAGCTTCTTCCTTTGGTGCTGCCATTCCCAAAATGTCTGTACACACCAACAGGAGCCTGGGAGCAGTGGTGGGCACCGAGGGATAGGAAGACCATGTTTTGCAGAAATGCATGTCCTGAGGTCCACCTTTAAGACCATCATCTTATGTTTTTCCTTATGCACTATTTCTGGCTGGATTAGAGGCATTTGGGGGCAAACAAGTGTTTTTCCCTCCCTGTTTTGTGCTGATTTAAACCTTCCCTCCAACACTGATGAAGGGGGAAGGGAGCATCCTGGCAGTGGCATGACCCTCCTCTGTAACAGCACAAGTGGAAGTTTGCAGAATGTTCTACAGTATTACCAGGACAAGAGTAAATGACCTATGGGAAAAAAAGGGAATTTTTAGGAGCAGGCAATGTTTCTGTCCTTCATGAAGACCTGCTAGACACCCACTAGAAATTTGTCTTTAGTAACTGATATAAAATTAATAATTCCTGTTTGGAGGAGACTACTGTAGAGCCTGAGAGAGACTTTTGAACATTATGCAAGTGTTTGTCTCTTCATCATGTCCTTAGCATTGGATATCACTCCCATGTCCATCTACTTTTTGTCAAAACCATTTTCAGTTGATATGTTTGCTGCCTGTTGAATTTCTGTGGGTGGCTTCCAATCCTGAGCTGCATGAAGTTGCTCTTGATTCCAACCCAGAGAATAGTGAAAGCAGAACTAGTCAGCAAGTCTCTATACCTACCACACCTACCAGCAAGCCTTTATACCTACCTACACCTATAATGCACTGAAACTACGTATAATATGTGTGGACCTAGATTCTGCCACTTGGGCAGCTGTTACGTCTTGTTATTCACCAGTATTACTAACCAAGCAGTCTTATCATTTCTTCTTTAGGTAAAAAAAAGGAGGTGATGTAAAATGAAGCTCTCCTCAGCCTTCTCAGAGAAGAGCTTTGATGCAAAAGCAAGGCATCCTGACCCCTCATATTGCTGCTGTGGATCAATCAGCTGTCCAATGTGGTGCCTCTTGGCTCATGCAGTGTGTCTGATACAGACTGCCTCAAATTACAGAATTATTTTGATTGGAAGGAACCAAAAGTGTTTCATTTCTGTGAGAAGGTAAGCGCCCAAGACTGCCAAGGAAAATAAGTAACCCATCAAGTACTGTAAGACCCATAGGCTATAAGGCAGGCAGGCAGGCAGGAAGGCAGACATGAAGGCAGGCAGGGAGGGAGGGAGGGAGGGAGGGAGGAAGGCAGGAAGGCAGGAAGGAAGGCAGGAAGGCAGGAAGGCAGGAAGGCAGGCAGGAAGGCAGGCAGGCAGGAAGGAAGGCAGGAAGGAAGGCAGGCAGGAAGGCAGGCAGGAAGGCAGGCAGGAAGGCAGGAAGGCAGGAAGGAAGGCAGGAAGGAAGGCAGGAAGGCAGGAAGGCAGGCAGGCAGGAAGGCAGGCAGGAAGGCAGGCAGGAAGGAAGGCAGGAAGGCAGGAAGGCAGGCAGGAAGGCAGGCAGGAAGGCAGGCAGGCAGGCAGGCAGGCAGGCAGGCAGGCAGGAAGGCAGGAAGGCAGGAAGGCAGGAAGGCAGGAAGGCAGGAAGGAAGGCAGGAAGGCAGGAAGGCAGGAAGGCAGGAAGGCAGGAAGGCAGGAAGGCAGGAAGGCAGGAAGGCAGGAAGGCAGGAAGGAAGGAAGGAAGGAAGGAAGGAAGGAAGGAAGGAAGGAAGGAAGGAAGGAAGGAAGGAAGGAAGGAAGGAAGGAAGGAAGGAAGCAGCCATGCAGATGGACCCCCTGTGATTGCAGAAGTGATGTGTTTCAGGTCATTCAACAAATGGGTGTACTAAAGAACAACTAAATCAGTTGCATCAGAGCATCTTCTGAGACCATGGCACACATCAGCTCAGAAGACAAATTTGGTGGAGGGCCATTGTCTTTGAAAAAACATTTGCCATCCAGAGCTAATTGCATTGCCCAACTGTAGTGACTGGCTGAAACTGTGATGTTTCCACATTTCCAATGAAAATCCAAGAAAAGCTTTGTGCTTTATTGCTGAAAGGAAGAAACTGGTTGGGAAGAACATCCCAAACTTCATGAGCACCAGCAGCTGGTGTAACTTCTGCACTGCAAATGTTCTGTGTAGCTGAAGATCTTCCAGCTTCATGTAGTTTAAAGTTCTGAATCTTCAGTGTCTCTGGCTACGACCAAGATAGGGTCTGGGCAAAGACCCAGAAAGCAAAGAGTTAAGCTGCCTTCATGTTCCAGGTGCTTTCTGCTAAAGAAGCCCTGTAGCAGAGGGCTGTGTCTCTCTGAATGTGAGTTTAGGCAGCTTTTGTGCTAATGCATTTATATTGTGATTGTGAAAAGCTTTTTTTAAAAGAGGAAGATAAATCTTACCCAAATCTGATAATCATTTTTAAAAATCTCTGCTCTGAGATTTATGTTGCTTTTTTCCCTCCCTCCCCCTTTCAAAAAAACAAACAACAACAATCAAACAACAAAACAAAACAAAACAGGAAAAACAAGCACCCTACTGCATCAAAGACAGAAATAACGGCTTGCAAGTACTTAAAAGCTTATGGATAGGAAACTTAAAAAACTGGTCAGATTCAAACCAAATCCTATCAGATTTTCTTGGTTCTCATAAACCTTTAATCAGCTCCCATGGGGCATTTTTACTAACCATAAAACATGTGATTAGAAGACACATGAACTACTGGAATTATGACAGCGAGATGGGTTTTGACTTTAGTCCAACGTATGAACGGGCATCTAAGAAGCTGCTGCAGAGGTAGAGGGAGGCAGCCTCCCCGAATGGGAGGACACATTTTTGTTGCTAGAAGCCAAACTGGTGACAAGACCCTCATTACCTGTGTCTCAGCCCTACGTGAGGTTTTCAGAATCAAGGCATCCTCCTCAGCAAGAGAGGAGTGTAGCAAGGGGTTGGTCTCTCGTATGGCTAATACAGGGGGTGGGAACAGGACAGCCCAGAAAGAAAATGGCACAGTATTTTCAGCAGAAGACTGGGATGACCCTGATTGTGAAGCAACATGGCACTTTTCACCAAGTCTTTCTACGAGACAATGCCTGGGTGGGAAGGGTAGGGTATGGCCTGGGGTGCCATGTAGCATCCTGCCCACCCAGGTCCTGGTACTTGCTCTAATACCAGCCTATGATCTTGGCTCAGCTGCTTTCCGTATCAGGGCTTTGTGGGTTTAAAATACCAATTTTCTGGAGCATGAATTCCCTCTTATGAGACAGAACTTCAGAGTTGAATGTAATTCAGTCAGGATCTCTGGCTGCTTTTGTCATATAAATAATATCTGTTGGGACACAGCCACTGAGTCTGCTGCAAGAAGAGATTCTGAATTAGGCTGAAAATGGCTCCTTAGTCCCTTTATGGGAGAAGATAAATATCTTACAATCTATGTATAAAGATCCACAGAAAAATGTGGTAAGTAGCACAGAAATTACCAGGACACTAAACATAGGCTGGATTTTTCCTGTGTTAGATGTCACTGACAAACCTGTGATTGACATGAGTTCTTTATTCTGAGGGTGGTGAGACACTGACACTGGTTGCCCAGAGAGGTGATGGAGACCCCATCCCTGGAGACATTCAAGGTCAGGCTTGATGGGGCTCTGAGCAACCTGATTTAGTTAAAGTTGTCCCTGCTCACTGCAGGGGGTTGGACTAGATGGCCTATGAAGGTCCTTTCCCACCTAACACATACTAATGAGTGTGATTCTGTGAGAGCTGGTATTTCTGCCATGCACAAGATGCTTTATTTGGACAAAGCAGTGGCTAGATAAGGGTGAATGAGTCATTGTGGGACACTGCAGGTTTGACATCAGGGTCCATGAAATCGAAGGTACCTTTCTGAGGGTCTTTACTCCACAGCAACTAGTTGTGAAGTGTCCATGAGGTGGCCACATCTGGAGCAGAAGCAAGTTTAGGTTATAGGATATACGTGAAGTCCCACAGGTATATCACCAAGCTTGCTCTAGAATGTGCATTATTAACTCATGAAGGCCACTGTGTTCCTGGTTTGTCATCTGGGAGTACTCTAGTTTGGGGTCCTCACCTAATGAGCTGGGTTATGCCACATGAATGCTTGACACAAGGAAATATATATTCCTTGCAGGCACTAAGGGGCTACAAGTTTGGGAACAGGGTCTTTTGCATCCCTCAGTGCTTCTCAGCATTGTCCTATGGCAACCACTGCAAGCAGCTGGGTGACTTGTAGAGAAAAACTAGGGTTTAGTTATCCTGGGGCCCGTTGCTTTGACAGGAACCTACGGAGACCTCAGACATCGGGCATCAGAATGCATAGGGCAGCTTTGTGACTGCTGGTACAGGAACATTCTCTGCCCTTGCGAGGCTCCAGCTGGAGTCCTGTGTCCAGAGCTGGGGCCCCAATACAAGAAACATGTGGGACTGTTGGAGAAGGTTCAGAGGAGGCTATGAAGGTGATCAGAGGGCTGGAGCATCTCCCCTAAGAAGAGAGGCTGAAGGAGGTGGGCTTGTTCAGCCTGGAGAAGAGAAGGCTACGGGAGAATCTCATTGCAGCCTTCCAGTCCCTGAAGGGAGCAGAGAAACAGGAGGGGAATCAGCTTTTTAAAAGGAGAGTTAATGGCAAGACAAGGGCGAATGGAGATCTTAGGGAGAAGTTCGAAGTTCTTTCCAGAGAGAATGGTGAGGTCCTGGAACAGGCTGCCCAGAGAGGTGGTGGGTGCCCCATCCCTGGGGGTGTTCAAGGCCAGGTTGGATAGGGCCCTGGGCAAGCTTGTGTAACTCCAGGCCTGGAGGTTGGTGGCCCTGCCTCTGGCAGGGGGGTTGGAACTGTATGATCCTTGGGGTCCCTTCCAACCCAGACCATTCTGTGATTCTGTGATTCTATGATTGCAACCAGCTTGAGTTGATCACACAGGGCAGGTACTGCAGAGGGAACTGCTGGCAGATTTTTCTATGAAGAATGTTTTGTTTTATGGTTCACTCTGCTGGCACTGAAATGACATAATTTCTCTTAGTATTTAGGAAATACTGCATGTCCTGCCTTCTTAGCTGGCCGAATACTCAAGGCTGGTATTTTAAAGGACAAATGGGTTCTGTGGGTACGGACCTGTACCTCTGGTTGGGTAATTTCTGATTAGAGAAAACTGCTGATCTTTTAACTGATACCATTGCAACTTAAGCATTGCCTCAGAGAGTGAATTTGTTCTTTGTATGTGGATATGGCAAAAGCTCGACTTAAATAAAAAGATCCAATATAATACCTCTGCTAGGATCCCAGCAAACAACTTGAGTCTACTACCAAAACATAACTTAAGCATAATCATTTTACCACACCATACTAAAATAATTTTGGGTATTTCTGTGTATATGACGCTGTTTTCCCCTGCTGCTAGGACACTGCTTAGATAACTTCAGTTTGTGGGCTCTGGTCATTTCCAAATTCTGCAGGAACTTTCCTGAATGTATCTGGGAGGATTATATAGGTTTATGTTACACAAGCTACTGCAGTGCTCTTTACTATAAGATAATGTTGTAATTCCTAATGCTGTAATGTCTGCAGGAGGATTATTGTGTGTTAATGTGATTGGACTGTATACTGCCTGGGACAATATAGAAATGATAAGAGCCTGATACTAGGAGTTGCAAAATACAGAATTACTGGTACATGTGAACTCCTACAAAAAAAAAGACCAAGTTCTATGAGCATTACTGACAGCAAAGGTGCAGCTGGAAGCCCAAGGTTCATAGAATCACAGCATGCTTTGAGTTGGAAGGGACTTGAGACATCATCTAGTTCCAATCCCCCTGCCGTGAGCAGAGACACCCTCACAGGAGCAGGTTGCCCAAAACCCCATCCAAACTGGCGTTGAATACCTCCAGGGTCTGGGCTCTCCCACTTTCTTGTAGAACCCCTTTCAGTGTTGGTAGGCCACAATTAGGTGTCTCCAGAGCCTTCTCTTCTCCAAACAAAACCACCCCAACTCTCACAGCCTGTCTTCACAGGAGAGGTGCTCCAGCCCCTTGATCATCTTTGTGACCTCCTCTGGACTCACTCCAATAGCTCTATATTTCCCATCCTGGGGACTCCACAACTGGACCCAGCACTCCAGATGGGGTCTCACCAGAGGAGAGGGGCAGAATCCCCTCCCTTGACCTGCTGGCCGCTCTGTTCTTGATGCACCCCAGGACACAGTTGTCTTTCTGCCAGCACACACTGCCAGCTCATGTTGAGCTGGTCATTGTTCAACACCCCTAAGTCCTTCTCCTCAGGGATGCTCTCAATCCATTTGCCACCCAGCCTGTAGGTGTGCTTGGGGTTGTGCTGACCCACATGCAGAACCTTGCCTATCCATATCCAGACCAAGGTCCAGCTCAAATGCTTCCCTGTATTTTACTGGCATTGCAGCCCATCTGGGTTTAGTTGCCCAGAATGCTGGTAGGTGCCCCATCCCCAGAAACATTCAAGGTCAGATTGGATGGGGGTCTGGGCAACCTGATCTGGTTGTAGATGTCCCTCCCTAGGGCAGGGGGTTGGACCAGGTGACCTTTAAAGGTCTCTTCCAACCCAAACCCTTCTGTAATTCTGGGGGATGGGCAAAATCAGGGAACTTGTGGGACCCTTCCCATGACAGGACAATTTGAGGTGCCAGGATGTGGTCACTAGCCTTCTTGAATTAAAAGTGGTACTGCAATTTAAAGAGCAGCCCTCTGCACTGTGCCACGCATTTTGCATGTAAAGGGACAGCGGGTTGTTCCTAGCCAGCCCTTCTCACCATATGGCTCTGCTTTTGCCTTGGTGGACATGGGGCATCAACTTGACCTGCTCTGCTGGACTCGTGTCAATGTTTGGCCTCTCTTTATTTTCCCCAGGGTTTGCAGACATGGATTCAATCTATCAAGAGTGCTAATCTCTTACTACTGGGCAGGAACCAGGTAAGGAGATGACAGCAATGACTTCCAATTCACCATACAGGTCACCAGAGCACATGCTGTTCTCCATTCGGGGAGAACAATCTCCTTTCAGCCTGGGATCACTTTGGAGAGCCATGGTTGGTGGCCAAGCCAGACCATCTGCTCAGATATGGTCCCACTACTCCAGGCAGGTAGGTAAGAATGGATGACTGCCACCAGCATCCTTTGTGGGGGTGCTGAGGCTAGATTGGAGCATCACCACCCAACCACCTTCCACGGGTGTTTCAGGGGAGGTGCTGTGTCTGCATGCCCTGTTATTCCCATTGCATGGGCAATTTGGGGGTTGCTCAGAAAATGCTGTCTAGCCATGCAGGTAAGGAACAGTTCCTCTAGTAGGACCCGAAAATGAAGGCTGCACACTTGTTTTCTGAGAAACCACAGGGGAAAAAGAAACTCCAAACCATCTCCTATTTTCATGCAGCCACATAGCGATTGCTCACGTGGAAGTACTTAGGTCACTTGGACCAGAGTCTTCAACTCGCAATGACTTTTAACAGGCAACATCTGACAGTACCAAAGCCCTTTGCAGCCCTGGGTGAAATTATGATAACAAGAGAAAAAAGCTATTACTGCCACCATGCTTTCATTATGCAAATGATATTAAGATAGGCTGTTCAGATCGCCTGTGGCTATGCTATAATCTCCATGCAGTGATTATAATGTGTCAAACTTAGTCATTTTGATTATGACATGTTAATTACATGCCATCCTCATGCAGACATGAATATTACTCGCAGTCAAACAAAACAAAAATGGGGGGCATTGTGGGTTTTTTGTTGTTGTTATTGTTGTTGTTGTATCTCTTTTTTTCTTTTTCTTTTTTCTATTTGAAATTTGTTGATTAAATGGATTAAAATATAGAGATGTGAAACATTGTAAACTCATTAAACATTGTCCAAGTCGTCCCTGGATGTCTAGGTGGAGAGGGAGGCTTCTGTCACAAAACCAGTCTGCACTGTTATTGTTTTAGGGTTTTTTTTTTGTCACAACAGGAGCAGTGTTTTTAAAATATATATATCTTATGAAGTAGAGAGCTGTGTGGGGTTGAAGAGTGTTGGATCTTTTAACTCTTTCTTGTGTTTATCTGAAGAAGGAACACAGAGCCAGGGTGTCCCAATCTCCATTGGGTGCAACACCCATGGGTCGCCCTGCTGTAGATGCTTTCTCATCATCCCCATCCTCAGGTACCCTTATTTCATCAGGGTTTTTTGTAAAATAACTAAACAACATTCCAAAGTTTTCCGAGAAGTCCTTTTTCCAGCTGCCCCACCCTCTCCTTGTAGCAGATCCTACTGAAACCTCCTGGAAGAAGAGGAAGAACATTTTTTTTCATGTTTTCTAGCAAAAAAATATTTTAAAATATTGCTATTTTGAATGTAGCTCACCTTATAAAAATATAGTTTCAGGGGAGATATTTCAATAAGATATTCCTCCCCCCCTCAGATGAAATATGTCATTAAATATAGAATCAGATCAGATATCAGATCTTCCCACCGAGATTCCCCTGCATGAGCTATCTAGGTAAGAGGCTGAATTGCTGAGACACCTCAGTAACTATGGGAGGGGAAGGGAAAGAGGAAAAAAAAAAGGCACCTCGCAAGGGAGCAACACTTAACTCGACTTATAAATAGCTGGGACTGCAACTTGCCTGATTAATTTGGGGAAATAAGCCTCACTTGAAGTGTTTTGCAAACTCATCACATTTCCTTGCTTCTTTAGCCCTCACTAAATGTTCAAAAATACAATATTAGCATCAAAGACAAGGCTTTGTTTTAGGTAATTATATGCTTTGCGGCACTGCTTCATTAGCAGTGATCTCCCTTAACATTGTTGCCTCTAAGTTTAAAAAAAAAGCAAAACAAGAAGAAAAAGAAAAAAGAGGTGATGGCAATCAAACAAAGCGTTCACGGTTTGCAGCTAAAATGTGCACACTGCCAGGTGGGACAGGATGGAGATGAGGAAAGGAGCTGAAGGAGATCCAAATGTCAAGGGAGTAACTTTATAATCACTTCACCCAAAAAAGCAAACTCCATCTGACTTCCTCAGAGAAAAGTCAGAGCAAAGAAAAAAATTGCTCCTCCTGCTTCTGCAACACAGGGACTGGAGGTATCAGCATCGCTGGAGAGACCTGTCTCACTGGTGTGATGAGCACAGCAGGGCTGAGCTTGATTTTAGGCAGACCTGGGGTATCTGGGGTGCAGACTGACCTTTCCCATGACCACTTATTTTCATCTTCATACTGCTCAGTCACCATTTCAGCAGCTCATAGGAGAGTTGGCTGTTTGTTTGTAACGTGCAAAATAAATTTTAAATAAAATAAAAAGCATCCCCCTAAACAATGTGTTTTTACAGAGGGACATTTCAAGACAAGTTTTACACAGGTTCAGCCCAGAGGGAAATTAAACTCTACATGTAAATGGAGATTACACACAAAGGAATCCATTACTTTCAATATTTCTCAGCAGGAGGGTTCAGAGTTATTTAAATAAGTTTAGATATTAAACCTAAAGTAGCCATTAAAGGAATGTGGATTTGTTTGCCTAGTTTTTATAGAAATCTTTTTTTTTTTCCAGCTGACTGAAAAATCCATTGCTTGCATGATGGTGAATATTTTTAATGCATAAAAAAATCAAAGAACTTTCAATATAATACTTCCTTTGAATTTTTAAGCACCAAATTACAGAATACTTATTATAGCAAAATGTCTTCTTTAGGAGAGATTAAACTGCAAACATTTTCTTTACTTTTTCCCCCTCCCTCCTCTTTTCCATCTATTCTTTAGAAGAGAGCTAATATAAACACTGACATTAAACCATATTGGCTATGTAAGGCACTTTGATTGTCATTGAGATTATTTTAAAAGTTATTTAGGTCCCCGTGTTACATCTTTGCAACTGCATGGAAAATGTTTCACCATGTTTCTCTTTGCAACATTTCTTTGGGGATTCATAAATATTGATTGTACCGTAAAAAATTGATGGAATCTTGAAACAGACTGCAGTCTTGGTAGCTGGGGAATTTACTCAATTTTTCTCAATAGCTGCAGTCTATAAAAAGAGGAGATTTTGCAAATTGTTTCTCACCTTGTCTTTTTAGTATTTAATAGCTCTCAATTCTGTAGCCTTCTGAACCATGCACCGGGTACGTTTTCCATCAAAACTGTATCAGGCCTATTCAAAGGGAATTAAAAGGCGAGGTGTCACCAAGGGGTTAAACTGCCTGCCTGCCTGGCAAGTCTGACTTTCATTACTGGTGGCAGTGTAGAGCCATCCTGGTGCTCCTTTCGTTAAAACTTTGGTTTAGAAAAAAAAAGAAAACAGTCCTTAAATGTTAATAGGGGAGATGGGAAAAAATACAATGGATAGTTCTCTCTTGGTTTAAATAAAAAAAAAAAAAAAAGCATTTCCCTGGATACCAAGGAATCCCTCAGCATCTCAGTATTAAGCACAGGATATTCTCATCTCACATGGAAGAGTCTTAACTCCATTTGCCCAGGGTTAGCCACAAAGGCGGTGCCTTGCCAAAGCCCAGGGATGGAGCCTGTGACTGAGCCTCTACCTCCCACATCCCATCCCACTGTGCCAAACCTGGGCCACCCTCCCTGGAAACCCTTTGGCTGAGACTTGGGAAATTTTGGTAAATGATGTGGAAGGGGCCTGTTTATTTCCCTCTCGTGTCTCTGGTGGGACGTCCTGTGCTGTTCTGTGACCTGTGGGCACAGCTGATCTTGGAGGCAGCAGTAACTTCTCCTCAGCACCGTCCCAAGCTTTGGTTCCCAATTCAACTGAACAGCTCCCATGAAAACAAGGGAATAAAAGAGGCAGTGGAGGACCTCTGTGGGACCCCTGTGGCTTTTGCTTTTGTTCATTCAAGCTGGGTGCAGCTCTGGGCTTTGCGAGGTGATGACTGGTTGTGCTGTGGAGCACACACCTGCCAGAAATCTGCTTTGAGGCTGTGGTGGTTTGGCCCTGGATTGAGGCCAGGCACCCACCAAAACCGCTCTATGACTCCCCTTTTCAGCTGGACAGGGGAGAAAATAGATATTGAGAGGTGCAGGAGTGGAGATAAGGCCAGGGAGAGATCATTCCACTGTCAGTGTCACCGTAAGAACAGACCAAACATGGAATAAAGGAAAGAAAACTCTAATTGATGGTACTGCCCTGTATCCCCAGTGACACCAGAGTTGGGTGATGAGACGTGCAACCAGATCTTAAAGCACCTCCCCCCATCCCTCCCTTCTTCTCAGACTTCACTTTATCTATGATTTCCCTGCCTTCTTCCCCCCACTGTGGCACAGGGAGGGGCAGGGACTGGGAGAATGGGGGTTTCAGTCAGTTAATCACCGGTTGTTTTCCTTCTTAGCCAGGATCGTGGTGTGGTGCATTTATTCCTCACCCCCTTCCCCTGATACACCGTGGGGTTCCACCCACAGCAGACAGTCCTCCACCAACTTCTCCAGCGTGAGTACTTTCCCACGAGGCCTTAGCTCTTCCCCAGCTGCCCCAGTGTGGGTCACTGCTGTGGATGCAGTCATAAATCACAGAATGTCTCTCAAGTCCCTAATGCCCAGACTGCTCCAGCCTTGTCCCCCACGGGGTCACAAGCCCCCCAGCAAACCTGCTCTGGTGTGGGTTTCTCTCACTCATCTCTGTATCTGTGTCTCTCCACGGGCTGCAAGTGCTGGCAGGGGCTTGCTCCAACGCAGGTCACAGCATCTCCTGCATGTCTCCCCCTGCTCCAGCCTGGGGCCTCTCCAGGGGCTGCAGGTGGGGTCTGGGCTTTTTCCATGGGCTGTGGGGGGACACCCGCTCCACCATGGGTTTCTCCAGGGGTTCAGGGGCATCTTTCTCTGCAGCCCCTGGGGTGCCTCCTCCACCCTTCCCTGCCCTTGGTACCTGCACAATCTCTCCCCGCTTCTCACTCCCTTCTCTGGGGCACAAAGCGGCCGCTTGCAGTTGTTTCTCCTCAGGGTAATTCCCAGAGGTGCTGTGACCATCGGTGATGGGCTCAGCCTTGGGCAGCAGCGACTCCGGCCTTGAGCCAGCTGGTGTTTGCTCTGTGGGGCCTGGGGGAAGCTTTTGGCTGCTGCTTGCAGAAGCTGCCCCGGCAGCCCCCTCCTCCTCCAGAACCCAGCCATGCAAAACTATGACAGAAGCTGTGCCCAGGGGTTATCTTTTTCCAATGACATGGGGGAAGGGGTTCAACTGCAGGTCTAGGAGTCATCTTGCTCTTTGTTAGTACACCATTAGCTCAAACCTCAAAATAGTATGAAGACCTGGAGAACGGATCCCCCAAACGGCACCAGAAACATTGGGCAGGTGGCAAGAACAGAGTGAAAATAACCAGCCCTTTGTGCTGGGAAAAATAACATAGAATAGCATTTTACATGCTGCTACATCTGCTGCAAGCATCTAGCACTGGGGCTGTCATGTATATAATTCAGCTCCTGTGCATCAGCCAACACTAAGAAAATGTGCTGCTGTTCAGAGAAAACAATCTAGTTATTCAAGAAGTCCATAAAAGCCTCTTTTTAAGTATGCATCAAGGTCCACAGATGTCCATCAAGAGTCCATCTAGGTGTCCAGAAGGAAGATCTACAAGATGTCCATCAGGGGTATCATACAGGTGTCCACAGAAAATGAACTTCTCAATGACTGATGGATTTTCACACACTAGATTTCCACTTCACTACCTCTTACATACTGCAGCGTGCATGCAACTTTGAGCCAGTGCAGTTAATATGAACATTGCCCTTTGGACAACAGATGCTTTTCCTATTGGTTTTGAAACCCACTCACTGGAAATAGGACGACTTGAAGAGTTTTCAGTAGCCGTAAGCCAGAACATGCTTTGTAAAGAAAGCAGCAGTAGTATAAAAGTTGCCATTCCTTGGGGCCTTTGCTGCTGCTCTTGAAGTGTAACACCCATTAACATTAATATTAATGGCCATTCAGAATGCGTGCAGGCTATGGAAAAAGCCTGCATAAAAGTTGGGCATGCTGCAGTAATGGGATGTGAGGCCCCGTTTACGTACTCCCCACCTTAAGGTTTTATTCTTACAAATTGGATTTGGAAACCCGATGGCTGAAATCAAGCAGCAGAAAGGGTCTGCAGCTCACTGCAGTGTGAGCAGGGTTGGCAATGGGAATGCAGTTAGAAAGGTCAGATTGGGCTGGTGGTGGACCATCATAGACATGTGGCCAATGCATGCATACTTGTGCTAGGACTTGCTGGCACAGAACCAGCACGGGTAGGTCCCATTCATGACCTTCCCTTCCAGAGGTCATCTCTTGTTGGACTGGATCTCAATGCATGGTCTCTTTGGAAAGTCAAACGTGGGAATATCTTCACAAGAGTTTGTGTCATATCTGCTCTTGTCACATCGATGTGCTTTACAAGCGCAAAAGGAGCTGAAGGTCTGAAATTTAAGGCCAGGAATTTAATGTAATCAAGAAGTGAAGAAGCAGTAGGAGAGAAGAGAGAGAGGACATTACTGCAGGGCTGTGTAGCCTCCCCATGCTTGATCACAAGAAATAGAGAAGTGAGGTTTCCTTAGGAACAAGTGCTCAATGCAGGATACCTGTGCTGGAGAGCATCCCTGGGTGGCTCTGGCAGCTATTCTCAGCAAGAGGAGAGGGAAACACAATCTTGGGAGCTGCCAGGCCAGCCACAAGGCATGGGAAAAATGAGCCAGCCCTGCCAGCCAAGACAACCTCATCACCAAGAGCAGTCACAGTGCTTTGGGGACTACACTTTTTAAAGGAAGGTGCTCATTCACCCTTGGTTTTGGCTGTAGCAGAGACAGTGGTGGATGGACACAGTTCCAAGTGCCAGCTAGGCCAGACAAGAGTAGCCCATTGATGGTCTGGTGACTGTCTGCTTTGTGTGGGCAGGGCCAAGGCGCAGGGACCAGAACCTGAAACTGTGAGTGTTCATGAGCCAGCACATTAGAGCGTATCCAAGACTAGTGTGACAGTGCTTTCTTGGCTCCAAGCCTGACAGTACCCAGCTTCTCAGGACCAGGTTCTCAGTACCATCAAACAGCAGCTGCAATGACCAGACAAAATCCAACCTGAAAGACATACACATGTGGTAAGAAATGGAGAAGATGATACCACAAAAAGCTATAGAGCAAAGACACACAAAGTGTCAGAGAACTGGGAATAAACCGTGTCCAGTAACCTTAAAGAACCAACACGAATTCTGGAAGAAGACTTTAAATAATTTGATCGTGGGGAATGGGACCATTCTGGAAACTCATGGAGCCTTGATTCATGCAACATAAATCATGAAGAACAAAGTGCATGTCTGGTGGTCCCAAGAGCAGAAATGAAACTTGGTGCTCCAGCCTTCCCATCCCCACCTCAACCTCCTCCCAAGCTCCAGTCAAAGCCCTGGTCTTTGTTTCTTTTTCTCCCCTCTTTTCTGTTGGGATTGGAGCAGAGATGGTATTTGGCATAGCGTAGCACTGTGCACTTTGATCTCTCAGTGTGCAGTGATAGGCACCTGGATGGTCTCACTCCCTCCTCCTAAACTCAGTGATGAGGACAACCCTCAGCATTTAATATTTTGCTAATCCCTGCCTCACTTGGAACTCGGCCAGTTCATTTCCATGCTACACTGCTCATTTTCAGCTTCTAACATAGTTTTAAAGTTGCATTAACTGAAGAATGGATGTAAAAACCAAATTAATTACTGGACACTCCATGCTACTTAATTTTAAGGCTCCCATTCCACCAGTATTTCTTGTAAACACAACAAGCTGTAGAGTGCCAGGATGGCCATGTTGCTATTAAATATGTTGATTAGCGGCAAATGCAAGTGTTGGGGCGTTGATTCGCAGCATCATTTGGAGCTGTTATTTGCAGTTTTCAGTTTGCTTCCCTAAGTTGCACAAAGATCTACAACCTTAGGTAGCATCCCAGAAGATGAGCCCCTCTATTTATTACCCCAGGAACGTGGCCCCAAATTGCTCTGCAAGCTGGATTTGCCAGCACAGAAGCGTCTGTACCTCTGCTTCAGGCCATCCACATCATTTCACTTTGCTTCTCGTCCCAAACAATGATCAGAAGGAAAGACCCATGTTAACACGGTGAAACAGTTTATGTGATGCTCTTCATCTATAAACCTTTGGGCAAACCCTGATAAATGCTTTTCTTTGTGAAGCATGGAAGAAGATGGTTGGGAGAAACACACTTCTACATAGGCATGTTAGGAGGCAAAGCAAATGCATCTGGGGTGGCAGGCAATTAGATTCAAAACACGCTTTATGTTAAAATTAGGGGTGTCTCTAATTGCTTAATTGGCATGAGCTGTAACTTTCCAACCCCTTTGGACAGAGAAATGCTCAGATCTTCAATTTTATTCAAGAATTTGTGACACTATTTTTTTCCTTTATTGTGTGTCCAGCACTGCAAAATTCAGATAATCTGTGTAAGTAGTCAGTCAGAATTTGCCAAATGTGCAGGTTTGTTTCACTATACATATAATTTTCAAGGATGGATTTATCCTTTTAGTGGAAAAAGTTCCATAGATAGCATTGCTTGACAAGTCATAGACTTTTTTTCTTCCATTTTCAGCTCAGGTCTGTAGATAAGCCCACTTCTGCTGGAGATCACCAGTTGAGAGTCTCTCCTTTCCTCTCCGTGCCTCTTTCTTGCTTGCTTTTTACATTATCTATTTGAGTTCGTTTAATCCCTGCACTTCCATACATGGTTTTATATATATATATAAAAATATTTTTTTTTCAGTATTGCCAATTTTGTGGCACTGCTGGGTGCTAAGGGGCTTTCTGCAGATGCTGCCACCCGTAGAGGACAGCTGCAAAAGACAGGTCCTCCTGCACATGAATATTTTTCTATTTTCCTGGGCTTTTTCCACTTTACTGGGATGTGGAGGTACCAACCCTGCATCTGAACTCTCCTGTGCATAAGAAGTAGCAGGGTAATCCCATACACCCTCTCTTACAGACACCAACCAAGAGGAGGATGCTTCAATATCTTAAATTAATCTCAGAGCAGAGCAGTCAGCCAGGACCTTTGAAACCAGAGATGTTGATTTTTATTATTTATTATTATTTATTATTTATTTTTATTATTATTTATTTTGTTATTATTTTGAAAAAAATGATTATTTATTTTGTCGTCCTTGAAAAAGAGGGGGAAGGATGGAGACTTTAAATTCTGATGGTGAGGGCAGACGAAGCAGTGGCATAGAAGGGGTTACACCTGCACAGCCATCCTTCATGGTGCAACTTCTCCAGGACCCACACAAAAACTTATTAAGCAGCTGCCTGTCACCTCTCCTTAATAAATAAGAATCTCTTTTCAGCCTCTTTGTCTCCTTCACCTCTGGGGCCGGCGTCCTGTAAACACACTGCCAATTAAACCTCACGTCTAGCAAGGCCACAACTAATGAAAAGCAATAGAGAATTCACTGCCTTTTAATGAGGAAAACATTGCTTTTTACAGGGAACAATTTATTGGGCCAATTCCCCCCGTCCATCACCCTGGGGAACTGCTGCCTTTTTTACCCCCTGTTTGTTACTTTGTCAAGCGCGTGTAAAATTGCACGCTGAACACAGAGGTGAAGGCTCTGACTCAATTTATGGTGTGACATCTCTGATCTTGCTCCCTGAATCAGTAAGTGATCCTGGCAATGATATGCATGGAAATTAATTACTGTGCCCGCCAGCGGTACAGCAGGCCCCTGCCGTTGATAATAGATCAGTTTGCAGGAGTTTGTTAGAGGGGCGGTCGTGTCTGCTTCTGTTTGCTCACACGCAGACAATGTCAGCTAAGTGCCAACCACCACCATCACCACGATGCACAGCTGTGGGAGGGGAGGAGGGAGCTCTTACAAGAGAGCACGAGAGCAGCCGGAGTACCCTTGGAAAAGACAAGATAGAAAGATGAGAGGAATGCAGCAATTTCTAGTTTGGTTGGGGAAGGGGTGGTGGTTTGAGTGAAAAACACAAAAAGCTCTTGTGCTGTAAAGAGGAGCATAATATTTAAGCAAGGGAAACTTTTGCCAAGCCTTGACTGTTAAAGCAATATATATTTAAGTGGAAAATGGATGGAGAGTTCAAATTGCAAATAAAAGGAGTTTGGGAATGAATTCTGGATAAACACCTCTGGGATCATATCATCCCTGTGTTATTGGTTACCTCCATTAGCTCTACAGCCCCTCTTTCCCTGGACTTTGCAGTTTAAGCTGCATTCCTAAGCTCTGGTCTGCTGCTCCTGAGCAGCACATTTCTTTGCTGGTGGATGCAGTGGGTTTTTCTTGGCTTAACCCACCCCATGGCTCAGGGCTCTGTACGTCTGGGGGATGGCCAAAACATGTCAACTTGCTGAGCTTTTTTTGGGGAAAAGGGGGAATTGCCCTAGAGCAGTTGTAGGAAATCCCTCCTCACTGAGCTGTGGGGCAGTGTGGTCCAGGAGCATCCGTGCATCTCTTCCTGGGTCAAACCTCCACGTGAGGCATGGTGAAAGCAGCCCTTGTGCAATGAAGGGTAGAGGGATGGTAGGCAAGGGCACAGCTCCCTGTCTCATCAAGCCTCTGCTGCCCTGGTACTGCCACCATCTGCCTTTCTGTTTTCCAGCTATGGAAAAAGGGTACTGGCCGCTTTCCTGCACTGCTGGGTTGAAGATGGGAGAAGCATGTGGACACCCAGTGAGTTACCAGGATGCCAGGACAGCCAGCTCTGTCAAGCACTGTCATCAGATGCCTGCAGGTGAGGAATTAGTGTTTGTTGTTTGACATTTTTTATCAAAGTATTTCTTATGCCCTTAGAAATGCCTTTTTCTGCTTGGTCCTCAGACTGCTCACATTCTTGCAGACTTAATTTAAAATTACATTCAGCTCAGATTCCCTTTGGCAATCTCCTGGTTCTTGCTTTCATGGCACTGCACTTTGGGCATGACTTTCCAGCCTGTTTTAATTTTATTATTTCCTTGTAAGGAAATAATTTTATTATTTCCCTTAAGATCCTTAAAAACATTAGTATTTCCTTTGTTTCTCACCACTTCCTTCATGGCTTTGTACACTTTTAGGCCCAAAATAGCTCCATATTTTTTGACATATAAGACAAATAAGACATAGTGCCCATCTCAACTCCCCAGCTCTGGGGTACCTAGGTGAGTAGGAGTGATGCCACGCTTGGTCCAAATGTGGCAGGATTTATCCTAAGAGTAAATGTTCCCAAAAGCTTGGGACCCCAGCTCAAGCCTGTGATTTTGTAACTCCATCTGTAGCCTAGCCATAATATTTATTTTTTTAAATAAAACCCTTCCTACTGGAACTCTATTTTTCAGTTCACTCTCTTTGAAACTCCCATTACACTCTTCCATGGCACTTTAAAAATGTGAATTTGTTTAAAAAAATTGTGGGAGACTATCATAAATTAATAATAATTAATATAATGAAAAATGATGTAGGTGGAGAGGGAAAAGGGATACCCTTTAGCTGACTTTCAGTGCTTGTTGCTTCCATATCCCCACGGCTCTTGTGCC
Organism: Laterallus jamaicensis coturniculus; assembly: GCA_022605575.1. NCBI lineage: Eukaryota > Metazoa > Chordata > Aves > Gruiformes > Rallidae > Laterallus > Laterallus jamaicensis. Next base: position 1,565,079 of record JAKCOX010000082.1, read on the forward strand.
ATGACTCTCCACCCACCGCTGCCTTGCATTTTGTAGGGGAACATTTCAGAAAGTAGTGGGTGAATAAAAGAATAAATCAGGCTTTTGGATTTACCTGGGTATCTTCTTTGACACAGTTTGCATATGCATTGAAGAGTGAAATTTTGTTCTTCCTATTTACCCCCTGCTAGTGAAATCTAGAAACTGCCTGAAATACATAAAAAGCCTGAGATTATTCCAAAGCTTTGGAAAAAAAAAGGGGGGGAGGGGGGCATGGAGGAAGAGCTGTGAAAGATCATTTCTTTCCTAATGTGACTGTTAGATTTGGCTGCTTTAGCAATTAAACTTTTCCTTTATTTGTTACCCCTACAGACCCCTGGTTAGAATAGGATCCTGAAGTTGAGTCCGCCAGAGCATTGGGCTTACATGATTCAATTAACCTTTAAGGTAGCTCTGGAAGTTGGTACTCTAGGAGATCCTTTTGTTAATTGGCAGCCTGACACAGACAATTAAGTTTGATCAGATGAAGAGGGCATCAGGGACATCATTAGCATACTGTACTGAAGACTACGTGGTGTGTAAAAGTTGTTTAATTTCTGCCAAGGAAGAAAGCGGGGGGCTGGGGGAGCCCTCCTTGCACATACAGCATTTTGCTTATTAAATATTTCATTTCCCTTGCTGTAAGCTGTGAATGTTCCCATTTTTTACCCCTCCTTTTTGGTTTCTTCCCACTGCCATGAAATCCACCGAATGATCATTCCTCTCTTATTAAAACTTCTGCATTCCACTTGAGGTATTGCATTAAAATACAAAACAAACCACAAAAACAACAGCAAAGCATAGAGATCAGCAGAGAGATTCATTTCATAGGCAGTCACAAGTCCATGATGGATGTAGTATGAGCAAGGCATGGCTCAGAGGTTAGAGCCGGAGCTGTGCTGGGTGAGGTCTCAATATTACAGAATCACAGAATTGTAGGGATTCGAAGGGACCTCAAGAGATCATCGGGTCCAACCCCCCCTGCCAAAGCAGGCTCCCTAGCTCATATTACACAGATAGGCACTTTGATCATCAGGAAGCTACACAAAAAGGTACCTGTGGCTTTCAGGCAACACATGGTCTTAGAGGTGGCCATATAGGTCTGGATTGCAAGGGGAGGTGCTGAATGTGAAGCTTGAATCTGCCACATGGCCATGCACATCTTTGCAGACACAGGAAGCATTGGAAGGAGTGAGCTCACCTCCGAGCTGGTGTGGTATAAGCCTGGGCTTGGGTATGATGGAGGTGGTTTCTCCAAGTTTCTCTTGCCAGGTAGTAACAACAGTCGCATGGTTGAGGCTTTGGAGATATACATTTTTAGCAGGCACCACAGGCAGACAGAGGTCAGACAAGTTTCAGCCATCTGCAAGGTTTAGAGGCCACCACCCTTACAGAGAACAGGAGGCATCCTGGACTCAAATCCTCTTCGTATCACTTTGCCTTTCCAACTTTCCCTGCCTGATGGAAATAGCACCCTGCCTGCATCTGTCTGCTCAAAGACAAACATCAGCCTGGGCCTGAGCAACCTGCTGCAATGAGGGATTTCCCCCTGTTGGTATGGGCTGCCACACTGCTCCTTGGTGGTGTGTGCAGCATCCAAGTGGGTTCAATACTTTGGCAAAATCAGAAGCAGCTGCTTGCTGAGCCAAATGCAACTCAGAAGGAGATTCCCCAAGCCAACACAGGGCTACAGGGCAACAGATGAAACTAAACCACCTTTCCTTGAAGATGGAATCACAGAATCACAGACCTCCAGAGATCTTCGGGTCCAACCCCCCTGCCAAAGCAGGGTCCCTAGGACAGGTCACACAGGTCAGTGTCCAGATGGGGCTGGAATATCTCCAGAGAAGGAGACCCCACACCCCCTGAACAGCCTGTCCAGGGCTCTGTCACCCTCACCAGGAAGAAGTTCTTCTGCATATTGGTGTGAAACTTCCTATGTTCCAACTTGAGGCCATCGCCCCTTGTCCTGTCCCCATAGACAATTGAAAAGAGGTTGGCATGGACCATTTTCTCTACCTCTGTCCACTTGCACAGGTAACATCTTCAGGAGAATTATCTGCAGGCAAGACCCCTGCAGAAGCACATTTAATGTAGATAAACAACTCACCCCACCTATTACTGTGCTGTCTTCTTTGCTCACTTTCCTTCCTCCAGCCCTTTTTCTGGAGCAAGAAGTAAGGCACCTGGAAAGGAAACAAGACATGTAAAGGCTGGTAAGTACATGGTATCAGGATTTTCCATCCTCGTATCACATAGGCAGGCTCTCTGCTTTCTCATTAGCCTTGCATAGTTGTTTCAGCAATTATGTTATATATTGCATAATTCTTATAGCATTAGCCTTGCTACATGAGTCATTAATGTGCTAAGTTAGAGATAGCAGCAAATGTAGACTCTTGTGCTAATAATATCTATGAGATTTTAGTCCTAATCCAGCGAGACATTTTCAGGCTTCTACTGCCATAGTGTCGTGTAATGGGAAATTAATGGGAAGTTGCAAGCACAGAATGAGCATGTTTTGCTGTCTTGTTGGGCTAGCCATGCTTCCTGTAAGGGTGCAGCACAAGAACAAAAGAGCACCAACCAGAGATTGATCCAGACCACTACCCAACAGTGACCAACACTCAATGCCTTAGGGAGCATAAAGGGCAAGCGTTCAGGTTGCTTTGCAGGATACTCTCTCAGACTCCAAAAACCTCTGGCTCTGGGATCTCCCTTGCTGCAGGTCCAGTCTTTGTATTCATTAGGTCGCATTGTATTTTTCTTCTATAAATTTTTCTACTATAAATTTTTCTGGACTCTTTTGAACTCACATAAACTCCTCTTTCAATGCCTCAGCTGATAAATAACAGAAAGAGGTAGCAAATGTTCATAACTCTCCCACAGCAACTTGTAGGTGGCTTTAAGCTGGTGATAAGTGTTAAGTAAATGGGAATACTGAGGGGTTTATGTGAATTCATAAATCTGTGCCAATAAATCCCATTACCGTTAGGGACTTTGTGAAAGACTCAAGGCACTTTGTGGAAAACTTCAGGGCGACACTGAACTTGGGGAGACCAAGTTGCTCTTTGCAGGTCTGTCTTTATCAGGAGAGATGGAGATGGGGCAGTCATGCTCCAAAGCAACACATGCCCTGTTAAGCACCTCCTTTTAGGTGGGATGAATACAGGCAAGTATGTTTCCTATATGGGGACCTAGTCAGTCATGAGCAAGTGGGCTCAGTAAGCCCATGGCTCCTCCCTGGCAGTCAGGGATTCTCACCTACACCACGTTATGTCTTCTACCTCCTCTTCCTATGAGGACCTCTCCTCAAAATGGGACGTACAAATTTTTGTGTACCCCACTCTAAGCAGGGAATTAAGCAAAGGTGAAGGCCTCCTCAATCTGACATCTTCCTTGTGTAGGGACCAAGGTTTGAGGAGAACTAGGTGAACAGCAAACTTTCAGCCCCTCTTTCCCCAGGCAACCCTCTTCTAAACATTGGAGAGATCTTCCTATGTATTCAGTGACATGGTAGGAAACCTGGAATAGCAAATCCCACCGAGAAAGTGGCACAATTCTTTCAAAATCCATACAGTTTTTTAGGGAAAGACGATTTCATAGAATTCATGAGCATTCATTTGGATTTTATAGAAATGCTGAGAAACTGGATCTACCAACAAGTGGTGGTGAAAATTTTGTAAAGCAAAAATTCATGACTGTGCAGCTCTTTCCAGAGAGAGAAGGGAGAGGCAAGAAAGGGGGCAGAGAAGGCTATGATGTTTTTACCAATGAACATGAGTCTTCATCTCATTGACACAGTGGGAAGGTACATCAGAGTATGAAACAGTGGAAAAAAACATTTCAGATGGATTCTGTGCCCCACTGGTCTCCAGAAGTCACCTATGGCTTGGGACTCTGCTGCTGTCCAGTGTGTGTCGTGGGCAAACTCAGAGACAAATGCTTTCATGCTCCATCTCCAAAATTACGAGGACAGGGAAAAGGAGCAAATGGGCTTTGTAAAGGCAAAGAAGTATGTTGAAGGCAAATCACTGCACCTGTGGTCTCTGCTGACCGTTGGATATCACTTGTGTAAGTCTGGGAGCAGGTGTGCCCCTTGCACCAGGACTGAAGTTGACCTGATCCTGCATAGCTGCAGCAAAGGAGGTTTCTGAACCATAAAGGAATAATACTTGAGATGTATTGGCTGTACAGTTTCATTAAGATGACATAACATCTTGGGTAGATTATAATTTTATAATACCTTTGCATGCCACTGCTATTACTACTATGCTGTTTTATGACGATGTTAATATACAGATGTTGCTTTAATCTGTTTTTTAATTTACTTTGTATATCCCCTACGTACATTTTGTCGTAAGGTAGTTTATTTTGTAGCAGCTCATTTATTTTAAAAGTTGGAGTTGTTTTATATCACTGCTAGCATGCTAATGACATTTATACATGTGTTCTCTTTAATCTCTCCCCTAGTTGCCTGGTGCAGAGCACAAATATTACCATTTCTCTGATTTTTCTAAGTGCCGAAAACTGTTTTATTAGGGGTTTTATTTTTAAGATTTCATTTTTTATCGTGAGGTTTACTAAGTGTAGCTCTGCAGTGCTGCATATTGGTATGTTATTCCTTCCTTGTGTTTTCACTGATACTTTCATTACCTGGTAAGGGCTATTACTGCAAAGGAGTTTGGTCATGTTACCCTCCATCTGAGCTTTTGATGGTCCCTAGGAGGCTCTTGAGAAAAGGTTTTCCAGGCAGGCATGCGCTCTCTCAAGTTGGGGCAAGGCTAAGAGCAGAGTGGACCTGAACCTGAGTTGCACCTCTACCAGCCACATCTGGTCAGGACTTGGATTTAAAAAAAGTTCCCTTTCATCTAACAAGCCAAACCTAAGGCCAAAGCCTAGGGTTTTCTCTTGCTGGGATATAGGTGTGACAAGCTGATTGAAAAGCGCACTGTCCAAGCTGGGCCTGGGTTTGTACTTGGAGTTGTACCAATAGAGAAATAAAGTCAGATTGGGAAATAAGTACTCAAAGACTGGAGGCTGGCACAAAAAGCAGGGGAGGCATGGCCTGCATTTCTGGGCCCAGCTGAATGGCAGCACTGGTATGTAGGTGCATGTTCTGTTGCAACAGTGACATGAAGTCCCATTTCAGAAGGGGCTTTGTGCTCTGAAAAAGGATGCTAAGGAAAGGATGTGTTTGCTGAAGGGAGGAGGAGGAGGGAGCAGCATGCTTCTGAACAGTTTCCCATGCTGGACTTCTCAAATTATGTCTAATTAAGTCTGCTGACCAGAATGCCATCAAATTAGCAAGTGAACAAATTGCATTGACTTTGGTGGGACAACTCCAATTCCTTCATCTCGCTCCAAGGCATGACTGCATTGTCTGCAGCTCTGCCATGATGACCTCCTGGTGAAACTCCCCTCAAAACAGAAGCATGAGCATCCACCCCTCTCCATGGGTTTCAACTGTAGCACCCTGCTGTAATATCCTATCAGAGCTCTCCAGCCTTCTCAAGGAGACATCCGTGCTTCCCTTAAAAATATACATCAGGAGAGGCCTGAATATTTTCCCATAACTTGGTGGGATGGAGCTTGAGAAACCCTGCCTTAGATGGTTTCATGTTGCCAAAATGTATTTGCTATTTGATGATGTGGGCTTCAGAAGGCCTGCTGTTCCCAATTGTCCATTGCATATTAAGGATGGTTATAGCCAAGAAGACTTTTCTATTTATTTGCTCCCTTTTCACTGTGACTTTATTATGCATGAGCAGCTTGACTGTGATACTTCTTTTGTTTTACATTTTGCATTCATTAAAAACCAGTCATCTGCATATTTTGTGAACCCTCAGGGGTCTCTTCTCCCCTTGATGCATGCGTGCCAGTCCCATTAGCATGGATGGGAATTAGGAGCTCATGCTGAAGGAAAAACACAGGCACCCCTCCCCCTGTTTCTCCCCATACCACTCAACCAGGATATTAAAAAAAAAATAAATCATTACAGATGATATTCACTTCGGGTTTAAAAAAAATATAAATGTAAAAAGACAGAAGGAAGAAGAACTTGACCATGTATCTCAGGAGATTCTTTGCGTAGCTTAGGGCTAGACACCACATAGGCAGAGGGTGCAAATCATTTTGGTATCACTGAGATTTATGGCTGTGACTTTACCAGTCACTGAGGTGGGCCAGACCTGTTCCCCACTCACAAAGCAAGAGGAACGTTGCAGCTTATGTCCACACCAGTGACTTCTTGCTTCTACAGCCTGCTAACCAGCAAGTGGACTGAGCTCTGTGCCCCGATTTCTGGCACTGCTTTACTCACTACAAGTCACCAAAAGGGGTCCGATCCCATTCCTGTCACCCCAAAAAGGACACAGGCTGCACCGTAATGTTCAGTGGGAGATTTCTTGAAAGCAACCACTGTGAGACCTTGAGAGGTCCTTGCTGCCCACCCCAAGGCTGGACCTTTCCAAGCCACCGAGTTGAAGAACCACAGTGCCTTTTGATGTTCCTCCAGCGGTTGGGGAGGGCTGGTCCCATTGCTCTCCCTGTGCTCCCCCTGCAAAGCAAGGGTTCAGGCTGTGCGGTTTTGCTCCCTGCCAACAAAGTGATGTGAGTGGATTTTTTCCATTTCATTTAAAACTGTTGGCCTACAGTACAGGGACCCCTTATTCTCTCTGCCTCATGTCTGAGGGTTAGAGCAATCGCGTTTCTCCACCCAGACAGAAGTTTTGTATAAAACCTCCCCAGTCCCTCTGTGTTTCAAGTTTGGCAGTTCCTCCTTTCACAAGCATGTGCACGGGAAGGCGCAGAAAGAGAGAGAGAGATGAATTTATTTTCTGCATTGTTAAAGCTTCAGCATTGCCCTCAAATCATCCTGACACAAAGGCAATGCAGCTTGGTTCACCAACCAGCAATTTTGCCCTGAGCAAAGACACTTTCCCATGCATGGAATGATCTCCCACTGTTTCCCATAAGAGCACGGGGCTGGCTGGAGAAATCAAAAGCTTTCCAACACAGCAACCTGCCTGAAACAACTTGAAACAAATGAGGGCTTGGGCTGTGGCCGGGCAGCACTGGCTGGAGATGGAAGGGGTTAGGCAGTAGTGCTGTTTCTTTGGTGCTGCCATGGCTGGAACATCCTATGGTCCACTGAGCATCCATCTTGTCTTAGCAATGTGCTGTTTGCTACAAGGATCAGGTGTCTCTGTCAGTACTTGTCTGAGAGTCATGCATCATGGATACTGGCAGGTTTAGAGACAATGGGAACTTTAGGAAGTCAACTGCGTAGACAGAGCCCATCTTCTCTGGCTAATGATGGGTAGAGGGGAAGGGATAAATGGTTTTGGAGAATGTGGTGTTCTGTGTAGGATGGCTTCCTGGATGTTTTGGCTCTGCTTGTGGTCCAGATGCCCTCTCCAAATTAAAATTCTAGTTCAAGTGTCAGAGTGGGCATTTGACCAGAGTAGCTAAATTCCCATATGCTTCTCAACTATCCCTCTCTCTGTTTGCTTTCTGCTGCTTCGTATCCATAACAGCACATGCACAAGCGAAGCAATTATGTAGCAGGGACCCAAAGCACAAGGGGATAGTTTTCCAGGGTAAGAGACGTCACCATTTGTTTGGGACCTACCTCATAATTCAGGCTGTTTGGAGACAGCCTACAGGTAATGAAATAACACACACACACCCTCCCCCCAATTCCTGTTTTATTCACTCCTTTGGCTCATTGACTGTTTTATCAGCTGAAACCTGGAAGAAATAAACATTTGCATAATAATGAGAAGTTTGGGGGCTGTTAGCTGTCCTTAAATCAGTGCCCAGCTATGGAGACTGGGGACTTCTGGCCTTCTTGGCATTAACGTACATGATAATGTCTGTCTCCTTATCTTACTAGTGTGGGATCTATAATCACACCTGGACCTATTGCAGCCCTGATGGTCACTCTCAGCCTGTATCTACTCCTGGACAACTTCCCTTAAGCACCTTCCATTTGGTGTCTGGTCCATCTGCCTGCTTCACTCAGGTTCGGAGGTTCTGGTTCTACACCACAATAATTGCACTTCAGCCCTGAGTGACAACCTCCTTTCAGAACCAAGTCTGAAGAACATTTGGATCCAGAACCACTGGCTCACTCTTACTCTAGGAATATATAAGGGATGGGAAATTATTTTACTGGAGCAGCATCAGCTTCTCCATTTCTGAATCGGTTTGATAAGAGAATGAGGCTCCATTTAGCTAAAAGGTGCTAGCTAAATTGCATGACTGGCCTTCACCTCTATAGCCCACCGTGTACCAGCTTTGACTCAGCAGTCTGCAAGAGTAAATCATTAATGGTCCCATAAGAAGGACAAGATGGTTCATAACAGAAGTTTGAAATAGGGTAAGGATATGGGCAGAAGAAGCAACTTTCCATTCCCAAAATAAAGCATTGCATTCGTCTTGAATATATGGAGAGCACACAGAAGGCAGGAGGCATTCCCTTTGTTAAATATTTACTGCCTAAGTATTGTTTCACAGAACATTTCTAGGACTTTATCTAAGCAGGATGGAGTAAGTGAAACATTCAGATGGGTCAATAGGACCATTTGCCAGAGTGGCTTGTTCTTAAATGGGAATCAAAAGCTGACTGGAGCGATGTAATGTTTGACTACTAAAAGCATTGCTTGCAAAAATGGAGTGCCTCTCCACCTCCAAGACACCAGCAAACATTGCCTGGCAATGCCAGGGCAGGGTTTTCTCTTCATTACCGACTGCAGAAACTCCTGATGTGAGCAGGGCAAAGGGATGTGGTCATCTTGGCTTGGTAGGAACCAGAAGGTGCAGAGGAAGGGATCAATGAGGACATGTAGTGCTCCCCAAAAATGACATTTGCTACTTATAGGAATGACCTGCACTTAGCCCACCTCATGGCCTATCATCCACCCTGAAAACACCAGGGCTCAGGTCCAGCATTGCCTGGATGATGTTTCCTCATAGATTTAATGAAATTACAGGTGACTTGGAGATATTCAAGTGCATAAACCACGAGGAACAGACAGATTATTACCTTATTAACCCTGGGAAGGACAATGCAGAAAGTCCTTCTCAGTAGATGTGAAACCAAAGCAAAGAAATAATTCTGTGGAATTAAAAAAAGGGGGAAATTGTTACTTTAGGCTTCACTTAATCATGAACGAGTTTTTTTTTCCTCCCTTGATTTTCTTTTACTGGATTAACTAAAAGTTAAATTGCTCCCATTATCTACTTAGGAGCAAGAAAGTGTATTGTCCATGAAGTCATCCAGGAGTAAGATGAAAGTTCTTATGGACGTTGGCACTGGGCTGCTGTCATGGCTGATTCTGCACCTTCTTCTGGTTGGAAACTCTCATAGAGATTTATGGGCATGGGGGAAAGGCGTCTGTGGGGTGATTATTGTCAGCACTTCTTTAGGATGTGCTGTCTAAGATGTCATGCATATGTTCTCTTCTCCTAAGGTACATCTGGAAATTTATCCAGAATATTTTTTCAAAGTAAGTTTATACTGTTGCAGAACAACAGGTAAAAAAGCCTTTGCTTTGGTCCTTCAGGCATGGGAGATTATTACTGTGGATTATGCAAAGAAAACAGCGCTGCAGAGTCACCCTGGCCTTGGAGAAGGAATATATCCCTGTGCAGCAAGCAACCTCTTCCAAGACCCTACTTGTGGGTCAGGTCAGAAATGCCACCAGATTTTAACAGGTTTCTCAGAGAAGCTGTGGCTGCCCCTGGATCCTTGGCAGGGCTCAAGGCCAGATTGGATGGGGCTTTGGGCACCCTGGGCTGCTAGATGGGCTTTGAGGTCTCAACCCAAACCATTCTGCTTCTGTGATTCTATGATCTTCAGGTATCTGAACCATCTCATGGGACCCTTCCAGCACCTCACATGCTCTTCTCATCCCCAGGTGGGTCCATATGAGCAGCAGAAGGACGATCTTTTGCAGCTGTGGAGGAGAAGGTGCTGCCCTGGGGCTATGCTGTGGAATTGGGCTGTTTGGAGTCTGTTCAGCAGAAAAGTGAGCATCTGCAGTATTTGCCAGGTATGGCTCCTTCCTAGTGTATATCAGAAGTTTCACAGGAGTTGAAAATGTTTTATAGTGACTTGTTTTTCCTTCTACCTCTTTTAAGACAAAAATAGGTATCCCATAGCATGGAAAAATGCTTGATTTTCATTAGGGAAGAGGCTATAAGCAAAAGATGGCAAAAAAAGCACAGAAAACAGGATTAAAGTTGCCAAAAATATTGTGAAGAGTCCCATGAAGGAAAGCCAGCAGTTATTTTTGCACCAGAAAGCTGGATGAAGCAAAAACATCTGCCAGCGGAGGGAAGGCGATTCTGCTAGATCCAGACAGGTGGTGCTGACATCCACCATGCACAGGCTTCTCCTTGCACTGCTTCCCAACACAGCAGAGAGGCATGGAAACTCACAGATCAATGCACATTAAGGCTAATTCTGTGTATGCAATGCTTCCTCTTAACTCTCCCGGCTCCCCAGAATTTCCATTTTTTGTGCGATGAGCTAAATAGGGTTGTTTTGTGCAAATTACCTCCCTTCCATGAGCTCATCTGTCTCCCCTTGAGCTCAGGCAGACTTTGAGCATCTAGTGTGATTTAAGGAAGCCAGGCGTGACAAATAAGGACAAGTTGGATTATTTTTTTCTTTTTTTTTTTTTTTTAAATTATAAAGTGCAAAACACATTGGCAGCTAATTCTGATTCACAAATACACTGGAGGAACTTGTAACCTAGGAACGTCTTGTAAAGAGGAAGAAGAGTGCAGAATTTGTCATGCCTGAGGAACCACTCGTCTCCTCTGCACTTCCAAAATCTACATCACGCTGGGCAGGTAGGCGATACGGCCCAAGTACAGGGAATCCAGCCCTTGCTGGGGAATTGCTGCACCACTACCCACTGCTTTAAGTCACTTCAGACATCTGAGTAGCATCCAAAAATTAAAAAAGAGATGAAGCATTTTTTTCAAGGTCTGTCTCCACTTGGTGAATTTCGAAAACCAGCCCTTTATCTTCTATGAGATATTGCTGGTGTTTATACCCTATAGGAGCACCCCTCAAGCTGTGCAAGATCCATGTTGTCAGAAACAACATTTGATGAAAACTTTCCGGGTTTATTTACGATTTCTTAGGTTATGCTTATCCTAGTTCCTGAGCAGCAGGGCTTCTGAAGCCTGTTTTCACAAAACTTACATTCCTAAAGTTTACATTTGGTGTCTAATAACATGGTTGGGCTCGTCCTGGGCCTTTCTTCCAGGAAAACAAGAATATAATTTAGTGCACTTCTTTATTTTTAACCAGTTATCTATCCTCCCTGCCCTGACCCCCAAATTTGAAGGAACTTGATTTATTTTATATATTTGTGTTTGTTAACCTTCTGTCACATTTGATTGAAATTTTAACAGCTTCAGATGTTATCAGCCTCATTTCCTTAAGCGACACAGTTAAAAATATCACTGTGAAAGCATGTCATATTTTTTTCTTTGACCTCATGGCAGGTACTGATTGGCAAAAGCACAGCCTAGTCTCTGTTCTTTTATATTTCTCCTGGTAATTTATCCTTACTTTTGTTTTCTCTTTAGCCTTCTCTATTTCTTAGCACCTTTCTCTTCACAATCAGCGCTGGCAAATGCTATACCAGGCAAGAGCAGAATCTGGTTGCCTTTTCCATTTGGTTCTTGCAAAGTCTCACAGTTTGCTGCTATCTGCAAAATTAAGACTCTTAAACTGTTTTCCATACTCTAAGAATGGCCATTCTGAGAGACCAAGGGTCCACGTAGCTGAGGATCCAGTCCCCAACCAGATACAGTTCTGAGATAGATCAGAAATGATTTCCTATTTATTGGATTGGATGTGTTAATGTTCTGTGATGTCTTTAGCTTGGATCATTAAGGAAATGGGATGCTTCTGCAAATGAACATCATGTTCTATCTATCTATCTATTTTAAATATATATAGTATCTATAATTATGATATATAATAATATATATAATTATATATAATTTATATATATAATTATATACATACATATAAAAATGAATATAATTTTATAATAGCCTTTGAATCTATTGCTCACCCTCAGCAACTGGTTCCTACAAGTTTTGTTAAATGTTCAGCTTGAGCTGACAATGCTCAAAAAAATCTGTGCAGGAGAGCAAAATGGGAATGATCCAAATCCCAGGACATGGTATTCCAGAAAGTTGTTTCCAGGCTGTTTAAGGAACTGTTTGTTTGATCAGTGTCGTACAAAAAAGCCAGATATTTCATGAAACTCTCAGCCTGATGTATCACTGCAGTTACCCTCATCAACAGGTCAGGCAATCTTATCAAAGATCAGAGGGATTTCCTTGGTGGACTGTCCCTATGAAACCACACAGTGAACCATCACACCTCCTACTTGGCTGAATTTTTTTGCTATCCATATCCCTGGTTGCCCAAAGACAAATATCCTGTTTTCCATGGAGTGAAAGACAAATACCTGCTTTGCCAATTTGCAGCAGAGGGCTGCAGAAAAGGTGCTTGCTTCTCAGAGCAGCACTGGTAGACCTGTAAAACTGATGAAATAATGGAGGGCAGCGATTTCAGGGAAGCATATGCATAACTGGGGACTGGCTTTGTGTCCATGCAGGTGACAGCTCTTGCTGTTAGTAATAAAGGAAGATCAAAATGAGGGGACAGGGATGGGTCAGGAGGAGGCCCCCAGCATTTCTGGTGTTCACTCTCATTTATCTTACAGGGTACAGCGATTTGGCCTTTGATACCAATTTTTACTACCAGAGACATGACAAAAGAGGCGGAGGGTGAGAGGAAGAGCATGTCCAAGTGGCACACGTGCTGTACAGTCTGACCAGCAGCAAAACTCTGTCGTGCACGGAGGTGGGACCCATGCCCACTACTTGCCATATCCATCACACCCCCTTGCATCTACTTGGGGTGCGCCTTGGATGAAGAAGAATGGGCTGAATTAGATCCAACATTCTGAAGAAGCCGTTACAGGGGCGTAGATCACAGCCTGTGTATATATTCTCATTGTCATGACAGGTTTTTTCAGCCTGGATTATTTTCCAGCCATAATTACATGGCACAGAGATGTCTTTAAATGCAGGACCCCTCTCTTGCTCTGCAGTAGCCTGTGTTTGCAGGAGGCATATTAGGAAATTGCTTGGATAATGTTAAAGAGGGTGGATTTGTGATTATGGTGTTTTGACCCACCTGGTAGTCTGCCCTTGGAGCTCTACTTAACAGGTCTTCCCTGTGTCTTTCCAAGCAGTTAATTTTGTGGCCAAGTCCCTGAACTCTCTTCCCATTCCTTTTTCACGTGTAGGGCTGTTTGCTTCTCTGCCATCCAGTCATCTTGCGAATGCTTGCTCAAGGACACCATGGAAGATTTGTGCTAATAATGAAAAGCTTGAAGGGAGCAAGAGATTTTGCCTAGGAAAAATAATGTCGATCGAGTCTACTGTGCCTCTGTCCCATTGAGAGGAGGGAGCTAATAACAGAAAGGTTAGCTAACGGGTTGGCTTTAAGGGGTTGCAGCCATGTGAATTAATGCATTATGTTTGTCTAAGCACACTTCTCAGCCACCTTGTAGAGACGTAGGGCTTTAGAATATTTGTTTCTCCTCTTTATATATTTTTAATTTGCAAAGAAATTTTTCCGGTCTCCCCATCTCCTTCTGTCACAGACCAATAACCCGGAGAAGAGAGCAGGATTTTTCTGCTCTGCTTCTTTGCTTAATATCAGGCTATTTCCAGCAGTCGGTGGGGAATATATCTATCTAGGTTTGGGGGCTGAGGCTGGTTTTTTGGTGGTGTCTGTTTCTCTTTGCACCACAAACTGCACGGAGGGGCCAGGAGGATTGCACATTACATAAGAGTGGCCCTCCATGCTTTAATGTGGGTCTGCGCCGTGCCATGCAGCGAACATAATGTGTCCTCCCAGGGACAATTTGCATAAAGGATAAATAAGAGAATCACAATGTGAAGTTTATTCATTTTTAAATCCTGCAGCGTTTGTGATTGAAGGCCCAAGCTCAGATGTTTTCCTGATGTGTACCATTAAGAGTCAGGGCTTTGCCTAATGTCTCTTCTGTTACTGCAGGGGGATGTAATGTGCAGTATTTCTCCACACTGGAGTATCATTTTCAGTGTATACCACTCGGCTAGGGAGTGAGGAACTGCAGGCTGCATTATCTTGTACCGGGCCCACTCTCCTTAATTTGCTGTAACCGAGCCAGCACATTAAATACAAAACATATTGATGTTCTCTGAGAACCCTTGAGGGTCTTTACCCTTCCTTGTCAAAGGATCTGCGCAATCCAGGAGGAAAGAAAAAAGGCATTTTGCCACGGTGAAAATAGTTGCGCTGCTGGCATGCCGTGGCTGACATAATGCTGCACTTCCATTTACTTCACTTAGAGGGGAAAGTCATAACAAAAGCTGTTTTATCTCCTAACTCCAGATCGGGGTCAGCGGAGAGAGGTGATCTGAACCCCGTGTGCGATAATGCTCATAGCAAAGGCGTCATACCACACACTAAAAGATCTGCTGAATCATAGAATCATTCAGATTGGAATAGACCCTTAAGATGATCAAATTCAACCATTAACATGAGACTGCCAATTCCACCACTGAACCTTGTCCACTCTGATGATCCCACAGGTGAAATCTGGTGGTGTAAGGGTCTGGTCCTGCCTAGGCACCACAGGCAGGGATCAGTACAGGACATTGCCAGTGATAACCTAATAAAGGTTAGTAGACTTGGGTCAGTCCAGTGACCCACATTCAGGTCTGGTTCTGCTCAACCTGGGTAAGGACTAAGTTTCCTTCTAGGATGCTGCCAGAAAAATCAATGCAAGTCGTTAGTAAGAGCAAAAGCAAGAACATACATGTCCTGCCAGGTCTGCTTTTGTCACATTATCTGTAAGAGATGGAACAGAGGTACCCCAGCATCCCAACACACCACATCAGCTCTTGCACTAAATGTCTGCAGATGGTTTCTTTGCATTGTTCAAAGTGGTTTCAGTGGGTTTGGAGACGACAATTTTAGTGCAAAGCTTTGAACACATTTAAAGTGAACATTAGAAACTATAAAAACTGCTTCTTTATCACTGGTAAGTTTGGACTTTCCTCATCTTTAGGTCTGAAATCTCTCTGTCTAGAGTAGAGAAATGTGGTGATTTGTGGATTTGTGTCCTGTGACTGACAGTCTTTGAGAACAAACTCAGATAAAAAGGAGGATTGGAGGATTTTGTGACGTCTCTCATGTTGTATTTCTTGAGGCGCTCTAAAGTTCAGATTTCAGCCTTCCCATATTCAGAAGGTCTCGGTCATCGGCCTGCTTTTGCTCATGTAATCTGTAAAGAAAGACTGGGTAATGCTGGAAATGCTGTTTTATCAATTTTGGATGAAAGGAAGAACTGCAATAAAAAAATACATCACAGAAAAAACTCAGATGGGGGTGCAGACACAAGGAAAGTAAGATAACAGGTTCATCCTTAAGAACTTACATTAGACTGTGACAATGTGGAAGCAATACTACCCTGAAGATTCTCTGAAAACCATGTATTATACAAATTATTTACTGGTTACTCAATTTACTAGGTAAATCCACTGGGTATCCATGTGCTTTTACACTGAGACATGCACTTCCTGTTGAATTGAGAGCTAGCTGTGGTCTTGGGCTCTGAAAGTCAAATCCAGAAGTGAAGTTTTGACACCATACCCTACCATGCCATTGAGGAGGGAGTTTGGGCTGGATGTGTTGTGTACATTTATCTGGGACAGCAATCTAGAGATCCTCAGCATTCAGACCCAGTCATTTCAGATGACACAAACTTTAGCAAATCCTGCAAGTTCCTACTCAAGACACGGGATAGACCATGCCACCACAAACCCAACCATCAACCTACTTTCTTTTAGAGCACAACAAAAATCGTAAGAAACATGATTTGCAAATTCATTGGTTTGAAGTGAGAAGAGAAGGCTGCAGGGGGACCTCACTGCAGCCTTCCAGTACCTGAAGGGAGCAGAGAAACAGGAGGGGATTCAACTTTTTAAAAGGATAGACAATGGCAAAACAAGGGGGAATGGATCAAAACTAAAGGAAGGAAGGGTTAGGTTAGATATTCGGGGGAAGGTTTTACAGAAAGAGTAGTGAGGTGCTGGAACAGGCTGCCCAGAGAGGTGGTGGGTGCCCCATCCCTGGGGGTGTTGAAGGCCAGGTTGGATGGGGTCCTGGGCAACCTCGTGTAGCTCCAGGCCTGAGGTTGGTGTCCCTGCCTGTGGCAGGGGGTTGGAGCTCTGTGATCCCTGAGGTTCCTTCCAACCCATGCCATTCTATGATTCTATGAAAAAAAAAACCAAAGCAAACCCAAGGCAGCATTTCTAAGCTTGATACATTGGTGGTTTTTTTACTTTCCCTACTGAAAGCTCATGTCTGGCTCATTAAGTTACACGATTTTTGCTATGGGTAATGTTTATTCCAAACATTTTATGCAGCTCTAGCCACAATCCTTCAGATCCTGTTGTTGTCTTTGGTATTAGAAAGCCTTTGGGTAGTGAGAGAATACTGACTGCTTCCACGGCCATCCATTATAGTGAGCTCTTGTGCTGCACACGTTGGCATTCCACTTTTGCATCCTTTTCAGTATGGAGGGGGGGAATTTACATGAATCAGAAAATTTTTTTGTAAAATGCATTTCAAGGGGTGCAGAGGAAATGTCGTAGGTGAGACTGTGCCTCATGAAATCGCTATCATTTACATCCAGTAGTAAGGAACCAGCTAGACACTCTTGGTTTTTAGTATTGAAAGGATTCTTGCAGTTGATCCAACATGGCTCATCCCTTTATATGGATCAGAAAGACCTATTTTTCACTTAAACAAGAGCAGTTAATTCTCTGACTGATGCAAATGGGCAAAGTCCTCTTCAAGCCAGCTGGTGCCACAGGGGAAACCAGAAGCAAAAGGGAAATGAATGCATAAGGAAAATGTACTGTCTTGGTGGATTTGGGCTTTAGTGTTAATTCTCTGGCCTTTCAAAAAGCAAGTGTTTTGTTTGATGCTCTTGGGAGATATCTAACAGGCAGAATGATGGATGGCCAGGCACTGCTGAGATGCTTGGTGGATCTGTCCCCCACAGGTCCCACATCCTCTCACCCTATCTCTTCCCTACCCTACATCACCTCTGATTCCTCCCAACTGCTTCTTACCCCCAGTGGACATCCATCCCTTACACCACCCCTCATGAATTGACAGTTCCCAGTCACCACCAGGGCACCCCAAAACCTGTTCACGGGGTGACATAGGTTTGCTGTGTGTTGGTGGTCTACAAGAACAGGACATCAGTGGGGAGACCTGCCCCATATGAGCACGACCACCTCAGCTATTTAGTTCATATATGGCCTGTGGCCTCTGGAGAGGCTCTTCCGTGCTCAGTATTTATCCTGGTAGAACATCAAAATGCTGTCTCCCATTGAGACCAGTTCTTTATCTTATTGAGACACTTATTTTGAATATTGATTAATGAAGAAAGTAACATACTGTTGTGAACTTCTTGTGGTAAGGTACAACATAACTGCCACTGACACCTCCAAAAAAATCCTACCTTTCTTAAAATTCCTTTTTTTGAGGGGTTTTAGTGGGGGTTTTTGTTTAGTTTTGTTTTCCTGTGAGTTTTACGTAGCAGCGTGACCATCAGGGTGTGTGTCTCTACAGCACGTAACACCATGGAAGGCTCAAGTATGGAGCTTCCAAGAAATGCTGGGAGGGGATTACAAGAAATAGTTTAATGTCAGCATTGTTTTTCTTCCCTTGGAGAGTAAATGCAACAGAAACTTACTATATGAACCAACTTGGTCAAGGGAGATTTCTTGTTATTCATAGTAAAATTCATCTGTGGGAATTTCACAAGTTCTCTTGCAAGATGGGAAGTAGCAGCACTTTATTAACTTAAGCAGTGAGTTCTCTTATACAATGAGGATGCTAGTTTGGAATCTCTGGTGCCAGTGAAGCACAGATATGATAACTTCTCCTATCCATTCCTCCAGTGATGAGCCCCAACTCCTCTCAGTGCCCATCTCAGGAATGAGCAGGACGATGATGTTGGGACATCCAGCTGTGGTGGCAAGGAGTTATTACCTACACCCTTTGCAAACCTCTCATCACATTGAACCACCACCCCAGGGTCGCCTCAGCCCAGAACCACCAGCCCTGCCATGGGCTCCAGGAGTCAGGATGCTCACACATGGAAGCAAATGCAAAAAAGAGCAGAGAGGAGCCCAACATTGGCTTTAAAATAGTGTGGACAATTCATCCATGTCTTCCCTGCAAAATCCACACCAAATTCAACCTGTCTCTGCTTTCTCCCTCCCCATACACCCAGCAAAGCCCTAATGCTCACGGTTTAGTCCCATCTAAGGGAGCGCGAACGCGTGTGTGTGTGTGTGTGTGTGTGTGTGTGTGTGTGTGTGTATGCGTGGGTTTTTTTTCCAGAGTGACTTGTTTGTGCTGTCATCAGCCGTTGTTTTGGTAAATGGCGAGTTAAACAGATATATCCAAGCGTAAAATCTAAAAAATGTTCCCTGTGGGCGCCTGGGGGGTGTTGTTTGAAATCAACTACATATCAATTGAGCGGCGGCGAGCGGATCCGATGATAAATTCCAGTCCACAGACGCCTTATAAATTACATTTTTTTGTTCACGATCTAGCCTCATCTCAGCTCCCCAGAGGCCCTTAGACTGAGAACTATGATTGTGTTGGAGAAACGTTTGCTCAGCTTGAGCGATGCCATTAGTGTTACATGTGCCAGGCCGCTCCTCTCACCAGCACACCCCCCCCACTTCCATCCCTCCATCCTTCCCCCCCCACCAATCCCAATTTGATCTCCCCCGCCCCCTCCTCCTTTCCTCCCTCCCTTCAACAAAATGCAATATGTGCCTGGTAATTTTTCTGTTCATTATCTCATTGTTTTCTGTAAGTACAAGGTTAGATTGAATTACTGCAGGCTCTATTGTCTATTTGTAATTCTCCTTCCATGCCGCGCTACTAATGAATGGGCAATTTAGTCAAATCTTTGTAACGGCTTCTTCTGTGCGTCAGCCACTTAATTACTCTGAGCTTTTCTCACTGCTGCTTTATTACATGGAAACTCAGGCTGCTTCCAGGTCTTTGCTGGGGGATCTCCAGCTCCAAGAGGAAAAAAAAAAAAAAAACCAAAACAAACCCAACAAAATCATAACAATAACCAGCCCTAATCATCTTGATTCCTTGGTGTAGGAATAAGCACACAGGACTTTCCTCTCCCATATGGTTTATTTGTTCTTACAGTCAGTGATTTTGTTACTGTCGTGTGCCCAGAGAAAACCATCACCACGTAAATTAGGCAAAGTACATCTAAGGTGAAGGTGGTCTAGAGCTTTTAAGATTATGGGAGACAGGAAAGAAAGCCAGATAATTAAATGCATGGGACAGTGTATGGACCGTGCCCCACTACGTGCAATTCCACTGAAGTAGAGCTTCTAATCTCTATCCTGGAATCACCAAAATCTGAATTTATCTTCATTGTGGTACCAGAAGTAGGAATTGTGCTTTTCCCATTTGTTTGCACGAGGGATGTGTTCACCTTTGTGCTTTCAACCTGCAAGTGAGGGGCAGGGCATGGGAATAACACATTTTAAAATACATCCTGTCATACTGAACATGATCATTTATAACTAGCAGAGTGTGGAAGGCATGTGCAGGAAGCTGTAAGACAGCCCCTTTGCATGACAAATACTTTTTCCCCCTTAGTAACAGGATACAAAGTGTGTATGTAAGAAGAAATAAATGATTTTAGAAGAAAGTCTTGTGAATAATAAATAGTATCCTGACAGACTATCTCCATATATGATCTGACTCACCTATTTTAATGCCTAAAGAGACTCTATTCCTTTTTTTCAGTGGCTGAAACGCTCACAGGCTGATAAGAGTGCAGGACTGGTCCTAGAATCACAGGCATCTGGACTCCACATGTATTTGAACTTTATCTGTGTGCTTAAACTGGACTCTGACACCTTATATCAACCACATTTTTAGGAAGCTCTGCTGCCTCTTTAGCAATGTTAGTGTGTTTATTTTCCTTTACTTTTACACAGGGTCCACCGTCCTGGAGGAAATGCTCCAACAGTCTTTCTCTGACCTGGTTCCAGTTCATTATCTATGTGTTTTTAGATGAAATCCAAAACTTTGGTCTTGGACTGTTTTTGTCGTGCTTTGTGGGTTTTAATTCAAAATTGAAACTTTTAATTTTTTTTTGTGATGTGTTAATTTCTTGTAAGTTGGCCTTTTATGGAGGGCTCTGTACCCACGTGGCAGATGGGTGCAGACTTCATTTCACACATAGGGTCTGCATCCTCAGTGATCTAAGCAGGTATTAAATATACAAACACGAAGCTCAATGAGATAAAGATCTTTTCTTTCTGGCTCCTATGACTGTAAAAGTGTTCTGTGTTCTGTAGTATTTCTAGGGAACTGGTTTATCTCTTAAAACTATTACAAATTAAGCTTTGTAAGAGTACCAAAAGGCTGAGAATACATTAGTGTAATTACTAATGATTACAAAAGTCTTTCAAAAGACTTTTCAAGGAAATTTTCTATAGATGAATTTCCCAACCCCCGGAGACAGATTGCTGAAGAGAGCAGCAAGCTGAAACCTCAGCACAAAGGTATTGCAGACTTCTGAGTGATTTTGACTAACGCTGATGCTCATCCTTGACCCTACAAGTCAAAACCTTCCAGAAGTAGTCAGCAGGTGGAGAGGGGTTCCACCTCCCTTCTACACAGCGCTAGGATGTGCCTGCAGCAATCTGCAGTGCCCATCCCACAAGCTCATGGCTGCTCCCTTGTCCCTCAGCTGGGATTTGGTTTACCAGCTTTCATGGCGGGACCTGACTTGAGCTTCAGGATAGACAAGCGTAGCTTTTGTTCCCACCCTTCCCCAGACCAGACCCTAAAGGTAGTGTCCATCCATTGCCTATAGCATACAGCAGGATTTGGGGTCTGACATACCTCCAAGATATGCTCCTAAACTCTAGATGTTCTTAGGTTTCACTAATCCAGGTCTTCCGTTTTCATGGTTACAAACAGGATTCACTACCCACACACCAGCAGTGTTGGCCAGGACACAAATGCAAACCTTTGAGGAAAGCCTCCAAACCAAATCCTCGTTTCAGTATTTTAGTCACAGTGGTGTTATCAGGTCAGGCTGGCCATGACTTCAATGTGGTTTGTCCTTCTTCACACCCAGGGAAGTGTTCTAAGCTCAATGTGATCCAAAAACCATCCCAACACGCTGCTTCTCCTGCCCTGTCCCCACGCACAAGTGTGCTCCCCTGGCAGTTCTCCTTACTTTCCTCATACTTAAGGATTGTCTTCATGTCCACCTTGGAGATGCTGCAAACAGCCAGATCCCACCTGGGAATTTGAGTTCAATTCCGGATGCTAACAAGAGGGAAACTGCTGCATGACCATGGCATTGAGGGCATGTGGGAAGAGGTTTCCAGGTCTCACTGGACCGATGGCTCCATGACAGGCTCTGCTGCAGTGCCTGGTGTGGGGGAATAGACAGACTTCTGATGGCATCCAGGTCAGTGAGTGTTGGATTTCCAACCACTTGCCCTTATGCCACCCACAGAACTGTCTTCAGAAACACTTATCATTAAATAGCAGCTTATTTATATTTGTCTTTATA
Source organism: Laterallus jamaicensis coturniculus (assembly GCA_022605575.1). NCBI lineage: Eukaryota > Metazoa > Chordata > Aves > Gruiformes > Rallidae > Laterallus > Laterallus jamaicensis. Next base: position 1,586,849 of record JAKCOX010000082.1, read on the forward strand.
AAATAACTGAAGACAGGGAGGGAGGCAGCCCGAGAGCGAGTGAGTGCCTCGTAGACCCAGATAGGCTCTTCGCCTGCTTTGTTATAATACTTCATTGGAACTGACACATTGATAGCCACAGTTTTTCTAGGAAGTGACCTTCATGCTGCCCATTGATTCCCAGTGGCCATCAACTCCTTGCAATTGGAATGACAGGCCAGGTTAAAGGTCAGTCCTTAAATAAAGCTTCTGGATTACTAAACACCTGAAGTTCAAATGAAAATGGAAATCTGCACCTCATTTTATGTGACATGTTACTGCTAATGACACTTCGGGATCTTAAACGGCTCCTGCTCTTTAACTCATGTGTGTGTTTCACTTGATAGCCCCTTAAACCAGCTCCACTCCCCGACACTGCTGGACCCTTACAGGACAGGCAGTAAGGGAAAGCAATCTCCCTGGGATATATGGCTTCTGGGAAGAGAAAAAAAAGCTTTTGCAGGAAAAGACATCAGAACCAATTAAAACATTTGCCTTGCAAGTGATGGCCAGAAACAATCATTCCCTTAATTAAGATTCACAGCAAAAGGATTTTATTTACATGAGCTGTGGCATTAAAAAGGCCCAAATAGTGCAGCCGTGCTGAGGAAATCTGATGTGGTTTTTTGCCGGTGGGCAGCAGGGCAGCACCGGACCACTCAGCTGTGCCTGGCTTTGGGGATGTGCAGTTGGGTGTTTGTACAGGGGAGAGGAGAGGGTTGCCATCTTCCCCCACACCATATGGAGTTGCTGCTCCAGCCATACTCCTGCTGATCCTTGGTCCCAGAGCCGGGTGTCCTCAGCCTCAGCGGGACACAGCTCACCATCTCTGGGGCATTGATTGATTCCCCAGGGCTCCCAGCACCTTTCCCTGCCCCACGGGACCCCTGGGGTCCATGAGGGTGGTGGGCTCAAATTTACTTCTTTTTCTTCTCCTCCAAATTTTTATTCATTTACTGCACCTTTACTTTGCAAATTTGTCCTTGCAGGTTCAACAGTATTTATACTTATCCTGTAGCTTTTGCAAAAATAATATTTTGATGAATTCTGATGAATTCTGTTGATTTACTTCTATGCTATTATAACATCCCTATTCTCCAGCTGATACTAGCATACCTTTGTGCCTGATGTGATATGCACTCCCTGTAAGATATAGCACATGCCGTCAGGATAACAACTTAAAACGTTTTGCCCCGGGGGTAGGTTCATCTTGTGCAGTATGTCATGACAGCATGCACTAGAATCTGGTGGACAGGGCTGCATGCTCGTATTTTTAGATCCAGAGTCCCCAGTGTTTCATAAATGACCATATAATAAGTTAAAACATCTCCAGGACTTCCTGCTGGCACTGTAGCCCGCTTGCATGGCATGGTCTGCACCCATACTCTTGATCTCATCATCCAAAGCTGAGCTTCCCGGTCCAAAATACTTGCCTGGAGGGACCACCCTAAGTCTCAAGGCATGCCTGGAAATTGGCTGAGGACTAGCTGATTACCCAAAACATGGCTAAGGTCCATTCTGATGGTCTGAAGCGTAGTGACCAAGATCCCATGCCTGAGTACCCCCTTCCTCTTTAACATTTATCATTACATTTCCAAATGCAATCATATGGGTGTGTGCTAAACACAGGATTTCTGTTTGTGCCAGATGGTGCTTTCATTGCTTTGGGGGGTCAGCGTGGGGGAAAATGACTGGATGAGGAGAGATGAAACAGACTTGATCCTAAAATCTCATGGGTTCTCTCCAGCCTCTGTTGTGCATGGCATTAGGTCACCTAGAAGAAGAATGCTTCAGAAAGCATCTGGAATGGACAGACAACTTTCGCTTAGAAAAAGGATACCAGACTATAACTGAAAGGAATTCCATAGGCAATGGGACATTGCCTAGTACCAGCAGAGCTTGCATGGATCAACAGCAGCAGAAGATGTGGTAGGTTACAGCGACTTTCACTTCAGGCTCTGGCACTGCTCTGTAGAAAGCCTGCAGGACTTTCCAGTGGTCATTTTGGGGGTGGGGGCTGGTGGTGATTCTGGTGGCCATTTGCAGCAGGAATAGTTTAATTGCTGTCTACGCTGGTATCCCTCACCCAAGGGCCGAGGGCTGGATGGACACGGGGTTGAGTTACGCTCTTGTTGCTCGATGTGGTGCCTCCAGGCAGCAGCAGTGGGAAGAGGGAGCTGCTGTGTCGTAACCGTCCAGGTGATGAATGGTCCCTCATCCCCACTGATGTCAGCCTGACACCACTCACCAGTGCTGAATTAATCTAAACACCACTGTGTGCCACAGATACTGCTCAGGTTTGCTAATGCCTGCCAAATAAATTAGGAATAGCAAAGTCACTGAGCATGTTTTCATTAAATGCTTTAAATGCACATTGACCTCACAGAGTGTGTTGGCTGGGAGCACTTACACCAAAACCTGTTCACTGTCAATGTTCTGTAAGTGTTGATTGGTTTTGGTGGTGGTTCTTCACTTAAATCCTGTGTTTTCTGGTAAAACCCCCCAAATTTCTAAAGGAATATTTTAACTTGTCTAAAGATATAGCTTAAAAAGTAGGGTGATCTCTCCAAATAACTCTTTTTTCCTGGTCATTTAAAAAAAAATAAATTAAATTTAGTTTCACACAGAAAAATCCAAGAAAATCTTCTGTGTAACACCTATACAATAGGAATTGTTTCAAACAAGCTTTCAAAAAATGTTTAAAACATTTCCACTGGCCAGAGACCTCTACACTGAGTTTCAGCCAGCAGCAAAATTTTTTGCAGCCGATGTTATAAATCAAAACTAGGTTTCTAATGGAAGTGCTGACACAACTTTAACTGTAACAGCACTTTCAGGCAAAACTGTAAGGAAATTAAAGTCCTACATTCAGTACTCTGGTGTCACAGCCAGATCTGCTTTCTTTTAATCTTTCTCCAGAGTGCTTCCCTGTATCAATGCTGAGAGTTACTGTAATCCTGGCATATGGTAGGATGTAGGTATCTGTTATACCTAGTTATATTCCACAATATGAACTGGGTTTTTTAGAAATGTTTACAGATAAAATGATCTATTTTTTAAATGAATCCTGTCGGTTTAAATGAAATAGTCGGTTTCTGTGTGAGCAGATACCTGGTTCGTTGTGTCCCATTTGCTCCCCAACTGGAAAACTGACATCTTTAAAATACTAGAAAAAGAGTTACCAATGGTCAAAAGAGTATTCTTGGTCCAACATCTCAGTATAGCAACCATTCACTCCAATGTTCTTGGAAGAAACTGCAAACATTTCCATTAATACCTCATAATTGTCTACAGGAAACTCATGACTCTTCTGAGGCATGGAGACTCTGGCCTGGGTCCTGTTCTAACTAAACAGTCCAGTGATATAATTTTGGTAACATCAGTGGTCCCGTGGAAGCTACTTGCATATTAAAGGTTACACAAGCACAGAGATGTTGCAAAGGGCGTTTATTGTTGGAGCTGTGTGAGCCTTGCCTTTTCCATCCCCTGGGATGTTATGGCACTTCCAAGTGGGTTTGTTTGTAAATAGAATGAAAATCAGGATTATGGTGTTTTCAAAATGTTCTGATTTGGGGAATACCAGAAAGATTCAGCGTTAAACCCTTCCCCACCAGAAAGCATCTGGAAATTTTCCAGCAGCAACTCTAAAAAAGAAATCCCCACTTTTTCTGAGCAGAGAACAAGTTCATCTTCAGTGAACTTCCACTGACAGGCAAGAAGGCTTTTCCATTGGAAACTTGCCTGGTTCCCTACCAGTTTATAACTGTTTCAGACTCTCTAACATAAGCATGTATCATCATGAGTATTTCAAAGACTGTTCCTGAGTATCATCATAGGATGGCCTTCAAAATTATTTTTTCTTCCTGTTATCTGTGAATTTTAGTGAAAGTCCTTTTAAAGAACAGAACACCATGCTGCTTCTAATACAGAAACTGGGAAAACTCTTTGAAATACAGTTCTCAGTAGCCTAAAGACATTGCTAATCTTTTTGATGTGATCAGTTTGGTTCTTCCCTTTTGGAGTTTTTGAATTAAAAGCACTGAAGACACAGAGGACAACTGTTAGGGCAATGCTGGGCCACTTTTAAGCATATTGGTCCATTTATAGGCATTAAAAGTGGCTAATTGCTGATTCTGAAATGCAGAGAGAATGAGAGCTCTTTCTGCTTGTTTTCCTCAACCCCAACATGGCATTGACATGGCATACAGAATAATGGGTCAGAGCTTTCTCTCCAAGGTCAGGTAACTTGACCTAATGGTTTTATGTGACTTTCTCAGTAGGGTAAGAGCTAGAAGGGAACCTGGCTTACGTTTCTATGGCAGTATTGTTTCTCTCATTGTTATAGACACAAAAACAGGTTTGCCCCTCTATATGTGACTCCTACATGCTCGCATTAAAACTCAATGCTGTACAGGGACGGGCAATTCTGAGGACCATCTCAGAGACCTCTAAGGTCTACAATAAAGACTGTGGCTCCAAATCTAAGCCTCTGGAAGTAGGCAGGGCTGAAATCAGTGCCACTATTCAGTGGATGTCTTAAACTGGGCTTGCCCACAACCTGCTTGCGCTCAGACATTTTGCCTCCTGAAAACTGTTGCTGAGTAAAAAAGTGTCACTCTTCCCTTTACTGACAGACACCACATTTTTAAGAGGTGACAGTAAAACAAATGCAGGCATAATTTCTAAGAAATAGCTTCGGGGAACAATAATTTGGAGAGATACTCTTGTGAGTAACTGATTTTCACTCAACTATTAAAAGGAAAGAATTAATTTATGGGAGTAGAAGTTCTATCCAGGATGTTTCAGAATATTCAGTGGTTTGGAAAAGATAGGTTTTTAGGTCAAATGGGATATTTCAAAGACTCAACCAAAATGTCTCTCTTTGGGAGCTCTTCTAATAAAGTAAATGTTGAGGTGAAGGTAGCATTTGAAGCCAAGATATCCGTACCCTAACTAACAGGCTGCAAGTCATCTGTCCTCCTATGTGCTCGTTTATCCACTACTTATCCTATTTTATACACCCATTGCAAACCTACTGGAGAACAGATTAAGCACTTTTGCTTCAAACAGTGTGGCATGAACCACTTAGCACTACATGGACTCTGAATTTCAAAAAAAGCTTTGGTTGACCCAAAACTGGATTACTTCACTGGTAAACCATTTTTTCTTAAGAAAGCAGAACCCTCCATAAATTACCGAAATTGCTTTGCTGCATAGTAAAACACTTGCTGTCCCCATCTTGGTGTTTATGAAGTGTGATATTCTGATTAAACTCTTATTTTGTGACTTCAGGCTTGTGAGGTGCTCTCTGAGTCCAGTGGCAAGGCACTCTTCATCCTTTGTACATTGATGTTAACTCTTCCACCTACAAAACAGAGCAAGAAAGGGGCATGTGGTCCCACCATACTCTTATGATTATGTCCCATATCCCACAGCCAAAGTGTCTGGTGTGAGACAGTTTTTAGTGGATTTTTTTTTGATAAAATCTTGTGTCTGTTTTATCTCTTTTTGTGCCTTTCTAGGATCTCATTAAGACCTCCAGACTTTCCAGCGATCTGTGTCCGTGGTCCTCTTCTTTGGCTGTCAGTCTGCTATCAAAACTTGTGTTTTTATTTCTGTTACATTGTCAGGAAGGAAATTTTAATACAGTACTGTGTATTTACTTTATCTGCTTGTCTTTACAAATCACTCTACAATCCGGAGGTTTGGTGTGAGACAGGGAGCGAGCGAGCAAGAAGTAGTATTTATAGTAAAACATGGATAGTCAATAGCATGTGGGAAAACAACTGAAACTGAAAATGGTCCCAAAGGTAATTTGCAAATCTGCTGAAATCCCGAACAAGCTTTGATTTAACCGAAGCTTGAAATGGCTTTTATTTACTGTCTATTGTGGAATAAATGACATCTCATAAACAGGCTTTATCCATTACCACAGAATGGAGATCACTGTGTTAGGGACATTTTATCCTCTTGATATAAAACAAGAAATGCTATAGTGTGTTATTACAAATAGAAAAATCAATGCTGAGACACACACCTCTGAAATTTCATTTTTGCGGACCCCCATTTTCAAAAAATGTATTCTCTAATAAAAACGTCTCCATAACCGGGGGGATTTACAAAACACTGAGCAACAAAGAACAATAACAAACAATGAATAAAGTGGCTCCATCCTGAGTCTTTCTGCTGTACATTAGTCACACACTTGCATACATTTCTGAGTGCTGAGCAGAGCTCCCACTAGGCAGGAAAGTAAAACAGCTGAATTACCTTCTCTTTTAAGCGCTTTGTGGAGAACATACGCCGCATGCCAAGTTGTGCCAGAGAGGAAAACTTTGCAGTTAAAAAGAACCCAATCCAGGGATGGAGACATCAAAAGAAAGATTCCAGTTATTTTCTTCAAGGTCCGGGTCGAAAAACTGGCTAAAAGTAATTAAAACCTAGCTGATGCTGGTGTTGGCAATCACTTCTCCTTCACAGCAGGTCTGACATATTTGCCCCTTTTCACTCCTCATTTCTTAATGCTGATGCATAGGAATCTGTTTCTGTGATAAATTTTCACTTATAGATGCCTGGAAACAGATTTTCCTCCAGCCAGTCAGTTATGGATTGTTCAGAGTCTAGAGTACTTGACCAGTCCCCAAAATACGGTAGTGTAAGTGGAATCTGACTGGATGCCTGTAAAACTGCATAAAACAGTGAATGGCAAATAACAAGCAGTAATTGCATTGATTTTTTTCTTTTATTATTTTTTTCCCTAATGCATGATTATTTGTCTCTGGAATTTATGATTCTTCTGAGATTTTGAGTCTAATCAATCAAGTAAGGGGAACGGGAAGCAGGTCTGCCCAAATACTACAGTGTATGAGCTATAAATAACTGTGGAGTCGCTACCCTGAACACTCCTGGAAATGCAGATAAATTGCTTTTGAATTATTCAGTTGCCAGAAATCAAGATCAGATAGTCACCTTCGGTGGGTCAGCAGGATCCCAGGGATGTGAACTTGAACTAGGGAGAAAGGTCCCCTGCTCATGCAGCGACAGAAATCCCACAAAAGCCCTTGGTGAGAAAGAGGTCACCACTAAACTCCCTTTGGCAAGAGATATGTCCCTGTTCTCCACAAATCAAGGAACGGCTACTTCCAAAAAGTGTTTTCTGACATTTTGGTTTGTAGCTGGATCTGGGCATAGCTTTAATACACAGGACTTTGTTCACGTAGATTAGTTCCTTCATTACTTCTAGTAGTAGCTGTCTAAAACTACCTCACAACAGTGAACATCAGAGCACACACGATGGTAGGATTTTCCCAAACTCAGCAAAGGCCAATGTCAGAGATCAGATCTGTGGCCCCTCTTCAGGATGCATGACTCTCTCCTCCTCGGGCAGAGAATTGAATTTATTAGGGTGACTTGCAAAGTACAGGGATCCTTAATGTGAGTAATTGTGATGAGGTCACATTTACATTGAAAATGATCTCATAGCCCCTAGGGTTTCACACCCAGCACTGGGAAATAGTAGTCCTTGCCTCTTGCTGTGTGAAAGGCAGGCTAGGGAAGCTGCATGAGCAGATGGAGTGGTGATTCTGCTCTGAAACAAGAGTCTCCGGAGAAGTTTCGAGGGAAGGTGAAGAGCTCTTTAGGCTTTCTCTCTGAAGCCATCAGAACTCATTGGCGCCCAAGGGCCAGCTAAATTCCCCTTAGATACCACCTTTGAGAAGTGCAGGTCTGCTGGCTGCATTCAGTAGACATTTGCTTGCTGCAGACATAAATAGGAGCTCGTAAGGATGCTTTCAGGATGCAATTAAGAAAATTTCTTTGGACTAGGGAAGACGCTTTTCGCCCTATGCCATGTTCTGACACTCCCATGCTACGAGTGTAAACAAGGACAACATCCTCCTTTGTGTCAATCACACTGACATCAAAATGCCCAAGTCATTATATTTTAGTGGTAAAAAAATGGAGAAAAAAAGGGGTATGAGGCCAGCAACGTCCTCCCTCAAAACTAAGCCAATGTAGGGAACTACAGCTGCCCTTGGGACAAAGGGGTGAGGCTGAGGGGGTCGCAATGATGCGACAAACCATACAGCAGTGAAACCTTTGTCATAAATGCAATTTCCGGTCAAAACTCCACAAATGCAGAATTGAATGAACTTTTTATGATAAAAAATGTGCAGTGGTTTATGGTTCAAGTTTCTCCAGGCACAAGAACTTTCCTGCTGCCTGTTTCAGAGGCTGGTTAGTGACAGAGGTGATTCACAATGACCTATGGACACTGATGAGCGCTGCATCTGTGTGCAGCATTTCAGCTGACATGATGAGTGCTTCAAGCCCGTGAAACCAAGACACTTCAAGTGACTAAAGCAACTGAAAGATTATGGAACAATCTGGTTTTTCCCTTGCGTGAAAAAGTAAATGGTGGAACCTACACATCTGTGCATACATGGCCCCAGACTGTCAGCCCCATGAAGAAATATCCAAAACCTGCTAATTCCTCTGTACAGAATCACAGAATCACAGAATGTTAGGAGTTGGAAGGGACCTCGAAAGGTCATCTAGTCCAACTCCCCTGTCAGAACAGGATCACCTAGACTAGATCACACAGGCAGGGTTTGAATGTCTCCAGAGAAGGAAACTCCACAACCTCTCTGGGCAGTCTGTCCCAGTGCTCCATCACCCTTGCAGTGAAAAAGTTGCTCCTTACATTCACATGGAATGTCCCATGTTCCAGCTTGCACCCGTTGCCCCTCATCCTGTCACTGGCCATCACTGAGAAGAGCCTGGTTCTGTTCTCCTGATTCTCACCCTTTAGATTTACATTTATAAACATTAATAAGGTCACCCCTCGGTCTCCTCTTCTGCAAGCTTCTGCTTTTGGAGCTGCTTCCAAAATTGTTCCAGTCTCGAAGTAAGGATGCAGGGGGGAGTGACACCTCTTTGCTGAGCAGTCAGCTCTGCAAAGGCTCGTGGTCTGATGGAGGAAATGATAAACTGCCACATTCAGTCTCAAATACACCCTTGTTTTACCAGCTTTCAATCTGACTTGCTTAATTCCAAAGGTGTTCTGTTCCATTTGAGGCTCATGAACAATCTGCGCAGCGCTGCCTCCTTGCTGACACTCACCGGACCACAGTGAGCACAAATGAGATGCAGATCTGCAGATTGCATCTCTTGCCAGGAGATCCGTCATGCATATGGATCAGGCTGCCTCCTCAGGTGGGGAAGAGCTCTGTGCACAGAGAGTATTTAAGGAGCAGGCACCTAATGGAAAACTTTGAAAAACAGTCTACTTAGAAACAGCTCTGCCTGTGCTTCCAATACACTGGGTATTGCTCTTCATGTCTTTGTTACTGCTGGGGTCATTTGTATGATCGTTGCCTTTAAAGCTTCAGTGCTTTTTGCTCCCTTGGAGACTTAACACCTGTGGAGTCCCAAGGCAGGGACATCTCAAGGCTCAGGACCCTCTGAATCAGAGCTGATGCCTGGTTGTAGTAACTTCATGCAGGAGCCCACACGAAGGGATTTTTACTCCCATGTTTTCCTACGGGACCTTTTTGCCTTGTAGGAAACAAGTCTGCAGCAAGGAGTTTCCCAGAGGAGTTGTGTGGAACAGGGCTGAGGTGGGCAGAGGAGGTGACCCCATTCCTTCTTAACCCATCCTCTCCTCCAGAAAAGGTCTTTATAAGGGTACTGGACATCCTGTACAGATGTGAATCTAAACATGTAGTTTCATTTAGTGGGGAAATGTTCGAATTTGTGTTTGAACCCAAGTAAAGGCTTTGAGCAGGGCATCTTCACTGATCTTACTAGCCAGATTTCTGTCCACACATAGAAAGTCCTTCTGTGGGTGAAAGCGGGGGTCAGGCCTCCAGTAGTATTTCTGAACTGGTGCTCCTCTTTCTCTCATGAGAGAAAGAGTCAGCAGCAGCTGTCCCACAACTGTAGTCAAGGAATAAATGCAGATTTCCTTGGCAATAAAGATGGGAGGAATAGCAGCATATAATTACAGGCTATAAGCTCACATTGTAAAATTACATGACGGGAGGGTGCAGAGGGGTAAGCAATGGCCTTTTACTATGAAAGGTCAAGTTTTTGACTTGTAAATTGGGAATTGAAGTGAGACATCTTTGTACCCTTAATCTCAGTGCATACCCCCATGGCAGGAGGACATTTTGCTTCGAAACAGTAAGCTCATTCTCAGAAATATATCATTAGGCTTCAGACTTAACACTCAGTTGACATAGCTTGTACACAGTGCAAGAGTGGTGCAGTTTTCCACACTGGCCTGTAGCTTCCATCAGGATTTTAACAGTCCCATGCATATATCAGGTGACTGTCTTTCAGAACTGGATGGGTTAGGATAAGTCAGGGTCTTCCAGCCCACTGTGGTCCGACTCTGCATCATGAGCCAGGCACAGCAACCAGAGCTCACTCCAAATACTGGCAACCAAAGCAGCATCATTTCATTATAGCATTATATTTTATATTGAGATTATGGGTAAATCAAGGGCAAAGCAGCCTTGCTCTTCTGACAGCCCATGGAGGCAGAGAATAGAAGTAAGAACAGATGTCTGCCCTGTTTTACCTCCAAAGCTCTGCTGCCTAACCAGGGCACTATCTGATGGTGTGTCTGAATGGTTTATAAATGCTGATTGGCAAATGAGACAGGCTTACAACACCTTACAGGTAAGCATCTATGGACAGGCTTAGCGTGCACTGCAGTTCAGTCAGGAGGGGAAATGAAAAATAAATAAGGCCCCTTTTATCACTGATTGCCCTCCCTAGTCTCACCTTTAATGCTGTGGTGGCAAGGGTCCTTCCCACTGGCTGGCTGCATGTTGCACAACTCGCTTCTTCTAAGCTGTTTACCACAGAAAAATGTTTAAGTAGGATTCAGATATCCCTCGGCAAAGGGAGAGAGGAAAAGAAAAGGTGAAGGGAGGAAAAAAAAAAAGAAAAAGAAAAAAGCCTTTGCAAAATATAAAACAGAAGTTGCTGCAGGCAAAGATGCCTTTGAGCAGTCTCAAGCTAAGACTTTCCATTTCCATGTAAAAATGTCTGTTGAAAGAGCAAGCTACATTTACAATGAGCAAAGTTTTATAGCTTACACAGGCATGAGCACCTGCTAGGAAGATGGGGAAAAGATTCAATTTACCTTTGGGTTGCAGCGCTCCGATTCCCATTTAAAAGTCTAAGACCCCTGATTATTTATTGATGTCTTTCTCTTCATAGCTGTCTGCATCTTTACCGACTTGCAAGATGCAACAGTGTGGCCTAAAGGATTTTTTGAATTAAGTTCTTCCCAGTCATTTTTCCCCTTCAGGTGTTTAGCCAAGTTTGACAGGCCTCCTCTGCATTCAGGGGGGAGGATTGATATATTTATATATTTATTGGCCAACAGTCAAATTAACTGTGCCTGAGCCATCATTAAACACCAGGTTACAACAGGGTTGCTGGGTTTTCTACTATTTTTATTTACAGGAGGGAGGGAACGGCAGCGTCAGTGGGAGTAGTGTATCAAAGTAACCCACATTTTACAGTGGAAATGCTTCAAGTTCCCATAAGGCAGCGACAGACAAAATTTAATAGCAAGCTCTCTATCAATATTCCCTTCCCTCTCCCTCAGAAAGCATAAAAGTGGCAGCTTGTACATTTTCTTTAACTTACAGGAGCCAAGGAGACTTTTACTGAAGATACCTAAAAAGACATTACAAGGCACCTCTGGCAATGGAATGAGTATTTCCTTATTTCAGCAAGAAGAATAGAAACTCTGACTCTACTTTTTTTCACTGTAATAAGAGTCACAGTAAAAGAAAAAAAGGAAAAAAAAAAACAACCCAGACTGGTATTGCAATTAATTTTTGGTACTTGTAGCACCATGGAATAAAACCATATAAACTTCTGTTTTGGTACACGAGCACCGTGGCGGGGATGTAGCCATCCGAGATGAAAACAGAGGAGCAGACACAAACTGAAGAGGATGAGTTATTTAATTTGTTTAGTTTTCTGGCAAAAAATAAACCCCAAAAGAAACAGTAAAAAAGGACAAGCTCATAGTTGTCAGAAAACAAGCATATAAACTCCACTTTCCTGCATCCACTGTCAGTTATCAAAGGTGATAGCAGCCACCCTGAAATGCTAGAAACAGGAACATTATACATATGGGGTGGACCTAAATCAATAAGTTATGCCAGGAGGAGAGTCACTGAGGGATTGCATGCACCAAAATAGTTTTTTATTAGGCAAGAAGCCAGAGCAGGCAACAGCGTGGTCTTCCCAAGCCCCAAAGTGTGTTCATCCTCCAAGTGCAGATGAACAAACATTGGTAGTGGCTTGTCAGGACCTGCTGGAGATATGTACTCAGCTGGAGGTGGGTCCTCATCCTCTTTAATGCTGCCCTTTCCCAGCATGCTGAGAATGCACCTGGGCCCTTCAGAGCTGAAGATCTTCAACGAACATGCAATGAGGACAGAGATCCTCAGCCACTTGGCTTCAGGATGAAGCACTGCAGGGCATGAGTCAAGGTTGAGGTCTGGTTTACACTGTGTCCCCAACCCTGGGCAGCTGGTGTGGGAAGAGACCAATCTCAAAATGAGAAATGGTCTGGAGCTGCCAACATTAATCACAGTGCTCAAAGGGCTTGTTTCTGGGACTCACCTCACCTAAATTTCATTACCCCAGGCTGGCTGCCTTAGGTGACCTTTCAGTCACTTGAAAGAGTCCCTTAGGGCATGACTCTGACCTGTCTTGGACATCTTCAGGGAGTGAATCACAGCTGTAAAGTAGCTGTCCTTCCCATGACTAAAGGTAATTTATAGTAATTGCTCAGGCCTCCTGCTCCTGAAGTTACAGCATGACTATAGAGAACCTCTTCACCAGAGGACAGCTGAACAAGGCTGCTAGCCAACCGCGTGCAGGTGCACCTTCTCCCTTGCTAAGGCAAAACCCCTTTGGGGTAATCCTCTTGGAGACTCCAGCAAGGAGCCCGTGGAGCTTTTGATTAAACCATAATGGAGATATTGCCTGGGTTTTCCATGGGGAAAGTGGTCTCTGGAGTTAAAAGACCTAGGTCAAGTTACCCTTTTGGTCTTTCTTGGCTGCGAGCACCCAGCAGAGCCAGGGTTTTCTGACACATGGACAAGGGGCTTGAGGTACCTCTTGACAGTGACTGAATGTTGCTACCAAAGCTGCCAACTCACACTCCAGTGAGGGATATTTATGGCCCCCCGTGTGAAATTGAAAAACTGTCCCATCCATTTATCAGCACGCTCACAATTACAAAAATGAGTGAAGAAATAATAGTTATCTCAGTAAAATTGATTACCACCATGCAAACTATTTTGGTAAGTCACAGGGAAAAAAAAAAGGCAGATTGTTGTTTGGATTAGTCTTCTAGTCTGTGATTTGGTGGAAATGGGCATTTCTGAAAGGGATTTTGGGTCTTTTCAAGGGTTCATGGGAACCTGTGGGCAGTACAAATGCAGAATGAAAAGCTTACCCCAATCCTGTGATCTTCTGGTCTGCTCCCCACCAGATCCAGACAAGGATTTCTCCGTGTGTGCTCGGCCAAAAGAAGCTGAGCAGCTATCCCAGCAATGCAAGGAGAGGTAGATGTGTGACACAATTGAGTAACATGAAGCTGTGTTCACAAAAATAATTTTTTAATTAATTAAATATTTTTTTTACATGCATGATGGATCCCAGGCTCCTCCAATGCCACTCATCTGTTTTCTTCCCTAGATGGGAGGTTAATAGATACATGCATTAATGTAATGACCTCTTTATTGACACACTTTCATTTCACTTCTCCTTAACCACCACGAGAGTAAAACCCAGAAGAACTGTTCAGAGAAGAGTGACTACATTTAGAAAAGTAAAACAAATATCATTGCATGCAGTGCACTAAAACCAGGTAATTAGTAAAATGATGTCATGGACCCTCTATTATTAATAGATGCACACATGACTTATGTTGTTCTCTCACAGATAATTCAAAGATGCGTTTGCCATCTGAACTGAGTCCGAATGTCTTTTTCTTTCCTTATAAATCACATATATTACAGATACGTCTAGATGTACTCTGCAAGTCTATGTGCACCCTGTATATCTAGATATACTCTTCGCTTCTGTGTATCAGAACCAGCTGAGACTGTAAATATCTCCTTCTTGTATATATATAAAAACTACTTAAATGCATCTCAGTTGTTACACAAAAGTACAATTGCCAATACAATAAGAGTGGGCTGCAAAGAAACGAAGCCCTCCCCTGATTTGGGAGATGTAGATCTGTAAGGGGTTTATGAAAGACACCCCTGCCCCTGAAGCACAGACTTACCTATAGACTACACGAAATACATTCTGTGGCTGTGGATATTTTGGTGGGTGTTTTTATACCTGGGCGACTTCTCGCTGCTTTTTTAAAGGGAGCTGTGCCAAGCAGGAGAAAGGAGAGAAATCTGTGCTGCGAGAGAGTGTGTGATTCAGCCAGATTTTCTCTGAATTGCTTCCTCTGAATGAAAGCGCTGGGCTTATTCACTAGATTACAAAACCTTAAACGGTTCCATTTTCCTGCCCTTGTGATCACTGCTATTGATTACTGCGTGTTCTTGAATCTATTTTGTGCAGCCCTTGTTTAATATTTAAGAGACATAAGGAGCAGTGTGTTGTAATATTTAAGAGGTTAACTTATTGCAGTGAGAAAAAGAAAAGACACAGCTCCAAGCGAGGTGGAATTTTGGCCCACTTTATTGATGCGCTACAATATATATTTCGGGGTACGTGCTGCAATACAGATCCTTGGTTTACAACTTGTAAAATATTGGCTATATCTGAAAACTTTTATGCTTAGTAGAGACTCTACCGAGGTGCTCAGCTCCTCATTTGGGGAGGTGATGGGCAATCTAGCATGCCCGTCTAAGCGTCCCCCTGAACGGGGCACACATTTTGGATCGTGGGTGCCATGTGGTGTTTGTTGTTGGGTGTCTAATTCAGAGCCTGGGATGATAAACCAGCAGGAATCTGGCTTGGTGGGAAATAAGGTGTCTTGTTTTGGCACTGACTGTGTGGTTTGGCTTGCACCATCCTAACTAGGTAAATCAGCGCATCTGATGATAGGTACTTCTGTTTCACACGGCTATGTGAGCTTTTCATAAGTTGAAAGCAGGTACCAGGGACAAAGGGCTAATGCTGGTGCTCAGAAAAGTAGGTAGATATTTGTGCATGTTAATTCAGGATCCACTGACTGCAGTACTTTGCAAAGCCACTAGAAATGTCTGAATCATAGAATAACTTAGGTTGGAAGAGACCTTTAAACTCACCGAGTCCAACCACAGCCTATCCCTGCCTATCCCACCTCCAGATCATGTCCCCAAGCACAACATCTACATGCCTTTTAAATACTTCAAGGGATGGTGACTCCACCACCACCCTGGGCAGCCTGTTCCAATGCCCAAAAACCCTTTCAGTAAAGAAATTCTTCCTGATATCTAACTTAGACTGGTAAGGTGCTGGAACAGGCTTCCCACAGAGGTGGTGGATGCCCCATCCCTGGGGGTGTTCAAAGCCAGGTTGGATGGGGCCCTGGGCAACCTTGTGTAGATCCAGACCTGGAGGTTGGTGGTTCTGCCTGTGTCAGGGGGGTTGGAACTCTGATCCTTGAGG
Source organism: Laterallus jamaicensis coturniculus (assembly GCA_022605575.1). Classification (NCBI taxonomy): domain Eukaryota; kingdom Metazoa; phylum Chordata; class Aves; order Gruiformes; family Rallidae; genus Laterallus; species Laterallus jamaicensis. Next base: position 1,602,524 of record JAKCOX010000082.1, read on the forward strand.
TTCCTTCCAACCCAGACCATTCTATGATTCTATGATTAAATCTCCTTTGCTGCAATTTGAAACTGTTTCCTCTCATTTATTGCCTGAGAGAAGAAAGAGACCCCCACCTCTTTACACCCTCCTTGCAGGTAGTTGCAGAGAGTGATAAGGTCTCCCCTCAGCCTCCTTTCCTGGTTCCCTCTGCAGGTCCTCATAGGACTTGTGCTGCAAACCCTTCTCCAGCTTCCTTGCCCTTCTAACAGGCCAAGCCAACTTGATGTATCACCTGGTGCCTACATGCCAGGCAGATGTGTTTGTGCATGCAAATATTTAGTACAGACATGGAAAAATGATAATTAAAGATTTTCATCACTTTTTAAATGCAGTGGGGTTTAGCTGTCCCTCTGTGGGCTCTTTATGCCCTCCATCACTGGAGTGGGGCGCTGATACATTTATTCATGTTACTCCTTGGGAATTTGGGGAAAGTGATGACTGTCGTCTGACAGAGAAGCAACCAAGTAGCTTGAGGACAGATTTTTAAATGGTATTTAAGAGACCTGTTTAGTTTTCCATTGAACTCAGAGGTAATTAGGCACCTCAGATTTAAGAAATATGGTCCTTGGTGGCTTGAGTGAGGCCTGGATTAATGCAGGGAACTGTTGTTATATTTCAGACAGCCAAAGCAGGTGCTTAAACATGGGACAGGCTGTCCTGTTCCTTCACCATTCAGTGTAGGGGTAAAACACAGATTTTTCTAAGATTTATAGGGACGCTTTAGCCGCCTTTTGAGACTGGAGAATGTTAACCATCAAGAGAATCAAGCAGGTATCTTGCTCGTGTGCCTGGCACCAACTTGAACAGCTGGTCAATAAACACTCTTTATCTCACCTTTTTCCTGCCAAAAATGTTGGTCATAAGCCTCACAATTTGATGTAGAGCAATGCCATGTAATTAGTATGTGACAAAGATAATTAATGTGGAACTATAGTTAGGTTTATAACAGAAAATTGTGGTGCCTATGTTAAAAGCCCTAACAGGAATCCTAAAATTATTCCTGGATGCCTACCTGTGCTATTTGTCCTAAGGAACTTGTTTTGGCAGGGGGATTTGACCCAATGATCTCTTGAGGTCCCTTCCAACCCCTATGATTCTGTCATTCTGTGATTAGAAATAAACACAGCTGATATGTTTTCTTGCCACTGTACTAAGTGAAATATCCTTAAAAGTGAGTGTCACGTGTCTTCTTTCAGAGAAGAAAAGAAGGACCTGTGGGTTGGGATAAGTCTGTGCATCATAGAAATCAACAAATTCTGGGAAAATGGACAGGGAGAAACAAATCCATGCCGAGAGTTTCATTTAGGGATCTGATCTGCAGGGTGAAGTTTGCCATCAGACGTTAACCTTGGCAGCCAGCAGTGACTGGTCCCTACCGCAGGTGTTGGAGGTGTTGGGTGCAGCGACCGCAGATGAAGAAGAAAGTAGCTCTGGAGACGCCTCACCACATCTCAGCCTCTCACCCATCTTCTTGCCTGCAGCATCCAGCGGTGCTGCACAAATTCAGTGCGGGAGTGGCAGGCTGGAAATCACACCAACATTTCTCTGCCAACCCTCCAACCACCTCCTCCCCTTCCTTGGGCAACCCAGCACAATCTGCTTGGCGGGCGGTACAGTAGGTGCAATCAAGACTCCATGTCATCCAGGGACAGCCGGTGTCCCACAGGAGTAAAAGAGATTTGCAGTTAGATAGATCCATGCCCGGTGAGTTATTACCACTCCTCACAGCCGCAGGATCACTTATGAGGTAAGAGTCCATCTTACAAAAGGCACGGATGTGCCTTTAGTGCCACACCTTCCTTCCTTCCTTCCATGGGCCGATGTTAGGAGTATTGCAGTGACATATGGATATACCTTGGGTATGTATGGGATTATGTAAATGCTCTCCTTTCCTGGACTCGACCCCCATACCCTAGGGCAGCAGAGATTTGCAGCCATTTCTCCCGCAATCAAGCCCTGATATGAATTGTGCCATTCCTGCTCCCAAGCAAGACTTGGGATAGGTTCGGTGCCTGTTGTTATTTCCTCCCACAGAAGAAGAAACACTGGAGTGCTTTAATGAAACTGTTTGTCCTCATTAAGTTGAAAATGGAAATACACTTTTCCACCCATTGGAGGCATGACTGGAACGGCACAAGGCTGCGGAGTTTTATTATCTTGGTCTCAACTTAAAATACTAAGAGGCGCTTCTTTAAGAAAGTTTAAGAGAAGTTCTATAAACCATGTCTATATATAATCCCTTTTGTAAGCATCTAGGAAACTGCAGGACGGAAAGGTTGCCTGCCAGACCTCAGAAAGCAAATACTAATTCAGCAGTCTAGTCACTCTGTCAAACATTTAGTGTATCAGGGTTGATTGTTCCCTGGTAGGTATAGCTCTGGTATATCCGCCAGGCCTTTTGTCATGTTAACTGCAACCGATCAATGGATTGAGGTCAGGACTTCTGATGTAGGTGCAAGCTTAGAGGGAAAAAAGTCTCAAAGATTCATTTTTTCTCGTCTGGTAGCACTCCGGTCACTTATTTTTTCTCAGTTAGCCTCTGCTGCTCTAAAGTGGATATTGATCAGTGCTTTAATGCAAACCTGTCAAATTAATTTTGCAGAGCTGGGATATGACTGGCCTAAAATTGCTTCTGCATCTGTTCTCTGCAGCAAGCCTATGAATTTTAATCATGACCAGAATGGGCTGTTGGCTTTTTTTGTTAGAAACTTGAATAGGAAAGGTTTAAACTGTAAATGCCATGAAATGATGCTGTTTTGTTCTTTTCAGAAACTCATGTGGCTGAGGTCAAAGAAATTATTATGTCTGTGCATTCTTGTCAGATGCTTGGGGAGCTGTGCAGGGTTTTCTTCTTTTGCAAAGCAAAGCAAAGGTATGTAGTGAGCTTGTTAAACATTCCCAGGCCAATGAGGGAACAGCAGGCTCCGTGTCTCCTGCAACGCCAGATGCATTAGTATTAATGTACAATTTCCTATCCAGCCCCCACTCTATGATCTGATTATTCCTGATAACTTTATCTCATAGGGTGGAGAGGGAGACAAATTGAGGGGACAGCATTTATTTCCTTAGTACAAATTAAAAAGAAATAAATTCAGAGCTGCCCGCACACTATTACAGGGTTAGTGTGATTGTCACCAAGGAGCACCGTCCTCACAGACGCAGGGAAACACAAACAGCTATGGAGGGTTTTCTCCATCATGCAAAGCAGGCTGTTCTGCTCTTCAGCAGGTGAGACTGAGTATACAGGTCTCTGTTGTGATGTCAACATTGTACAAAGTAAATAATGACTTTTAAGCTTTACTCCACGCAGACTTGTTCATACAAATAACTGTTTCAAGTCTAATTTACTCTGGGAAATCAGCACCAGGTGGGTCCTTCAGAGTCCAGACAGTGGCAGTGACCGTAATGCTTTGATTTCATGCTGGCAGTCATGTTGCCAAATGATTTGGAAGTATTTGGAATATTAATTACTAGGTGCTGCCTGATCTCTGGGAGGTAGCGAAGAGTCTGAAACTCTGATTTTTAAGGGAGGAAAGCTGACACTTGAGGAAGGAGCTGGAGCAAGCCCACTTCCTGTGGTGCTGGAGCAGGCTGGGAGAACTCCCAAGGGCAGGTCCTGGGTCTCAGTAGAATAAATAGCATCAAACCCCTGACGTCGGAGACCTTACATCTCTCCAGCTATTTCAGAAGACAATTTGTAACTACTGCCAGAAATGTCAGCCAACAAAAAGAGCTATGTTTTTCCCTGGTGAAATAACTGGCGAAACTCATATTAGCTACAACAGTGAAGAGTTAGAGAAGAAGGGCTGATGTGAAAAACTCATGGCTTGGTCTCCTGCCCCATCCAGCTGACCCTTGGTATTCAGCTTTGCCTGAAACTGCGTAAGAGTTTGCTGGTGGCCAAGTCCCTCACTGAGGCAGTTCTCAAGAAGGGTGGTTTCATGAAGGCTATCAGCTTTTGAGTTGAAATCTTCTGTTCTTCCTCATTGCTTTACAGTTAATTTAAGGAAATCACTGTGGTTTTATCAAAACACACCAGAGATACAGCCAGGTCCAGGGCTCAAAAAGGAATACCTGGAGAGCAAGGGTGATGGTGGAAAATGGGAAAGACTGTCAGCATCCTCACCTTAGAGTATTTATAAGCAGTCTGCAGCAGTCGATCTTGGTAGGAGAGCACCTTGAGTGACCTAGGCCAGCCCAAATAAGGCCCACTGCTACCAGAGCTGCACCCCCTTTGATGTCTTAGCAAACTTTTCCTCATATAAGATTGTGTGTCTCTGAAAATCCCTGCAGGCTGCCAAGTGGACATACCTGAGGCCCTGAGATCCAGAGGTGGAGGTTTTGACAGAGTTGCAAACACATTTTTCCTCTAGAGACCTTCATCCTCTCCTACCTCCATGATACAGAGAGGAAAGCAAGACGTCTGCTGCCCCTCAATGTGCTTGCAATCAAAGTGTTAGATAAACTGGGTGCACAGGCTGCACCCTACCTTCAGCACATCCCGTGAGGTGATCAGGGAGGGAAACCTGAGTGATCACTCTTGGTGGTGTTAGAGAAATTAATCATGCCAATAATTTTGTGAAGGACAATATTCCATTTTGGACTGAATTAAATTAGGGTTAGATGGTGTCTTTGGTAACCCTGGTTCAACAAGAACAACACAAGCAGTTCACATGCACTGGTCTGTAAAACACATTTCTAAAGATGAGTGGTGGTGCACTAGAAAGCAAAAAGCAAAGGCAGAGTGCAGCAGCAAAGACAGGAACAGCAGCCCTCAGAGAAGCCCTAACAGGGTTTAGGCAGGAAAGGCAATGGGTCTGGGCTGTGTCCGTGACATGAGCTGACAGTAACACAAGGCTCCAGTGATGGAAGGAGCACCAGAGTCTGGTTAGCTTGCAGAACACTGGCTTTCTGTGCCCGTGTTGCTCTAACAAACGTTAATTTCAGCAGAAGTCTGATCACTACCATAGAAAGCTAAAGGCATTTTATTCTTTTGGTTTTCTTTTATTTTTCCAGAATCACTTTTCTACTGGAAATAATTTGGGTTGGGGCTGCCTCAAGGCTTCCAGCGATCTGTTTACAAACACTGGGCAAAGCAATATCTAAAATATTTAAGGATACAGAAGATATGAAGAATAAAGGCACTGAAAGATATTATATTTAGGATTAAGTTGATGAATATCCAAAGCTAAAAACTCTCTGCTAAAGTCAATGCTAGAACTTGAGCCATGTGTGTGATAATACCAGTGCTGCTTTCCAGACAGTTGACTTACATGAAACATCTGTTTCATTAGCTTTGACTTAAAGTCTAGTTTGAACACAGGCCTCCAGAAGTGAGCCCTCACTAAGTCACACAGATTAAAAAGGTGGACAGGAGATGCTAAGGGTCTCCCCCAACTCAACAGAGAGGCCTCATCCCATTGTGGAGTCTGTTGGGAAAACTAACTGCTTTGAAAGATATGAAAAGCTTTTTGTACATCAAACAGGAAGATTAAAGGCTGGGGTGATGTTCGGGCTCCTCCGATGTTAGTGGCAAATTTTCCATGAGCTTCCCAGGAGGAAGGATTTCAACCCCAGGCTTCAACTTCTTATGGCTAAGTAGAGACTGTAACTCACAGTGTACAAGTATCTTCCCTGGCTGGCTGAAAAAAATGTGAACAAATAATCAGATTAGGGCTGTTGGCCAGGACAAATATCAGAGAAACTTCTATTCAGGACAAATCCAAGGAAATTCTGTAATTTTGATTAAATGAAAGAAAAGAAATGTTACAGGTCAAGACTAGACTGAAGATTTTGGTCAATAGAAAATGAGATGTTTATTTCAGAAATTATTTAATCATTAAGAAATCTTTAGGGTTTTGTTAAGAAAGAGTTGGAAATGTTTTAAAATGAAATAGGTTTTTCTTTGTCTATACATGTGGTGCAGTTTTTACTGACTTACATGAATAATCTTGGTCCCTTCAGTAAAGTTATTTTTTGTCAAACACATCTATCCCAGCTACAGATTTGACTGACTTCCAAGCAGTTAAGGTTCATTTTTTTTAGTCCCAGAAGATGAAACTTCATTTCTCTGGCAGCCTCAGAAGGAGGAAGGCTTTAAAAAGGCAGTTGTTTCCAGGAGTGATAAAAGTGGGAATTACTTTTTTTTTTCTTACTTACTTATTATTATTGGAACTCTAAGGTGTGTCTTGGAATTTCCTGTAACAAAGAGATGAATGGACTATGTCTCTTTTAGGAAATAGATCTGTGATTCTATAATGATACACATTTGTTCTAAGTCCTCTGTCCTTGGCATCATCAGCTACCACAGCTGCAGACCTTGGTTGGCTTCTACTGCTCAGGTACACATTCACCCCTGGAAACTGAAAGCTGCTTTTAGTCAAATACCAAGCGTACAGAGCCTGAGCACAGTGACATTATCAGCACTGTTATCTGAGGCCACAGAAGCAAAGGGCTCTTCCCCCAGAGCGACAGATGCCAGAAGTGATTTCCTGGGGGAGAAGGATTTTGCCAGGCAAAGGTAATGCACGCATGACCACCTGCAGGTACCTGGTTACTCCATCAGAGACTGGAGTTGTGCCGGAGAGAGATGTGGAGAGGATAAAAGATGTTGCTGCAAGCCTCCAAAACTCATTCTAGGCTGCTAGAATGAGAAGTACCAAGGATAACTTTCAGTCTCTGCACAAAAGTCATTGCCTTTCTCTGTAGGACAGGAAAGACATCAGAGTATCAGATGCTACTTCCCAGCCAGAAGTGACTTTCCCTTGGCTAGAGGAGGCTTTAAGAGAAATGGCACATTATTTCTTCAAGAGAAGCCCTGTTCTCTTTCATAGCCAAAAAGAAAAGCAGGTTGTGAACGAGTGCAAAGTTAGCCATTGCCCTTCAAACCCCAGTGATTTCATCTAGTAGCAGCACTCCCAAATGCAGTAGAGCTAAGGCATGGGTCTCGCTGTTGCCTAGGTGGCATGTTGCACACATAGTGGCACTGATGGATTCAGCTTCTTAAGGGCCAGATCCATGTATTAACTGGCATGGGGGTGGCACTGGAGGCTGTCAGCAGCCCCAACTACCAGCTTGAAGGATATCATTGTATTGTAACTGCCATGCGTGTGGGTGATGGATAAGCACATCTCTGAGGTCTGACTGCTAGGATGCACGGGGCACGCCATCCTCTAATTCTCCACCGAGAGGGTCTCTTGTACTCAACAGCCTCTCTTAAATCAAAGCATTCAATCCTGCCTAAGGTGGGAGCTGGGAGGGGAGAGCTGGAGAAAACAAAGGAAGACAATAAAAAAAATCAATAGTTCTTCCCTATAAAATAGATTGAGATTTGCACTTCCACTTGACGTCAGAGGTGCCAATATGGCAAATTCATTTAAGGCCAGATTGAAAACTTACCTTCTAGTCTGTTTTTCTGGACTGCAGCATGGTCCACTCATGGGAACTTTGGTTGTTATTGCATGTAAAGCACTTTGAATTATGGCACATTGAGTGTTACGAGCAGCAGCTCCAGCTTTCACTTGGTGTCACGGTGGTGAGCACACCATGCTGCATCCTCCCTTGCACAGGTGGCTGCTGGCAATGCTGTGATGCAGTTAAACACAGCCATGTTCTTGCTGACCTCACTTTGCTCCTCCCCACACCCAAAGGCCAACACTGGCTCATGTCCTGTACTTTATCCCCTTGGAACGAGTTGGATGGTGACCACACTGGAAGTTAAATCCAAGAGGAGTTCCTAGAGGACCAGACTTCAGCCTGAGCCACTGGGGGGTTTCTACCACTATCCCTCAATTATGCATTTGTCTTTTGGGGTAGAGACATATATGAGTAGACATGGGGTCACATCAACCCTCCAGTGTATTCATGTTCTCTGCATTTCATGTCTTCTAAAGCAAAGCCATTGATGGGCTACAGTTGTATAGGGTCAGAATTGTGGACTTGAGTTTCTGTTGCCCTGCAAAGAACAGTGTATGTGAAAGGTTACTACATGACTATGGTCTGAGTTAAGACAGAACATTATTTGCAATATGTAATTTGTTATCAAGAATTTAAGAAAAAAAAAAAGTTATGTAACATCCACACCAACACTTAAATAAAAAATTTTCATGCATCAATATTTAAAATTAGGGGTCTAGAAATCCACCAAAACCAGAATTAACTGGTTTCCCTTCAAGTGAAAAATTCCATCCTCCTTCAGTGCTCCCTCTAGTGCACAAGTCATACTGTTTATTAGGCAACATACATTTTGCACACAGATTTTTAGCTTCAACACTGTTCTGAAAGAGCAGGTCTTCTCCAGTAGCCCACCAGAGGTGCATGTCCACAGGGAACTACTAACCCTTACTTCTGTTTTTCACAAAACTGGTAGAAGAGATTATTCCGCTATTTCATTAAATATGTCAAGGTTTCAAGTTCCAGTTTTGGTCTGCTATATATATAAAAAAAAAGTTATGAATTGCTAGGTTGAAAAGGAAGAGCAAATTTCTCTGCTCTTTGAATGCATCTGTCAGCTGCTACGAGAAGAGAAGGGCCAGTATTAGCACGTGCACTATTTGAACACTACAAAGAGCATCATTATACCACAGGTTATACCACAGGTCCTTTGCCATCCATGACAGTATAGATGTTCTGGCTTTTGTGGACAACTCTTGGGTGTCATTTTACTGACACCCTCAATGTGGCCTTGCCCATGTCCCTACCAATTCCTAGCACAAGTCAAAGCTCAAAGCCACTGTGTGGGTACTGGTATCAGCATGTGGTGATTGTGGTTTGGTACCAGGTGCACTCATAGTTGGGGTATTAATGTAGTGCTGGTCTATGACCCATCATTATACAGCTAATGACCCTGTGGCAGAATGAGGATTTGTTCTCTGTAACCTAGGAAAGTAAGAGAGAAGGGAAAAATTTCTCCTTTTTTTTCATTTTTTCCTTTTTCTTTTCCTTCTTTTCCATTCTTTTCCTTCTTTTCCTTTCTTTTTTTTTCTTTTTTCTTTTTTCTTTTTTTCCTTTTATTTCTTTTTTTCTTTTTTTCCCCTCTTTTTCTTTTTTTTCTTTTTTTTTTGGTATGAGAACAGAAAGGTTTTATCGAAGTTTTCCCTTGTGGACCTGCTGGCAAGATGCTTAAGAACTTGCACTCTCCCCAGAAGAAGACAGAAAAAATATCAGCGTCCCCAGCTGCACATTCCTTGAAGATTTTCAAATGCTGAGCAACTTTGCAAGAAACCCCTGAACGTGTGATCATTGGTGCCAGAACAGGACTCAAAGATTAAAAAAAGGTGAGGAGTTATATTTTGGCTCATGCACACACTTTGCAGTCTAAGGAGGGAACAGCTCTAAGGGATTATCGATACTCAGGTTACATCTACATTGATAAAGAAAAAAAGACTCGGGCACTGGCTTCAGTTAATCTACATTGCTTGATTTCAGTAGAGGTCCCAGAAAGCAGACAACCCCTCACTGGCCAAGGACTGCTTCCCCAACAGGTACAGTGCACAGAAGACCTCCAAAGCCAGTGTGGAGAGGAGTTGACAGACCCCAGGTCTCCAGCACAGTGCTAGAGTTAAGTCCCATCAGGGACTTGATGTGGACTATATGGGGTTGAAAGGGTTGAGACTTGGGTTTTTTTTAAGGCCTGTGGAGTAAGATTAATATTTCTGCTACCCAGTGGGTACCTCCTAGAAATCCTTCATAAGCGCCAGGGTTTAAATTACAGGGATGGACAAGTCAGTAGGAAAGCAAGAGACATCTTAGATCTGCTTGTTGTTATCCTGAAATCACATGAAGTGTGTCCCCTAGTCTGGAAGGAAAATTGCAAAACCACCGTCACAAGGACATTAATTGTAGAAATGTTTAAGCATTTAACCAACTGCAAAAGGATATCCAAATGGCTTTGGACAGCAATGTCACTGAGACTGTAAAGGAGAGGCTCAGGGGCAAATGACCACCTTCATAGCAGGTAAAATCTCCCTCGTGTCTACAAGAGAGTTAACTTTGGCTCATGTGGCTTAGTCGTTTTGTTGTTGAGAGTGAATCTCAATTTGACCTCCTGAAATTGAATATTCACTTTAGCCTAGATTTGCAAAGCTATTTGTTAATGCGCACATACAGGGCTGTTTTCTCCAGGGTTTTAAAGAAAAAACTCATTTCAATGTAAAATTCACAACATCAAATTGAAATTTATTTTGAGAAGAGTTAACATTACTGATTTTCAGGCTCAGACAATCACTTCCATGTCAGATTGTAATTACACTTTTTTGTGCATCAGCTGCATGCACGTATGGGGAAAAAAAAAAAAGTAAGAGAATACTGTCTCTTTCAGCTGCAGAAAAGACCTTTGTATTGTCCTTCCCTGGAAATCCTCTGCACTGAAAGAAAAAAGGTGATTTATTTCAATCAGTCTGCGAGTATGAGCCAACACATTAATTGCTTAAAGATATTTGCCTTACCCAAAGTTTGAGGTTTTTTTTAATTTTTACTTGCAATTGTCTGCTAGGTGTCTGCATAAAATTTTCTTTTCCTGCAGCAGTTTCCACTGGCATAAAAATCTTGCTTCTGTTAAATAGCAATGTTAAAATACCACAGTGCTGATCTTAATGGTTTACTACACTCAGCTAAGGAGCTCAAGCCTCTAAAATAAAGGTAAAACACAAAGTAGAATCTATCCAAGGAGAATTAAAGCCTCAGAAGAAGACTGACAACCATGATGCAATTTCAACCCTGTTTATTTTGTACCTCCGAGAGGTCCTATCCAGCCCCATGGATGTTCAGCGGGTCAGAGGCTTGCAAGAGCCCGGTGCAGTCATGTAGGACTGGGGCAGGCAGAGATTTGGCCCCAGAGAAGATCCCATCACTGACCGACAGCATCAGGTTGTGGAAGTGCAAGCTGGTTTCACGCTGGTGGAGCATATCTATGCTTGTGCGCAGAGCTAAGCACAGAGTATCGCTGTATCAGGCAGGCAAGGTCTTCTGCCCGCTCTGCCCCAGTGTATAAGGTTATGTAAGATGCAGGAAAATGGAGAACTAAATATCATAGCTTTAATGTTATTTAATATTTTATTAGGTTAAATGGACACACATTTTGTACTTTGTAAAATCCTCAGCGGAGACGAGCTATTTTGGACCAGCGTTTAAAGGAGAAGGCAATGGGGTTCATATCAAGATTTTTCCAACTGCAGGATATTCCCAGTAATCAAGATGCTATTTTTCTATCAATGGACACCAGCTCTGGCAGGAGAAAACAAATTGCCAAATTGCCAGCAATCTGTATTGCCAAGTTGGTTCCACACGCCCCCAAGAAGGACGGTCACCAAGCTGCTCCCCCAAAATCATAGAATCATAGAATCACAGAATCATAGAACCATAGACTGGACTGGGTCGGAAGGGACCCCAAGGATCATAGATTTCCAACCCCCTGCCACAGGCAGGGCCACCAACCTCCAGGCCTGGATCTGCACTAGATTGCCCAGGGCCCCACACAAACTGGCCTTGAATACCTCCAGGGATGGGACAGGAGACTTGGCACCATCCAGCCACAGAGAGTAATCTGTGAAGCCATCAGATATCACGTGTGTGAAGAGAGAGCTCAGGACCTTGACAGGAAATGCTGGGGAGAAAAAATACTACATGATTGCATGGCCATGGGTGTACTATAAAAGATATGTGAGCCCACACCACGGATCTGAGACTGCCCAAACACATGCTAGAGATTTTCTGCAGAGATTGTTAGAAATAGCATTAAATAATTTAGGCAAATCATTGTAATATTTACTGTGAATCCAAAAGGAGGGGATGCACATAAAATTTGACCCACTAGGCACTGGAAAGATGGGAAAGCTTGTAGGAACCTGGAGGATCTTGGGAAGAAAAAAACTGAAATGTTGAATGAGACCCCTTTTCGAAAGACCTCATTTTAATATTAGCTGAGCAAGCCAAGGAGTCAATAAGAGTTAATTCTTCCTTCCAACAAATTAAATCTTAAGAGCTGTCATTTTCATCAAGCAGCAGATAATCAGCATCATCACAGGGACAAATTCTGATCCTTCAGCTTGTGCAGCAGCCAAGCATCAAAAAAGCCCAACGGAACTTGATCCCAGGACAGCTCAGTCAACAGTATTCTTCCCAGAAGATCCATAGGATTTGGGTATGAACAGGTAATTACAACCACAATGCACCAAAATCAATGGAAAAATATTCCAAGTGGGCTGCTTCCTATCTCCTCCAGAAAGTCTTTCACAAGATGGCAATGGTGACCAAAGCTGTTTCCCCTTGCTGTAGCACTGTTAGAGAGTAGACTGTAATTCATGATGAAAAACAACAATAATATTGCTTTACATAGGAAGATAAAAGCCTTCCTTTGCAGCAATGAAACTCAGATGTCTTGAGCAATGTGTGTAGCTTAAGGGTTTTTTTTTGACAGTGCAATATTGTATATAATAACAATTACCAATGACCTCTATTAGGTTGTCCAGTCTCATTAAGGCCAATGCATTTGGTACCTGCCACTGCCAATTTGCCTCAACAGAGGTTTTATTCAGTGGATATGATAGAGCTGTAAAGCAATCTTTTTTCATTTAAATAGTTTAATTGAGGAATGCTATCAGATGTTTCAAAATTTAATGTATACAACAATTTGCTTCCCCTATCTCTTTTCAGAGTTTAGTTTGGAGAAAATGACATCTGATTCTTATAGAAAGAAAGCAATTACATTTTGGAGCCTGCCTGCCCGTATTGCATATGTTTTTAAACATAAAAAGAAATTCTTAATATGTAATTGTCAGGTAATAAAAAGGAAAATATTTTACTTTGCATTTATGAAGTAATTTTTCAAAAGCATAAGGGAATTGCATGTTAACGTTTTTCGTTTATTACCACATTCCTAATGCTGCACAGTTTTCACAAGTTTAGATTAAAAAAAAAAACAGATCTGATGCTCACGTATTAGTATGATAATATCCTATAAAGTAATTAGGGCAGGAGAAAACGCAAAGGTTCGTCAGTTCTGATAAGCCTACGCCCGCTCCAGGGCATCATCAGTAACCCACTGGGAGTTTCTCCACCAACTTCTATGGGCCCCAACTTTTAACTTAATCTACTAAGAAACTTCAATCCCAGCTCATCCATCTCATTATCTGTTTTCCCCACCTTTTCTCCTACTTCGCCCGGAGTATGAGCCTTGCAGGCCTACGCAGTACATTGAAACTTGGCTCATCTTTTCAGAAGGCATCGAGCAGCTCTGTATCTGTGTCTCTACAGGGAAGTGAGGCTGGTGTGATACCCCAGTAAAGTTCAGGCTCCTCTGGCCATCGACAGTTGCTACCCCTAACTTCAAATTAGACCATTTGGTCCAGTATACTACAGCAGATACACCAGCAGTAACCCAAGCAACTGATCAGTTAAAAAAGGCACTTTTTTCAGGAATTAGCCTTGAAGCTCCTACACAGCAATGCCTGGAACTTTGAGCTGTAAGTTAAATACAGTGGATCTCTCCTTATGCTTGTTTGTTGTGACTTCATTTTCTAGAGCTGGCCTTACTTCTGTGAAATATACTTGTTCTCCACAAAGACAGTAAATATCACCCAATTGTCTTAAAGTAAATCACATATTTATGAAGAGCTGGATTGCAGTTTCATTAAATACTCACTTATATTTATTTTAACTTATTTTTGCCTCATAAAAACAAATGCTTGAAGATAATCCCAGTTATTAAAGGAGGACTGAACTTCATTAGGGAATGGTAAATCCCTCTTATCTTCCTCCCATGGCTTCCTGGTTGGAACAAACCCATCTTTATATCTCTGTCATACTTGGTGCACAATCTCAGCTAGAAAAATACAAACCCAGGTAGTAAAAATACTAAAATATTTCATCCATTCATGAAGGGAAGGGAAGGGAAGGGAAGGGAAGGGAAGGGAAGGGAAGGGAAGGGAAGGGAAGGGAAGGGAAGGGAAGGGAAGGGAAGGGAAGGGAAGGGAAGGGAAGGGAAGGGAAGGGAAGGGAAGGGAAGGGAAGGGAAGGGAAGGGAAGGGAAGGGAAGGGAAGGGAAGGGAAGGGAAGGGAAGGGAAGGGAAGGGAAGGGAAGGGAAGGGAAGGGAAGGGAAGGGAAGGGAAGGGAAAGGAAAGACCCTAGGAGCATGGAACATCCCTGGCTGCTCTGAACTCTTGCCCCATGAAGGGTAGCATCAGCTGTGTCAGGACTGTCAAGTACTATTGTAGTCAAAGACTCAACAAGGGGTAACACAAGCCTTTTTTGAGGTACCTTTGGAAAGGGAGCGCTCCATGCACACAGAAGGAACCTGAGCTGGCAGAACTAAGAATAAAATAACTTGCATTCCAGTGAGCTGCTGAAGTGTGGGCAGCAACTCGTAAGATAACCTACTCTATTCCCTACTCTTCCCTGTAGGCCGACCTTTTCCCATATAGCATCACAATACCATAAAACCCCTCCAAATCCTACATCTCTCTGTAAAGCCAGACCAGCAAAAAGCTGAACTAGGTGTGGTAGGACCAGGAAATCTATGGTGAATTGATCGGGTGCCTGTGGCATCCCTGAACTCTCTGAGGAGCTGAAATCACCTCCACTGAAAAGACTATCAAAGCCCTGGGATGAGTTCACAGAATCACAGAATCGTAGAGGTTAGAAGGGACCTCCAGAGATCATCGGGTCCAACCCCCCGTCCCAAAGCAGGGTCCCTAGGACAGGTCACACAGGTCGGCGTCCAGATGGGAGTTGCTCAGAAAGCTGATGGACCTCCATTGCTGGTTAACAAATACCTCACAGCTATGGTTTAAGTCTAGCTTCTCTCACCTTAGGTGAAGGGCACCTATTTAGTGACTTTCTAGGGTCCCTTCCAGCCTTATTTGCTGCACTTCTATAACTTCAAGCAGAAGAGACAAGACAGCAGCCAAGGGAGGTATCAACCTGGGTAGTCACGCAGCCAGCAGCATCAGACGGGCACAACGGCTGTTTTATAGACTTGCTGGTACCTCCTGACTTAGTGCCACTTAGTGCGAGATTAATGCCATGTGAATGCAGCTCATGTCCCCAGCTGGGATTTCCTACAACCTACTGCTGATGCTTTGCTGGCAGCAAGAGCAACAAGCTTTCAGTTTACTGTTGGAGGTCAAGGTAAAGTGATTTCAATTAGAAGAGGATCACGTAGGTCTCAATCCAATGCAGGCAGGTTGTGTAACACCGACAGCGTGAAGAGGAGAGTCATTTATTCATTTCTTAGCTGCATGGTTTGGGATTTCATTTTTTGCTTCTGTTTTTACAGTCTTCCCTGTCCCTTTTACCACTCAAAGGGTAATACAAAATGTACTAGGGGTCTTTAGTTCCCTTGCTTTCACCAGGCCGCTGTTTGCTCTACCTCAATCACCCTAGTAATTAGCAATAATGAACTAGAGGAGGAGGGAGGAAGCAAAGGCAGAAGACAAATATCCATCTGACCTGTTTCTTCCCTTCGTAGCATTTGCTTGTGTCACATAGCTGCGTTTCAAAACCCCATGCGTATTTACATGCCTCTAAGAGGAAGGGCATGTGTTTGTTGCCCTGTTCAAAACCAAGCACGTATTTACATGCTTTGCTGAATTGGGGCCATATACCCTTCTTTTTCCTTGACACTGCGGGCAACCCTTTGTTTCTGCTGGTCAAATAAAACAGAACACAAAGAAAAAAAGGAGACCGGGGAAAGAAAATGTATTTATTAAATGGTTCTATAAATAAAAGAGCTGGGAAGATATAGGAGACTCTGATCTCTGAGGGGTGATGGCAAAGTGCTACTGATAAAGTGGCTACGATTCAGATCAATAGCAAACAAGACAGGCAGGTGAATTTCCCCTTTGATCTTCATTCCCCGTGCAGCCTGAGTCGGTCTGACTGTGCCACACAAATTACTGCTTTGTGCAGGGGAAAAGCCGTTCGCTCGGCTTTTTGCTCATTGCACAAGCGGGTCGGATGGCAAATGATAAGTGTCGCTCGTTATCATTTCAAAAAAGCCACTGGAAAATGGTGGCTCCAGCACTTCAACTTGATGTGTCAACATTTTTTGTGTCAGCAGGGTATTATAGGGTTGATACATAGATCAGCGCTAAATGGTCTTAATAAAAAAAGATTAAATCTGGAAGAAGGAAATAAAGCTCATGGCAGGGTTCATCTGTAAAGCTATAAATATACAGTAGGGAAATTTGAGAGGGGTAAAATAGCGATGATGGGAGATGATGCTTCACAAGCTAGAGCCATGTTGTTGGCCTCAAAAGCTGTGCTGTAAGTTGCTCTGTCCTGTCTACTGACTTAGGGAACGTCACGTCAACTTTGTGCCGTGTTTACTCCAGCAAGCAAGTGAGCAGGCATTGCTGGGGAGAACTTTGCAAGCTTAGCTTGCAAAGGTCCCTTGTGACAATCAGTGCCTGGAAGCTGGCAGTATGAGTGGAGACCAGTTGGCCACATCAGAGCCAGTTCAAGCTGGATTCCCTGCTGGAAGCAACTTTTCTGAAGCTCTGGGGAGCTGTGCTGAAGAGGTTTGAACTTTTTAAGAAAAATGGGTGATACCATTAAAGTACAGAGCTGGTGAGTGGTTGTTAGCTTTATTTTTTTCCCCTCAGTGACCGGGGCAACAAGGACACTTAACGGGTCTGGCCTCACTTCATGCTGGCAAGTTCCCTGTAGGAACCAAGCAATACATCACATCAGGGGTTGTATGCAATGTATACAAGGTTGGATGCCCAATCTGAGCTCTTGAACCTGGACAGGGAGTTGCAATGTGGTGATGCCAAGACCAGACCATTGTGGTGTGGGTCAGGAGGGCCTGCCCAGAGGTGTGCCATTTCTGCAGCACAGAACTGGGGGAGCATCCATCTCAGACAACAAAGCCTTTAGGGATGGGGAGAGGGTCACAAGCCTTATGGTCTGCTTTCCATACATTAAATCCATCCTTGTGGTCCACAGAGCAAGGTGAGACTCATTGGGTATTTTATATTCCTGGATTGTAGTGGATGGGGTCTCATCCACAGGGAAAAGCTGTTAAACCATAAAATATTGGATTCCCATATGTTCTCTTTTTTTTTTTTTTGTCACAACAGCCCAGTCTGTTGCAGGCAGAACTTCCCTCTGACAGGACTGATAGTTTCTTAAAAAAATAAATTATGATCTTGCAGCTTCTATGCCCTCTACTGCTGTTCAACTTCTTAACCAGCTGTTTTAATTGTTTTAAAATTAAGTGTGCACCATAGAGATCTGTGGGTATTTGAAACTTGGAATGTGCTTTTGACTGGGACTAATGAGTCAGTGATATCTAGTCAGACGTATTCCACCCTACGGGTTTATGAGAAATCACAGGACAATCTCCCACTTGGTTTCACATCATTTTTAAGATGGTTGTGACTTCTTTCCTTTTTAAATCCCAAGTATCCCAGGGACACTTGAAGGTCTGTGGGTAGCTTTTCAGTAGAGGAACAAGTATGATTAATGGAAAACAAATCACATTTCCCAGATACCATGTATGGCATGTGAACACAGCTGCCATTCATTCATCACCCAATCACAAGTCTTTAATACTAATCCTTTTCTTTTTTGTATTCCCTGCATTCACATTCAGTAGCCACAGCAGATGGGACTTTTTAACCTCTGTGTTTCTTGGGTTTTGTACTGATCACATCTTAAAAGAAGGTCGCTTCTAGAGATCTGCTTGGTCTCTTCCTTAAACTGCAGTAAGAAGAGCAACAAACTTCACAAAATTGAGCCAGAGAAACGGTGAAAGAACAAACTCATCTTTCTCCCCCTGTAGCACTCAACCCTGTCTTTCAGGATGAAATCCATGAGTAACTAAAGTAGCTCCAAACCCTGGCAGGGAATGGTGCTGACCCTATGGTCCCAAGTGCCCTGTGGACCACCTTAACAAAACTATTGTCTTGTTCCATGTCATTTTTTTCCAGGGGTTTCTAAGTTGCTTAATTGAATTGATGGGAAGTGAAATTAAAATGGTCAATCAAGCATATCTCAAATCTTCAGAGAGCTGTCAACAACAGCTTTGAGTTTCCTACCTGAGATAAGATGAAACTGGGCAAAACTAAGGGTGGTTTTGTAGTCATTGCTGATGGAAGTGTGCAAGAGCTGAGGACATCAGCCCACTTAGCTTTACCTTTTGCAGTGTTCAGGAATTAGTGGAAAAGCAGTCTCCTTTTGTTCTCAGCAAGGGCTCTGGTTTCCCTAAGGGTTCTTCAGACTTCAGCTGACCTGGGGAAAACCAAGCCATGGGCCCATCTTTTTCCACTTCCAGATAAGGGATCATGTTCTGACTCAGCTTCTGGCTGGAGCCTCTCAATTAAGTGTCAAAAGTGTGTTGGGGCAATGATGATACCATTGTACCAGTGTATGCAGGCAAGGCAGAAATTCTTGAGGAATTCGGAGAGGTCCATGATGTACATGTACAAGGAGGAACACAGTATAATTCATCCCTACGAGTTCCATGATGTACATAGAGATTGTAGGGATGAATTATGCTGTGTTCCTCCTTGCAGAAGTGATGAAGACACGGCCAACATAGTGTTCATTCCCTGGCTTAGGCACGGCCACTGATCAGCATGGACTGTGAGTACTGAAGTGATGCATTTATGGAGAGATACTGGCCTACTTCAAGCCTATGGGGATTTTAGCCATGGATTTCAGTAGAAGCAACTTCACCCTCAGTCTGTGCAATTTGCATTCTCCACACTAAGAATCAATTTTCTGTGTTACTTCCTGGTGGTGGTAATGTGCAGGGAAATGGAGCAGGAGTTACTTGGCGTCACCATAAAAGGAGGACCTGATGCTGGAACTTTAAAACTGTGCCAATGAAATGCTGGGTTTTAATCATCCTTTCTGAATATGCATATTACAGATAGAGTATTACATAAATGATACCTCTATTACATGGTGCGCAATGCCGGTCTACATGAGTAAAAATGGAAGAAGCTTTTTATTCAGTTCAATTTTAATCAAATTCTACAGAGCAGCATTTCTATGGCCTATTTAAAATTTAAACAAAGGCAGAATAGCTCCCTCTATATCTATACTCTCTTACTATTGTCACAAGAAAAGAACAAGTAAAAGCTCAAAGAAGCTCTTACAATCCCATTGACACTGGCCAGATGCAAGCTGTACAGATATTTTAACCTCACTAAATAACTGTTTGAATGTCTTTGCCTTCTATTTTGGGGTTCTAAAGAGCCTGATGAAATGATACCTGGAGAAAGTGGCCAGTTCTATTGTTTGTGAGATATCTCTGTAGTTTCTTAATAGCAATTTTGAATACTAAGCATTTGCCCTGGTGCCTGTTGTGAGATTCTCAAAAATCTGCTCCAAAGTGAAAGAGACAAAAGAGAATGAATGAAATCAAATTGAGTTGTAGCAGGGGACAGATGGGACCCACTCACTAATGTAACCTGGCCTATTCATGATATTCTCTTCCATGCAGAACGAGGTTCTACTACTTGGAACTAAGATGGAAATTACATATAGTTCACAAGATCTGCTTTGCACTGATGTTTGGACTCTACAATGGATCTGTTTAAATTTAAAAAAAAAATTTTAAAAAACAGTGGTTTAGTATTTTCTTAATTATTTCTCTTTTCCAATGAAACTTGGTAACCCAAACTCAAAGACTGTCATAGGAATCGGGCTACTCATTTAATGGCAAAGTTTTCTTGGATGTACTCAGAGGTGAAGTTATGAAGATGCTATATACCTCAACAGTGTGGGAAGCACAGATGCGAAAAGCAGTAAGCTGCCTTTTGGACTACAGCCTTGGAGAGAAGGATGCTTGGATATGTGACAGAACCAGGATCTGGAGACATGCTTCTGCTTTACTGCTAATTTCCTGTATCACCTAGGTATGTCGTGACCATGGTCACAACTTTCATAGTTTAATTCTCAAGGATAGAGAAAGCTTTGAAAGCTACAGTGGAAGTCTTCAGAGCTATTTATAATATTCCTCTGAAAATTTAATGGCCCTTAATTGTCATAGCTCCTTAACTGTCATAGCTCCTGAGCTCTGTATAGCTGTCTAACAGTAAATAAGTTAAGTAAATAGTTTTCACAAAGAACTTAATTAAATTTCTGAACTTCTTGCCCCAGGATATTTTGGAGGCTAAAAGTTCTAACAGTTTTAGAAAGAGAATAAATAAATCCACAGGGGGAAAATATTTCTCTGGTTACTGTATCAGTAGTAATAAATGCACTCTCAACTCAAGCAGTCTCTTGGCAGATCCTTGCCAGAAGTTTGAAGGAGATGCCAAAGGAAGAAACACTCTTTAGACCTCCTTCTCTGGACTTGTTCCCTACGCATCCTTTAATGCCCACTGGCAGAGAAAAAAAAAAGAAAAAAAAAAAAAACCCAACCAAAAAACAGAACTAACTGGATTTCTTAACTCTGCCAAATATGCCTTGGGCGCATCTTCTGAAAATTACCACTTCAAAAGTTAATGACTAGTGAGGTTATAAGTGACTACAGGCTGGATCTCACCAAGCTCTCTCTGCCTGTTGTGTAATGCCAGACCCTCTGTTTGTACACACAGGATGGGTGTAAAAAAAGAAAAAAAAAATCTGATGACTGATCCTACTGACATTAAAAAATGCTTCAGTGGTCAATGGTTAGTTTGGTGTGTGGAAAATCACTGATCTTTTCTGAGGCACATGCCACTTGTTCACTGACTGTTGCTGCTGGGTAAGTTGGCTTTTGTTAACAGTGCCAACTGTTGACATCCAAAATTAAAGCTTTCCCTTCTCAGCTATGGCCTTGGGACTGCAGTTTATGGCCAGCAGTAAAAAAGATTGCTTCAGCCAAAGTCTTTGTTTTCATCCATATTACCCTCCACACACGGCATGGGGGAGCAGTTGTGGTTTTACCCTGAGACTCTCCCCAAGCCACAAGCCATCGGGTGTGCGCAAAGTAAGGAGTTAATCAAGAATAAGTTGCAGTGGATTTTGCCTCTTATCTTCAGAGAATAAAGAGCTGAAGTGTCCTGTGTGTCTAGCTTCACCCACCTGTGTGCACTGGCAAAGAAGCTTCAGAAAATATCAGCTTTACACTCTGGCATCCAGTCTGCCACAAACTTTCCAGCAGCCCATGCAGAGTTAAGCACTGGTGGATCAAACCAGAAGGTGATTTGATGACAATTAGGACTCTCTACAATCCCTGATTCGACCATCAAAGTGAGAGGATATGACCAAAGAGAAAGCACTTACACTCAATGTGAGATACAATTTTAAGCTATGTCCAGACTCATATAGACTTTTATATAAATCCCAATCAATGCATTAAAGTAGGTAATCCCAACAGTGGAGCTTGGTAGATTAGAATTTCTACATCCTGATCCCATTTTTGCAGCACATTGGAAAGCTATGGCCTTTCACTGGAGTCCTCTGGACTAGTCTTGATGCAGCTTGGACTTACCAGGCTGTGAATCCACAATGAATTTCTGAGGTCAAGAGACTACAATGAGACTTGATTTCCTCCAGGAAGCATCAAGAGATCTGTTCATCCCCACTGTTGGAGAGCTGTGCCCATTCATCCTCTGTGACCGACATGTGGGACTGGCCTAGCAGATCAGGAGTGGGTACACCATGGCTTCCACCTTCCACTCAAGAACTTCACTGAAGGTTATTCCTGACACTCATAGCAAGGCCTGACAACTTGGCAAACCTGCAGAAGATATGTGCCAGCGGGTTTCGTCAGGACGACCATTTAGCAGCTAGCTGGAACTAAAACAGGGTCTAGGAAATTAATGGGGCACGATTTTAGATCAACTTGAATTGCAGAACGTCTCCTTGTCAGCTATGCATCGCTTGTGATGCTGTGTCACCCTCAGGGGCTGTATTTAGTAGAGAAATCAAGCTGGCTGCTGGCCGCTGTTGGATGGCTGTAGAAGAGAGAATTTCAAATTCAAAGCAGCCTGGTTTTCCCATCTCCTGATGACCCTCTCATAGAAAAAGAAGAAAAAGAAGGAAAAAAAAGGAAAAAACCAACACATATTGCATTTAATCAAACTTATGCAGTGGAGGGTGGGTTGGTTTGTTTGTTTCATTTCATACTTCCATATTCCACCCATGGAGAAATCTTGCTGGTAGGAAGGATAAACAAACAACCAACGAAACAACCCAACCACTGGGCCTCTAGGAGCCGTTGTTATTTATTTCCACAATTAGCAGTTGAGTTCTGGTGCTGTGCCCAGAGAACTCCTCTCATTTTTCAGCGTGTCACTCTGTGCACAATATGCTTTTAGGAATTGAGGATTAAGGCGGCTGATTGTGGGTGGTTTATGAAACTTTTTATGGGAAGCCATATAGCCAAACCTTTAGAGAATCAGACCATCATTTTAATGGGCTTATGTTGTGTACAAGACTGTTCAGTAAGATTTTTGCACAGTACAGAGCGTCTTGGTAGAGAACTTGGATTAATCAGGGATGCTGTTGCCAGTTGATGCTGTGGATTGTTTTCTGAATTAGCAGCAAGCTATGAGCAGTGCTGAGAACAGCCTGGGGGCGGCTGGCCTTCCTCCTTAAAGATGCTGAAATGGTCGAATTCCAGCAGGGATACATTTACAGATCTATTTGTGAAAGAAACTTAATATAGACTCTTTGGCAAGTGCCTGGAATATAGAGTTTGAGCCAAGAAGGCAACTCTGCTCATCAGAGATAGTCTCTCTGAAGTCTGGTGCAACCAGGATGCTTGGCAGGACAACACCAAGAAGAGGTTGTCAGCCACAAAATCTGTTTGCATTGCATTTGCCCATATGAAAACCATACACCTATATGTGATAGCAAGGCAACAGAGATTTTGAAGAGTGCAGACACCTCCTGAGGACTACAGGCGCCCAGAGTTCCACAATTCCGTCAAATATTTCATCTCTGACCGAGGGATGAGTATTTAAGGCATGGATCTACAGTGTAGCATTCAGATTTACCAGAGATGTCATCCTCTCCCAGGGTTGTTAAAGGTATTGATTAATTGCCTGTTGTTAAAGTTATTGATTGATGAAGCTGCAATATAAATACCGGCACCATCGGTTACTCCATGCAGTTTTTAACCTTAGCACTCAAATGTTTCATCTCTTTTTGTATTTGTAAACCAAGGGAGTTGCATGCCAAATTCCCACCACAGCCTTGCCCTGATTGCTGATTCATCTTTGGACTTTACCAAAGTGTTGCAAGACACTCCATGTTGATTAACTGCCATCATATTTAATTAGAGCTCGAGTGGCACTTCATCCTGCTTATTGTCAGAAATCCCTTTATCTTGCTATTTGCATTGCAGAGTTTTTAATTAGGATATGTGTAGGGAATCTCTTAATGATCTCATGTCTGAATAACCATCCAGGCTGTGCAAAGGGTTGCTTAGATGTCTCCGTCTCTCCAGAGGGTGCTTTGCCACCACAGGAGAAGAGAAACCTGAGGCATCAGCAGTGTGGGGATCCTTCAATATCATCTCAGTTTGTTTGGGGCTTCTCTGGGTGCAACACATCCAACAGTTTGGGCGCTTCTGCCCAAGGCTTCATCATTTTCCTAGGAAATATGTTTTTCCTACTGTCCAACCCAAAACCTTCCAACCTGCAACTTGTCTCATTCATCATTACTGACAATTCTGTGAAATAACCTTTCAGATTGTGTAATCTTCAGTTTGATTCCCCTTTTACACTCCTCTCTGCTGGACCAAACAACCTCTGTTTTCTCAAGACCTCCTTGCAGCCACGGGCCTTGGGCTGGCCATCTTAGGGAACTTTCAGTGAACCAATTTCTAAACATCTGTCTTGGAATTAACTAGAGATAAGAAACATTAAAAAGGGCAAGGGGCAGTTACAGAGATATTGAATGAAAAATTATTGTAGGAGTGTTATTCTCTGTTATCAAGAAATAGGGGAATCTTGGCTGGCCTTAGCCACCTCTATGTCAAAAAATGTGGTTATTTAGATTTCTCCTCCAGTCAGTGAAGAGACAAAAGTCTCCTTGGAGAGCTGTTCCTCCACTGATCTTAGATATCCTCTTCAAGAGTTGAATCATCCTCAAAATCAGTCTTCTTGCAGTGGGAGCCATGATGACCAGATCCAGAGCAAATCTCAGTCATGAGTGGGTTTTAGGATTCACCATGCTGGAAAGAGAAATTGTATTTCTGGGCAGAAAAGAAACTGCATTTCTCTGAGGTTCAAAGGCATCAAGAGAAGCAAGACTGCAACCTTTCATTCCCAAAGCATCCTTAGTGACATTTGTGGAGAGCTGTAAACTTGGACCAACACAGCTGACAGTATCTTTACAAATGCACATGCCAACGTCTTAGATACACATGTTGCTTTGGCATCAGAGACTGCTCCATCAAGATCATAAGTCAACAGCCAGAGATGAAACCAAGACAACCGTCATATGCCCAGCTGGGATATTGAACTACAAGCAGATTAAATTACTAGATCCCGGCTCTGTCAGAGCACCATTAAGATGAGAAAAATCCTCATTGTTGTCATCAATAAGCTCTTCCTTCTTCTTTCCGGGACTCCTGTGCTGACCACCCAGAGTTGTTAAGGCTTGTAAAGATGAAAGAGAATTACTAGGAGGCCCTACCGAATTATAGTTGGGCAGTTCAGTGGCAGGTGAGAAACATTGGCAGTATGTAGGTAATGCACACTGGAAGGAAAACAGTTTAAACTACTTGTACATGCTGATGGGTTCTGAATTAGTCGTAACTCACGGGGACAAGATTTAGGCATTGCTACTGACAGCTCAATGTGCAGCAGAGGTCAAAAAAGTAAATAAGGCATTAGGTTCTGTTAGAAAGGGAGAGAAAATAAAGAGCAAATATAAACCTGCAGCTGTGCTGCATGCACAAATGATAGAGCATTTTGCTTTAAATGCAGCTTGCATTTCTTAGCCAGCTGGCCCAAAATTGGGGCAGTCCAGCACAGGGCAAGGAAGAGAGACTGTCAAAATAATTGGGATTTCAGGAATGGGGAGGCTCCAAAGGAAACAGCCATGTCAACCAAAGTGTGAACATAGCACACAGAGTACATAGCTAATGGTCCTTGTCCAGGGGTATTCAATGTATGTATCACAGATTCTGGGTGTAGAAGTTTCTACTCAAGGTAACAGGCAAAGATACTGAAATATTCTACACTCTGAACTCAGGGACTTCACATTCTGCTGGAAAACTTCCACCATGCCGTCAGAAAAATGGTCTGGGTTCTCACAAAGTAAACAGGGGATGGGGGAGCTTTAAATGCCCAGGAAAATAAATTTCCTTTTATCTGGTCACAAGACCATTGCATTCCTTTAGATATTGACAGAAAGTTTCCTTCCTGTGCTTTGGGTTTCATTGTTAGAGAACAAGATCCCAGAGACAATGGGACTAAAGAGTGTACCGCAAAAGAATTCGCTGTGGAGGAAAAGGAAAGGGTAAAATTTTTGTGTGACACATCTTTATTGATCTCTATTGTAGTTTGTCCCTGGCTGGAGGCCAGATGCCCACCAAAGCCATTCTATCACTCCCCTTCTTAGCTGGACAGGGAAGAAAATAAATATTGAGAGACTCAGGAGTGGCGATAAGGACAGGGAGAGATCATTCTACAATCAGCATCACGGGCAGAACAGACTCAGCACAGAATAAAAAAATGCACCAAATTTTTTACAACCACCTCCCTCCCCAAGAAATTACCCAATGAAAACAGAGTAGGATAATGAGATAGGATAGTAGTAGGATAATAATTCTTCCCTGGCTCAACTTTATCACAGGATCATAGAATCACTAGGTTGGAAAACACCTTTGAGATCATTGAGTCCAATCATTCCCATCCTCTACTAAACCATAGACATAAGTACTTCATCTACCCATCTGTTAAACACACCCAGAGTTGGTGACTCAACCCCCTCCTTGGGCAGCCTGTGCCAGGCCCTGACAACTCTTTCAAGGAAGAACTTTTCCCTCCCATTTGCGCTGACCCTGCACTGGGGCAGCTTGAGCCCATTGCCCCTTGTCCCATCTCCTGTCCCCTGGCTGAAGAGACCATCACCCACCTCTCTGCACCCTCCTGGCAGGGCAGTGGAGGTGGGGAGAAGGTCTCCCCTCAGCCTCCTCTTCTCCAGGCTGAACACCCCCAGCTCCCTCAGCTGCTCCTCAGAGGATTTTCCCTCCAGCCCCTTCCCCAGCCTGGTTGCCCTTCTCTGGACTTGCTCCAGGACCTCGATGTCCTTCTTATGGTGAGGGGCCCAGAACTGGACCCAGCACTCGAGGCGCGGCCTCACCAATGCCCAATACAGGGGCACAATCACTTCCTTGGACACATTTATCCGTGATTTCTCTCCCTCTTTCCCGCTCAGGTGTCACAGATGGGGATGAGAGTTTTGGTCAGTTCCTCATGAGTTGTTTTGCTTCTTAGCTGGGATGGGGGGGGCATTCCTCACCCCCTTGCCCTGCTGTACTGTGGGGTCCCACCTATGGCAGACAGCCCTCCACAAACTTCTCCAACATGAGTCCTTTCTCATGGGGCTTCAGGACAATCTCACAAGTGGAAAAAAATAGAGTGATGATGGGCTGTACAAATCAAACTGGGAGCTTTCACTGATGAGCTCTATTCATTTGTATTTTATTTACAAACAAAAATGAGCTTGGAGCTGTACAGTAACCACAATACTTCTGAATGCAAGCATTTTTACTCTTCAAGGAAGAAATTACTCTGAAAAACCAACTATGGGGCTTTCCAGAAAAGAAAGTACAGAGTAGTTATCAAGTTATTTTGGCCTTTGAACCTAAAAATTGTTCCATGTCCACAAACAGGCCTGGGACTATCCATAGCTTTAGTGGATTTTTTTTTAATTATTTCTTTCTCCTTTTCCCGTGGTTAGGTCTAATTTTCTCCTGCTGAAGATCACTATCACTTCTACTGAAGTCAGAAGTTACAGCACCAACGAGCCAGAAGTTCACCCTGCTTCTGCCAAGCATCTGGGCAGGTTTTAGTCCTTCTGGCTGAGCAATGCCTAAATAAAACTGAATTCACCATTTGGGAGTAGTAGGAACAGTGCCACAATTGGCATCACCTGCCATTTCGCTGGCATCTGGCAGAGGTTTTCTGCTGGCATTGTGCAGGCAACCACCCTACCTCACTCAACCGAGAGTGTTCAGCTGCATCCTTCCCACACTGCTTCATTGTTCTCCTTTGTGTTCAGGCTCCATGATGTGATTGCAGGTTGTAAATTCTGTGGACATGAGTTTAGCATTACACTCCCTTTTTTTGAGAAATGGATTAAAAAATTGCACCAGCACCTCTCTGGACAGCAACCAGATGCACCTGGATCCATAGCTGGATCCTGGAGCCCTGAATGGGACATGACCCCAGACACCTCATTCACCACCTCCTTTGATCCCCATCAGGGCTGATGAGCAGATGCCAGAGCTCTCATGGAGAATCAAAATGTATCATGGAGAAGCAAAGTTGATCCCAAGTAATTAAATGTATAAATTAATTCTCCCCTTAAGATACGTTCCTCTCCCATTATTAGGCTTGTCTGAGAAAATCCTTGGAGGATCTTCATAAAAGTACCACTACCTCAAATATTGTCTTTCTAAAGCTTTTTCCTTTCCTTTCCTTTCCTTTCCTTTCCTTTCCTTTCCTTTCCTTTCCTTTCCTTTCCTTTCCTTTCCTTTCCTTTCCTTTCCTTTCCTTTCCTTTCCTTTCCTTTCCTTTCCTTTCCTTTCCTTTCCTTTCCTTTCCTTTCCTTTCCTTTCCTTTCCTTCCTTCCCTTCCCTTCCCTTCCCTTCCCTTCCCTTCCCTTCCCTCCCTTCCCTTCCCTTCCCTTCCCTTCCCTTCCCTTCCCTTCCCTTCCCTTCCCTTCCCTTCCCTTCCCTTCCCTTCCCTTCCCTTCCCTTCCCTTCCCTTCCCTTCCCTTCCCTTCCCTTCCCTTCCCTTCCCTTCCCTTCCCTTCCCTTCCCTTCCCTTCCCTTCCCTTCCCTTCCCTTCCCTTCCCTTCCCTTCCCTTCCCTTCCTTCCCTTCCCTTCCCTTCCTTCCCTTCCCTTCCCTTCCCTTCCCTTCCCTTTCCTTTCCTGATGCCTGCAGCTTGCAATTAAAATAAGTGACACAAAGGTATCTTTAAAATAGTGATCTATGGAAAATGAAAGGATTGTCTGTCAAAGGGTGAAAAATGAAAAATAGCTGTCTCAGATCTCTGAATGGATGAGTGGGGAAAATTCCTGTCCGTCCTAGTACCCAAAGGGATAAAACCCAATGATAGCTTCTCAACTGCTTAGCAGATAATGCATGTGCTGTTTTGATGCTAGTAATGCATTTTTTACTTCTTTCTATCTGGGAGGAACGAATCAAATATGAGAAGTGCTGGGACATGATTTTCAACCCATTGCCTTTGATTAAGTGCTTTAACATGTGAGTCCAGAGACTTGCAATAATACTAATGGGGCATAAAGCACTATAAACAGGACGGGCCTACTTTT